>JAGIQG010000030.1:21424880-22056130 GCA_024679065.1 Sphyrna mokarran | reverse complement strand
CCAATCTCAACAAACAACTGAATAGACAAATGAGCCTTGTAATGCACTGTGATTTATTTAGTTTCTTCTACAAAATTTTACCTTAAGTAGAAGGACAAATCCAATAATACATGATTAAAATATCCTTCACAGTGAAGCAAATAGCACAGATCACTGAAATTATTGACGGATCAACATTCAAATGGATTCTGACAAGAGGACTCGTCCTTATATCACATGCTTCCAAGAGCTGAGTGTTTTTCTCTTTTAACAAGAGTTTTCTTGTATACCACAACAGTCACCAAATGTTTGTGGATTTTCCACTGAATTTCCACAAGGCAAAACAATTAACATCAAAATTATCTTCACTATTTTGGAGTCACGTTGGATTCGAATTGTGAGGTATTGTACTGCTGAACAGTAGCAGCTACAGCCCCAGTTTTTCCTTTTAATAATGTGGAGATTCCAGTGTTGGACTTGGGTAAACACAGTAAGAGTCTCACAACACCAGTTAAAGTCTAATAGGTTATTTGGTAGCAAAAGCCACTAGCTTTCGGAGCACTGCTCCTTCGTCAGCAAGGACTGACAACACTCTGAAAGCTAGTGGCTTTTGCTACCAAATAAACCTGTTGGACTTTAACCTGGTGTTGTGAGACTTCTTACTATCTTTCCTTTTAAATTCACATTTAAGTGGCAATTGATCACTCTAATCACAAAGGGCGATTGATACATAGACATGCCCATTTGAACAGAATGCAAAACATCTCGCAAAGTTCCAAAACACAACCCTGACTAACTGAAAGATTGTCACATCACCCAAGCATTTGAAAAAATCCATTTTCAAAAATAGCCAATCCCTACATAGAACAAATTGCAAATGTAAAGAATTGTGATGTTGTCTCTCATTATCTGGCACCAATTCTAATCCTACCATGGACAGCACAGTGACATTGCTGCCTCACAGCACCTGGGTTCAATTCCCGCTTGGGTCACTGTCTATGCGGAATTTACATGTACTCCCTGTGTCTGTGTGGGATTTCTCTGAGTGCTCCGGTTTCCTTCCACACTCCAAAGATGGGCGGGTTAGGCAGATTGACGATGTTAAACTGCCCCTTATGTCAGGGGGACTAGCCAGAGTAAATGCATGGGGTTATGGGATAGGGCCTGGGTGGGGATTGTGGTCAGTGCATGCTCGATGGGCCAAATGACCTCCTTCTGCACTATAGAATTCTGTCATAGAAATCACAGAATCCTGACAATACAGAAGGAGGCCATTCGGCCCATAAAATCTGCCCCAACCATAATCCCACCCAGACACTCTCCCTATTGGAGGAAACCCACACTGATATGGGGGCGAACATGCAAACTCCACACAGACAGTGACACATGCCAGGAATCGAACCCAGGTCACCGGTGCTGTGAGGCAGCAGTGCTAACCATTGTGCCACCGTGCTACCCTGATTCTGTGATGTCATTTTACCAGTTATTATGTGTGTATGCAACGATGCATTATCAGAGGTTTCACTAGCGAACAGCGAAGGGTTTATTTACAGTGATCTGAACAGCATCGTGTTTGCAATTAATTCTAAAATATCTGTGTCCTGGGAGAAATCCTCCCCCAACCCTGGGGTGATTCCCCACTCTGAGTCCCAGTTGGTCATTCAGGGCAAACGATTCTTACTCTGCAGTGTTACCCTTAAGGGGATAATCACCACAGTGTGTTCATTTAACTGTTAATGACAAGATTAATAGAAAAGGATTCCTTATCCAACAGATATCCCTCCAGCTGTACAGTTCTATTGGTGTTAACATGATTTCGCCATGATAAGCATTGAATAGGAAAACAAACCCCACCACTGTTGATCCCTACAAGATCTATTGTTTTGCGAATGTTTAAAAAAATTATTCGTGGGGTATAGGAATTGCTGGTCCAGCATTTATTACCCATTACTAATTTCATCAATCATGAACTGTGGATATTTAAAACTCAATTACTACAGGCTAAGAATCACAGGTAGGAATGGCAGATTTCCTTCTCTCAAGGACATTAGGGAACCAGATGGTTTAATTGATAATAGCTTCATGATCATCATTAGACTTCACATTTCACCATTTGCCACGGTAGGATTTGAACCTCAGTCCCCAGAACATTACCCTGGATTATTAGTCGAGTTATGTCACCACCTCCCTTGATTACAGGTTAATGTGGGATGCAATTTCCAATCAGTTTGTGCGTTGACATAAAACAGCAACAACAGGACCAACGAGTCTGTCAGCAAACAGGAAATACACATGGGATTGTACCAAGGGTTCCCAACTATTGGCCCCTTGATTATGAGCTTATGCTTTTATAATCGACTCCAATGTAATGGGAAAATACTGCTTGCCGGATATGTATGGTTACTTTTGCTAAGTATGGATGTCCCAGTGAAGATATGTTGCTACACAATAAACTCCCATAAACAGTGATGTGATAATGACCAGATAATTTGATTTTTTTAATGATGTTAGATGAGAGATAAATATTGACAGGGAAACTTGAGGATAACTCCTTTATCCTTCTTTGTCAGCATCTGAAAGGGTAGATAGAACCTGAATTTAACCATCTCATCCAAAGGATTGCACTTCTGACAGTGCAGTACTCCCTCAGCACAACACTGGACTGAGTTTTTTTCTGTTTAACTGGTGGGAGTTTTATTACTTTCTTACCAACAAGGATTTCCAAAAAGGATTTAAAAATGGTTGTAAAGGGCAACAGTTCAAATTGAATACTTCATTAAGCCAGTTATTTATTTTTAATGAATTAATTTTCCACTTCTTTAGCATATGTATCCCCCATCATCAGTCAGTTTCCATATCTCCCAATGTTCATATAATGCTTTGACTTATGCATTATTAATCTTGTAAATACTTAACATGACTATATGATGACCATAATCAAAAGTGCTATAAAGCATCAGGAATAAATCTGAACGGGTTTTAAGTTTGGAGCAACCGGATATATTATTATGCTAAGGTGTTAAAACACAAGAACAGATAACATCACTAGAGAACAGAAATATACTGCCCTGGCCTTGCAGAAAGCTACCCACAAAGGTCTAATGATCTCTGAGTCACGGTTTACCCCACTTCCAATGGCAGTTTAAATCTGGCGCAAAGTCAAGTAGATCTTGAGCATAGCTGGGAAAAAAAGTCATTTTTGTCAAAGCTTTTTGTCCTGCACTCATCAGGACAATTTGCAAGAATACCAATGTCAGGAGAAACAACACACTTATATTGCCAGAGAAGAGAGGGCTGATTGGTTGGACACTGATTGGTACAAGCTTTGCCATGGAGAATGCACCAGTTGATGGTGATTGACAATTAACTGTCAAGCAGTGTTTGCAATTCAACTGATTGGTCAAGACATTGCCCTAAGAAAGGAACAAACAAATGATGGTTATTTATTTTGTTTAGCTGAAACAGGCGCAATATATGGACATTTTTTTGTCTGCAAAGAACAGGCCTCTGCATATTAATCTGTATAATTTCCAGTGGGTTAAAGATCCACCCCTTCCCCCAATAAAATGCAGCCCAGGGACCCCAATTCTTATGAAAATTAGAGTGCAAACAACAATCTTTAAGCAACTTTAGTTTTGATGAGGGAATTGAGTGCATTAATCCACTGCAAATCAAGGATAGGTGACATTGATGGAAGTATAATTTATCAATATTACTTTGTAATGTTCAGTGAAAGGGTGGAAATAAAAAGGAGAGGTTGGGGAACTTCCTGAATAGTGAAAAGCTAGAAGTACTGGAGATCTAAAGAGACTCAAGGATTCATGTATATAGTTCATTAAAATGTCATGAAATGTCAGGACCAAGTATAGAAAATAATCTGTAATATAAAAGACTAAAGCTGGTATTTATATCCAAAGGAGCACATCACACAAATGAGAGTTATTGTCCCTGGATTTTAGAAGGTCAAGAGGATTTGCCAAAAGGAACAGAGAGAGAGAGAGAGAGAGAAACTATTTCCACTGTTAGAGTCTAGGCTTACGGTGCATAATCTTCCAATTATAGCGCTTAACTTTAGGATTGCATGGTAGCACAGTGGTTAGCACTGCTGCCTCACAACACCAAGGATCTGGATTCAGTTCTGGCCTCGGGTCACCATCTGTGTGAGGTTTGCATATTCTCCCCATATCTGCGCGGGTTTCCTCCGAGGGCTCCAGTTTCTTCCCACAATCCAAAGATGTGTGGGTTAGCTCAATTGGTATACTAAGTTGACCTATTGTCAGGGGGATTAGCAGGGTAAATATGTGGAGTTATGGGAATAGGTCTTAGGTGGGAATGTGGCTGGTGCAGCCTCAATGGGCTGAATGGCCTCCTTCAGCACTGCAGGGGTTCTATGAATTCTTCCCACAAGAAGTGGCAGAAGTTTGGAACTCTTTTCCACAATTGACGATTTGCAAATTTAAAACTTAAGGTATTCAGACATGTTGGGGGGGTGGGGGCAAAGGTTATAAATCAGCCATGATCTCACCTCAGTGGCAGAACAGGGTGAAGGGGTTAAATGGCTCATTCCTGTTCTTAAGTTCTATGACTGTAGTTTATAATGGAGCTGTGTCAAGTGTTAAGAACACAGGTGATGTTAAATGCTGGGTATTCAAAATCCCTGAGGGACAACTTGGAATGCTGATTGCTGACTGTGTTTTTTTATTATTAATGTGAGGCAAGAAATGAGGACCATCTCGAGTTCTACATCACTGAAAATGGCCCTTCAGCCCATTGAGTCTGTGCTGGCATCATGCATCTATCTATTCTAATCCCAGCTATTCATTGTAACCATCTAACAAATCTATGTTAGTACATCATACTAATCCCTCTTTGACCTTGGGACAAATTGTATATGACACCACTCTTTCATTGAGACATTTTGATTGACCCATTAGGTTTTATCTGGAGTTTGAATTCCTCCTCAATTCTAAGGGGCTAGATTTGGCACTTGGGGCAATTGAGATCAAAGGTTATGGGAAGAAAACATAGATGAGCTTATTGAGTTGGATGATCAGCCATGATCGTGATGAATGGTGGAGCAGGCCCGAAGGGCCAAATAGCATTCTCCTACTCCTATCTTCTATGTTTCTAAATATGTTTCTATTGATGTACTTGTTTTTATCCTACAGGTGCTTTGGTCCACCTTGTTGTCTAACAAGGGGCATACACGCGATGGGTCGTGGGAGGGCTGCTCTTGGATTTTTTTCGAGAGTATCCTAGTGCTTCACATTGCTAGTGTACGCTTGACCTGGACCATTTGATGGGCAACACGACAGCTCAGTGACTGTCGCTGTGCTGTGCAGATACATGGATTTGGGCCTGTGTCTGTGAGAGTTTGCGCATTCTCCCCGTGCTTGCGTGGGTTTTCTCCGGGTGCTCTGGTTTCCTCCCACATCCCAAAGATGTGCTCTTAGGCTAATTGGCAAAACAAATTCTCCCTAAATTGTCTCAAATTTGGTTTTTAATCCATAGATCTATAAACATGGACAGGGAATGCAGGTAGAGGTGGGAACATCGGGGTGGTGGCGCAGGCTCGTTGGGCCGAAGGGCCTGTTTCCCGTGCTGTTTTGTTCTTTGTTTGAGCCCAGTCTCTCTAAGTGCACTCTGTCCAGAAGGCTCTATCCAGAAAGGGCTTTGGCATCAACCAATCTGTTGCCAGCATTCCAACCATGATCTCCCAAATAGAACTGGAAAATTATCACACAGAGATGCAACCCTGCTGTTTGTCCACTCAACTTTATGTTGACCATGGTGCAACTTTTTAATAGCACAATCTCTTTCATGTGTCTTTAAAATCACAATAGCTGGTTTTAAAGGAAGATGCTTCTGCTTTTTTTGATACATCATCTCAGGAATAAAAATATCTGCAGCACCTGCGTCAACATCCATTCTAATAGACTGTCCACTTCAGAATCATTCAGAATATGTGATTCACCCTTTTGGATAAGACATTCAATTGAAGCTCTTAATCATTTTTTCTGGATATTCTCCTCTTCACGATCTTTTCTTCCATGTTGTAAATTTTTTTTGTATAATGCAACTTGTTCTTCTAATGCTACCCAAATTCTTCTTTTGAATGTTGTTTCTTGAAAGCCAATCTAACCCGACAAGTTTTTGCAGTGTGAACCATTTTAGACAATTTTTGCACTGATATCCTTGCTCCAGTATTCACTCACTGAATGGCCTGTTTTGGCACATCTACGATGTGTTTCTTGCTATTTTGACTTCTTATGGGCAGTTCCCAACTTGTGGATCTTCATGCCTGCACTAAATTGTGAAGTCTATTTAACAGCCAGTACCATTGGCACTGTGATTTTTACTGCTGCCTCCAAAGTCAAGGTATGTTCAGTAAGCAATCGTCTTTGGATAGCCACATTTTGGAGACCACAGACTAGACAATCTCAAGGAGTATCTTCAAAAGACTCACCAAATTAACAATGTTGTGCTGACCTCCTCTGAACTGCCTCCAATGCCATTACATCCTTCCTCAAATAAGGAAACCAAAAACTAGACACAATACTCCAGATGTGGTCTCATCAAAAGAAGTTATTTCCCTACTTTTATACTCCAATTCTTTGGCAATAACACCAACATCCCATTTGCCTTTAATTTTATTATATGCTGAAACTGCATACCAACTTTCTGTAATTCATGAACAAAATCACCCAGATCTCTCTGCCCGGACATGTTTTGAACCTGCTTTCCATTTAGACAATAATTTGCCTTTCTAATTTTTCTGCCAAAATGGATAACCTCACACTTATCCGTATTAAACTCCATCTGTCAAATTTTGGCCCTATTCTCCTAGCCTATCTTACATCTGTCTCTAAAATCTTTATATCCTCTTCATTGCCTGCTTTCCCCACCTGTTTCTGTACACAGTCCCCCAGCATCATTTTGTAGTCTCAGAAGTACATTGAGTGTGCCAAATTAAAGCTGTCAATCTATTCATGAATTTAAATAGCAAGTGGAGCTGTATTAGGTATTTCACGACCAGAAACAAGGGTGGGGAAAAGTCTCAGGAGAATATGGTGCACTACAAGTCATAGTTGAAGTTTCTTCCATCTAAGTTTGCTGGGATCCATGCATCGTAAACCTGGCTCGACCTGGGAAGTGCCGTTGTAATGTTACAAATCTCAGAGATTCCAGGGCAGTATCCAATGACAGAAAATGAGCATCTTCTAACAATGATCCGGACAACTATTTCCATTAGTTGAAAAGGGAACATATTAAGTGGACAAATTATCCAGATAAATTGCATCAGGATTCACCAATGACACTGGGACGCTGGCATGTATAATCTTTCAATTAATCCTGTGAGCTGATGGAACAAAAACACTGTGTCCTATTGAAATATCGCACTGCTAGTTATGTCAGAAGAGAAAAACGCTCCAGTAATTTCCCAATAGTTTCAAAAATAACCGGTCAACAGAAACATTTTGAAACGAACATTTCCAGTAATTTAATTGAATCTATTTGCAAATTGACTAAATTGAAACATTGTTGTTCTGGACCTTTGCTGATCTGATTATCTGAAAATGGTGTTCTACTTGGCCAAACACGATTATCCATAAGTCGCAATTGAGGTTTATGGACATTAGGTCATCAAATGTGCAACTAGTGCTGGAGTAGCAATTGATTCGACTACATCAGTTAGCACATCAATATACAAGGTTTGACCAAGAACAGCTAATGACTGGAAGAAAAACATGATAACAATAGTTATTCACCCTGTGAATTTATAATTCACTCGCAAACGGGGACAGTCATTGTATCGTACAATTGTAGTAGTACAAGTTTATTGATTAGTGTCACATATAGGCTTACATTAACAAGACAACGAAGTTGCTGTGACAATCCCCAGTTGCCACACTCCAACACCTGTTTGGGTACACTGAGGAAGAATTTAGCATGGCCAATGTATCTAACCAACAGTCTTTTGGAGGAAACTGGAGCACCCGGTGGAAACCCATGCAGACATGGGGAGACGCCGCACAGACAGACAGTAAGCCAAATCAGGAATCAAACCCAGGTCCCTGGTGCTGTGGGACAGCAGTGCTAACCACTGTGCCGCACAAGAGGCAGCGTGAAGCCAGGTATTCCCCCTCTCCATATGTCAATATCTCCATTTCAAGCTACATACAAACCAGGACAGAACCATGAAGGGGATTTTATTTTATTAGAAAGAATATTCTGACAGTATTTTCAGAACAAGACTTTTCTTTAAAACAGCTTTGTAAACAGATACATTGAGAAAAATACAATAATTTGTATCAAATCTAATTACATCTACATTCCAGAATCTTTTTAATGCAGTGGAAACAATTTAGTATTTGTGAAATTCCGAACTGCAGCGCATATTGATTGGTCACATTGATTCAGACTCCTCTGCCCCATTTACTAAAGTGCTCGCTGACCTTCATTTCAGCAACTCAACATGTACCAAATCAACTCCAAAACCTCAGCAGATAAAAAGTTCATCTTTTTTCTTTAAAAAACACAAGGGAAACAAATGCTTTCATCAAATAAGAGGAGTTCATTCAATAAACTCCACCTGGAATCTCGTTTTTCAATCAAGTATTTGGCAGGTTTTAATCAATTTGGCATCTCTCCAGTGTAAAAAAAAACTTGGCAATGCACCAGTAGTAGTTTCGGCACATACCTGTAATGAGGTTAAACAATTTTTAAAAAGATAAGGAAACCTAGTGCACTATTTTTGACCTACGCAAGTTTTGCTCTAACCACAAGCACCAGAAACGAGTGCCGAAACAATGACTCCGACACCAAGTGAGAAGGTTTGATTTTCAGAAGAAGCCCCAATGTTTTAAAATGGGAATGTGGGGGGGTGGGGGCGGTGGGATGATAAAGAGAAAGGAGAGACTATAAACCTACATTGTACCATAAAGACCCGGGTAAAACATGGGCTGTATAAGCAAAGACTGTACATTGGGCAGTTGATTAGATTGAGGCTGTTAATTCTTACCACTGTGGGTTCCATCTTGTGGTCAATAATTTTATGAAGTGCAATGGCTTATCTGCCACTCATATTTGCACGATCCTGCACCAACCCATAATAAAACTACTGCCAGCACTCAAGTCCACCCTGACTTCCTGTCAAAACAGAAGAGTACAGAGAGTAGTTCACACAAGGCATCTGCAACCTCTTGCATTTTTCTTTCTAGACGGCTGGCAAATAAGTCGTTACTCCATTTTGTTCTCATTATACCAAAATATTAGTTTTGCGGGGCGGAGGGAGGGCAGCATGCATTTGCTTTAAGAAAAATAATAAGTGTTGAGCTCAATTATTAACAAGAGTTTTCCTCCACAGGTCAATCTAGCAAGCACATTTGTTTTTGTCTGGGTCGTCTGCATTTAGGTGCTCGGTGGAGCTGTGGCCATTGGACCTTACAACCCCTTCAGGTATCCAAGATTTGTCCACACACCGTTCCATGCGTTTCATGATGAGCTCCAACAGAGTTTCCACTGCCTTGTTCACATTGGATGCAGTTGCCGCACTGGTTTCAAAGTAGGGTAGCCTGTGGAGAAAGCAACTATATATGAATGAAAAGACACAAGACTACAATATACTAAATTCATGGATGCAGGATAGTAACTAATTGCAAATATTGTGATATTAAACACTTATGGCACTTAACCACATCAATTCATCCATGTTGCTGTTAAAAGTTTTTAAAGTTTATTTATCAGTGTCACAAGTAGGCTTACATTAACAGTATAATGAAGTTGCTGTGATGCCACATTTCGGCTTTCAGCTTTAATGTTGCATTTTCACCCATTTCGGCTTTATGGTGGCCTAGTGCACTGCTGCCTCACAGCACTGGGGACCCAGATTCGATTCCCAGCTTGGATCATTGTCTGTGTGGAGTTTGCACATTCACCCATGTCTGTGCAGGTTTCCTCCCACAGTCCAAAGGTGTGTGGGTTAGGTGGATTGGCCATGCAGTATTGCCTTTTAGTGCCAGAGGGACTAGTTAGGGTAAATGCATGGGGTTAAGGGGATAGGGCCTGAATGGGATTGTGATCGGTGCAGACTCGATGGGATCTCCTTCCGCACTGTCAGATTCAATGTTGTTTAACTGCATCAGGACATTAATGCACTCTTGTGCTGCTATCATTTTGAAGGACATTAAATTCATTAACTACTCAAAATAATGCAAGGTCAGTTCAGATTCAAAATCATCAATGACTGTGACAAAAGCACAATTTGCTGTCCCAGAGTTCTGATTGCTACATTATTGAGTTTTTCTCAAGGCAGAATTAGATTTTTGATCACTTGGAGAATAAAAGGGATGTGGGGAGCAAGCGGAATATGGCGTGGAGGCGGATGATCAGCCATGAACATATGGAATCGTGGAGTCAGTTCAAGGGGCTGATTGGACGACCCTTACTCCAACTGTGTTCTTAAAAAGGTTGATCATGAATCCTAAGGCACAACGTAAAGCTCAGACTATATTAGATGTTGTCCACTTGTGCGCACTATCCTTTATACAGTGAATATGAGTAACTGCACTGAGGGGCAGTCATTTTTAACCATTTCAATAATTACAACTGACTGCATTTTGCAGTCTGTAAATCTACTTCTAATTGTTTGTGCACTTGCTTGGGTAACTCAGAGGCTGCTTGCAATGGTTGGCAGTTCCTAGAACACGTGGCCTTTTGCAACGGGTTTAATAGCCTCCTTAACAACAAAATATTTCACGGTTATATTTCATTAATGCATCACCTGACAAAATGTAATCTCAAACCAGCAAGGAAAAGAAATTGAACCATTCAATGACAGAACACATGCACAAGGCACAATTCTGGGTCACAAAGTAGTTCATAATATCACACATTTCCAATGGAAGGAGATCAGGATAAGATATTCAAATCAGGAAAGAATCATTAGACCCTTCTGTTGGCTCAGTGACAAATCCAACTCATTCCCCAGATGTGCAGCAGTTTTAAGTTCCTCATTCCGAATGTGCTGAAGTGAAGTCTCCTTTGAAAAGAGACTTCAAAACAGAATCTCATTATAGATTTTACAGCCTTGACATTGTCATTTTGTAAAAAGCATACATTCCTAATGCAATCGGATACTTGAATAGCATAACACAATCCAATTCAGCCCTCGCCCTCTGCCTCCTAAGAGATTATGGCTGCTGTATTTATTGGAATAAAAAAAGAATTTCTTCCTGAATCGTGTGACATGTAATATTATTTGGGTGAACATGGTGCGATCGAACACAGGCCTTATGTTGTGGTTCATTTCATTCCTCTCCATTTTCTATTTACTCTTCTCTAATTCTTGATTAAAATTCACATCAGTCTCACCTCCTACAAAATAATTTATATCACACTAATTCTGCAAATACATCCTTGGCTCATTGATGTGTGAAGCCAGGCAAAGCCTCCCATTCAATAGGTACTCATTAAATGGAAAGAAGACGACTTGAAAATAATGGCATGTTTGCCTTCCAATTTATCCACTGTAGCAACACTTCTTGTAGACCAATAACTTTCCCCATTAAAATTACTTTTCATTGGGGTTGGGGTTTTGCTATCGCCATTATATGTTGGGTAAATGTGGCAAACCTATTTAAAAAGCAAATACACTGGTGGCACAGTGGTTAGCACTGCTGCCTCACAGCATCAGGGGCCCAGGTTCAATTCCGGCCTAGGGTGACTGTGGAGTTTGTACATTAGAGTCACAGAATCACTGCAGTGAAGGAGTCCATTCAGCCCATCCAACCTGCACCAACAACAATCTCACCCAGCTCCTATTTATCTTGTGAGTGGCCCATGACAGTGAGGGGCAATTTAACATGGTCAATCAATCTAACAGGCACATCTTTGGAACGTGGGAGGAAACCCAGGCAGACCAGAGGCAGGAATCGAACCTGGGTCTCAGGCAGCAAGCTAACCTCTGTGTCACTGTGCTGCCCACAAGCATGTCTGCATGGGTTTTCTCCAGGTACTCCGGTTTCCTCCCACAGCTCAAAGATGTGCAGGTAAAGCGGATTGGCTATGCTGAGTTGCCCTTTAATGTCCCAAGTCGTGTGTGGTAAATGTGTGCGGTTATGGGGATGGGGGTGTGACTGTTGTCAGTATAGACTTGATGGGCTGAATGACCTCCCCCTGAACTGTAAGGATTCTATGATTCTATTCTACGAACAATGCAGGACTGCGCAGGGAAAACCATAGGGTGATACCAAAGGTAAGAAGGTCAAACTATTATTAGACTTCAAATTCCAGGCTCTTAATTGAAAATCCTGTGGTTGAATTTGAACCCAAGTGCTCAGATTAATGGTCCAGCAACAATAAGGCCATTTGACTAAAAGGTAATCAATCCTTATATGCAAAATTGTATAGAATGGGGAATCACAAAGAGAAAGAGACTGGTGTTTAGAATCTATTTTACTGCCTCCACAAAGGACTTATTTTCAAATTCAAATACAGCCGTCAACCACAGTGAGATTTGAAATTCTAGAGCATTGATCTAGGTTTCTGGACTACCAGTTCAGTGACCCAAATGCCACTAGGTCACATCTTTTTTCATGCAAAATCTGAGCACTGATAAGGTGCCAAAAACACTGAAGTAATAAGTACTATTACATAGCACAAGCAAATTTAACATTCCTATGAAGAGTGCAAAAATACATTTCAATGTATCAAAAATCCTGGAAGAACCTAATTTGTGATTGATAATACAAAGATATTGGCTAACATTTACAAAATGAGATAGACTGACATCTACTTCTCTTGCCTCGTGTGCAATCTGGTAGTTGGCATAACCAACATATATTTGTTGGTGAGGGCGGCACAGTGACAACACTGCTGCCTCACAGCACCAGGCTTGGGTCACTGTCTGTGTGGAGTTTGCATGTTCTCCCCGTGTCTGCGTGGCTTTCCTCTGGGTGCTCCAGTTTCCTTCCACACTCCAAAGACATGCTGGTTAGGTGTTTTGGCTATGCTAAATTCTCCCTCAGTGTACCTGAACAGGCACTGGAGTGTGGCGACTAAGGGATTTTCACAGTAACTTCATTGATGTTGATGTAAGGCTGCTTGTTACGCTAATAAATAAACTTTTAAACTTTTTTTTTTAAAAACTTATTTCATGGAATACCGGTGTTCATTTGCAGTTTCACTTTCCCACAAATGCTCCACTCGGATCACTTTAATTACATCGTGTTGACTGGAACAGGACAAAGCAAGAGATTAGAATATTGGAGGCTGCTCAGGGATTCACCACAGAACAGATCCCTCAAGCAAGGATTTTCTGCATTGGATTAATGGATTTCTCCTTCTAAATTGACAATGCGTGATCAGTGGAATACAAGTGTCAAAAAGGTTTTGTTGAAATGTGTAGCATCCTGGCACAGTGGTTAGCACTGCTGCCGCTCAGTGCCAGAAATGCAAGTTCAATTACAGGCTTGGGTCACTGTCTGTGTGCAGTTTGTACATTTTCCTCGTGTCAGCGTGGGTTTCCTCCGTGTTCTCCAGCTTACTCCCACAGATTTAAGACACGTGCTGCTTAGGTGCATGGGCAGTAGCGTTAATATAAGCCTTCTTGAGACTAATAATTAAAGCAACCCTAAATTCTGGTCAATACACAGCTTTTTAAGTTTATTTATTAGTGTCACAAGTCAGCTTACAGGTATTCGCACCTCCCTGCTTCCTCACCACACAGGGTGAGACACCACGCAATTTGGAGAGGCTGAGATATAGGATCAGGAAAGGTGAATGGGTTGGTGACCCTCTAGTAGCAGATACCTTGTGGTTGCTGGAAACATGCCCATTGGGAAGGAAATCTCCTTCCAGGAAGCTGCAGGTTTCAGCAATGACTCACTGTCAGAGGCTCAGTCAGACATGCTGAGAGCAGCTTTTCGGCTAGTAGGGTGTGGGAGCAGGAGCGGGAGAAATGGGGGTAGGAGAGTGTGTGGGGCGGTGCTGTTTCACCTCCTTCCAACTGGATCTCCGTTCCCATTCCTTTTGCCCTGTGGAGGGGCATGTGGCTGAAATGGCAGCAGTCGCTGCTATCGAAGCAGTTGGCAGGGATCTAGTTTCTGTTCTTGGCTCTCAGCAGAAGTAGTGATGGCGGGTATAAACTGCTTCTGTGCCACACTGAAGGCCGGCAGCCTGGAAGTGCAGCTCAAGGCGAATGCAGAAGTGCTGTGCAGGCTGTTGTGCATTCAGCTGTCCAGCAATGAATGCACTGTCTGGCAGAAAGAGTGCTTGGCAGTGCCACAATACAGGACACCACAACCCCCTCCCCAGGGCAGCGTTGCAGCATCGGGGGAAGGTGAGTCTCGTGGCCTCTTCACAGCACGGGTTGCCGGTAGGGGGGCAAGTTTAAAGGTCTCAGCTACTTTGGCAGAAAAGAAGGTAAATGTATAAGCTAAATTGGTTAGGAAAGGAGGGGGGATAAAAGAGGAATGTAGGGGGTGGGGGTGCACAAGTTGGTCAAGGGGTGCAGTTAAGGGGACCAGAGGGTAAGTCAGCACTACAGTTACCCAAGAATTATAAAGTGGTTTTAATCCGAACATTTCCAAGCAATTCCCACGCAGTCCTTGCCGGAGGTCTCCCGGAGGATATCCTCCAGTGCATCTGCTGGGGTGGGACACTTCTAAGGGCATCTACCCCACCCCCTCCACCATCATTACACCCACAAGCCCCATTCCGTCCCGCTAAGGTTTCCTGGAGCTCACAAAAATTCCTCACAACCAGCTGAAGTACATTTCTGACAAAACGGATTGACTGATCTAGACTGGCAACCTGGATATTTGGACGGAATTATGCTGAATCTTGGAATTATGCTTTCTTATGTCATTTTGTAGCTTGTTTTTCCTCATGTGCTCCAAGTTATTAAAGCTTACAGCTGCTCAAGGCCTTGATCAATTCTCGATAAAATCACCCCTTAATAAAGGAGACACAAGGCTGTTTGTGCACAGCTGGCTATAGATTTTTCTCCCTTTGTTATTGGCTCAGGTTTGCAGTTAATGCTACACATGGATTTTGTAAATCAAAGCCACTCATACAAACACAGCAGCAAACCATCAATTTCAATGTTCACTCTGGTTATTAACTGAGTTTGAGGCAGTGTGACGATCTGTATTCACAATTTCAATCAGAACATCAAGCATTTATCAAGACCCACTTTTCTTTATCAGTGTGTTCCATAACGGCAACAATAGTTAGCTCTGCTGCCTCACAGCATCAGGGACCCCAAGTTTGATACCTAGCTTGGGTCACTGTCTGTGTGGAGTTTGCACGTTCTATGCATGGGTTTCCTCCAGGTGCTCTGATTTCTTGCCACAGTCTCAAGGATGTGCTGGTTAGGTGCATTGGCCATGCTAAATTTTCTCTCACTGTACTCAAACAGGCGTTGGATTGTGACAACTAGAAGATTTTCACAGTAGCTTCATTACAATGTTAATGTCAGACTACTTGTGACACCAATAAATAAACTTTAAAACATAACAACCAAAGCTGTTAGCTGTATTCCAGTTTGAAGTGCATCCTAGTGCATCCCATTTCCAAATTTAAAAGCTTCATTGAAATAAAATCCACTTCATAATATCTTGAATATTACTCAAACTCTACCCCTCTTATTAAAGAATGTTCTGATAGGAATTAGGAGCAGAAGTTGGCATATTCAGCCCTTCAAACCTGCTCCGCCATTTAATCAAATCATGGCTAATCTCTCCCTTGTTTCAAATCCACCTCTTCACCTGTTCCCCATTTTGCTTTAGCCTGTTATCTTTAAATCAGAAATATATCTATTTCCTTCTTGAAATAATTTAATGATTCAGACTATGGGACAGCGAGTGCCACAAATTCACCACCTTCTACAAAATGTAGTTCCTCCTCACCTCAATTTTAAATCTACCGCCTCTCAACTTATACCTGTGACCTCTTTGTTCTAGGTGGCTTCACAAGGGGAAACATTTGGTCTACACTAACTCTATCAATCCTTTTTAATATTTTATATACCTTGATCAGATCCCCTCTCAAACTCCAGCAAGTACAAGCCCAAACTGTTTAATCCCGTCTCGTAAGTCAACCCTTTCGTCCCTGGAATCAAGTCTCATCTTTCATGAAGCGCTATAATCATTTATTTGGTTCTGTCAGGGTCACTTGACTCTGGATTTCATTATAGCCTTGGTCAAAGAGCTGAATTCCAAAGGTGAGCTAAGTGTGACTGTCCTTGCTATCAAATCACATTCATGCATTTGAATGGAGTCCCATGGAATTGAAGCAAAATTGAAGACAACGCGAATTGGAGTGGGAAATGGGGAAACTACTCTGCTTAGAATTGTATCTAGTTCAAAGGAAGTTGGCTGTCGGAGGCCAATTAGGCAATAATCTTTGCCCCAGAATATCACTGTGTGAAGTTGTACGAATGAAGTAGTGGCATGATGGGAAAATTGGTCAAGTATGTGGTACAAAATAAGGAAAGCTGAGCAAGCTCTTCCAAAATGCCTGATCCCTATAAGGCTGACTTCTCATAACCTAGGGCTGTATAAGACAAGATGAGGTCAGGGATGAAGGAGTCACTGACTTTCTTCTGTTCTATCAAAGGACAAGATAAAGGAATGACTGATGAGACAAAGAGTTCTAGGAAGTCAGCAGGTTATACCGTGATTTATGTCATTGCTTATGACGCGATTACTGATCAAATTCCTGAATAAGCTCTGGTCCTGCAATTATAATGTACAAGTCCATAATGATAATGATTATGTATAAATACTGAACTGATTGTTTATATAAGCGTGGACTTGAGAAGGAATTAGCAAGTCATGATGATGGCTCTCCAAACTCAAATTTTTGCCAATACCACATGCAGTCTTTTGGTAATAAAGGTAAGTTATTTTGTTGGAACGAACTTTGTTGAATCTTTCTACCACAGTCAAGAAGCAGGAAAATTTCCACTTCAACAACTGTAGCAAGTCCTCAGAGAATCTCCTCTGTCCAACAATCATCAGCTGTTTAGAATCATAGAATCCCTACAGTGCAGAAGGAGGCCATTCATCGAACCCGCACCGACAACAATCCCACCCAGGCCCTATCCCCATAACCCCACT
The DNA here is from genome assembly GCA_024679065.1 of Sphyrna mokarran. NCBI lineage: Eukaryota > Metazoa > Chordata > Chondrichthyes > Carcharhiniformes > Carcharhinidae > Sphyrna > Sphyrna mokarran. Next base: position 22,039,028 of record JAGIQG010000030.1, on the reverse strand, counting down.
AATCCCCCTGACACTAATGCACAATTTAGCATGGCCAATCCACCTAACTCGCACATCTTTGGACTGTGGGAAGAAACCAGAGCATCCAGAGGAAACCCACATAGATACAAGGAGAATGTGCAAACTCCACACAAACCCAAGCTGGGATTGAATCCAGGCTTACATTAACACTGCAATGAAGTTATTGTGAAAATCCCCTGGTTGCCACAGTCCGGCACCGTTCGGGTACAGTGAGGTAGAATTTAGCATGGCCAGTGCGCCTAACCAGCTCACCTTTCAGTCTGTGGGAGGAAACTGGAGCATCTGGAGGAAACCCATGCAAACACAGGGAGAACATGCAGACTCTGCACAGACAGCGACTCCAAGCTGGGAATTGAACCTGGGTCCCTGGCCCTATAAGATAGCAATGCTAACCACTGTGCGTTAATATATGTGATGGGACAAGGAAGGAAAGGAAAAGAACACTTCTCTTGTAGAGACTCCATTATATAAAAACCATTTTTAAAATACCCATTGTTGGGCAAAAACATGGAGATTATATGACTCTGTACGTCTGAATAATGACTTAATGAGTGATCAGTGACTGAAACGTTGGTTAATCAGCAGGAATGAGTCTGGAAGCCTCACTCATTAGATGGAGTTTTCCAGTTCCGTCTGCCTGGAGACCAAAATTCCCAACCACAGCCAACGGATCTTTTAATGCTGTTATGTTTCCATCCCATTCATGACGATTTATGCAGGGAGCAGCATCAGAAAATGTACCCCACTGTACCTATGCAACACTGCAAGTTACTGGATTAGTATTCTAGAGATCCAGAGTAATACACTTGAATTTCAATACAGTAGATGGTGAACATTGAATTGAATAAAAATAATAACTAGAATTAAAATCTAATGTTAGTCATGAAACCATTGTCAATTGTTGGCTCACTAATGATGTCCTTTTGGGGAAAAAAAAAAATCGGCAGACCTTAATTGGTCTGACCTACATGTGACACCGGGTGCTCCAATTTCCTTCCACAGTCCAAAGGTGTGTGAGTTAGGTGGATTGACTAAATTGTCCACTCTTAAATGCCCTTTCAATGGCAATTAGGGATGGGCAATAAATACTGGTCACTGTAAAAAGAAAATAAAGAAAAGTTCTTGTCACTAGTCTCCATTTGAAAATTCTAATAATATTGTTCATTGCCCCAATGTACTAGATTCTTTTTGATTGGGGGCTTATAGTTAAATCCATGTCCATCAACAGTGGAACTCCAAATGCTTGAAAATACTTCAAAAAAAATGTTTTTACAACACCATGAATAAAAATAGTTAAACTCTGTCTTGTTGGAGATGGTCATTGCGTCTCAGTTAAGTGCCAGCATGGCAGCTGTGGAAGTTAAATTCAATTAATTAATCTGGAATTGAAAGCTAGTCTCTCGAATTATGACCATGAAACTATAATTGATTGTCTCGTAAAAACCCATCTGGTGACTTTTGCGCCACACATCAGTCCTGCATGCAGTCCCAGTCTCGCTACACATGGCACCGAGTACTTCAGTATCTGAGGGTTGCGAATGGTACTGTGCAATCATCAATTAACAACCCCACTTCGGATAATACAATGGAGGAAGGATGGGAATGAAAGGGCGGCACGGTGGTCAGCTTTGTTGCCTCACAGCAAATATACTTGTGACACTAATAAACTTAACCAGCCCCTAACAACAGTTGTTGCCACAATGAGAACGGAAGCCTTTAGCAACTTGTGATTCTCCTTCCATTCCCCTCTGTGGGAACATGGAGACTCTGCTTGTTGTCATGGCCCAGCATGTCTCATCATTTCACTGCAGTTCACTACCATGCTCCCATTCTTCCCTCCAACTTACTGCGCCTCAATGCTCACATAACCAACTCCCTTTCTCCACTCTGACCACTTCAAACATAGTGGGCTTGATAATTATTGCAGTAATGCCAAAGGTTTCAGGTAATCCTTCAACCAATATAATCATTCATCTCCCCCTCAAACCCATGACTATGCAAGGTCAATATGAAAAAAAGGAAACCCACTGGCTGGTTTGACATGGTGCAAATAGATGGAGAAGGGACAAACCCCGAACGCTTGTGGGTTTACTATCAAATAAATTTGTTAGACTTTAATCTGGTGTTGAGAGACTTCTTACTTGGCATGGTGGCACGGTGGTAAGCACTGCTGCCTCTCATCTTGAGGGACCTAGGTTTGATTTTGCCATTGGGTGACTGTGTGGAAACTGCACATTCCCCCTGCATCTGCATGGATTTCTTCCGGGTGGCTCCAGTTTCCTCCCACAGTCCAAACACGTGCAGGTTAAATGGATTGACCATGCCAAATTGCCCCTTAGTGTCCAAAGGTGTTTAGGTTAGGTGCACTAGCCATGGGAAAACGTGTGTGGGTTATGGGGATAGGGCGGGGAGGGGCCTGTGTAAGACACTCTGACAGAGAATTGATGCAGCCTTGATGGACCATACAGCCTCTTCATACAGCACTGTGGGAATTCTATGATTCCAGAGCAAAGTACAGCATCCACAACTGAATGCATTATGGTGAAAACAGACTTTACTAATCACAGAAAAAAATACACAGTTGCAAAAGTTTAGCAATGAAGGCAGACATCTCATAAATTGAATTCTTTTGGAAGATGTTAGAATAGATGTCACGCCCAGAGAGCCAGGCTAATGCTCTGGGGACAGGAGTTCAAATCCCACCAAGGCAGCTGTGGAAGTTAAAAGTCAAAGAAGAAATCTGGAACCACTGATTATTGTAAGAACCTCGCTGGCTCACTAGTAACCGTTGGGGAAGGAAATCTGCCATCCTTCCCTGGTCTGGCAAACACTTGACTTCAGACCCACAGCATAGAAGATCATATCATAGAACCCCTACAGTGCAGAAGGATCGAGGGTGTACTGACCACAACCACAAATAGGGAACAGGCCCTATTCCCATAGCGCTCGTTTTCCCTGCTAACCTCCTGACACTAAGGACAATGTAACGTGGCCGATCAACCATGGTCATCTTTGGAGTTTCGGAGGAAACTGGAGCACCCAGAGGATACGGGGAGAAGGTGCAGACTCCACACAGACAGTGACCCAAGACAAGAATTGGACCTCGTTCCTGGTGCTGTGAGGTGGCACTGCTAACCACTGTGCTAATGTGCCATCCTGCAATGTGGCTGATTCTTAAATGCCCTCTAAATGGCCTAGCAAGCCACAGTTCAAGGGCAATAAGGGATGGGCAACAAAAACTGGCCTTGCCAACGATGCCCACATCCTGTGAAAGATTACTTTTAGAAACAGAGATCTAAAAAGCAATTGTACACATGGTCAACGATGCGGAGGGAGATTCTAGCCCCAAAAGGAAAAAGCAAGCAGTGCATTCAATTCAATTCTACTATTCTCAAATGGTTAATAAAAAGGTAATTCATCTGAGCAAGAGAACAGGACAGTAGAGACTGATTTTTCAAAGTCAAAACAGCAGAATATTCACACTGCAGTAACATTTTAGATATTCTATTGAAGAAATCACACATTCAATACTTGCTCAGGATATAGATCACCTTCCTTTCAAATACAAATCACATTGCTTTACTTTCTTTCTACGCTGGCAAGAAACACTTCATAAATCATAACAGAAACACTTCTGGAGCAGGGATTGATCAGCCAGCAGCACAGGTCTGTTCGCTCATTGTAAAATTGGCAGGCCATGTATTATTAATAAAGGTGCAAGGCATGCTGCCTCCCCACTTACACTCCATGACTATAGTCGGCTCTATAAATTATACACTATATAACATACTTATCAAGAGGAACGGAGATATTTTGCTCAGAAAAATATCTGAGCAAATTCTATTGTAAGTCAGGTGTTGAAGTCAGGCTGCCCCATCAATAAACCTCACCAAAAGCTGCTGGTGTAATGTGAGTGAATAGTTTGCATCACTGGTTTTCAGTGATCTTGGATTAGCACCAGCATCATTTCAAACTTCCTCTTTTAATCTTTCTCAGCACAGTGGTTAGCACTGCTGCCTCACAGCGCCAGGGACCCAGGTTTAATTCCCAGCTTGGGCCACCATCTGTGTGGAGTTTGCACGTTCTCCCCAAGACTGTGCAGACTTCCTCCCACAGTCCAAAGATGTGAGAGTTCGGTGGATTGGTCATAATCAAGGGTGGGATTTCAGGGTTAAGGTGGGGGATTGGGCCTAGGTAGAAGGCTCGGAGAGTTGGTGCAGAGTTGGTGGGGTGAATGGTCTCTTCTGCAGTGCAGGGATTTTATGACAGTGGGATTGGCCATGCTAAGTCACCCCTTCATGTCCAAAAATGTGCCAGTTAGGTAAATTGGCCCTGCTAAATTGCTCCTTACTGTCCCAAGATTTGTAAGTTAGATGGATTGGCCATATTAAGTTATCCCTTAGTGTCCCAAGATGTATAGGTTAAGGAGAGAGAGTGGGGAGAAGGCTGGGATAAGATGCTCAGTTGGAGTCGATGGGCTGAAATGATTCTATGAAATAAAACTGAACTAACAGCTGATCTAATTTCTATTAACCTGTTGACTGAAAAATAAATCAATAGCAACATTAGGAGCTGAGTAAAAGGTTCATAGATGACCAGTCTCTCAACTTAATTGACTAAATATCCCAATATAAATCATCATATTTAAGTTCTCTTCACCTGAAGAATTTGTTCAAAATATTTAACTGAACACAATCCTTTCAGCAATTACATCTGCCCGGCAGGGTAAGAAAATTGCACAACTCTGTTACTGGAGGGCATGGCAACTTTACACTAGACTACTTAACATATAAACTTCTCCCCGACAAGTGTATTGAGCACAATGCCAACAGAGAGTGTGGCAGAGAATTCACAATAAAATTCACTCAAACACGGGGTTGCTCCATTAGGTCAACATCAAACATCTGACGGCTTAGGAGGAGAACACTTACCCATATTTCTCTGCCAACTCCTTGGCTGCTTCTTCTTTTACGGCTCTCTGATCTTCTAAATCACATTTATTGCCGCATAATACAATGTCTGGGTTTTCACAGTATGCATGCATCTGAAGCTGACCTGGATGAAACATTTATCAGAGGGTAAAAAAGCCACACACAACTATATTTTATAAAAAAAATAACAATGCAGTTAAAATATGAAGCGCCGCAATATCTCAAGAATACCCAGGTGAGGTATAGAGCAGAGAACACCTAACATCATTCCACTAGGAACAGGGAATGACTCTTTTTAGCTGGTGTTGTGAAAGGGGTGTTGTGAGGTTCCCCTATACCAACTGGAGGTTACACATGCTCAAGGATCATACCTTCTACCTTCCCCACCTTCCTCCTCTTCGCCCATTCCCCCACTTCCTCATGAAGACCATAAGTTTTTTAAACCTGGCTGCCAATCACAACATCCCCCTCACTGGGCCTGCCAGCCAGGCCTTGCTGATGCCCTTAACTCACCCCTACATCTGGATTTCACAGAGATGGTTTATAGTCCCAGGAATGTCCACTGCTCAAACCTGGCGCCACTGAACGCACAAAGCTGCCGTCCGTTCAATTGACTGGTAGCTCCCTGTAATGCAACTTCCTCTCCAAATGGGAGCGGAAGTCTCACTCTGGGCGAACTAGTGCACCATTGAACATAAAAGGGGCGACAACCGGTATCGGTGGAACACATTCTCTGCTGACTTTTGGGGGGCGGGAGTCATTCAAAAAAATCCTGCCCTTTCTTTAATATATGTTGAAGACTTCTGAAAACCTTCTGCTTTGTTTATACACTGTTTACGAAATCCCATTAGTATTGCAAACAAGAGAAGAACAACGTCTACCGGAATCCTGGAGAGTAATGATTGTACATGGAATATATGACAAAAGCAGCAACATGATGCATGAAGTACTGCACAACATAGGTCAAAGTTATTAAAAACTACATCTCCATCATTAATAAATTGTGGTCAAAATCCAAAACTAGAATGTTTTTGGCTCCCTTACACAGTGCATACACCTCGGCTGAATAAAGTATATATTGGAGGACAAAGCACGTGATTCAAAAACGTGTGGCCAGATTGCAGAACAAAAGAAGCTGATACAGGTAAATGCTCCAAGTTCTGTGCGAGTTTTATTGTCCACTTCGCACTCTTGGAGAACACTTCTTCAGATTGCATCACCCCCTCGAAGAACGGGCAAGCCCTGCAAAAATATTTTAAAATTGTTGCAAGGCCATTTTGTGTTCAGTAGTTACAAGGTCAAAAAATAACCTCTGTTAGTGCATAAAAAGATTCTGAAATTCCAGGCACTTTTTGAAAGCAAAATGGTTATCCAGGCATCTCATCACCACTAGCTCAAAGGCAATTAAAATTTATTTATTAGTGTCACAATCATAGAATCATAGACACCCTACAATGCAGGAGGCCATTCAGCCCAGGCCTGCATTGACAACAATCCCACCCAGATCCTAACCCTACAATCCCATGTATTTACCCTGTTAATCCCCCTGGCACTAAGGAGGAATTTATCATGGCCAATCCACCTAACTCCCTGTGGGAGAGAACCAGAGCACCTGGAGGAAACCCACACAGACATGGTAAGAACGTGCAAACTCCACACAGACAGTAAGCCAAGGCCAGAATTGAACCCAGGTTGCTGGCGCTGTGAGGCAGCAGTGCTAAGCATAGTGCCACTGTGCAGCACAAATAGGCTCACATTAATACTGCGATGAAGTTACTGGGGAAAATCCCCTAGTCGCCACACTCCAGCAGTTTTTGGGTACATTGGAGGGAGGGAATTTAGTATGGTCAATGCACATCTTTCAGACTATGGGAGGAAACACATGCACACACAGGGAGAACGTGCAGACTCCACACAGCAGTAACTCAAGCTGGGAATCGAACTTGGGTCCCTGGCGCTTTGAGGCAGCAGCACTAAATTGCTAAGCAATGCCCAAAACCATCAGCATCAATGGGTCATCACTGCCATTGTTAACTTCAAGGATGTGTAATGTAAGTTCTCCCACTTTCCAGAGAAACCCAAGCATCAATGTACCGCCACTAACTTTTGTGCATTAGTCATGCAAAAACAAAAGAAAAAAAAATGCAACTTCAAGTAGGCGAGGCAGCAGTGTACGTATATTGTGATTGGACTAGTAATCCAGAGACCCAGGGTAATGCTTTGGGGGGCCTAGGTTCAAATCCCACCATGTCAGATAGTAGAATTTGAATTCAACAGAAATTGGATCAAAGCTTTCAACCGAAATTTGACCATAAAAATGTTGATTGTCCTAATGTTCCTTTAGGGGAGGAAATCTGTCGTCATTACCTGGCCTGGCCTACATGTAACTCCAAAGCCACAGTAATGTGGTTGACTCTCAACTGTCCTCTGTAATGGCCTAGCAAATCACTTGGCTTAGGACAATTAGGGATGGGCAATAAATGCTGTCCCTTTCACATCTCACAAATGAAATTAAAAGAAAGAAACAAGATTTTATTCAATAAAAAAGGGAGAGACTCTCCCAGCTGAACTTACTGATCCAGTTCCTGACATTGAGGAAGCTTTGCTCATTTGTCAAGTCAAATATTAACAGAAAACCCATAGCATCTCGAAAGAAGGCAGTAGTTAAGCTACGGAACCTGAATGAGAAAAAAAAATCAATTATAATCCATCACAGGACTTTGACACAGAATCATATAACCAGCAATCGTCAAGGACAGAAAATAATTACAGTTTGTGCAAAATAAAAGTTAGAAAAATCAAACCTTCTTAATTTTGTTATTGTATGAGTGGAGATCCCATCTTCAATTAGCTTTGTCAATCGAAATCCACAGAATTAGAGACATCCTCAATGATAACTATACTCTGGAACTCTCTTCCTCGTTTCTTCCATTTGTTTACAAACCTTTTTGATATCCTTCTCTTCAATCAGCACGGGGCACAATAGTTATCACAGTGCCAGGGATCCGGGTTCAATTCCTTGCTTGGGCCACTATCTGTGGAGACTGCACATTCTCCCCATGTCTGCGTGGGTTTCCTCCGAATGCATTGATTTTCTCCCACAATGCAAAGACGTGTGAGTTAAGTGGAATTGGCTTTGCTACATTGCCCCTTAGCGTCGGCGGGGGCTAGCTGGGGTAAATGAATGGGGTAATGGGGATAGGGCCTGGGTGGGGTAGTGGTCGGTGTAGATTTGATGGGCTGCATGGTCTCCTTCTACACTGTAGGATTCCAAGATTCTATGATTGGGCTTTCAGTCCCAACAGTCACCTCTCTCCTGTTCCCTCCCTCAAAGTTTCCCTTTTTAACTTCCTGTTCAGTGTCAACTATGACCCACCTATTCACAAGGAGCACATTCGTGATCCAAGTAGTTTTAGGGGTGGTGGCTATAAGGCCAAGCGCAGGACAATTACCCAGCTCTGGTGAAACATGACCTCAATTGAAGTCTTTCTGATTGTTTGCATGTCAGGAGTGTGGGGATACATGGGCGGAGCGAAACGGGCCGAGAAGACAACTAGCACCAGGGAGATTAGAAAGGTCAGTCACAAAGGAGGTAAAGTTCGCAATACACTTCAGTTGGGGAAACAACAATTTTTGAAAGTGTCACAAGTAGGTTTGCATTAACACTGCAATAAAGTTACTATGAAAATCCAACTAGTTGCCACACTCTGACACCTGTTTGGGTACACTGATGGAGATTTTAGCATGGCCAACGCACCTAACCAGCACGGCTTTTGGGCTGTGGGAGGAATTCACAGCACTGAGGAAACCCTTGCAGACACTGGGAGAACATGCAGACTCCATTCAGACAGTGATCCGAGCTGCAAATCAAATCCAGGTCCCTGGTGCTGTAAGGCAGTAATGCTAACTACTGTGCCACCCCCATCAGATAGCATGCCTGTTGGAGGAGATGCCTTTCATGTTGGGTTCAAGACTAGTCAAACGTGCATCATTAAAATGGAACAAAACCAACCAGGTTCACAATTTCACTGCCTTAATGCAACAGACAAGACATTAACAGATGAGAGACTGAAGAAGTAGGACATGTTAAACAACAGATAAGCAAGTTGTAACCTGCAGTCTAACCTGGAAAGGCAACAAGACAAGCCTCACCTTAAAATAACAGCAAGCATACACAAACTTGGTTTGAATCCCGCCAGGGCAGATGTCGCAATTTGAATTCAATAAAAAAAATTTGGAATTAAGAATCTACTAATGACCATGAAACCTTTGTTGATTGACAGAAAAACCCACCTTGGTTCGCTAATGTCCTTCAGGGAAGGAAACCTTACCTGATCTGGCTTACTTGCGATCCAGAGCTACAGCAATGTGGCTGATTCTCAACTGTCCTCTGAACAAGGGCAACTTGGGCAATAAATGCTGGCCAGCCAACGATGCCCATGTTGCATAAATGAATAAAAAAAAGTTAAGGTGTGCATGTGTGCACGGGTGGTCAGATTAGTGGGGGTGGGAGCTGGTTAGGAAGGAGGCATTTCAATATTGCCTACTGAAAAAAAGATTCAAGTGCAAAACTTCCACAGATTTCAGCTCATACTTTGTTGAAAAGCAATGATAAATGATAACACCCACCTCTCCTGACCAGCTGTGTCCCACAGCTGAAGGTGTATCCTCTGTCCCCTTCCTGCGTTACCATCTGGCCCACTAGGCTTATAAACCTATTAAAAAGAGTAAGTTAGATTATTATGGGGGTCAGCAAGTTTAGCCAAAGCCTGGGAAACGTTCAAGGAGGTTAAACATAGCTGTCCCAGCTGACTTCAACTTGCCAGAATAAAGGGCGTTCACAATATTGGTTTTAAAGTAATTGTTACCCCAAAGGTCAACATTTGAGCACATGTAGCAGCTCTCATGAAACAAATCTGCATTCTTCAAATTCTATCACTAGAATGTGCAAACTTCACACATTCAGTGACCCAAGCTGGGAATCGAGCCCAGGTCCCTGGAACTGTGAAGCAACAGTGCTAACTGCTGTGCTACCGTGCCACCCATTATGGCGAAACCCACTGTAGAGAGGATTTGACAGGCCAGCCAAAAGTGACTTTGGCAGGACTGGATGATCCTGATAGTGGGCAAGGCTGGAAAATCCCACTGTTTGGCTTTGGAAGTGCATTTACTGCTGTACGTCTGCTTCCTATGTGGTCCCAAGGTTGACGATAAATGTCCCTTTCCAAGGCAGAGAGAAGTGTAGACAGATGGAGGCTGGTTTGCGTGACGGACTGGGCTACATTCACAACCTTTTGTACTTTCTTGCAGTCTTGATCGAATCAGGAGCCACACCAAGTGTGATACATCCGGAAAGGAGGTTTCCTATGGTGCTTTTGGGTGAAAAACAGAGTTCAAGGAATGTCGAAAGTGCCATGTTGACAGTTGCAGGGTATTATTTCATCTTTTAGTTTCAACTCTCCATTTGTAGAGAGTTGAAAATTAAGCCTCATCAAGATTTTAAACAATCGCACATCTTCTGGTGATGATTTTCTGATGGAGACTTGTTGTTGGAAACGTAGTTATGAGCTTCTGAATTGCAAACTGGAAGAGAAGGGGCAAACCTCCAGTCCAAGGGATCCAGAATGCAGCCAACCCAAGTCAGGATTGAGAAGAGACATCAAGGGAAATGGATGATGAAGTGGGCAGGAGGCTGGCTGGGCATGAAGACAAAGTAGAGAAATCTACTCGCCTTACAATTAACTCCATTCCAAATCTCAATAGATTATCTGGAATTCAGTTGCCGCAGTAATTAATTGAAAAATCTCAGATGATGAAAACAAGCGGCGCTTGGTTCTATAAATCCTTCAAGTTCAATATGTTCACGCTGAAGCCAATTTCATCAACTATCCGACACCCAAAAGATGAAATGTCAGCCGAGTGTGGTTCAGGCAGCTGCTCCACCTACTCAATTGTCAGTCAGTGAAACATGTCGGAGAGAAAAGAAATCAAAGCTTAGATACAGCCCCGGAGGCACTGCCAGTTACCGAGTTCCAACCAAACGCCGGGAGAGCAAACGGCTGCAATAAAAAGCTGGAGGGAATGGAAATAACTCAACAAAGAGAAAAATAGGAACCAACTGCTGGGAATTAGGCAGTTCCAAGTCAGCCCAAAAACAACTTTTGGAATAATCAGACAATAATGAGCTGCCTGAAATCAAGACAGACGACGATTAAAACCACAAAGCACGTCAATCGCGTTAATTGTGGCACTTCAAAAATGCACAGCACCAAAGTACCGAGAGACAGACAGCACTTCAGTCATCAGCTGGATCACATACCATTGCTCACACTAATCACAAAAGTTACAGGATGTTCAGACATGTGGTTACATTGACTGAAAGAAAATGTCCTTCAGAAGCAGTCAATATGAAAATTTATCAAACCTGACTGATGGGAGCAAGATGCCATTAGAGTCATAGATGTTTAAAGCATGGAAATAGGCCCTTCGGCCCAACTTGTCCATGACACCCTTTTTTATTTAAACTCTGAAGCTCATCCCAATTGCCCTCATTTGGCCTATATGCCTCTTTACCCCTCCTACCCATGTAACTGTCTAAATGCTTGTTAGAAAAACAAAATTGTACCCGCCTCTACTACCACTTCTAGCAGCTTGTTCCAGACACTCGCCACCCTCTGAGTGATTGCTCCTATGGATCCTTTCTCACCTTAAACCTTAGCTGTCTAGTTTTATACTCCCCTACCTTTGGGAAAAGATGTTATTTATCTATCCTATCTATGCCCCTCATTATTTTATAGACCTCTGTAACATTACCCCTCAGCTTTTTACGCTCCAGAGAAAAAAGTCCCAGTCCATCTAGCTTCTCCTTATAACTCAATCCATCAAGTCCTGGTAACATTCTAATAAATCTTTTTTGCACTCTTTTTAATTTAATAATATCCTTTCTATAATAGGGTGACCAGAACTGTACACAGTAATTCAGACCCCAGTTTCCCTCTCTTGACGTTCACTGCAGCAATCCCATTGTGTGACTTCAAGAGGAAATTAGACATAGCTTTTGGGGCTAAAAGCATCAAGGGATATTGGGGACAAGAGATCAGGATACTGAATTTGATGATCAACCCTGATCAAGATGAATGTCAGAGCAGGCTCAAAGGGCCAAATGGCCTACTCCTCTTCTGTTTCCTCCCAATTTAGGCTCATGAATGGACGTTGAATTTCTTATTCAAAATTACGTTCAAGAGAGGCCCGAATTGATTCAGTTCCCCTCGGTTTGCAAACCAGAAGCTCATAACCCACATTAACAACAATGCTATAAAATTCATTCTCCTTTTCATGAATGGGGCTTTATTTCCACCCCCTTCCCCTCCCCTTTCAGTCTTCAAAGCCACAGAAATTGATATCTCTTTAGATGATTGGAGCCCAGCTTCCGTACAAAATAGTGAAGTCCAGCTCCCAGAATCAAGCATTGAAATCTCTAATGTTTCCAGGACTTTTGGCCACTGTTTAAGACTTGATGCCTTCTTTAAAGTTTGATGCTATGTCATGTTCATCAAACATCATAGCAACATTTATCTCTTCCTGAAATAGGTTGGATCACGATCCCGTTGGTACCAAAGAATCCAGAAATCCCTCCAGTGCAAAAGGAGGCCATTCGGCCCATCAGGTCTGCACCAATTGTCTGAAAGAGATCTTGGGACGGGTCCTGTCCAATCTCTATTGGCTAACCCACATAATCTATACATCTTTAGAAACTAAGGGTTAATTTAGTATGGCCAATCTGCTTAACTTGTACATCTCTGGAGGAAACTGGAGAAAACCCACACAAACACTGAGAGAACATGCAAACTCCACACAGTCACCCCAAGCCAGAAGCAAACACAGTGTCTCTGGCACTGTGAGGCAGCAGTGCTGACCACCTTGCTACCCTGTTCCAGGAGTTGTGATTCATCTAATGGAAATTTTGATGAAAGGCATTTTTCACCCCATCCCAGATTTATTTAATTCCCTATAGGAGCCATTGGAAAGGTGGCAGACGATACTGTATTTTTAAGAAATGTATTTTTTATTATCTTCCTTGTGAGGGTATGTTTAAAATTCAGCTCTGTTTTACTTGGTGTCAATCTGTCTGCATCAGGCAGCTCACATGGGAATGAAAAAAATGTCGACTTTAGCTAGGGCTGTGTTTGTTCTAATCTGAGTTGGTACACTTTTGTTTATTTTGGTTATTCCCCTGGGGTCTCAGAGTAGGTTTTGATTAGGTTAGTTAATAGAGACTGTCATGTGAATGGGTGGAATTAAGCTTGTAGGGAGAAAATATGGTTCTTTTCTATTTTATAACAATTAGTTTCTACCTGATCCTGAAAGCAAGAGATATCTTTCTTTTGTCTACAGAGACTGCTGTTTGGGGCGGTCAGAAGACAAGTTTCTTTCTCTCTCTCTCTTGAGGTGGATCCCCTTTATACAAGTGCATTCTTTTATGCATTGGATTTGTTGAGACCATTTATTGATGAAAGATCTTTGACCTTGGTTGTACTTTCAGCAATCGCTCTGTCCACGAGTAGTCACATTATCTTAGGAACTCTGGGCCACTCCCGTTTAAGGGGCAGACTGGCAGTTTGACAGGTTCGAGCTTGACTACCACTCTTCAAATAACATGGATCCAAACTTCCACATCTATTCACTCTGAATAAAAAAGGTCTGTGCTGATTTCACCAACCTCTTCCATTTGGACTCAGCCAGCCTCGGCATTTCCAGCAAAGCAACTTTTATTTGTAGTGAGGATTTTAACAGGAATGGTTTTAAAGAAACCAAGTGGTCCCTCAAGCCTCAATTCCACATGATCAGTTTCTCAGAGCAGACAGAGAAAGCAAGGAAATTCAGCATGTCCGCTACAACTCTCACCAACTTTTACAGATGCACTATAGAAAGCATTCTTTCTAGTTGTATCACAGCTTGGCATGGCTCCTACTTCACCCAAGACCACAAGGAACTACAAAAGGTCATGAATATAATGTAACCCAATCCATCAAGCAAACCAGCCTCCCATCCACTGACTCTACACTTGCAGCTGTCTCAGAAACGCAGCCAGTATTATTAAGGATTCTACGCACTCTCACCTTCTTCCATCAGGAAAAAGATACAGGAGTCTGAGGTCAAATACCAACCAACTGAAGAACAGCTACTTCCCTGCTGCTATCAGACTTTCAAACCGATCTACCTCAAACTAAGTTGATCTTTCTCTAACCCTAGCTATAATTGTAACACTACATTCTGCTCTCTCTCCTTTCCTTTTCTACGAACGGTATGCTTTTTCTGTACAGCATGCAAGAAACAATACTTTTCACTGTATAGTAATACATGTGACAATAATAAACCAAATCAAATGGCACAAGAGGTAATAGGTGAGCTGGAAGAGACATGCCTTGAATTCAGAGATGTGTAATACAGCACAAACAGAGAATATGCAACTTAATCTCAAAACACACAAATAAAACCACTGGAGGTAGATCGACAATCTAAAAATTTATTTCTTTAAAGCAACATCCAAGAAAAAAACCTGAATAAAACATTCATTAACCTAATCTTTCAATTACAAACCCAATGAGATTTATGATTTTTCACCTCATTGTTGTGGTCTTCAGACAGTTATTTATTAGTGTCACAAGTTGGCTTACATTAACACTGCAATGAAGTCACTATGAAAATCCCCAAGACACCATACTCCAGTGCCTGTTTGGGTGAGGGAGAATTTAGCATGGCCAATGCACCTAACCACTACATCTTTCTGCCTTTGGTTGGAAACCCATGTGGACACAGGGAGAACGTGCAAACACACAGACAGCGCCCCAAGCTGAGAATCAAACCCGGGTCCCTGGAGCGGAGAGGCAACAGTGCTAACCGCTGTGCCACTATGCCACCCCAAACGCAAAGACGCCCAACATGAATGTCTTCAATCATCCCATCAGACAGGGCAACAGCTTTGTGAACTCATAATTAAAAAATACATTAAAGGCATGTTTCTGAACACCCCTGAAACTTTTCTTTAAAAAGTTGGCGATTGAGGGTGGGAATGGGGACACTGGGAGTGGAGAAAGGAAATATCATCAGCATTTATCAAAGAGACAAGAAGGGAACATTTAGCTGAGAGAAGTTAATGAGCTAGCAAATGTGTGGAAGTTAAATTAACAGTAGATGGAGTCATTAACCAAGAGCTAATCAGAGACCTCATTTTAATGGCATTTAGTAATTTAACTCCAACATGCTGGCAACATGATTTCAACACTTGCTGTAAAACAAAAGCAGCCCAAATGTTTAACATTACAGAAAGGAAAAGGGCAAATGTCAAAAATATAATCAATTATTTCAGATAGGCTGAAGGCAATGTTGCCTATTAGAAAATCTCAAGGTCTTAGCTGCCTGTGCGTGTTGAAAGATTTCCCCATGGTCCACAGTGACTAAGTAGACCTGAGGGCACCGAGACAACAATAAAATGATTCAGCTCCAATCCCAGCTTTTTGAAGGGTTCAATGAACTCCACTGGGGGTTGTGCTTTCATTGAGCAAGGGAGAATGTGCCAGAAATGTCAGTAACCTTAAAGTTTTTCAAAGTTTATTTATGAATGTCACAAGTAGGCTTACATTAACACTGCCCCAAAATTACTGTGAAAATCCCCTAGGCGCCACATTCCAGCACCTGTTCGGGTACACTTAGGGAGAATTTAGCACGGCCAATGCATCTAACCAGCAGGTCCTCCGGAATGTGGGAGGAAACCCACACAGACGCCATGTAAGCTCCACACAGACGGTAACTCAAGCTGGGAACTGAACCCGGGCTCCTGCACTGTAAGGCAGCAATGTTAACCATTGTTCTGCTATGCCACTTCAGCTGGAAAGAGCAGTAATATGGTGCCTACCATTGCTTCAGTTCTCATAACGACATAATGAACATAGAACATAGAACACTACAGCACAGAACAGGCCCTTCGGCCTTCGATGTTGCACCGACCAATATAAAAAGCAATGCCCCTCCAAACTAAACCATTCCCTTCTCTTCCATATACTTATCAACTAACCTCTTAAACGCCACCAAACTTGGCGCATCTACAACTGCTGCAGGCAGGGCATTCCACTCCCGAACCACCCTTTGGGTAAAGAACCTACCTCTGATATCCGTCCTATAACTATCACCCCTTAATTTAAAGCTGTGTCCCCTCGTGCTAGCTTTCTCCATCCTAGGAAAAAGGCTATCACTGTCCACCCTATCTAAACCTCTAATCATCTTATATGTTTCAATAAGGTCTCCTCTTAGCCGCCTTCTTTCTAACGAAAACAACCTCAAATCCCTCAGCCTCTCTTCATAAGACCTGCCCTCCATACCAGGCAACATCCTGGTAAACCTCCTCTGTACCCTCTCCAATGCCTCCACATCTTTCTTATAATGTGGGGACCAGAACTGCACACAATACTCCAAGTGCGGCCGCACTAGAGTTTTGTACAGTTGCAACATGACGTTGCGGCTCCGAAATTCAATCCCCCTACCAATAAAAGCTAAGACTCCATATGCCTTCTTAACAACCTTCTCGACTTGACTGCCTACTTTCAGGGATCTATGCACATACACACCAAGATCCCTCTGTTCATCAAGACTACTAAGAATCCTACCATTAGCCCTATACTCTACACATTTATTATTTCTGCCATAGTGCATTACCTCACACTTTTCCACATTAAACTCCATTTGCCACCTCTCGGCCCAGCTCTGCAACTTGTCCAAGTCTCTCTGCAAACTATAACACCCCTCTTCACTATCTACCACTCCACCGACTTTAGTGTCATCTGCAAATTTACTAATCCATCCTTCAATACCCTCATCCAGATCATTTATAAAAATTACAAACAGCAGGGGCCCCAAAACAGACCCCTGAGGTACACCACTTGTCACCGAACTCCACGATGAATATCTCCCATCAACCACCACCCTCTGTCTTCTATCTGCTAGCCAATTCCTAACCCAATTAGCTAAATCACCCTCTATCCCATACATCTGCATTTTCTACAGAAGTCTTCCATGGGCCACCTTATCAAACGCCTTACTAAAGTCCATATATACCACATCAACCGCCTTACCCCCATCCACCTCTTTGGTCACTTTTTCAAAAAACTCAATGAGGTTAGTAAGGCACGACCTACCCTTCACAAAACCATGCTGACTATCCCCAATCAATTCATTTCTCTCTAAATAGCTATAAATCCTATCCCTAATAATTCTCTCCAATACCTTGCCCACAACAGAAGTAAGACTCACTGGCCTATAATTCCCTGGAAGGTCTCTCTTCCCCTTCTTAAACAATGGGACCACATTCGCTATCCTCCAGTCCTCCGGAACCACACCCGTAACCAACGACGACCTGAAGATCAGAGCCAGAGGCTCTGCAATCTCCTCTCTTGCCTCCCAGAGAATCCTAGGGTAAATCCCGTCCGGCCCAGGGGACTTATCCAACTTCAAACCCTCGAGAATATCTAGCACATCCTCCCTATCTACTTCGATACTTTCCAGTTTGCTACCCTGTACCTCAGTGTTCTCCATAACTACATTTACATCACCCTGCGTGAATACCAAAGAGAAATATTTATTCAGTGCCTCTCCAATCTCTTCAGGCTCCACGCACAACTTCCCACTGCTGTCTATGACTGGCCCAATGAGAAGCTTGATAAAGTGTAGAGGGCTGCTAGGGGAACTCTATCCAAATCCAGCTGGTACCAGCTTCAGGAGTGAAGGGAAGAGAACTTAGTTAAGACCATTCTCTGTCCATCCCAGCCCAGTCTGCCTTCACTTTTAATGGGGTGTTTTCACCTGCTGCGCAGGAAAATAAAAACTGCATTATGCTCTACAGCTACCAATAACAATTCTTTAACCGTTCGTCCCTTGATTGTTTCAATTTTATTTGTCCTTCTCCTTGAAGAGACAGAAACACCAACCAAAGCAAAAGTTGCCCTTGGAGGCTAGTTGAGAATCAACCACACTGCTGTGACTCTGAATCACATGGAGGCCAAACCAGGTTAGGACAGCAGATTTCCTTCCCTAAAAGGACATTAGTGAACCAGGTACGTTTTTCTGACAGCTGACAATGGTTTCATGGTCATCAGTAGATTCTTAATTCCAGATTTTTTTTATTGAATTCAAATTCCACCTTGCTGTGGTGGGATTCGAACCAAGATACCTAGAACGTTAGCTGAATTTCTGGATTAATAAGCTAGCGATAATACCACTAAGCCACTGCCTCCCCTAAGTGAATAAACATGTGGAGTTACAGAGATAGGATTCTTTCAGAGAGTCAGTATGGACTCGATGGGCCAAATGGCCTCCTACTGCATTGTCGTGATTTTATCATTTTAACACATAATTAAACTGCACACCTTAGCAGATTTTTACCTCTTGGCACTTTATTTCGGAAATCCAGCCATCATTATTTTTCACATCATAGCACTGAAGCAGAGAGGAGCAGCTTCCTTCCACGCTGTAAAGTTTTTATCTTGGTGGAAAGAACAGCTTGGACCACTTGGTCCACAGCCACGTAGTCAAATCTTTGTCCAAATTTCTTTAATGCAAAGTGTGATGACGGTTTCTGCCTCCATCATCTTTACAAGCAGTTCCTCTCTCTCCCCTACACCTTTCTGCAAATTATTTCATATTTATATCTCCCGGCCACTGACCCCTTTACTCGAGGAAATGGGTCCTTCTTATTCACCCTATCTTAGCATCATCATTTTACGCACCCCAGTTAAATTTCCCTTCATCCTCAAGTGCTCCACAGAAAAAAAATTCAACTTTATCTCATAAGCTAAAGTTCTCCAATGCGAACAACTTTCCCCCACTGCACCCTCTCCAGAGTATCTTTCCTGCATTCTGGTGAACAGAACTTGTTGTGAAGTTACATAGAAATGTGAGCACGATAAATTTAAAGCAATACTATTCATTCAGTAATTGTGAAAACTATGATATGCTAAAAAGAAAAGGCCAACACATCCTGATTTAACACAAGTCTTTCAAAAGCATTTACAATCATAGAATAGAATCAGAGAAAGAGGCATTCAATCCATCGAGTCTGCACCAACAACCCACCGAGACCCTATCCCCGTAACACCACACTAAGCAGCAATTTAGCACAGCAAATCAATCTAACCCGCACATCTATTGAGCGTGGGAGGAAACTGGAGGAAACCCACACCGACATGGGAAGAACATGCAAACTCCACACAGACAGACAGTCACCCAAGATTGGAATTGAACCCCGGTCCCTAGCACAGTGGAGCAGCAGTGCTAGCCACCGTGCCGCATAGTGTATGAGTCAACATTAAATGAGCTTTTGACTCATGAAGGAATCAAATTCTTTGACAGGAGATTTCATGTCACCACAGGACTGCAGCTGGCAAGGCAATAGCTTGACATTAATTGAAGTATTCATCAAAACATACTCTACACAACGATAAGTTTGCACAGACGAAAACCTCTTTGTCATTGAGCCATCTGGGGAGGCACTTCACGTACAGATCACACCAGCAACTAATGGAGCCAAAATTTCACTCTTAATGGATCGACCACAGCGCCCTTGTGGTGACAGAGCAGCAGGGGCCAACATCTTGTTGACAAGGCCATTGATGACATTAACAGAAAAGATGATAGAATTACAAACAATAGAGATGCCGATCCACTGGGAGAAATATCAGAATATCAAAATCAAACAAAATTAAATCGGACTTCTATGGCTAACGTAAATGGGCAGCCTGAACAACAACGACAGAAGTGGACAGAATTATGGATCGAGACTTGCAGAATGAAGCAGACATTAATTCGATCAAGACTGAGGAAAACAGAAGCTCAACCACTGCAAAACCATTTATCCAATGTCTACAAGTCCCAAGGTAGGGCGCAGAGAAATAAATAGCGAGATGAGCAGCACAACAAGGGTTGCAGCTTGACAGCACCATTTTCACTCTTGGTAGACTTCCAGGATCAGAGAGTTGTTTGACAATATCAAAGAATAATATTGAATATATCATGGAATCCCTACAGTGCAGAAGAGGCCACTTAGCCCATCCAACTCACTGATAGAGTATCCTCTGTCCTATCCCCATAACCCACAAATTTCCCATGACTAATCCATCTAATCTACACATCTTCAGACACTAAGGGAGGGATTTTTTTCTGTCCTGCCTGCCACAGGAGTCGTAATGAGTGAGGGGGAGGGGAGGACAGACTATGCAAAGGCAGGATTTTCCAGTTTTGGGGTAAGCACGGCTGGAAAACCTCACCCTTATAGGTCATTTTAGCACAGCCAATCCACCTAACCTGCACATCTTTGGACTGTGGGAGGAAACCGGAGCATCCAGAGGAAGACATGGGGAGAATGTGCAAACTCCACATGGGCAGCGACTCAAGGCCGGAGTTGAACCGCGTCCTTGGTGCTGAGAGGCAGCAGCGCTAACCACTCTGCCACCCCTGAAACCACTTGCGGTGACAATGCTGCATTAAAAAAAAAATCTTCAGTGTGAGACTCAACACAAAATAAAGTAGGCAGCTTTTAAAAATCATTCCCACTGAAAGGTAAAGAAAATACGTGTCCTACTGAGTTTGTGATTCCAAATCATTCTGAGTGGCTCCTCCAGATTAGTCAATTCAACAAACAAATTCTTACTATTAACAAATGATACCTCATCTGGAGGAGATAAAATTCTGCAGAAACACAGCCCTTTTTAACAAAAATAATCCCCAGATCTAAATATTCAAGAAAGATAGGGAAGATTCAGTAGCATAATTGTAGTTGAGCCCGAGAGGGTTTGACTGAAATTCCAGGGTGTTGAGCCTCTCGGTTGTAGTTCAATAAAGGAGGCACGAGTTCCACTTTTTCATAAAGTGCTTTTATTTCTTTGATGCAACTCCACACACAATTCTCCTCCAACAACCCAGTACCACCAGTGGCCCCTGTATATATCAGTGACTTCTATTGAATGATTAATTTCAAATTAGGATTTAATTGGAAGGTCTGCTAACCCATTCCTAACACAGGGAGACTGTTTTTGAAGTAGAATGTCCACATATGCATCCTTAACCCCAGCTCAAATCCACAGCCATGGGTTCTCAGTATTCATCATTACTGATGCATTGGGTTGAGACGGTTGGGGAGATGTCATGGGAATAAGCAAAGAAGATGCACATTGGACTTCAGAGCAGGAGTAGGTCAGAGATTCAATGAGAATCTTAGCTGATTTGGTTGTGGTCTCTAATCCACTTGGCCTCCTGGCCCCAATCACCGCTAGCTCCCTTGTCTGTCAAAATCTGTCTCAATTCTGCCTTTAATAACTTCAATCACCCTGCCCCCACTGATTTCTGGGGAAGAGAATTCCACAGGCCAATCACCCTGGTGGCACAGTGGCTGGCTTCTCACAACAAGGAGTCTCACATTTGGTTAAAGTCCAACAAGTTTATTTGGTAGCAAACGCCACTAGCGTTTGGGGCTCTTCCCCTTCATCAGGTGAATGAGGACTTCCGATCACAAACAGGGCATATAAAGGCACACACACAGTTTACAGAATATTGATTAGAATGCGAGTCTTTACAGCTAATCAAATCTTAAAAGATGCAGACAATGTGAGTGGAGATAGCATTAAGCACAGGTTAAAGAGATGTGTATTGTCTCCAAACAGGACAATTAGTGAGATTTTGCAAGCCCTGGCAAGTCATAGGGGCTACCGATAGTGTGACATGAGCCCAAGATCCCAGTTGAGGCCATCCTCATGTGTGCGGAACTTGGCTACCAATCTCTGTTCAGCGACTCTGCATTGTCGTGTCATGAAGGCTGCCTTGGAGAATGCTTACCCAAAGATCAGAGGCCAAATGCCCATGACCACTGAAGTGTTTACCATCAGGAAGGGAACAGTCTTGCCTGGCGATTGTCAAGTGATGTTCATTCATCCATTGTCATAGCGTCTATATGGTCTCCCCAATGTTCTATGCCTTGGGACATCCGTTTGTGATTGGGAAGAGCCCCAGAAGCTAGTGACATTTGTCACCAAATAAACTGTTGGACTTTAACCTGGTATTGAGAGACTTCTTACTGTGTTTAATGCCGGCATCTCAACATCATGCCTCACAGCACCAGGGACCCAGGTTTGATTCTCAGCTGGGGTCGCTATCTGTGCAGAGTCTGCATGTTCTCCCCTTGTCTGTGTGGGGTTTCCTCTGGGTGCTCTGGTTTCCTCCAAAGTTCGAAAGATGTGCTGGTTAGGTGCGCTGGCCGTGCTGAATTCTCCTTCAGTGTACCCGAATAGCCGCTGAAGAGTGGCGACTAGGGAATTTTCACAATAATTTTATTGCAGTGTTAATGTAAGCCTACTTGTGACTAATAAATAAACTTTAAAACAACTTTAATTTCTCACACGCTAGTGTCAGGGGTTTAGTTACTAGGAAGAAAACCAGGCTGTAACATCAGCCCATTAAACAAACATTGTACAATAGACAATTATATATCTACAAATATATTAGTAAGGGAGGTGGTGGCATTGTGCTACTGTTACTAGATTAGTAATCCAGACATCCAGATTAATGCATGAAGAATCTGTGTTCCAGTCCCATCACAGCAGATGGTGAAATTTGAGTTCAATAATAATCTTGAATTAAAAGTTAATAATGGCCATAAAATCATTGTCAATTGTCATAAAAACCCATCTGGTTTACCAATGTCCTTTAGGGAATAAAATCTGTCATCCTTAACTTGTGACTCCCAGGCCACAGCAATGTGGTTGAATTTTAAATGCCCTCTAGTAAGTCATTTAGTTCCAGGAATGGGCAATAAATTCTGGCCAAGCCAGCAATGGCAACATCGATTAATGAATTTAAAAATGTTGTTTATTAAAGTAATCACAGGAGATGGGTGTACAACAACAGGGAGCCCAGTTGTGTAGTCTAATCATGCACCACTTTCACACTTCATCCAACCTCCAAGCTTCATTTTTAAATATGTTCTCTCCAACTTTATTTTGCAATTAAAATTATCTTTAAGGTTCAGTTCAACCCAATTAAGATAGGATAGTTTGTCTACAGAAGTTATAAAAGAGAAAATATAATTATTCTGCAGGAGTGATGTAGTGGAATGGAATGCCGAGGTCCCGTTCGCAGCCACGTTGCTGAGTAGAGTAGGTCACAAGAAGAGAGTAAGAGTGAAGGGAGGTCACTACTGGAAACCTGCTACAGCACAGCACAGACAAAGCTCTGGGAGCAGATTTGCATCACGGCATTTACAGGATGATGCAAGATAACAGCAAACTGACAAGGCTTGGTCATAATTTTCATGATCAGTTTCTGGTTATGATTCACACTGGATTAAAACAAGCAACATACCTTGTAACAAGGGAGGCGGCGGCCTAGTGATATTATTGCTAAACTATTAATCCAGAAATTCAGCTAATGCTCTGAGGACCCAGATTCCAATCCTGCCACGGCATGTCAATTAAAAAAAAAAATCTGGAATTAAGAATCTCCTGATGACCATGAAGCCATTATTGGAAAAACCCATCTGGTTCACTAATGTCTTTTAGGAAAGGAAATCTGTCATCTTTACCTGGTCTGGCCTACATGTGACTCCAGAGCCACAGCAACGTGGTTAACTCTCAACTGCCCTCTGAATTGGTCTAGCAGGCAACTCTGTTCAAGGGATAGACAAAAAATGCCTGTGTCCCACGAATGCATAACAAAAAGTTATGACTCAGTCAATACAGTCAGCGATGTTAGTGCAACACACAAATGCAACATTTTCCATCAAGCCAAGCATTTATACTCAAAAGAAATTTTTACAACCAAAGAAACTTCACCATCGAGCAACCATTTTAAAAGTCCGGAGAAAGCAGGAGTGCTGTTTTCACTGCATCACTACCAGTTTATTCCTCAATCACTAACCTGCAAGACATGATATCTCACAAAAGCTGCACAAACATTACGCAGGAAATAATCAGACACAAAGAGGTAGGATTTTATGGCCTCATTCATTCCGAAACCATAAAATCCCACCCGAGGTCAAAAGGACTTTTCCATCAAATACAGGATTTGGGACATCTTGTTGCACAAGACATTGGTAAGGCCACATTTAGAATACTGAAGACTGTTCTGGTCACCCTATTATAGAAAGGATATCATTAAACTACAAAGAGTGCAGAAAAGATTTACTGGGATGCCATCGGGACTTGATGGTTATAAGGAGAGACTGGATAGACTGAAACTTTCATCTCTGGAGCTTAGAAGGTTGAGGGGTGATCTTATAGAGGTCTACAAAATAATGAGGGGCACAAATCAGCTAGACAGTCAATATCTTTTCCCAAAGGTAGGGGAGTCTAAAACTAGAGGGCACAGACTTAAAGTGAGAGAGGAGAGATACGAAGATATCCAAAGGAGCAATTATTTCACAGAGGGTGGTGAATATCTGGAACAAGCTGCCAGAGGTAGTAGTGGGGCAAGTACAATTTTATCTTTTAAAAAGCATTTAGACAATTACATGAGTAGATGGGCATAGGGGGATTTGGGCCAAATGTGGGCAATTGGGACTAGCTTAGAGGTTTAAAAAAAATGGCAGTATGGACAAATTGGGTCGAAGAGCCTGTTTCCATGCTGTAAACTCTATGGTCTACTTCTCGCCCACTTATATTCCTGGGGCAGGCAGGTTGGTAAAATTCCAGCCTAGAAGAGCTGCAATCACAATGATTCCAACAGAGGGAGCTCCAGAGCAGCATTCAATGTTCATTAAATAGACTGAAGGGGAAAACCTAACTCATTCCTTATAGTCTGTCCCAAACCATGAGATAGACCCACCTCCACTCTGTCTACCACTAATTATGCAGCAAAAGTGGCATTTTGTGCTCTACTACTTTCATTTATGTAGTGCCTTTATGTCCCAAAGCACGGCAGAGGAGTTTTATCAAATAAAATTTCCCCTGAGGCGCATGATGATATATTAGAGCTATTGACCAAAGGCAGGATCACAGGGGATAGAATCCCAGGGGTTTACAGCATGGAAACATGCCTTTTGGCCCAACTTGTCCATGCTGCCCAGTTTTTAAGTCACTAAGCTAGTCCCTATTGCATTTGGCCCATATCCCTCTATACCTATCTTACCCATGTAACTGTCCAAATGCTTTTCAAAAGACATAATTGCACTCGCTTCTGCTACTACCTTTGGAAACTTGTTCCAGGCACTCACTATAGTATGTGAAAAAATTGCCTCTCTGGAACCTTTTGTATCTCTCCGCTCTCACCTTACCTGTTCTATAAGAACTAGAGGTCATAGCCTCAAAATGAGGGAGAGTCAATTTAGAACAGAGTTGAGGAGGAATGTCTTCTCCCAGAGGGTAGTGAATCTTTGGAATTCTCTGCCCACTGAAGCAGTGGAGGCTACCTTGTTAAATGTGTTTTAGTCACAGGTAGATAGATTTTTGACTAATAAGGGAATTAAGGGTTATGGGGAACACGCGGGCAAGTGGAACTGAACCACTATCAGATCAGTTACGTCTTATTGAATGGCAGGGCAGGCTCGAGGGGTTAGATGGCCTACTCCTGCTCCTATTTCTTATGTTCTTATGTTCTATGCCTTCTAGTTTTAGGCTTTCCTACCTTTGGGAAAAGATGTTAACTACATTATCTTTGCCCCTTATTATTTTATAAATCTCTATATGATCATCCATAAGCCTTCTATGCAGAGAAAAAAGTCCCAGTCTATCCAGCCTCTCTTTATAACTTAAAACATCAAGCTCCAGTAGCATCCTAGTAATTCTTTTCTGTATTCTTTCTAGTTTAATAATATCTTTCTTAAAATGGACTGGTAGTCTTAAGAAGCCCCTTAAAAGGGAGAGAGAGACAGACAGGCTGAGAGATTGGGAGAATTTTAGGGCCTAGGTTGCTGAACACAGTTTTGAGAAACTTTGGGATGCTCAAACGGCCAAATTTGGAAGTTTGCAATTTTATAGGCTGGAGGATTTTTTATTTATTTATTCTTGGGACATGGGCGTCACTGGCTAGGCCAGCATTTATTGCCCATGTTTAACTGTCCTTGAGAAGGTGCTGGTATTGTATTACTGAGCTGTTGCAGTCCGCAAGCTGTACGAGCATTCACAGTGCTGTCAGATATTCCAGGATTTTGACTCAGCAGCAGTGAAGGAACTGAAATATACCTCAAAGTCAGGAATGGTGAGTGGAGGGGAACAGCCAAATGCTGATGTTCGCAGATATCTGCTGCTCTGTCCTGCCAGATGGTAAGTGGTCGCAGATTTGGAAAGTGCTTTTGAAGCCGCCTTGGTGAGTTGCTGCTGCAGTGCATCTTGTAGACAAGACATATTAATGCCACTGTGCGTCACTGGTGGATGGAATGAATGTTTAAGGTGCTGACAGACGGGGCGCTAATCAAGTGGGCATTGTTCTGTGTGGTGTCTAGCTTCTTGGAGCTGCACTTACCCAGGCAAGTGGAGAGTATTCCATCACAATCCATACTTCGCATGATGATGATGGACAGAGTTATAGGGAATTAGGTAGAGAATCACTCACCACAGAATTCTTGACCACACCACTGTGTGTGAAAGAATTTGCCCCTCTGGAGCCTTTTGTATCTCTCCCCTCTCACCTTAAACCTGCTGCCTCACTGCACCAGAGACCCAGATTTGACGTCTGGCTCGGGTCACTGTCTGCGCACACAGTCTGCATGGGTTTCCTCCGAGTGCTCTGGTTTCCTCCCACAGTTTGAAAGAAGTAACTATAACATTTGTATGGTTAGTCTAGTTCAATTTCTGGTCGATGACAAATTTCCCAGGGCTTGACGATGCAGGATTCAATAATGGTAATGTCAATGAATGTCAAGGAGTGATGGTTGGATTCTCTCTTCCTGGAGATGGACATTGAATAGCAAAGGTGTGGGTGTTACTTGGCACTAATGAACCCAAACATGAACTTGTCCAGATGGTGCTGTATAAAAACTTATTAGATGAATGAAACTGCTTTGCTGGGTAGAGAATTCCAAACATTCACAACCCTCATGTTATAGCAGCCATGAAGGACGAGGAGCATGATTACTAGATCTCCCTAAAGCCATTCTTCTTAGAAAAGAGGTCAAGAGGAGATCTGTTCAAAATCCTAAGGGGTCTGGACAGAGAAGATAGAGAAAAAGTGTTTCCATCGACAAAATGGTCAAGAACCAGAGGACCCAGATGTAAACCAACTGGCAAAAGAACCAAAGACAACAGGAAAAGCTCTCTACATGAATAGTTTGGAACTGGCATGTAAAACTATAAAGGGTGGCAGAGGAAGATTCAAAAGGAATTGGATAAGCACTTAATCATGAACACTGAACTTTACAAGAATTACAACAACAGACAATTAACTTGGGCGGGACAATTGCATGGTGGTTAATATTACTGCCTCACAGCACCAGGAACCCAGGTTCGATGCTGGCATCCTGCCTCGGTTTCCTCTGAGTGCTCTGGTTTCTTCCCACAGTCTGAAAGACGTCCTGGTTAGATGCATTGGCCGTGTTAAATTCTCCCTCAGTATACCCAAACAGGCGCTAGAGTGTGATGACTAGGGGATTTTCACAGTAACTTCACTGCAGCATTAATGTAAGCCTACTTGTGCTACTAGTAATAAATAAACTTCAATTTAAAACAAGCAAATTCTGGATAAAACCCTCAGCTTGGAGACATGCCCATGTGATCCGGTTACCATTGTAAGATAAACTTAAACAGAAGCCCAATGTAGAGTCAGACGTCTGTTTTAATAACTTTTCACAGTATTTCACAGATTGACTGCGCTGTTGGAGGCATCAAAGCAAAAAAGCTACAGCTGTGGTGAAGCAGGAGGTGCTTTTTGTGCTAACAACCAAGTAGGATTCTTGGTGAGAGTTTTGTTTCCGTCCAACAGAAACAAAACAGACAGGGCTATGGAAGAATTAAGAAACGGGGAGTCAATAGGATATATTTTGCTGGTGGTAATTGTCTTCAGGCAAACTTGGGCCAAGTGTAGTGATTGTCAAAGGACACTCTGGAGTCAAGGCCGCCTCCCAATCTGACATTCCAGGAAAAAGTGAACATTTGCTGCAGAGCTGGGAGGGTCTTTTGAGCTGTTTTTGTGCTTTGTGTTAATATCAGTTTATTTGTTACCGTAAAAGTCTCGAGTGCAAAATGTTATCCTCCAGCACTTTGATCGCTGGGAAATGGATCTCTTTTTAAACAAAAGTCAGTCCCTATTGAGGTCGCAACAACTGGAAGTCAAAAAATTTGAAAAAGAGCAGGAGAAGGGTAGATGGAATGAGGGGAGCTCAATTTTTCTTGCAGAGCTAGCACCAGTTTGATAGGGTAAATGGCCAGCTTCTGTGTTGAAAAAAAACTATACCAACCTTCTCTTCACTACTACTAGGAATGCAACTCAAGTCTTAGTTTGATTTTGTGGTAGCACATTCGAGAAGGGTTCAAATCCCACTCCAGAGCACAACCCAAGCAAGCATGCCAGTGCAATAGAGATGCAGTCTTTCAAATTAAATGGTAAACAGACAGTGCTTCATTGGATAATAGATCCCACACACTATTCGAAAGAAAGAGAGCTGCGCAAGGTGCTCTAAAAATTTAGGTTAATTTATTTGCATCACAAGTGGGCTTACATTAACATTACAATGAAGTTACTGTGAAAATTCCCTAGTCGCCACACTCCGGCTCCTGTTTGGTAGAGTGAGGGGGAATCTAACATGGCTAATGCACCTAATCAGCACGGCTTCTGGACTGAGAGGAAACTGGAGCACACAAGGAAACCCACACAGACATGGGGAGAATGTGCAGACTTCAAACAGACAGTGACCCAAGCCGGGAATTGAACCCAGTTCCCTGGGACTGTGAAGCAGTGGTGCTAACCATTGTGCTGTCGTTCCACCTGTTCTAGGCAACAGTTAATCCTCAAGCAACACCAGAGCAAAGTAACTGGTCATTAGTCACGTTGCTGCTTGAGGCCTTGTTCTGCACACATTGGCCTACAGATAAAGCTGTCAGCCAATGACCATTTGTCAAAAAGGTAACCATTAGGCACAAAGAAATCTGGAATGTCTCAAGCACGTTAAAGAGTAAGAGGAGGAGGAGTAAGGTCCTTTTTTGAACTTAAGTCAAAATGTCCCTCTGAAGTTTATTTTCTGCACCTGAAAAAGTCCCTTTACTATAAGCCAAATTTCTAAATTTGTGCCATTTGAGAGCTTAATTTCCTCATTTTGGATCCACAATTGAATCAAGAATTCAACCCATTCAATCAAGCACTTAATCCAAACAATGTGCATTCTAGAAAGTGTTAATTGACAGGTTAGATTAATCAAATTTACATACAATAATAGGAAGGAAAGGAAGAGCAGGAGAGGGGAGGCCGATGTCCTCTACTGAAAGGCAAACCAATGTGAATTATTACTGGATATATTCACCTTCATGCTGCGTGTCGATTTGAGGCAGGTTTTGACCTGGGCCAGGGCAAGGAGCTAATTGCAACGAGTTCAAGAGTAGAGATCAATAAGTGACAGGTTAAAGCATTTGTATAACCCCCTCCCTTTCGCTGCACTGACAGAGCAAACCAGGCAAGTGGCACCATCTGACACACAAAGTTCCTCCATCTTCACAGGGTAAGTGAGGGTGGGCAAGAAGATGGGATTCTAACTGGGTTATTACTACCGGTAGTGTGGAGATTTAATCACGTGACCTCCCGTACCTACAGGTACAGCAAGCAATTTGGAAGACAAACAGAATGCTGACCTTTATCGTAAAGAGGATGGCACAGAGACTAGCGCTGCTGGCTCAAAGCGCCAGGGACTCAGGTTAGAGATTCCCAGCTTGGGTCACTCTCTGTGCAGAGCCTGCATGGGTTTCCTCCGGGTGCTCTGGTTTCCTCCCCCAGTCATAGATATAGGTTACGAGGCAGTGGATTTAAAATTTAGATGGGGAGAAGCTACTTCTCGCAGAGGGTGGTGAATTTGTGGAACTCGCTGCCCCATAGCGCAGTGGAATCTGAATCATTAAATGGCTTCAAGATGGAGACAGATGTATTTCCAATAAAGAGGGGGAAAGGGAAATGGGGAACACGTGAGGTGGAGGGACTTGAGACTGAGATCACCAATGATCTGATTGAATGGCAGAGGTTTGAAGGACTGAATTTGCCTACTTCTGCTCCTCATTCTTATGTTCTAGTCCACAGGTAGTGCTGGTTAGGTGCATTGGTCATACTAAATTCTCCCTCAGTCTACCCAAACAAGCACCAGAGTGTGGCAACTGGTGGATTTTCACAGTAACTTCATTGCAGGGTTAATGTAAGCCTACTTGTGATACTAATGAAATAAACTTTAAACTTATAAAAGTGGTGGAGTCTGGCCAAAATACTACAGGGCATTGGCGAGTTCACGCTTAGAAAACTGTCTACTTGGTCACCTTTCTTAAGGAGGCACATAATTGCATTGGAAACAGTTCAGAGAGGGTTGACTGAGCTGATTCCTGGGATGAGGGGCTTGTTTTAGTCAGAAAGATTGAGCTGTTCGGGCCCGTTCTGAATGGAGTTTAGAAGAACGAGGGGCAATCTTCCTGAAGTATAAGATTCCGTAGGGGGCTTAACAGGGTAAACACGAAAGGGGCAGGGGGATAATGCCCCATTGGAATTCCTTCTCTCGGAGATATGTTACTGTTTGGAATTCTCCTCCACAGACAGCAGTGGAGGCTGGATTATTGAATCTAGCCAAAGGCTGAGCTAGACAGTTTTTTAATTGACGAGGGAGCTCAGAGTTACAGGGGACAGGCTGGAGAGTGGGGTTAAAGCCACAATCAGATCAGCCATGATCGTATTGAATAACACAGTAGGCCCGAGAAGGCACACCCTACTCTTCCTCCTATGCCCTTATACCCTATGGCCCTGCTACTGCTGTACCCTCCAGGAAGCAACACTGAACTTTACCTACTCCTTAGCATTGAAAGCAGAGTTTCTCCAACTGATCCACAATTCATCAGGAACTGGACAAACTTCACCAACGAGGGAAGAGTTGTAACATTGAGGAATTGCAGTGATTACTGATGAATGTGTCTGTGCCAACACTTCAAAGAAAAGGCAAGAAAAGTCAGTCTGGGGGCGACTATTTTCTTCAATTGACACCTTCTAAAAGAAAGATTCTTGCCTTCCTCCTATGATGGGACAGTATCCTTTCCTGTTGGGTTATTTAGATAGAGTGACATCCGGAATAGCTTTCCAAAACCAGAAGAGCCTAAAGGAACTGCACAACTTCAAACTCACCAATGGCCAGATGCCGGATAGCCAGACCACAAACCACCTCAACTACAAATTTCACAGCCCATTTGGCATTGATACCCTGCTCATGGAAGCTTCATGAAACTGCACTTCAAGTGGTTAGAGTGGAAGCTCTGATGTGGACGCTTTGGACAGGGTATAGAGAGGATTACCTGGTCTGGAGGGCATTGGCTTAGAGGAGAGGATAAGCTCGGTTTGTTCTCACTGGAATGACAGAGGTTGAGGAGTGACCTGATAGAACTTTACAAGGTTATGGGTGGCTTGGACAGAGTGGATAGTCAGATGCTCTTTCCTAGGGTAGAAAAGAGGTCATTGGTTTAAGGTGGGAAAACATTTAGAGGAGATGAGCGAGGCAAGTTTTTTTTCTATACAGAGTGGTGAATGTGTGGAACACATTGCCTGGAGAGATGGTGAGGACAGGTACGATAGCAGCATTTAAGGGACAACTAAACAAATAGGTGAATAGGATGAGAATGGAAGGATACGGACTGTAAGTGCATATGATTTTAATTTAGGCAGGCATCATAATCGGTGCTGGCTTGAAGGCTGTTCCTGTGCTGTATTTTTCTTTGTTTTTGTTTTAAATATGTTCACTCTTGGGATGTGAATATTGCCGGAAAGGCCAGCATTCACAGCCCAAGATTGAGCATCCATTACCAGCTTGGCAAGCAAGGGGAGATCCACGTGAGACTCTGCTGTAGCAGGTAAACTGAAGAGCTGGCTGAGTAGCAACTTCATTCATCAGCTCTTTACAGTCCTGTTTCAGGCTTTGATCAAGGGGAAAAATATATTTGCATTCATACAGCATATTTCCTAAACACAGGATATGCAAAGAGAGGGCCAATTAATCTCAGCACCCACAGCTAACCTCTATCCTTCCCCACCTGACAGCTTTCTGGAAAGTGTCACTGGATAATGGAAGCAGGAACTTCGCTCCCCAACCTTTCTTCGCTTTAAGTTAGAGGGTCACAGAAACAAAATCACATTCCCCATATCCTCCTCCAGCAACCTAAAAAATAATAATGTGGATCACGCAGCCTGAAGATGAAACAAAACAATTTCTTGTTCATTAGAAAATTGGTATTTGGAACACGATTTTGAATGAGTCATGTAGAACTGTCCAGGGAGAGAAAAGTCATTCTCGGAGTAGAGCTGAGATCTGAAGCCTGTTGCCAAGGATCAATTCTCAATTGCGCGTCATCATTTAAGGACGCATTATGTAGCTTGGGATAGAATCCCTACAGTGTAGGAGGCCATTCAGCCCATCAAGTCTGCACCGACTCTCTACCAAAGTATCTTATCCAAGTCATCTCACCCACCTCAAGCACGTAGCTCCGCACATTTATCATAACTAGTCCATCTAATCTGCATATCTTTGGACTGTGGGAGGAGTCCAGGGCACATGGAGGAAACCCATGCAGACACGGGGAGAAGGTGCAAATTCCACACAGTTAGTCACCCCAGGCTGAATCAAACCCAGGTGGCTGTGCTAACCACTGTGCCACCTCTGTTAGTGATCCATTAAATCACAAGCCTGCAGTTCATGGTTCTTCAACTCTGCTGACAATCTGGTAAGAATCCAATGAACTTGATGAACGGGTCTCGGAAGGGTTGTTGCCCGAATGCTCGAAATGTTAACAATGGAGTCAAAAAAAAAAACCTCAAGTCTTCATAATCAGTTCCAGATCTGAACTTGCCCCCTCTGTCAAACCAACAGCAGAGAGTTCCTCTCATCTCAAGTCTGAGCAACTCGTGCTTCCTCTTTAGCTCAGTATCCAGTGGAAATTGGCACATGGTCCAGGGTGGCAAAAAACCAATACAACATTCAAGAGGAAAAGATGCTTATTAGAAAGATGACAGAGCAGGAAAGCAGTATTGCATGGTCAGAGTCTCTCACGTACGATCCAGGAGTCGAGAGATTAAGCCCCTTTATTCCAGCCAACCGACTATAACTCAGACACCCAACAAAACACATCACAGTCTAAAGGAAGAGACATTAAAATGCAAAGTGTTGGATACTGACCCCTGGGAAATAAACAATGGGTGAAGTATAATAAAGTCAGAGTTTCCAAGTTACACAGGAAGTGTCAGTGCAGGAAACAGGCGGAGAAGCTGCTTTCTCTCTCTCTCTTTCTTTGTTGGAAACAAAAGTTGTCTTTGTTTATCAAAAAGTTACCAACAAACTGAGGTCTCATAATAATTGCAACATCTAACCACAGCCAGAATCAACTAACCTAAATCGGCCACCATGTTTAAAATTTACACCCCAGGAAGATCAAAGGATACTTAACTGCATATTTTTTTTTAAAATTGGACCCTAATTCTTATTTCTGATATATGTGTGCATATTATGTATGCACATGAGACTTTGATTACTTTTTCCCCTTGGGTTTAGTAGTAAATAAATTTGATCTCACTCAAGAAGATTTTTTTCTGATTGGTTCCTTATTTCCCATTGTCGAGATAGTCAAATTTAGCCTGATGTGGAAAGGGAAATTTAAACTTTTGTTGTGTCCATCCAAGGAGGCACACTTGGTCACATTTGGTCATAACACAGGGCAATGATATAAATGTTTCAAATGTTACACAGGAAAGACAGCACCAGGTTATGGATTCCGTGTACCTCTGACACCGCCCCATTGGAGTGCTGCCTCATCAACTGAGCTGGGTGGCATAGTGGTTAGCATTGCCATCACATACTCCAGGGGCCAGTTTTCAATTCCAATCTTGGAGGACTGTCTTGAGTACGGACGTTCGCCTCATATCTACATGGGTTTCCTCCCCAGGTCCAAAGACGTGCAGGTTAGGGGAAATTAGACATACTATGTTACCCTTTAGGTGTCCAAAAATGTGTAGGTGGCGGGGGGAAAGGCAGTAGGATTAGCCATGGTAAATGGTAAATGTGTGGGAGTTACAGGGATAGGGAGTCAATGTAGACTAAAATGGCCTCCTTCTGCACAACAAGGATTCTATGAATCAAGTTTATTCACGAGTAAGTGAGCTACACCAACCAGGACAATCTTGGGATCAAAGTCTGACTGAGCTCACTATTATCAACTAGGATGCTTTGTTACTTTAGTTAGTGATTATCTGATGGACCAACAACTTTCCCTTCCCTGATCACCGAGGAAGCCTTTCTCTTTTTAATTTCTTTGTAGGAGTGTGGCTGGCACCAAGTCACATTCATTCCTCATCCCTCGAGTAGTGAGGACTGGTCTTGGATTGTAACAATTATTTTTAATACTCACTTTGCTAGGCCATTTCTTGAATCACCAAAGTCAGTAAGAAGTCTCACAACACCAGGTTAAAGTGCAACTTCACCTGACAAAGGGACAAACTCTGAGAGCTAGTGGGTTTAACATAGAACATTACAGCGCAGAACAGACCCTTCAGCCCTCGATGTTGCACCGATCAATTAGGAAAAAGCAATGACCCTCCAACCTAAACCATTCCCTTTTCGTCCATAAACTTATCTACTAACCTCAAATGCCACCAAACTTGGCGCATCTACAACTGCCGCAGGCAGGGCATTCCATACCCTAACCACCCTCTGGGTAAAGATATCCGTCCTATAACTACCACCCCTTAATTTAAAGCTATGTCCCCTCATGTTAGCTTTCTCCATCCTAGGAAAAAAGCTATCACTGTCCACCCTATCTAAACCTCTAATCATCTTATATGTTTCAATAAGGTCTCCTCTTAACCGCCTTCTTTCTAACGAAAACAACCTCAAATCCCTCAGCCTCTCTTCATAAGACCTGCCCTCCATACCAGGCAACATCCTGGTAAACCGCCTCTGTACCCTCTCCAATGCCTCCACATCTTTCTTATAATGCGGGGACCAGAACTGCACACAATACTCCAAGTGCGGCCGCACTAGAGTTTTGTACAGTTGCAACATGACGTTGCGGCTCTGAAATTCAATCGCCCTACCAATAAAAGCTAAGACTCCACATGCCAATTTATTATCAAATAAACTAGTTGGACTTTAACCTGGTGTTGAGAGACTTATTATTGTATTTATCCCAGTCCAACGCCAGCATCTCCACATCATGACATCAAAGTCAACCAGAGAGTGGGGAAGGTCAAACAGGAATGACAATTATGGGGATTTGCTTATGATCCTATAAATAGACACATACTCAAACGGTGGTTGTTGGGTACAGAGGTGTGTGCTTACAATGTGCAACTCTCTAAATAAATGTTTCTAAAAGCATGTAGGGATTGGCTCCAATTCTATATTTCACCACCTGTCTTTCTGGTGTATTAACATATGTTCATTTTTAAAATTGATTTATGGTTATTTTCTCAATCCTTGATTTGTTGAATTTAATCTGACAGTTAACATTAATGGAATACCCTAAAAGTGCGGATTGGCATCAGGGAAACACTTTGTCAAGGTCACTAGAGACTTGTAACTGAGAGGAAATGAAAAGCAGAGGATGAGATTGAAAATGCCCACAGATTCCATTCTCCTCTTGAAGTTGGCATTGAAAATTAAAATCAAATTAAAATCATTGCAGAAATCTCATGTTACAGAGCCCACACTGCAGTGAGACATGTACCTGAAGGCGTGAATGTGTTGACGTGTTCCCACGGTACAGCACTAATCTGCTTCCACACTCCGATCAGGCAACATCCACAGAAGCTGTGCTGTGGAAGCATCAACAATCTGAGTAGAGGTGGATAGAATCCACAAAAGAGAATGGCATCAAATGATGCTGAATAACTCAGTGGCACACTGGTTAGCACTGCTGCCTCAATGTCAGAAGCCCTGGTTCAATTCTCACCCAGTGTCTGCGTGGATTTCCTTTGTGTGCTCCATTTCCTCCCACATTCCAAAGACATGCAGGTTAGGGGGACTGGCCATTTTAAACTGCGCCTTAGTGTCCAAAGATACGTAGGTGGATTAAGTCATGATACGATGATTAATGTTAAATAAACATGTAGACAATCTACACAAGTCACGGGTGGCATGGTGGCCAGAGATTAGCAGTGCTGTCTCACAGCTCCAGGAACCTGGGTTCAATTCCCAGCTTGCGTCACTGTCTGTGTAGAGTTTGCATGTTCTTCCCTGTCTGTGTGGGTTTCCTCTGAGTGCTTCTGTTTCCCCCCAGAGTCCAAGTGTCATGCTGGTTGGGTGCAGTGTACCCAAACAGGTACAGGATGGTGGCGACTAGGGGCTTTTCACAGTAATTTCATTGTTGTGTGAATGTAAGCCTATTTGTGACATTAATAAACTTTAAAAACGCGCAGGGTTACAGTGATAGAGTAGTGGGATGGGCCTGAGTAAGATACTCGTTCGGAAAATCGACACAGACTCAATGGGCCAAATGGCCTCCTTCTGTACTATAGGGATTCTATGGTTCTATGTAAACTGAGGCAACTACAACAGATGCTCTGATCGAGGGATAAAGCAAGTCTGCTTTATTCCTTGATCAGCACGCCCACTGAGAACAAAACTTGTGACCGGCGGTAACACCTCCGTGGCCACACTGGAAATGGGCAAACACTCTGCAGAACCTCATACAGGAATGTCCACTTTGGAAAGGTAACTGAACCAACCACGCAGCAATCCCTTCAAGGAAAGGAAAAAAAAACTAGAAAGCAGTAATTAAGATGCAGAATTAAGGAGCTGTCACTTAGCATCATAGTAGTGCATGTTTTTATTTAAATAAAATTTAGCTTAAAGCCAGAGCATAATTAAATGAATAATTAGCACGTACGTACAGGGAACTAAAGACTGAGTAACAGGTATGGGCACAAAATGTAATAAAAAGGATCCAGAGGGAAAAGAACAATCAAAGCCCATATTGCCTAAAGTTGCTAAAAGGATAGTTCTTTTTTTTTCCAAAAAAACAGGAGTTAGAAATATCAAGGAAAAACAGTATTGGTTTCTGACTCACCACTCTTTTTTCTCTGAAGTCGATACCAACTGTTGTGATGAACTTGGAGTTGAATTTGGCATCTGTATATTGATAGAGGAAGCTGGTTTTACCTACTCCAGAGTCACCGAGCGCTAGAAATTTGATGAGGTAATCATAGTCTCCATCAGACATGGTGAAAGCTAGATATGGACCTGTAATGGAGGAAGAAAATGGTTTTACTGCAAGCTCTGACCCAGGAACAGGTGAGCATGCTCTCCGTCTTCCCAACCTGCCCGGCTCACGTGGAACTAGTCACCTCACCGATGAGTTACTGAAAGTTAATGTGCTGAAGGATGACCCTGATGGAGGTGTACAAGATTGCGAGAGACATGGACAGAGTGGATAAGGAGCAATTGTTTTCCCTTAGTTAAAGGGCCAGTCACAAGGGGACGTAGGTTCAAGGTGAGGGGCAGGAGGTTTGGGGAGGGGGAACGTGAGGAAATACTTTTTTATCCAGAGGGTGGTGACAGTCTGAAATGCGCTGCCTGGGAGGGTGGTGGAGGCAAATTGCCTCACATCCTTTAAAAAGTACCTGGATGAGCAGTTGGCACATCATAACATTCAAGGCCGAATGCTGGTAAATGGGACCAGGTGGAAGGTCAGCCTTTCTCACATGTCCTTGCAGACTCAATGGGCTGAAGGGCCTCTTCTGCACCATATGATTCTATGCAGATGTAGCAAGCAATAAGAAAGGGTAACACACTCATTCCAGTATCAATTTAGTAAACTTTCTCTGAATCATCTCAATCACATTTACATCCTTCCTTGAATATCACAGTGAGCCTCCATCACAAGAGGATTTGAGTACAGGAGTAGAAAGTCTTGCTTCAGTTGCCTAGATTCTTGAAAAGACTCATGTGTTGTTTGTCCTCTTACCTTAGGGAGGATATTATTGTTATAGAGGGAGTACAGCGAAGGTTCACCTGACTTGTTCCCAGTATAGAAAGGAAATCACTTCTAGGACATAGACATCACTTCTATGTCCACCTTGTCAAGGTCATTCAGGACCTTGTAAATGCAGTCAGGTTACCTCTCACTTAGCTAAACTCCAGTGCAAACTAGCCCAGTCCATCCAACCTTCCCTCATATGACAACGCACTCATTTCATGTATTAATCCAGTAAACCTCCTCTGAACCACCTCAAACACATCCTTCCGTAAACAAGGAGACCAAAACGACACACACAATTTGAGGTGCAGTCTCGCCAGAGCCCTGTACAGCATCATCCTTACTTTTAATTCAATTTCTCTCATAGTAAAGAACAATAAACACCTCTTTTCAGGTGGGATGAAGCATTCTATCCAACAGGTTAATCAATGAGTTCTACTAATGCTACTCCCTCTTATACATTTGTGCTCTGCCAGAACAAGTGACCATAAGATGTAGGAATGCAAGTAGACTATGAGGAGACACTGAATAGGCTAGGTTTGTACTCTTTGGAGTTTAGAAAGCTGAGAGGGGATCTTATGGAGACGTATAAGACAATGAAGGGGATGGATAAGGTAGAGGTTGAGAAACTCTTCCCGCTTAGCAAAGATAGCGAGACTAGAGGGCATAGCCTCAAGATTGGGGGGGGGGGGGGGTCCCTGAATGTGTTCAAGTCAAGAGTGGATAGGTTTTTGATTGACTAGAAAATTAAGGGTTATGGGGAGAAAGCGAGAAAGTGGTACTGAACCACTACAGATCAGCCATGATCTTATTGAATGGCGGGGCAGGCACGAGGGGCTGGATGGCTTACTCCTGCTCCTATTTCTTATGTTCACCATTTGGCCCATCTAGTCTATACCATCATTCAGCAACAGGATCAATGAGATCATAACTGATCGGATGTGATAATCGTCAAATCCACTTTCCCACCTTATCCTCATAACCCGAGATTTCCTTACCAATTAAAGCCTTTCCATCTCACCCTCAAACGTACTTAATGACCCAGCCTCCACAGTGCTCTGCGGTAAAGAATGCCACAGATTCACCACCCTCCAAGAGAAGAAATTTTCTTCATTTCATCTTAAATGGATGACCCCTAACTCTGAGATGATTCCCTCTGGTCCAATACACTCTCACCACAACCTCTCAGCGTCAAGCCCCCGATAATCCTATAGCTTTCAATAAGGTCCCTTCTCCATACCCTGGATTAACTTCTCTGGACTGCCTCCCAATGCCAGAATATCTTTCCTTAGAAAAGGGGAGCAACACTGTTCCCAGTATCCGAATTCGAAGTTCGGGAGGATTTCTGGCTTCTACCCAAGTTCAAAGCCTCCATGCATTCCACACCAACTCATCTGCTTGGTGCTTCCCTCCTGGAATGCTTCCAATTTCTGTCTGATTCTCAGCACAGCATTCAGCCCAGTGACAGGATTCAAAGACCAAACCTCAATGTCCCTGCAGCAGATGATCTTCCAGTGAATGGGATATTGCATCAATCCCCACATGGGCTTCAGTCTGTGGCTGCCTGGAAACATTTCAACAGACAAGCAGAACACCCCAAGGCACTGATAGAAGACACGAGATTCACAAGTCTAGAGCCAGCTGCCAGAGTCAAACCATTTTCTGTCTAATTTCAATAGATCAGCATTCGAGCTGCACTAAGTATCAGCTGATCCAAGGGGCACAAGGCCAAGTGTTGAAAACGACTGGGAGGAATAAAATATGCTTCAAATTACAGGAAATCAGTAGTCAACCATGATCTGCCATCGGAAACAGGGACAAATCTCAATGAATTGAAATGTCACAGGGAATAGACTTCCAGGGAATGATTAAATAATCAGAGGACACAATCTTACCGGTCATTCACACCACACTCCTGTTGCAGCGAGGTCAGAGAATCTGGCACTCAGCCAAATCTCCATTCACGGCCGAGCAATGGGAAACTTCCACCGGCGTGAATGGTGGCTACACTCCACCAGAAAAATATAAAGGTACGGCCAAAGATGCAAGTGGTTCGGGGAGGACTACCATCCCATGGTAACAATCCCAGGGACTCGTATTCGATTCCAGGTTTGGAATTGTCTACGTGAGTTTGCTCCAGGTGCTCTGGTTTCCTCCCACAGTCCAAAAGCATGCAGGTTAGTTGGATTGGCCATGGTAAACTGTCCCCTAGTGTCTCAAGGTAGTGAGATAAATACATGGAGTTACGGGGATACAGCCTGGGTAAGATGCACTGTTTGAGTGATGGTACAGACTCGATGGGCCAAATAGCCTCCTTCTGCACTGTGGAGATTCTACCCAAGAGAAATGGGAGTTTGGGTGAGGATCAGGTGTCAGTTTTGGCTCAAAATCGGTAGCACACTTGCCGATGAGACAGAAGGTCGTGGATTCATGTGAATATTACAGTGCAGTACTGTTGGGAGTGCTGCACTGATGGAGGTGCCATTTGTTTGGGACGAGATGGTAAATGGGACCCAGATCTGGCTTCCCATGAATAAACCATAGCATGGCACCATTTCAAAAGAAGAGTGGGGCAATTTTCCCCAATGGCTGACCAATATTTATCTCTCAAATCAACATAAGAATAGATTCTCCAATCATTATCGTATTGCTGAATGCGGCATTTACTGTGGGCAAAGTGAGCACACTTCTAAACGTACTTAATCACTTTACAACTGCTTTGGGACACAAAAGTCTCTATTTAATTTCAAGTCGTCAAACTTAAAACCAGAAAGCAGCAAATGCCCTATGTATTCTCTGGAATGCCTTTCCTTATCCATTACTATCCACTTCGGCTTTATACCATTACCATTTATTGGCTCCTGGCATCCGACCTTTGCTCTTTGCTGCAATGTCACCAATTTTTCTCAACACCGTACTAACAAAAAGAACAGGACAGGAGTGGCTGGGACACAGCAATGTCCTTCCCATCACCATTGGACAACAGAAGAAGATGCCAACCATTTGTACCTTGGCAGAGTTGCGCTGCCCACAGGCTTGCACAGAACCAGAGGAACCCAAATACTTGCTTATAAATTAAGTCCTCAACTTCTTCCACTTCATGATCATCTCCAGAGAGAGTGATATAGAGATCGATGTCCATGCAAGAATTAACAAACCAGCATCGATTTTCTAAGGCTTCACACGGTCTGAGCATCCAACACCAACATGGGCATGAAGCTGTGACTCTACAAACTTATAATAATATCAGCTACAATCTATGCCAGCCAGACTTGAAGATAACATGAGTTGGACCCCCTTCACCAGTGTTGCTTGAATAAGATCCTGACCATCAGATAGAGACATCATCACTAAAATCCTGCAGAGAACTGGGTAGAAGCATCTTCAGGATATTATGGCGAAGAGATGGCAGAACGGCTGGGCACATCCGGAACATGCACCCTAGCTGAGTGACAGCAGAACGGATATTACCAGATGGGAAAAGACGACAGGCCCAGCCTAAACCACTTGGCAAACTACATTTAAGGAAAAGCTTCAAGGAGTGGGACATCTCTTGGGCTGAAGCAAAAGAGATTGTAATGGAGCAGAACTGGTGGAGGAATCAATCACATTGCCGTAGCTCTGGAGTCACTCTAAATCAGACCAGGTAAAAACAGCACATCTCCTTTCTAAAGGCCATTGGCGAATGAGATTTTCTGACAATGGTTGGATAGTCATCAGTAGATTCTTAATTCCAAATATTTTTTATTAAATTCAAATTCACCATCTGCCATGGAGGGATTCGAACCCTGATCATTAGTTGAGTTTCTGGATTAATAGTCTAGGGATAATATCACTAGCCATCACATCCCCACAGTGTTAATGCAAGCCTACATGTGACACTAATAAATAAACTTACGCATCTTTGTGAAATCTCTCAATTTCATTTACTGTCAGTACTCCAGAAGAAAATGATGCAAACTCTGAAAATGATTTGAAAAGTGCAATGATTTCAAGGCTCCCTTGCTGCAATACTTGCTAATTGACCTCCTCCCTATTCAAATATTTACTGGAGACTTTCTCAAGTGAGTCATTGACCAGGGGATCCGAGAGGCAACACCTCTGATTATGTGAATCAATGTTATTTTATACCCTAGCAAGGGTGGGGAGTAAATATGATCCCTGTTCCAAATTGATCCTGCCTGCATAACTTGCAGGCACTTCTGACAAAGTGTCAATGTAGCCTGCAAAAACTGGCCAAGTTTGCCCCCGGCCTGTTCAGTTTTTAATTTGGATTTCACTTTTACCAGGTTTACACAATGGATCGAGAATTTATCCAATTTCCCGAAGATATCTGGGGACATCCATTAGACTGGGTTTCTCAGCGTAACCATATAGTTGTGAGGCACTTGTGTAACAACTTTCAGAATGGACTCCAAAGGTCAATTCCTTGTACTGTTATGATTCTATGGCTAACCAGTTTGCTGGTTGTCATTATTCAGACAAAAAAGAATTATAATCTTGTTCACCATACTTGTCAGAGTGGCGTTACATTCCATCCTCATATCTGTGGTGTGTGTCTCGTAATTGTTTTAAGTTAGGATTTTACCGGAACATTTCCTGGGGAGGAGATGTTGTTTCATTCATCCTCCAGAAAAGAAAGCAAAATTGCTGATAATTTCTTCATTGCTAAGTAGAGGCCTTGAATCATTCAGATTGGGAAAGATGGTCTAAGGTAATACACCTTTTTGCTTTGAGCATTGAAGCTTCGGTTGTACATTCTCAAACATCCAAAGTCCAGCCACCCATTTTCTACCTGTACTCAACAGATCGTTAACTCAGATGGCCTCGGTGTGTCCACTCCCAATCCTTCACACTCCAAGCGTCACCAATTTATTGGGCTGTGTCAAAGGATCACGCAGACTCGAAGTGTTGGCTCTTTTCTCTCTCCACAGAGGCTGTCAGACTTGCTGAGATTTTCTGTTCTTTGGTTCAGATTCCAGCATCCGCAGCATTTTTGCCTTTAATCATTTTATTGGTTTTCTGTCCGACTGTGAGCCAACTTTGTGTATACTGCTATATACCTTTTTGATACGTACCTGAATTTTACTAAGCCTCGAAGACAAGCTCTTTATTGCATAGAAACCCATCTACGCACCCTCTTCATTATTCCAAAAATCAGTCCATTAATTCTTGCCAGCAGTTTCTTCAATTGATAACTGCACAGTAATTAGCACTGCTGCCTCATAGCGCCCGAGGCCTGGGTTCGATTCCTGGCTTGGGTCACTGTCTGTGAAATCTGCACATTCTCCCCATATCTGCGTGGATTTCCTTCAGATATTCTGGTTTTCAATTGCGCTGGTTAGGTGCAGTAGCAATGCTAAATTCTCCCTCAACGTACCTGAACAGGCACCGGAATGTGGCAACTAGTGGATTTTCACAGTAACTTTATTGCAGTGTTAATGTAAGCCTACTTGTGACAAATCAATTAACTG
Source organism: Sphyrna mokarran (assembly GCA_024679065.1). Classification (NCBI taxonomy): domain Eukaryota; kingdom Metazoa; phylum Chordata; class Chondrichthyes; order Carcharhiniformes; family Carcharhinidae; genus Sphyrna; species Sphyrna mokarran. Next base: position 21,995,444 of record JAGIQG010000030.1, on the reverse strand, counting down.
GTGTCACTGATAGGCTTACATTCACATTGCAATGAAGTTACTGTGAAAATCCCCTAGTTGCCAAACTCCAGCTACACTGAGGGAGAATTTAGCATTGCCAATGTGCCTAATCAGCACTTCTTTTGGACTGTGGGAGGAAACCAGAGCACCGGGGAAACCATGCAAACTCCACACAGGCACTGACCCAAGTCAGGAATTGAACCTGGGGCCTTGTGAGGCAGCAATGCTAACTTCTGTGCCACTGTGTCATCTATCTACTCGATTCTAAAAATAATCTGCCTGGCATTTATTCTGATCCTTAAACAATTCCATTTAACTTTAATGTCAGCATCCCATCCCATACACCCCATAAGGTTCTGCAATATTTGTGAGCATAAAAGTAAGTTTGCAATGTTCTAGGCTTTTTTGTGTAATCAAGGCACAGCTTGGAGGAACCGGATACGATCAGTTTACATTAGCATTTCTGCTAAACAGCAGGGCTTCAAGGCAGCGCCTACAAGCACAAAGTTTGGCAACTGACAGCATCAGAGAGCAACTCCTGTGGAGGAACCAATCCATCTTCATGTTCTTCTGCTGAGCTGAATCCATTCACAGCGATCCCATGTTAGCAGCTCACTGTGCCAGACTGGGGCAGGCAAGTACAGCAGCAACAATATTCAACAAATTGGTTTAAAGTTCTTTACTGGCCTACCCTAGACTCAAGACCTTCTGAAAATCCAAAATTTAGATCGTTGACTATCACATGATCAAACCAAATTCCAAGACAGGTTTGCTTCAGATGTACAAAAAGGGCACTTCTGGCAAGGAAACAAAGTTTGTTAGTGTCACAGGTTCGCTTACATTAACACCGCAATGAAGTTACTGTGAAAATCCTCTTGTTGCCACACTCTGGTGCCTGTCTTGAGTACACTAAGGAAGAATTTAGCATAGCCAATGTATCTAACAAGCATGTCTTTCGGAGGAAACCTATGCAGACATGGAGAGAACGTGCAACTCCATACAGTGACCCAAGCCGGGAATCGAACCCAGATCCCTAGTGCGGTGAAGCAGTAGTACTAACCACTGCGCCGCTGTGCTATCCATCAAATGATTCGTTGTATTCGATTCTGAAAACAAGCTGGCATTTATTTTGATCCTTGAATAATCCTATTACCTGGTGTAAGATTGCACTAACAATCCTTCTTTGTTCGTAACAAGTTTTTCAGTTCAGATCATGAGTCACTTTGAGCTATGTGGGAGAATCTAGTTCATATGATCAAGGTATGGTCAGTGTGCATTTGTAATGCATATTTTATGCAGGCAATTTAGAAAATGGGAACATGTACAACATATAATAAGGGTAAAGACTGCACATCCAATGTTGGCAGATATTTAGATTACTAGTAGCGCAGAATAAGAAAGTCCTCTCAAGCCCCAAACAATAAATCATGTTTTAAGCAATATCTAGGTGTAGGAACAAGTTTGCAAAAAGCTCAAAATTACCACCGAGAACAAAATGGTTCAGATTTTGGTATTTAAAGTTCTGCAGGCAATTCCCAGTGATTACCTACAATCAGAATTTCAGAACAGCCCACAATAACTCACAACAGAAGTTCCAATATTCCCAGAAGATTAGACCAAGTCTCTGGAAGCTCCCACTCATGAACCTGGCAGGCCCGGTTGAACTTGCTGACCCAAGAAATCCCAAAGTGGACAGCTCCAAAGGATTCAAATTCTCCTAACAAGGTGTGTCCAGGTGAGGTTAGCATGGATGAGAGGCCGGAGGTGATAAGTTTGCGTTGCTTCAGATTGTGCAGAGGGTAGAAAGCAAACATAGGGAAAGTCCAGTCCTAAGAATAGAGCTGATCACAGAACCATAGAACGCTACAGTGCAGGAAGAGGCCCTTTGGCTCATCGAGTCTGCACCGAATACAATCCCGCCCAGGCCCTATCTCCATATCCCTACATATTATACCCACTAATCCCTCTAACTTACACATCCCTGGACACTAAAGGGCAATTTCTTAGCATGGCCAATCAACCTAACCCACACATCTTTGGACTCATAAACAAAAATCAAAAACTCCCCATATCAGAGATTATGACGTGAACTTGAGAGCAGAGTATCAGAGCATTTGGTCCAACTGCTCCATGCCTGAAACAAGCTTTTTTTTTACATCCATTAGCATTTCCTTACGTGGGGTGACTCAGTGGTTAGCACTGCTGCCTCAGTGCCAGGCATCCAGGTTCAATTCCTGGCTTGGGTGTGATCGTCTGTGTGGAGTTTGCACATTCTGCGTGAGTTTCCTCCAGGTGCTCCAGTTTCCTCCCACAGTCCAAAGATCTGTAAGATGGGTGGATTGGCCATGCTAAATTGCACCTTAGGTTAGATGAGATTAGCCATGGGAAAGATGTGGTGTTATGAGAATGGGGAGGTGGGGGCGGTGTCGATGAGCTGAATTGCCACTTCTGTACTGTAGTGATTTTGTATTGTCTTTCTCTCTCGTTTGTTTATTTAATTTCTCCTTAAATACACGTATGTAATTCGCCTAAGCTGTTCCTGAGCTTCATGGTGGGCACTTGAGCCTTGGAAGCACCCATTTCATCAACAATTCTCTTGATAGATCCAACAAATGGATATCCTGGGTTGGACCTCATGGGTACCAGCCAATAGGTAGAATAAGCCAGTGGGTAGCATTTTTGTCTCTGCCCCCTTTATATGAATGGTGCGACTCTATAGTACAAACACTTCCAAACCCCCATCTCCCTCCAATCCAAGTCCCCAATCAGGTCTGTCAGCAGAAACTGCCAATACCCACACCCTCAGTTATCAGCTGAAGTCATTTTTGTCAGAATTCATTGCAGCCACCAATAAACAGAAGACAAAATTTGTCATCTAAACTGTTAAATAAGCATGTCCTGTCCACAAAAAGCCAATCAGCTCAGCCCCCAGGACATCACTGCAGAATTCCTAAGGACTGTATCCAAAGCTCAAAGAACTGCTTCATTGATCACCCCCTCACCATAACGTCAGGTCAGGATAATCACTGTTGATCGCACAGCGTTCAGTACCATTCACACCCCCTCAGGTACTGTTAGCTGTCCCATGCCTCTACGCAATAAGACTGAACAACATTCAGACTTGGGTGGATAAACGGCCAAGTAACATTCATGCCAGAAAAGTGGCAGACAGCGACCATCCGCAACAAGAATCTAACCACTTTGCCTTGACATTCAATGGCATTATCATCACTGGATTCGCCCCTGTCAACATCTTGGACACTATAATTGACTAGAAACTGAGCTAGACCAGGCATATAGATATGGTGCAAACCAACTTCCCATCCATTGACTCTGTTTACAGTTCCCGCTGCCTCAGGGAAACAGCCAGCATTATTAAGGTCCTCATGCACCCCAGACATTCTCTCTTCCACCTTCTTCTGTCAGGAAAAAGGTACAAAAGTCTGAGGTCACACACCAACCAACTCAAGAACAGCTTCTTCCCTGCTGCCGTCAGACTTTTGAATGGATTACCTTGCATTAAGTTGATTTTCTCTACACCCCAGTTAAGACTGTAACACTACATTCTGCATTCTTCCATTTCCTTCTCTATGAATGGTATGTTTTGTTGTATAGCACACAACAATACTTTTCATTTTATGTTAATACATGTGACAATAATAAAGCAAATCAAATCGTAGTTACAAGAGCAGGTCAGAGCAAACACATACTGCACCAAGTAACTCATTACTGACTTCCAACAACACAAGTCTTGAATTTGAAGGAACATCTACCACATCTTAGGGATGAGTACAGCTGCAACAATGCTTAAGAAACTTGACACCCCCGCACAATGCAGCTTACTTCATTGGTGCCCCACCCACTACCTTAAACATTCACTCCCTTTACCACCAGCAGCCCACACATGTACCATTTACAAGAGATAGTGCAGCAACACACCATGGCTTTTTGACAACCAAACTCTCTAACCTCCACCATAGCACAAAGGTTAGCACTGCTGCCTCACAGCGCCAGGGAGCCAGGTTCAATTCCAGCCTTGGGTCACTGTCTGTGTGAAGTTTGCACAATCTTCCCATGTCTGTGTGGGTTTCCTCTGGGTGCTCTGGTTTCCTCCCACAGTCTGAAAGACGTGCTGGTTAGGTGCTAAATCCTCCCTCAGTGTACCTGAACAGGCGCCAAAGTATGGCGACTAGGGATTTTAACAGTAACTTCATAGCAGTGTTAATGTAAGCTAAAGTAATGTAACAATAATAAATAAACTTCAAAATCTAGAAGCACGTAAAAGTAGCAAATGCATGTGAACACCACCCTGCGACCAGGAACTAGAAATTGGCATTTCTTTACTGTTGCTGAAGGAATTCCTTCCCTAACAGCACTATGAGTGTACCTACACCAGCTGGGCTACAGCAGTTTAATACCACAGGCTTACTACCACCTTCTCGAGGGCAATAGAGATTGGTCTTACTGGCAATGCTTACAGCCCACAAAGGAAATGTTTTAAAAAGCAAATTAGAAGAACATAGGAAATGGCTACTAGTGTTTGGGGAAATTATTTTCCGTGAGTAAATCGCAGGAGGTACAGAAAATTTTTCTTTTTAAAAAATTCATGATAAACACAAACCTCTGAGCAAGTCTGAACAAATTCAAACAGGAAATGCTGCTTCTAACTAGAGAGCAAAGCTGGAATGTGGCACTGAGCAGTTGTACATCAACTAACCTCCCTAATGTTCTCACTTTCTGAATGCCGGAACATTCAGGCCTTCATACAAATGGGACCACATTAATCAGCTTGGCCACAACATTTACCCAAACCAGAATGCTGAAGGCCATTGCCACATATTCCTTTCCCACTGCATGTCAACTTGTTCAAAATGCCCTGAGTACAGTTTTGTGCAGTAAACTACATCACAGCGAGTTGTCAGGAGGTGAGCAACTAAAATAATCAGGAATAAAATGTACAGAAAAAATACATTTCGTTGTCGCCATCCAGCTAACATGAACACGTTCTAATCCCGTCACCATTCTGTGCTGAGAGAAAAAAAAATTTGCAAACCAGGCACTGGTGCTTGAGGAGTTAAAATCCTTGAAAACTTCCAAGCACTGGTGAAGTAAAGAGCGGATGGAGTCGAGAGCAATATTTCAAGTGCTCTCAGAGGGAGTGAGCAGCGAGTTTGGCAGGGTCAGCGAGCTAATGGTTAATCATAAAGAAACACAAGCAGCCCAGAGCACTCAGTAACTCTACATCCAACATCTCAAACCCATGCTTACCTGCACCAGTCTCAAGAGATTCTGTTTAAAAGTAGCTGGGATCAGCCTGTGGCAGCACTTAAACAGCTCCACCTGCAAAGCACACAGCATTTTAGCTTACGTGTCAGTGTTTGCATTTGCTTGGGAACTTCCTGAAGTGAAGGCGTGGCTGCCTCGAGTGTCGCGATGGAGAATTAAAAGGTGAGTGACAGGTTCTGAAGTAATTTTATCACCCTGAGTACCAGCAAACATTTCCGAGCTTTTAAAAACGGTGCTGGTGGAAGCTGACATTAAACCAGTCAGCAAAACAAATGAATGAATCCATAAACTAAAAGTTGGTGTGCGTGTATAAAGAAAACACTTTGGAACTCTAATCCAATATTTATGCCAAATTTCGACAATAAAGATTTTGTGAAAGAGAAATAAGATCAAAAATACCGGCTAAAAATGGTTCATTATTCCAAATGCAACATCTAGGAGGCCAATAATATGACATTGGAGAGACTGATGTGCAAAATTCCTCAGATATTAGCTTCTATTAACTCACTGCACAGTGGTTAGCACTGCTGCCTCACAGGGCCAGGAGCCCAGGTTTGACTCCCAGTTCCAGTCACTATGCAGAGGGTTTGCATGTTCTGTGTAGGTTTTCTCCAAGTGTTTCAGTTTCCTCCCACTGTCCAAAGGATGTGCTGTTGGGTGCATTGGCCATGCTAAATTCTCCTCCGTATACCTGAACAGGCACTGGAGTGTGGTAATTAGGGGATTTTCACAGTAACTTCATTGCTGTGATAATGTAACTTACTTGTGACACTAATAAATAAATTTTGAATACGCCACAGGGGCACAGAAAATCCTCCCTTGGTTTTAAGACGGGAGCACAAAAATTTAGGCTGACACTCCAGTGCAGTATCAAGGGAGTGTTGCATGGTCACAGGCAGAGTGTGACATGTTTATATAGAGACCCCATCTGTCCTCTCAACTGGACAGAAAAGATCTCAATGCACTACCTTGAACTGAAGGGGAATTATCCCCAGCATTCTATTTGTCTCTCAAATGAGCATTGCACAGCATCATAAAAGTCTCCCCATAATTTTTTGACTTAATTGTTTCCAAGAATGCATCATTCTCAAAGGCAGCTCAAGTTGATGAGGACCTTGTTTGAGCTGATACTTTACTTGGGGAAGAAAGATTTTATTTTTAAACTGTAGGTTAATCCTCTTTATGCCCCCTCCATCTTTCAATGTGGCCACAAAATCCTCTTGCTGCATCTCACCTTTTAAGTTCCAAAATGAGCAAAGAAAAAAAATAACAATGGTTTATTGAGTACTGGGCGCCGAAAATGCCAGTTCCAGACTTACACCAGGCATTTCCAACCAGATGGGTGTTACGAAATGAATAGACTTTGGAGGTGATGATGGGAGATGTGAAGGAAAGGGAGAAGAGATTATTTTGTTCGTATGCAGTGTTACAAATGTGGGACTTTACAAGACAAAGGCAAAGTATGCAAATACTGAAACACAAAAAAAATGCTGGAGAAACTCAGCAGGTCTGACAGCGTCTGTGGAGAGAGAATAGAATTAACATTTTGAGTCTGGATGACCCTCCAGACTCAAAACATTAACTCTGTTAGCTAATGTTTCAAATGATTTGGGATGAACAAAGAAGCACAGGAAACAGGCCCTTCGGCCCAACGAGCCCGTGCCGCCACCCCAATGTTCCCACCTCTACCCATGATCCCTGTCTATGTTTATAGATCTATGGATTAAAAACCAAATTTGAGACAATTTAGGGAGAATTTGTTTTGCCAATTAGCCTAAGAGCACATCTTTGGGATGTGGGAGGAAACCGGAGCACCCAGAGAAAACCCACGCAAGCACAGGGAGAATGCGCAAACTCCCACAGACACAGGCCCAAATCCATGTATCTGCACAGCACAGCGATAGTCACTGAGCTGTCGTGTTGCCCATCAAATGGTCCAGTCAAGCGTACACTAACGACGTGAAGCACTAGGATACTCTCGAAAAAAATCCAAGAGCAGCCCTCTCACGACCCATCGCGTGTATGCCCCTTGTTAGACAACAAGGTGGACCAAAGCACCTGTAGGATAAAAACATCAATATCATCATCTATTTACACACTTCCCAGGGACTCCCAAGGCTCATGATCCCTATTTTAAATCAATTTTCTATACCCCTCCATTCCCATTCTGTTCATGTGCCCATCTAAGTATTTCTTAAATAACTCCAGAGTACCTGCCTCCACCACTTTACTTGGCAGCGCATTCCATACCCCCACCACCCTCTGTGTGAAAAAACTCTCTCTAGCATCCAAATTATACCTTACCCCCCTCACCCTAAGCCCGTGACCCCTCGTGCTATTCGAGTCCATCCTAGGAAAAAGCTTAACCCTGTTTACTCTATCTATACCCCTCATAATCTTGTACACCTCTATTAGATCTCCTCTCAGTCTACGTTTTTCTAAGGAAAACAGTCCCAATTTGCCTAACCTCTCCTCGTAACTCAGACCTTCCATACCAGGCAGCATCCTGGTAAACCTCCTCTGCACTCTCTCCAGAGTCTCCACATCCATCCGGTGGGAGGGCGACCAGAACTGGATGCAGTATTCCAAATGAGGTCTAACCAACGTTTTATACAACTGCAACATTAAAGGGATGATGATCATCCAGACTCAAAATGTTAATTCTATTATTTCTCCAGGAACCCCGTTAGACCTGCTGCATTTCTCTAGCATTTTCTGTTTTTGTTTCACTTTACAAGACAGTTGCATTTTAAAATCTCTCCTTTAATCTAAAGTGAAATAGGCTGCTCTGACTAGGGATAGTCATCATATTAGACCTCTGTCTGGAGAAAGGCCCATGTGATCCAGTTTTTATGGAGAAACAATGAAGTAGATTAGTTTGGAGCTAAATTGGGTGCTGGGAGTTTCTGTGTGTAGCTTGGGCCTGTACTCATTGCAAACTGGGCTCGGGGTTGTCGAAAGCTACTTTGCAAAAAGGCGAGAGGCGAAAGCACACAGCTTCCAATAAAATTAAGGTGTTTTGCATTGTGTTCAAACACTGATCCCAGAACATCCTAACCCAGTGCATCCTGGGGCGCTTTCGATTGGGACCTTGCCAGGAGATTAAGCATTGGGAGGTAATCAAGAATATTTACTTCAATTAAAAAAGTAAGCTTGTTTTTTTAAATGAAAATAATCTTAATGAAGTGGTTTATGCAAATTCAGAACTTTAAACAGATTACATTTTGCTCTTACCAATTTCTTTTAATTTACAAAGCAAGCTTTAAAAAAAAAACAATTGTGTAACCCAGCTAAATTATTTCATTTCACAGCTCTCAGCAAATATCTTCAAGGATTTTGTTGGAGGGGAGGAATGGTCACACAGATAACGGGCAAGGTTCTCTGGTCTCCCTGTGGCAAGTTTCTTGGCAGTGGGAGGTAGCACGCCATTGTCCGGCCGTGGGACTGTCAGGTTCCGCCCTATCAATGGGATTTCCCACACCACCAGCAAACCCAGAGGGATGTGCCATTAGCTGAACCAGAAGATCCCGCTGGTATGAAGAACCAGAAGATTTCCCCCAATGAGTTGGGGGTGAAGACAGTCAAATGTTTGCAACTGGTCATGTCTGTGGAAAGAGGGGGAAGCTATTTAGCGCTTTGGACCTGCTCCACTATTCCACTGGATCATTGCTGACCCACACCTCAACTCCATTTGTCTGCTCAAGTTCCATACCCTTCCTAAACAAACAAAAATCTGAGGATCACAGCTTTGAAGATGTCCTTTGGTGAGGCATATTCAAGACCTTCATGAGTCTGTGTAGGAAAAGCAACTCTGGTTATCATTCCTAATGAGAACATTGAAAACAGCAAGAGGGATGTGGGAAATCCTAATATCAGAAACATATTGGCTGAAGGAGTGACCTCTAGTGGTGGAACAAGGTTTTGTAGAAAATAAACTCCTCCAGAAAGCACCCCCGTATTTAGTTTATGAAATAGCTTAAGTTTTAGATGATAGTGATCAGAACAGTAACAAGAAAACCATTTGAGAAACTCATTCCAGAGATCACAATAACCCAGCTTCTTATTTGCTCTGTTTGCTGCCCTATCATCTCTGGAGATGATTTGGAGATGCTGGCGTTGGTCTAAGGAAAGCATAGTAAGAAGTCTCTCAACACCAGGTTAAATTGGTAGCACGAGCCACAAGCTTTCAGAACGCTGTTTCAAGAAGCAGCACTCCGAAAGCTTGTGGCTCTTTCTACCAAATAAGCCTGTTGGGCTTTAATCTGGTGTTGAGAGACTTCTTACTATCTCTGGAGGTATCATTAACCAACACCCACTTTACAGACTTCTAGATTTAACACCGAGTTCAACAACTTTAGATCATGACCCTCTTAAAAAAAAACTTTTTTTCTCCCAATGTCACTTCTCCACAAACACTACCATTAACACTCCCTTTGTCTTGTGTTCCGTGAAATTGCTGTTAAATCTCACCTATCCCTATCTATTTTTGTTCCACCTTCTCTTAAACAAAATAAACTCCATTTCGTTCCTTCCTCTCCCAAGGTCTGAAGAAGAGTCAAAACATTAACTTGGTTTCTCTCTCCACAAATGCTGCTGGACCTGCTGAGATTTTCCAACACTTTTTTCCTTTTATTATCCCTTACTCTCTACTTTTTAGCCCACGGATTGGACACACTAGTCTTTAGCACTATAGTTCAAATATACATGTTATATATGTAAAAATATATAAAACATGCATGTATCCTCTTGAATTTCCTTTGCCACTGATGAATCCATGTGTAAACCTTACCCATGCAACCCTACAACGTAGGAGGAGGCTGTTTGGCCCATCGAGACTGCACCAACAACAATCCCACGCAGGCCCTACTCCTGTAACCCCACGTATCTACCTTGTTAATTTCCCTGACACAAAAGGGAATTTAGCAGGGCCAATCCACCAAATCTGCACACCTTTGAACTGTGGAATAACCTCACAACATCAGGTTAAAGTCCAACAGGTTTATTTGGCAGCGCAAGCTTTCGGAGCACTGTCAGCATCTCCACTTCTGTGGAATGAACGAGAGCACCCGGAGGAAATGCACACGGACACTGCTGCAGAAGGTTAGGGTGCAGGGAGTTGGGGGTAGGGTTTTAGACTGGATAGAGGATTGGTTGTCTAATGGGAAGCAGAGGGTAGGTTTTAATGGGTGCTATTCTAATTGGCAGCTGGTGACTAGTGAAGTGCCCCAAGGCTCAGTGCTGGGACCTCAACTATTTACCATTTACATAGATGATCTGGAGGAAGGGGCTGAGTGCAGGATGACGAAATTTGCTGATGACATGAAGATGAGTGGAAAAGTAAATTGCGTGGAGGGTGTGGAAAGCCTGCAGAGGGATCTGGATAGGTTGAGTGAGTGGGCAAGGACCTGGCAAATGGTGTATAATGTTAGCAAGTGTGAGGTTATCCACTTTGGTAGGAATAATGGTAGGAAGGATTACTATTTAAATGGCGAAAAGCTGAAGCATGCAACAGTGCAGAGGGACCTGGGGGGTCCTTGTGCACGAATCGCAAAAACACAGTATGCAGGTGCAGCAGGTGATTAAGAAAGCAAATGCAACGTTGGCCTTTATAGCTAGGGGGATAGAATATAAAAGTAGGGAGGTACTTTTGTAGCTGTAAAGGGTGCTGGTAAGGCCGCAGATGGAGTACTGTGTGAAGTTTTGATCGCCGCATTCGAGGAAGGATATATTGGCCTTGGAGAGGGTGCACAGAAGGTTCACTAGGCTGATACCGGAGATGAGGGCATTGGATTATGGGGAGAGACTGAATAGGCTAGGTTTGTACTCTTTGCAGTTTAGAAGGCTGAGAGGGGATCTTATAGAGATGTATAAGATAATGAAGGGGGTGGATAGGGTAGAGGTTGAGAGAATCTTCCCGCTTAGCAAAGATAGCAGGACTAGCAAGATTGGGGGGGGTGGGGGGAGTTGCGGAGGGGTTTCTTCACGCAAAAGGGTGATAAATCTTTGGAATTCTTGGTCTGATGAAGTGGTGGAAGCTTCCTCGCTGAATATGTTCAAGTCAAGAGTGGATAGTTAAGGGTTACGGGGAGAAAATGGGAAAATGGTATTGAGCTACTACAGATCAGCCATGATCTTATTGAATGGCGGGGCAGGCTCAAGGGGTTGGATGGCCTACTCCTGCTCCTATTTCTTATGTACTTATGTTAACATGCAAACTCCACACAGACAGTGACCCAAGCTGGGATCGAACCCGGGTCTCTGGAGCTGAGAGGCAGCAGTGCTAACCACTGCACCACCATTTCTTGGATCTTTCCTCATGAGTCCACTTGGTGTCATCTACACAGATTAGAAACTGGAGAGATCCCATCACACACTACAGATCCCTCATCCTATAATTCAGACATAGGTATCAGTGATCCAATTTTAACACAAAAACCCACTGAGGTTACAAAGTGAAAAGTCACAATCAGCACTTAAATTAGCTGCTAGCTTTTAAAAATCAGAATTAAATTAAATTCAAATGTTGCTTTAGAGTAAACAGGAACCCTTTTGATAACAGTACAGTTCACAGTGAAGAAAAGAATGTCTGTCCTTGCTGTTATAATGTGACCAATGGTAACATGTCGTGAGGGTCAGCTGACCTGGTAGACAAATCTAACCGATGGCAAAATGATGTGTAGTCAGCTGACCCAGTATAAATAAAAAGTACCTGGGAATTATGAGGAGCTGGTATGACCCAGGGTGTGGCCCCAACTGTTAGAGTAATGAAGTTTTTTTTTTAATTGAACCTTTTTAATATACTTTTTGAAGTTAGTTCTCTTATTACTTGTAACTGAAGTACGCTTACTGCTGGGATGAATATTATATATGCAGTGGAGAAAGGAGAACCTGTGGATGTGGTGTATCTGGATTTCCAGAAGGCATTTGACAAGGTGTCACACCAAAGACTGCTACATAAGATAAAGGTGCACAGTGCTAAGGGTAATGTATTAGAATGGACAGGAGACTGGTTAACTAACAGAAAACAAAGAGTGGGGATAAATAAGTGTTTTTCTGGTTGGCAATCAGTCACAAGTGATGTGTCTCAGGGATCAGTGTTGGGACTGCAATTATTTACGATTTATATAGATGATTTGGAATTGGGAACCAAATGTAGTGCACCAAAATTCACAGATGAACTAAGATGTGTGGAAGAGCAAAGTATGCAGAGGACACTGAAAGTCTGCAAAGGGATTATAGATAGTCTAAGTGAGTGGGTGAAGGTCTGGCAGATAGAGTACAATATTGATAAATGTGAGGTCATCTGTTTTGGTAGGAATAACAGCAAAATGGACAATTATTTAAATGGTTAAAAATTTCACCATACTGCTGTGCAGGGGGACCTGGGTGTCCTTGTGGAGGAACCTCAAGGAGTTGATTTGCAGGTGCAGCACGTAGTAAGGCAACAAATGGAATTTTGTCCTTCATTACTGGAGGGATGGAGTTTAAAAGCATAGAGATTATGTTGCAACTACAAGGTGCTGGTGAAGCCACATCTGGAGTACAGTATACAGCTTTAGTCTCCTTACTTGAGAAAGGATATACTGGCGCCGGAGGGGGTGCACAGGAAATTCACCAGGTTGATTCCAGAGTAGAGAAGGTTGGCTTATGAGGACTGACTTGAGTAGACTGGGATTATATGCATTGGAATTCAGAAGAATGAGGAGAGATCTTGTAGAAACATAATATTATGAAGGGAATAGAAAGATAGAAGCAGGGAATTGTTTCCGCTGGTGGGTGAAACTAAAACTAGGGAGCATAGCCTCAAAATAAGGAAAAGCAGATTTAGGACTGAGTTGAGGAGGAATTTCTTCACACAAAGGGTTATGAATCTATGGAATTCCCTGCCCAGTGAAGTAGTCGAGGCTACCTAAGTAAATGTTTTTAAGACAAGGAGAGGTACATTTTTGAACGGTAAAGAAATTAAGGGTTACAGTGAGCGGACGGGTAAGTGGAGCTGAGTCCACAAAAAGATCAGTCACAATCTTACTGAATGGCGGAGCAGGATCGGAGGGGCCAGATGACCTACTCCTGCTAGTTCTTATGTTCACTCAGGGGGGAGCAGTGACTGGGATGATTTGGCTATTGCAACTGCATATACAGCAATTTATCCAAATCCACTTCACAATCGTACTGAATCACACAACACCAGGTTCACTGAAACATCTATATAAATCTAGTGGAGGGTGAATTGTCTCCAGGCTCATTAGAACAACAACATCAATACTTAACCATTTTCAACAGTAATCCTTACTACTGAAGCAGACCGAGAAATAAGACAACCTACAAGTTGCTCCAAAGACTTGTTAATATTCAGTCTGAGCAGCAATGGTAACATTGCTAAAAGGACACAGGAACCCAGCGCAGATATTGGTTCACTAACATCCTTTAGGGAAGGAGATGTGCTGTTCTTACCTGGTCAGGCCTACATGTGACTCCAGAACCACAGCAATGTGTTTGAACAAGGGCAACTAGGGATGGGCAATAAATGTTGGCCAGCAATGGCAGATCCCACGAACGAACAAAAATAAATGCTTTGGAGCTACGGTACTGGGAAGTATATATTGAGCTGCAATCACAGGGAAAGAAGCAGTTTCACATTCGGACATGCATTTACCAGCCTGCTTCATTGTAATGTTAAATTGTACAGGCAAGTGTTTTGTTAAAGAATGCTCCAAAGCGAGCAAAGTACTACGGTTTTACAAGCAAATGGAATTTCTTGGGGATTTGATTGCTTTCGTGTTGAGCCATCTTCGGGCCTTTAGAAGCCTCTGTATATTGATGTCAATTCTCAAGGCATCACAGATTCCATTGTAATGGTTAATGGCCAGAAACATGGAACCATCACTGCCTATCAAAAGACACTCCCCGAATGCCTCCGCTCGATGGGAGGAGAATGAGCGCAAGTCTTGATGCCATTCTCACTCTGCCCAAATGAGTATTGTCACTAGGACATTTTAAAAACAAAAAGCAGATTAGAAATGTTTTGACTCTTCAGCAAATTCAGGGGCAATTACGACACAGCCTTCAGTTTTTTTTAAACACAATATTCTGTGGTATTAAACTTGTGGATTGAGCCTGTTGCTTCATGGAGTAATTTTCCACTGTGGAAGACATACCATGACCTCATTAGTTACATTGAAGTCAGTAGCACTTTTTAAAATGTATTTTTGATGCATTTAACATTTCTTTCACATCCAGTTGCATTTTACATGACTGAGATAGATGGATGATACTGCACAGACTGTTTAACTCATTCATTTGCACTGCCACAGACTAGATTGATCCAGCATTGGATCGAAAACTAGAGAGGGGTCAATTCAAACCATTAGAAAAATCCTATTGCAGGTCAGGCTATCTAGACTCACTCGCAGCGAGTTATTGGAAGAGAAATTGAGGAAAAAGAATGACGCTCCTAAAATGGAAATATTAGACAGCTGATCAGTTACACAATTACAGCTTTCAAAATAAAAGTGAACTGTTTGCCTTTTGTACAACTCCTTTTTTTAAGGACAAAAAAAACCTACAGAGGTGGTGTGAATCTGAGGGACTTGATCTATTCCCAGCTCTGACGCAACTGCCGATACTCTGAGTCAGAATCTAGCATGAAGCGTGCAAATTAATTCTTCCTTTGGGAAGGGAGGAAATGTAGGTCATCGTAGCTCACCACGTCCATCAGACAGCAGGAGATGAAGTTAGGTACTTGGGAGGGGCAATAAGATTAAGAGGAGGAAGAGGTTGGAGTCCAACAACACACTATGGTGCTCCATGATTGTGAATGCAAGACAATTTTAATCTTCAATTAGTCAGGACTAGATGCCACAAATTCATTTTAGATCACCTCAAGGGCAGATTTTTTAAATATCAAATCCAATAGTGCAGAAGGCGGCCATTTGGTAAATCAAATCTGCACCGACCACAATCTCATCTAGACCCTATCCCTATTACCCCATAATTCCATGCATTTATAGAATCCCTACGGTGCAGGAGGCCATTCGGCCCAGCGGATTTGTACTGAACATAATCCCACCCAGGCCCTACCCTTACAACCCTGTGCATTTACCGTAGCTAATCCCCTGACACTAAGGAGCAATTTTAAGACGGCCAATCCATCTAACCCGCACATCTTTGACTGTGGAAGGAACCCGGAGGAAACCCATGCAGACACAGATAGAAAGTGCAAACTCCACACAGACAATGACCTGAGCTGGGGATTGAACCCAGGTCCCTGGCGCTGAGAGACAGCAATGTTAACCACTGTGCCACCCATCAAATGGTCCATTCTATTACATTCTTAAAACAACGTGGCATTTATTCTGATTCTTAAACAATCCCATTACCTGGCGTAAGATTGCAGTAGACAACAATCCTTAAGTGGCATAAGACAGTAAGAATTTGGGTCAGAGTACAAACATGGGATGATAAGAAGAAAACCAGTTATTTCAAACCCTGTTACACAGAATTATCATATTTCAAGATACAATCAATCGGACAATCTCGTTCATGACTTCATTTGCTTTTCAGCACTGGAATTCAGCAAACTCCGCATTCACTCGTTATAAATGAAATGGCTTTTTATCTCTTAGAAGAAAAATCTATTGCAGTCAATTAAATTCAGAGCCAGTGAAGGCAGGGCGGCCTCCTTCTATCTTCATGAGCAAACAAACAATAATCACTCGATCAAAGTTGTTTGAGGCTTCGGAACACTTCGAGATACTGAACAGAACCAGCTGGAATACTGATCACGTTAAAAAGTAGTGAGTAAACAACTCATACCTGGGTGCGATGCAAAACTAAATCCAGCCCAGCGTCCAAACGTTGTGTCCAATTCCACTAGCAGGCAAACTCCACTGCTGCGGCCTAGTCACGAAGCATCCCTTTCATCCAGAACGCTGAGATTGGGGAGGGTGAGGAGGGGGAGAAATAAAGAGGGAGGACAGAGAGAGATTTCGACAAAGTCAGAACACTCCGACCATCTAACTGGGGCCTTGTCTGATACACACAATGTAGACTGGCTCTACAAACAGAGAAGGAGAGAGACAAAACTTACACAGCAAACCCAAGGGACACAAGAAGCAGTCGCCAACTACAAAGACTGCAGCCGTTCCTAATCGGGATCAGCTGCTTATCATGTGGTCCTGAAGACTGATCAACCCTTCAGAACAAACTATCCAATTAAATTCAAAAACCATGTCTCCAATATGTTAACCAAATCGTCAAATGTTCTGAAACTTCAGTACGTAGTAAACAGCATCATAAAAGCCTAGTTTTCGCCTCGTACTGTGTGGACGAAAGGCTTCATTTGCCCATCTCAAATGTAGGGCAATGTCTGACTAAACGAAAAGTAGAAAATATTGCAGGTGCTGGATGTCTGAAACAAAGACAGAAAATGTTGGGAATACTCAGCAGTTCTGGGAGCTTCTGCGGACTGAACATAAAACATTACATCTGATGCAAGGTTAGTGTTCTGTTAGGTGTTTCAGTTTGTCTTTTGAAATCTTCCCCAAACATTTAGAACTCTAATTCTCCAAGCTAAAGAAAGTTTCCATACTGAAGAGACTCAGCAAGTTAAATGAGTCTTAGAATACAGCCCAAGGGTTTGCAGGGTGGCACAGGAGTTAGCACTGCTGCCTCACAGCGCCAGGAATCTGGGTTCGATTCCCGGCTTGGGTCACTGTCTGTATGGAGTCTGTACGTTCTCCCCATGTTTGCATGGGTTTCCTCTGGGTGCTCCAGTACCCCACCTCCCCTCCACAGTCCAAAACATGCATTGGTTAGGTGAATTGACCATGCTGCATTCACCCTTCGTATATCCAAACAGGCATCGGAGTGTGATAACTAGAGGATTTTCACAATAACTTCAATGCAGTCTTAGTCGCCTACTTGAGACACTAATAATAAACTATAAAAAATTGGGGACCAAGCGCCAGATAGATGGATCAGTCTTTCAATGAACAGCAAAATTATACGGTCACTTGCAAAGGCTGTGTAAAAAGATAAAAATTAGCATGATGAAGCCACCAGCCCCTCAAGTTTGTTCTGCATTCAATAATTATCTGACTGGGACCTTAAACCCACCTTGCTCAAAACCAGTTTTCTCCCTGCCTTCCAATGACTTAAACAAAACTAATGGACAATTTTATGCTCTCGAGCAAGTCCCACAACTCTGTTATGATCAGGGAGAGACTAGTAACTTATGTTGTAGACAATAGTCAAAATCCCAGTTACAGACCAAGGGAACAAAACCACAAATTCCACAGTTTTAAAAAGAAGAATTTTACTATACAAGTGTCAAAGCAAACCGTCATTAGTATCCATAGAATCTCTACAGTGCAGAAGGAGGTCATTCAGCCTGCACTGACAACACTCCTATCTAGGCCCTATCCCCATAACTGTACATATTTACCCTGCTTCGCCCTATGACATTAAGGGTCAATTTAGCATGGCCAATCTATCTAACCAGCATATCTTTGTGCTGTGGGAGGAAACCAAAGCATCCAAAGGAAACTCACGCAGACATGGGGAGAACATGCAATCTCCACACAGTCACCCAAGGCCGGAATTGAACCCGGGGCGCTGGAACTGTGAGGCAGCAGTGCTAACCTATCCATATGATCTAATATCTAAAACTAACATCAGGTAGACAAGAACTAATAGGCAAACTGTGATTGAACAGCACAATCTGTTCATTAAATGAATGCTATGATCGAGGCAGGTCCCACCAGTTTCTCAGCAGTTACCTGAGCTTTTGTGACTCAAAGTCTTCATGAGGGATTTAGTCTCCATTCCTTCAAGGCAAAAACATCTAATTTTTCTCAACAGCTGCTCCAATTCATACAGCCTCAACAACTACTCATCTTCCAGTTACTAAATCTCTTCTCCCGAGACTGCATCACACAGGATTCACAAGGCTGTGCCCCAGTATCTAATCACCAGGGCGATCCCAACTTCCAAGCTGCGCTGAGCCACTACTCACTGACTTCCCTTTGCCCCAAATGGGAGCAAAGGAACTGTGCTTCTCAGCACAGGAACTGAAAAACTGTTCCTGAGCTTCTGTGATCCACAGCTCCCCGGCAGCAGCGAGAAATACCTTCCTCGGGGCTTCTCTCTAATCCTCAGCAACACTGAGCAATAACTGTCCCCGGCCTTCTCTGATCCCTAGCAGTAAAGGACAGCAAGTTAGCTACGTAAGAGCAACAACCTTCTGCTACCTAATCAGCTCAGACTAATCTATTATTGGGGTTTCTTTTCATGCCCAGTACCTCAATTTCTTGGTTGGGCTTTTGCACCACATACATGGTCATTTGATCGAGTATTTTTGCGCTGTCCCTTCAGGTGCTGTGCTCAGGATTTCAGTAAAGAGACACTGAAATGATTTTTTTTGTGCACACGTGGATGTGCCCTCCTACTGCTCTCTGTACTTGTCCAGAAGTTCCATGTAACCCTCAAGCCGGAGAGAAGACAGCACAAACTCAGGAGTACAGATTCTCTTACAAATACAATATAAAGCTTTATTATGTATAACAGTGGAAATATAGAGAGCCAATAACACATCCAGAAGATTGGAATGTTTCGGTTCAATTTCAATTCATCATTTTCACTGACTCCGCAGTAACTATGGGAATTTGGAATTAGTTTGAGGGGGTGCAATGTTAAACCAAGGCCCTACGTACCAATTCAGGTGGAATTCAGAGAACAGGATTTAACACTCCTCTCATCCATCAATATCGCCTTCCCTTAGCAATTATCACAAAAAAAAACCTGCATCATTTATTTCATTTGAATCCTAGAATCCCTAGCGTACAGAAAGAGACCATTCGGCCCATTGAGTCTGTACCAACCATAATCCCACCAGGTCCTAACCCCACAAATGTACCCTGCTAATCCTCCTGACACTTGAATCAATTTTTAGCATGCCAAACTAACCCACAGATCTTTGGACTGTACTGTATTCTCCCACCTAACACCACCAGCTTCCTGATCATTACCCTGAACGATCCATGATGACTACAAAAGAAGGTGATTTTTATTCAATATGGATTGTGGAGATGTTTCTGCTTACATCTGTTACATTGCATTGTAGCTGCTATCCTTGGTCTGTGACGTAATGGCTCTATAGTTCAAATAACTCAGATAACGATACTTAACTGACATTGTGATGACTACAAAAGGAACAAATTAGATCTAATTAAGTTTAGGAGATACGATGGCCTATTGGTATTATCGCTAGACTATTAATCCAGAAGTTCAGCTAATGTTCTAGGAACCTGGGTTCAAATCCCTCCACGGCAGATGGTGGAATTTGAATTCAATAAAAACTTCCAGGGATTAAGAACCTACTGATGACCACAAAACCATTATCAATTGTTGGAAAAACCCATCTGATTCACTAATGTCCTGTAGGGAAGGAAATCTGCCGTCCTTACCCAGTATGGCTTACATGTGATTCCAGAGCCACAGCAATGCAGTTGGCTGTCAACTTCCTTCTGAACAGAGGCAGCAAGGAATGGGCAATAAATGCTGGCCAATGATACCCAGGTCCCACACATTTATAAAGAAAAACATAAAAAGCTGTAACAGAATGGT
Organism: Sphyrna mokarran; assembly: GCA_024679065.1. Lineage (NCBI taxonomy): Eukaryota > Metazoa > Chordata > Chondrichthyes > Carcharhiniformes > Carcharhinidae > Sphyrna > Sphyrna mokarran. Next base: position 21,975,533 of record JAGIQG010000030.1, on the reverse strand, counting down.
AAACAGGCCAAACAAGATTCTTTCTAAAATAGAGATAAAATTAATAAATCCAGCACTTTAATAGTTAAAGTGTAAAATACAAACACAGGAAAATAAAATCACGAAAGGAAGGAGGCATTTCCTACCCCAATTCATGGCATTATTGCATCTGTTAATCATACATCAATGGTATCTAATTAGACGCAATTGGAAGGTACTAATCGGAGTTTAATTTGTGCAGATGCAAAGAAGCGCTCATTGAAACTAGGGTGTGGATGAGTTAGGAGATACATGCTTGAAATGCATCATTCCGTCAGTAAATGTTATGCAAAGTAAAGATCGGTTCCAGTGCTATCCTTCGCAAATCAACTTCCTTGATTGTTTGAGCATCTGGCACTGTAGCATTCCATACCAGCTGATCATTCCAAATGATGCAGGAGATGTAAATTTTATTTAAAATTCCAGATAGAAAAGCAAACATAGAACATAGAACACTATAGTACAAACAGGCCCTTCAGCCCACAAGTTGCGCCATCATATCTATATATGCCAAAATGGACCACTACACATTTATCCGCGTTGAAGTCCATCTGCCACTTCTCCGCCCAGTCTTGCATCCTATGTCTCACTGCAACTTCTGACATTCCTCCAGACTATCCACAACACCAACATTCATGTCGTCGGCAAACTTACTAACCCATTTCCTCATCCAGGACATTTATGAAAATGACAAACAGCAAGGGTGACTTCAAACCTGTAGAAGGCGTGGATGTTTATTTAAAAATATCTTGATGCGAGTTACACCTTTAGTATACAATTTACATTTCATTAAAAACTTTGACAAAATGACAAGTAAGATACACAACTTCTACACCGATTAAAAATACATCCAGGTCGCTGACATGCGAGTTGACATTATCGTCTTACTTCATTTTATCCTGTTTTTATAAATTATTCTTGTACCATGTAATACTGCCTGCTCAAGAAAAATGGCTCCAGGTCTTGAATCTTTATAGAAATCAGTACTAGTGCAAGAGGGACATAGGAATTAGGAGCACAAGTAGGCAATTCGGCTCTTTGAGTCCATTCTGCCATTCAATCCAATTATGGCTGATCTCTTCCTGGTCTCAAATCCACCTCCCCACCTGTTCCCCATATCCTTTAACCCATCTTTTATCAAATATCTGTCACTTTCTTGAAACCACTTAATGATCCAGATTCCACCATGCTACGGGGCAGCGAGTTCCACAAATTCATCACTCTCTGCGAAAGGTAGTTCTTCCTCAATTTTAAATCTACCACCTCTCAACTTACACCTGTGACTTCTTGTTCTAAATTGCTCCACAAGGGGAAACATTTGGTCTATGCTTACTCTAGCGATTCCTTTTAGTATTTTATATACCTCGATCAGATCCCCTCATATATTCACTGGAGTTTAGAAGAATAAGTCCAAACTGTTTAATCTCTCCTTATTCATCAACCCTTTCATCCAATCTGATGAACTTTCTCTAAACTGCTTCCAATGCCACCATATCCTTTCTCAAATAAGGAGACCAGAATTGGACACAATATTCCAGATGTGGTCTCACCAACACCTTACACAATTGCAACAACATTTCTCTACTCTTACACTCCAATCCTTTTGCAATAATGCCAACATCCCATGTGCCGTTTTTTAAAATTACATGCTGTTCCTGCATGCCAACTTTCTGCGATTCATGAACAAAAACACCCAGATCCCTCTGCCCAGACACATTTTCAATCTGCTTTCAGCCAAACTGGATAACCTCACACCTATCCATATTAAACTTCATCTGCCAAATCTTGTCCATTTTCTCAGCCTACGTCTATCTGTAAAATTTCTACCTCCTCTCCATTGCCTGCTTTCCCACCCATTTTAGCATCATCTGTAAATTTTACTATGTTACTCTCTGTCCGGGTTTGCAGGTCATTTATGTAGATTGTAAACAGTTGAGGTCTCAGGACTGACCCCCTGCGGCACTCCACTACATTCCGCCAGGACCGATTTATCCTGCCCCTCTGCTTTCTGTCAGTCATATAAATGTAAAATCCCCACAGTGCAGAAGGAGGCCATTTGGCCCATTGAGTCTGCACCGACAACAATCGCACCCAGGCTCTATCTCCATTAGCCAATCCTCAACCCAATCTAGTACTCCACCCTCACCCATCGAACCTTTCCAATTATTCTTCCTCCACAATATTCTCTCCTGCACCTGGGTCTGTCAGCTCACCATTCTCTTCCAATTTAAAACAGGGTCTAGCCAGGAACTCAAATGGCTCTGTTTTTAGGAAATAGCAGTCACTGTTACAGACCACGTGGCAAACATTAAAATTAGATGAGATAAACACTCATTGCCCCCATTTCTCAGGTCAGGCACAAGTGCACTTTGACAAAGTATTACTCTGTGGGATGAGGTCTTTAGTTGTTGCTAACTGATAAATAGCAAGGTACTTTCTTTGGCACACGAGTGCATAACTGAGCCAGAAAAGTGAAATTGTTCAAAATATTGACCTTGAGAAAAAAACCTTGCATTTATATAGCACCTGTCACAATCAAAGGACACACCAAAAAAAAATCAATGAAGCATGCAGCACTGTTGCAATGAAATGTGCCAAGTTATGCACAGCAAGCTCCCACAAACAGCAAAGGTGATCATGACCCAATATGTTTTTGTCTTGTTAACTGAGATAAACACTCTCTTTCTCAGGCATAATGTCCACCTGAGAGAGTGCAAACATTTATTGTCTCATTTGATGAGCATCATGAAATCACTGCAGTGCAGAAGGAGGCCATTCAGTCCATCGAGTCTGCACTGACCACAATTTTACCCAAATCCTATTCCCGTAACACCACATATTTACCTTGCTACTCCCCCGACACTACCATCAATTTAGCATAGCCAATCAACCTAGCCGACACATCTTTGGAGTGTGGGAGGAAATAGGAGCACCTCGAGGAAACCCACGTAGACACAAGGAGAACGTACAGATTCCACACAAACTGTGACCCAAAGCCGGAAGTGAACCCGGATCTCTGGCACTGAGAGGCAGCAGCGCTAACCACTGTGCCACTCAAATACCTGATCGCTACAGCACAGATTGTCAACCTACATTTCTGTGCTCAAGTTTTGGAGTTAAACTTGAATTCCCAACTTTCTGACTCAGGAGGTGGGAGCACTACCCACAGAGTCATGGTGACACCAAAGAGAAGTCCATGCCGAGTTTTCACTTGATAACTGGCAGCTCCTGCACGTGTGGGTAGCACTGGAGCAGAACTGGGCTCAAGTGCTGTTATAATGTCTGTTTTATTGACTAGGTTAACAACACACAGTTCAGGCCCACGCAGGAAGAACAGTCACTTAGCTGTGTCCAAGGAGATAGCCACGGAACTATATTCCAAGCTTCTCAGAGGGGAAACAAAAGGAGGTAAGAAACTGATTAAATGCACGTATATTCAAAAGCTTCCACCTACAGGTCAGAGGAGGAGGAGAAATGAAACGATTGCTGCTAGTGAAATGGACTGCCTGATTTTCTTTTCCGTTAATTTTAATAGATAAGGCTCACATTCAACAAAGGCTAATCTTGAATGGATGATAATTCAGAAAGGTGGATACTCAACGAGACCTTGTGTCCTCGTGTATCAGTCACTGAAAGCAAGCACGCACGTACAGCAGGCAGTAAAGAAGGCAAATGGTACATTGGCTTCATAGCAAGAGGATTTGTGTATAGGGATAGGGATGTTTTGTATTGTATATTGTGTTGGTGAATAGTGTGTGCAATTTTGGAGTCCTTATCTGAGGAAGGATGTCCTTGCTATAGAAAGAGCACAGCAAAGATTTACCAGGGTGATTCCTGGGATGGCAAGTCTGTCATATGAGGCGAGACAAAGTTGGTTAGGACTGTATTCATTGGAGTGTAGATTAGAAGCATTTATAAAATTCTAACAAGGTTCGACAGGGTAGATTCAGAAAGAATGTTTCCAATGGTGGGGGAGTCCAGAACTAAGGTTCATAGTTTGAGGATAAGGAGTAAATCTTTTAGAACAGAGGTGAGGGGAAATTTCTTCACCCAGAGGGTGTTGAATATGTGGATTTCACTCCCATAGAAAGCAGTTGAGACAAAAAGGTTGTGAGATTTCAAGAAAAAGATAGATTTAGTTCTTGGGGCTAAAGGGATCAAAGGAATATGAGCGGGGGCAGTAAGTCAAGTTTTGAATTTAATGATCAGCCGTGATCAAAATAAATGGCAGAGCAGGCTCAGGGGGCCGAATGGCCTACTCCTGCTTCTAGTTTCTATGTTTCTATCTCACTCTCGGTGAAAGGTTGCGACCACGTGCACCATCAGCTCACTGTTAAGAGCAATTCAGCTAGTCCCACTGCCCCACTTACAGCCCGTAACTTGGGTTCTTTTTCCCCCCATCACCACTCCGTTTAGATAATTATCCAAAAGCTTTTCAAAAGCCACTATCTGCTTCCACCACACCTGATGTCATCTCAGATCCCAATCTTGGACAGTATTCGAAAAACAATTTTCCTCATCTTCCTCTGATTCTTTCACCAATCATCTTAAACTGGCATTCTCTGATTTCTCCGCCAATGGGAACAGTTTCCCTTCATCTACTCAGTTCAGACCCTTCATGCTTTTGACTATTTCTAGCCGGGTGAGTTATGGAACAGAACGCATCTCTTCCAGAAACAGGTAAGTCTGATGTGACCAGCTTTACAGAATGGAAGCTGTGGCACATTCATAACAATCTGCTCAAACCGTCAGTCCCCACATCACAATGACAACACTGATAAACTTTGTGCTACAGATTCTCAAAATGGAAAAATAGCTCAGATGAAGATGATGCAGCTACATAAAACCTGGGTTAAGGATTTGGGATATTGCACGCAGTTCTGGTCACCGTATTACCAGAAGGACATGGAAACTTTGGACAGCGAGTGCAAAGAAGGTTCACCAGGATGTTGCCTGGTCTCGAGGGTGTTGGCTAAGAGGAGGGGTTGAATAAACTAGGATTGTTTTCATTGGAAAGATAGAGGCTGTGGAGAGAGACCTCAAAAAAATTATGAGAGGCATAGACAGGGGGGATAATCAGAGGCTTTTTCCCCCCATGATGAGAGTGTGAATTACAAGGGGGCACAGAGTGGGGGAAGTTTAAGGCGAGATGTGCAGGGGAAGTTGTTCAGGTAGAGAGTGGTGGATACAAAGAACAAAAACAGCACAGGAAACAGGCCCTTCAACCCCACGAGCCCGTGCCACCACCTCGATGTTCCCACTTCTGCCCGTTATCCCTGTCTGTGTTTATAGGTCTATGGATTGAAACCAAATTTGAGACAATTTAGGGAGAATTTGTTCTGCCAATCAGCCTAAGAGCATATCTTTGGGATGTGGGAGGAAAGCGGAGCACCCGGAGAAAACCCATGCCAGCACGGGGAGAATGCGCAGAAAGAGGAACCCAATTCCAACCAGCAGCCCACATTCTAGGAGGGAGGTTGTCACCCAGAAGGATGGAGCTTCAGCCACAGCCTCCATCTCTCCTTTAATGTCCTAGTCCCCCTATGTTAACCACAGCGATGCAAAGACTGTGTGTTCAAATCCTTGTTATGAAGCTGGAATTTACAACCTTTGCAGGTTCGCAGATGTCAAATGACCCAGAACTAATTTTCTTTTGATCTGAAACAGCTGGCATCAAAACTTGAGAATCAACAGACCATCAGCAAATTAGATTAAGACAGCAGCACTCACATTCCACTTAGAATCAAGGTGTAGGACCACAGCTGTTGCTTTAAAGTTTATTTATTAGTCAGAAGTAGGCTTACATTAACATTGCAATGAAGTTACTGTGGAATTCCCCCAGTCGCCACACTCCGGCGCCTGTTCGGGTCAATGCACCTAACCGGTATATTTTTCAGATTGTGGGAGGAAACTGGAGGAAATCCACGCAGACACAGGGAGAACATGTAAACTCCACACAGACAGTGACCCAATCCGGGAATTGAACCCAGGTCCTTGGCAGCAGTGATAACCACTGTGCCATCATGCCCCCCATTAGCAATTCGGGACACTGGACATCTCAAACAAATTTACATATTTAAAAACACACACACGCCTGAGTTTGCCTTGACTGCAGGAAAAATGCAGAATATATTTATTTTTAATAACTTACACGCTTCATTTCTAAGTGTAATGAAGTAAAGTCTGCCCAGATAACACGGCAATATACAAACACACTAGCTGACCGCAAGATTCTTTGGACAAAAGCAATGGATGGACTTCAAATTCGAAATCAATTTGCTTTGAAACCAGTGTGTCTCAGTTTGACATTACAGAACTGCTAATGCTATAATTTTAACCATTACCCATGATGAGTGGACAGGCAAAATAAAGAAATGCCAGCGTTCTGACTGACTTCCCAACCTGTTCTGCTGTGCATTGCATTAGGGAGGAAAATGTGTAGATGGAGCAGCGGAAAGAATGAGATTGCCCAAAGTGTAACTGTTATGACATCAGCTCTCAAACGGTGTGATACATAACAGAGAAATGCACGAATAGAATGGGAACTGAAGGATACAGAGTCTGGAAATGCATTTGCTTTTAGTTTAGACAGGCATCACTGTCGGTGCAAGCCTGGAGGGCCAATGGGCCTGTCACAAATCAAACAACCAAGCCTCAAGACCAGTAAACTGATACCCCAACTGCCGGAGGTCTTCTGGCACTGTGGTGGAACCCTACTATTAGACCAGAAGCTCAGAGATCCAGTCCAATTCCAGGACGTGTTGGCCAGGGAAGGAGCATTCAACAGGCTGATAATCAGCTCAGAGATCTTTCCACCGCTTCCCCTAGTGTTCCCCGAAGAGTGGGTGTGAAGCTAAAAAGAAACTCAACCTCTTCCTCATGCTCGATGTTCTGAGATGTGATAACAAGTCAGTCAACAGCACCGGACGTCCCACATTGCTATGACCCCACTGTCTTCGAGGCCTAAACATACCTGCAACCAAGGATGAAAGGCTAAATAACTCAATAAAACTACCAGCAACCTGCAAGCTAATCAGGCCACTCATGAAGTTGTCATTAATTAAAAGGTTGAATTTAACTGGTGTCACCATTACCAGCTGTGAAATAGTTACAACAACATTGCTGACTCGCAAGGTGGGGAGGGAGGCCAACTTTTTTGCATCAAAACGTTAAAACCATTTATCTAGGATTTTAAGCCATTTCTACTTTAATGATGTTAACAGCTCCCATCCCCACCCCATTGTTCATGTAGTCAGAGAACAGAATCCCTACTGCTGTGCAGGTGGCCATTCAGCCCATCAAATCTGCAATGACTCCCCAAGGGATCATTCTAACCAGCCCTGTAGCTGCACATATTTACCCCACTAACCTACGCATCTTGGGACACACACACAGAATCATAGAATGCCTACAGTGCAGAAAGAGGCCATTCGGCCCATCTAGCCTGCACTGACAACAATCCCACCCAGGCCCTATCTCCACAACCCTGTGCATTTACCCCACTAGTTCCCCTGACACCAAGAGGAAATTCAGCATGGTCAATCAACTTAATCTGCACATCTTTGGCATGTGGGAGGAGACCAGTGCACCAGACAAAACCCATACAGACACTAGGAGAATGCGCAAATCCACACAGACAGTGACCCAAACTGGGAATTGAACTTGGGTCCCTAGCACTGTGAGCAGCAGTGTTAAGCACTGTGAGCAGCAGTGTTAACCACTGTGCTACCCCATTTTGTGATCTTGGTTTGGGGATAAATGTTACCAAGGGACACTGCTAACAATGCAATATTCATTAATTTTAAAATACTGTAAAAGACAAATTAAGATTTGAAACATTATTTCAAGTCTAACTAAGACTACATTAGGAACAGATCAACATTAGATAAAAGCATATCAAATTTTGCAAATCATATTTCTAATTCTCATGTGGTTTTTTTTTGCATTGTTCCTACGTTCAGATTCAACATGTTTCTGCTCTCACACAACATGGGATGATGTGGGAGTTCAGCGCAAAAGGTCTCTCCAGCTTTGGTACTGAGCTGACTAATGAGCTGAACAAAAATGTTCATTGCCTCCCACAGGAGTTTCTTAATAGGAGTCCACATATGGAGCTTCAGTTTGAGATTAGAGAGGGAGAATTAGTGGGTTAAGAACAATTAAGAGAATCAAAAATAGTGACAGATGAGGGAAAAACCATGCATTCCATCCAAGACCATCCAGAGAGAACCAAAACTCACATCAGAATGACGCAAAGTCTTTGCTTCCACTTTCCTGCGAGTTCAATCCTTCTTGGGCAAAATTAATCTTTTGACAAGAATTCTAAATTGGCAAATGAAGATCTGATTCCTGAAGGGGTCATGGGGCCTTTCAGATAAAAGTTACCTTATATAAAAAAAAATTGTGTTCTACAAGTAAATATTTCTCCCTGGCCTTGCACTCAACCCTGCAACACGTAGATAGCAGAGATACCCATGTCAGACTCCTATGTGTCGACTACAGCTCAGCCTTCAACACCATTATTCCCACGAAACCATCTCCAAACTCCGTGGTGTCGGCTTCGGCACCTCCCCCTGCGACTGGATCCTGAACTTCCTAACCCACAGGCCGCAAATCAATAAGGATAGGCAACAACACTTCCTCCATGATCATCCTCAACACTGGTGCCCCACAAGGTTGTGTTCTCAGCCACCCCCCCCCCACCCCCACACTATACTCCTTATACACCTATGACTGTATAGCCAATTTCCTCTCCAATTCAATTTTCAAGTTTGCTGACGACACCACAGTAGTACAACAGATCTCAGACAATGAGACAGAGTACAGAGACGAGACAGAGAATCTGGTGAACCGGTGCAGCAACAATAATCTCTCCCTCAACGTCAACAAATCAAAGCAGATTGTTTTGATTTGATTTATGATTGTCAAATGTATTAACAGACAGTGAACAGTATTGTTTCTTGCGTGCTATACAGACAAAATATACTGTTCATATAGTATGAATGCCCTGTGGAATATATAGTGGAATGCCCTGCCTGCAGCTGTTGTAGATGCGCCAAGTTTGGTGGCGTTTAAGAGGTTAGTGGATAAGTATATGGATGAGAAGGGAATGGTTTAGTTAGGAGGGGCATTGCTTTTTATTTTGGTCGGCACAACATCGAAGGCCGAAGGGCCTGTTCTGTGCTGTATTGTTCTATGTTCTATGTTCTATAGAAGGAAATGAGAGAGTGTGCAGAATGTAGTGTTACCACCACAGCTACGGAGTAGCAAAAGATCAACTTAACGCATTCAAGACAAGTCCATTGTTATCCACTTCAGGAACCGTAGAGGAGAACATGTCTACATCAACAGGGATGAAGTAAAAAGGATCAAGAGCTTCAAATTTTTAAACTGTCTAGGTCATCAACAACTGTCCTAGTCCCCCCATGTCGACACTATAGTTAAGAATGCCCACCAATGCCTCTACTTTCGCAGAAGACCAAGGAAATTTGGCACGTCAGTTACAACTTTCACCAATTTTTACAGATGTACCATAGAAAGCATTCTTTCTGGTTGTATCACAGCTTGGTATGGGCTCCTGCTCTGCCCAAAACCACAAGGAACTACAAAAAGCTCATGAATGTAGCTCAATCCATCACACAAACCAATCTCCTATTCACTTACTCTGTCTACACTTCCTGCTGCCTCGGAAAAGCAGCTAGAGTAATTAAGGGCCACATGCACCTCGGACATTCTCTCTTCCACTTTCAGGAAAAAGATACAAAAGTCTGAGGTCATGTACCAACCAACTCAAGAACAGCTCCTTCCCTGCTGTCATCAGACTTTTGAAATGGACAGACCTCGCATCTTTCTCTACACCCTAGCTATGACTGTAACACTACATTCTGCACCCTCTCGTTTCCTTCTCTATGAATGGTATGCTTTGTCTGTATAGTGAGCAAGAAACAATACTTTTCACTGTATGCTAATACTTGTGACAATAATAAATCAAATTTAATAAAGAGCAAATTATACAATTCAGTCAATTTGTTCACAAATTTATTTCTGTTTCCACCCCAACTAATATTTCCAATATTTGTAACCTACATACTGCACAACAATCTCTTCTGTTTTAAAGAAGTTGAACATTTTCCATTAGAGCTCAACTTTGAACGGGTCAGTCCTTCAAAAAATTAGTCTGATTGAGTTATCCAAAAATGGCTTCCTCATGGAGACTTTGGACGTGCTTAAATTATTTCCTGCTGTGCGGAGGAAATGTGTGGAGCAAAATGCCAACGATAATTAACGCACACACCGCGTAGAGAGATATAAAACAGAACATTGCTTAGTCATCTCACAGAGTGACCATACCGCAAGACTGGCACAATGAAGAAATAGTTGCATAACCAGTCAGTAACTCTAGCCCACTGCTATTGCTTGATCTACTGGATGTTGCGTATGTCCCGGGTGCAGTGATGCAAGTTTGTCAAATTTCTCAGCATGCTATCTTAATAAGGATTTTTTTTTTGTTTTGCTCTTTGGTGGGTTGGGAGTACTGCTGGCTTGAAATATGTTTCTGAAACATAAAACCTGCCCATCATTAATTGTCCTCGAAAAGATGGGGGCGAGCTGACTCCTTGAACCACTGCAGTCAAACTGGTGTAGGTACACCCACAGTGCTGATAGGGAGGAAGGGAGATCAGGATTTTGATCAAGTAACAGTGAAGGAATGGCGATATGGTTCCAAGTCAGGAGAGGAATTTGCAGCTGTTGAAATGTTCCTATGCATCTGTTGCCCTTATCTTGCTACAGTCTTAGAGATCACAGGTTTGGAGGGTGCTATTGAAGGAGCCAAGGGGAGTTGCTGCAGGACATTTATAAAGCATCAAGTCCCCACAGTGCAGAGGGAGGCTGTTTGACCCATCGAGACTGCACTGATCAAAATCCCACCCAGGCCCTATTCCTGTAACCCCACGTATTTACCCTTACTAATTCTCTGACACTAGGGTCAATTTAGAATGGCCAAAACACCTAACCTGCACATCTTTGGAGGAGGAAACCAGAACACCTAGAGAGAACCCACACAGACACAGGGAGAACGTGCAAACTCCACACAGACAGTAACCCTGGGGCCAGATTCAAACCCGGATCCGTGGCGCTGGGGCACACTGCTGCCACTATACACCAGTGGTGGAGTGAGTTCAGTTCTGCTGGGAAGCATTTTGTGAAGAAATCTCACAACACCAGCTTAAAGTCCAACAAGCTTAAGCTGGTGTTGTGAGAATTCTTTGTTTTACCCTAGTCTGATGCTGGCATCTCCACATCAAGCATTTTGTGACCAGCAGATAATTAATCTGCAAAGTTCATTTCAAGAAATAATCATTTTCAATTTCTAAAAGTACAGTAAAGTTTATTTAAAGTTTATTTATTAGTCACAAAGCTTACGTTAACACTGCAATGAAATTACTGTGAAATTCCTCTAGTCACCACACTTGTGGTGCTTTTTCAGATCAACACATCTAATCTTCCAGACTTAAGCTTTGTGTGCTGAGCAGGATTTTTACAAGAAATCCATATTGAGATTGTCATTTTCCTATTTTTACAGAACATCTAGTTCAAAAATAGTGTATCCAGAACCCCTATTTTCATGCTCAAAAATGTGAGAATGATGCATCCGGGTTGATGAAATAACTGTAGGAGTAACTTCAACAATTTTTTTTTAAATTGAAGGTGTTAGGTTTCAGAAACATATTTCAAGCCAGCATGAGCTGGCTTAGTCCAAAACCAACACAGCGGCAACATCAGCCTACCAAAAAAATAACTTCTTTGATTGTTGGCAGTCTGAAATTCTCTCCTCATTTAAGTTACCCCATCACCTAATCAAATCGACTCAAAAATATTTAAGCACTCATCATTGTCACAAATTCCATTTGAATTTTAATGCCCTAGGTGTAAAGTAACAGGTTAATGTTAATGATAACTTGTGAGCATGTGCGTAAGGAGCAAAGCCCCCTTCCCACAGAGAGAGAGAGAGAGAGAGAGAGAGGGGGGGGGGGAAGCAAGCAGTGACACCCCCTCACAGCGAGGGAAAAAGCAGGAAGAAACAATGCCTCCCCTCAAAGAGACAGCGAGAGAGGAGGGGAAGGAGCAATGCCCCCCTCACAGAGGGGTGGAGGGAAGGAAGGAAGGAAGGAGTGACACTCCTCGCAGAGAGAGAAGAAGCAACGCCTCTCATAAAGAAAGAGGGAGAGAGAAAGAGAGGGGGTCCAGGGGTGGTCGCCACCCCTCACAGCGAGGGGGAAGGAGCAATTGATTTCTCTCACCAAAAGAGAGTGAATGGGCATCACTGGCTGGCCACAGCATTTATTGCCCGAACCCTATTGCCCAAGGGCAGTTGAGAGCCAACCACATTGCTGTGGCTCTAGAGTCACACATAGGCCAGACTGGGTAAAGACAGCAGATTTCCTTCCCTAAAGATGGGTTTTTCCGACAAATCGATAGTGGTTTCATGGTCATCAATAGATTCTTAATTCCAGATTTTTTTTTAAACTGAATTCAAATTCCACCATCTGCCTTGGGGGATTTGAACCCAGGTCCCCAGAACATTAGCAACTGAGTTTTTGGATTAATAATATAGCGATAATGCCACTAGGTCAGCACCTCCCCACTTGATGTTCCTGAATCTTGTCTACAGCTAGTTATGGGAATAAAGAGAGATTAGTGAAGGAAAGATCATTGCCTCCAGCAAGAATCCTTTTTAGAGTAACAAAACCAAGACATCCTAGCAAGTACAGACCAGGGACAAATAGAAAATAGAAAACTCTCCCAGTGATTGATTACAAGTGAAATGCCCACTATCTCAGGGAAGATAACAGATAGAAAAATAGCAAATGCAACTCCATTCTTCAAAAAAGGGAGAGAGTCAGAAAGCAGGAAATCACAGGACCATAATTAAAGATATTATAGCACTTGGATATGTTCAAGGTAATCAGGCAGGGTCAACATGGTTTTGTGAAAGAGAAATCAAGCTTAACTGATTAGAGTTATTTGAGGAGGTAACCGGTACTTTAGATAAAGGGGAACTGGTGGATGTACTGTACTTAGATTTTCAGAAGCAATTTGATAAGGTGCCACATCAAAGGAAATTGCAGAAAATAAAAACTCATGTTATAGGAATAACATATTGGCACAGTTTGAAGATTGGCTAACTAATGGGAAACAGTAGGCATAAATTGATCATTTTCAGGTTGGCAAGATGGTGTGCCATAGGGATCAGCATTAGGACCTCATAGGTTTACTATTTATATAAATGGTTTGGATGAAAGGATAGTTGGAAAATTTGCTGATGACACAAAGGTTAGCAAGTTTTGAATATGAAATAAAGTGGTTACAAAAATATATAGATAAGTTCAGTTGTTAACAATTCGGGATAAGTATGGCCCAGGGCAGCATGCTGGCACAGTGGTTAGCACTGATGCCTCACAGCGTCAGGGACCTGGGTTTGATTCCTAGCTTGGGTCACTGTCTGCATGGAACTTGCATGTTCTCCCAACGTCTCCGTGAGTTTCATCCTGATTCTCCAGTTTCCTCCCACAGTCTGAATGACGTGCTGGTTAGGTGCATTAACCCAAACAGGCATTGCATGTGGCGGTTAGGGGAATTTCATAGCAACTTCATTGCAATGTTAATGTAAGTCTTACTTGTGAGTACTTAATAAACCTTATACTTTATAAACATGAAGGATAAAGATGGTAAGATTTAGGAACCCTGAATGACAAGAGAGATTGCGAGCTTAGTGAAAAAGGAAGAGGAAACATACATAAATTTTAGGAAATTGAAAACAGATAAGGCTCAAGGAATACTAAAATAGCAGGAAAAAAACTTAAATACTTAGGAGGGAAAAAGAGCCATGAAATATCCTTAACAGGCAGGATTAAAGAGAATTCCAGGTTTTTTATGCATATATTCGGAGGAAGAGGGTAGCTAAGGAAAGAGTAGGTCCACTCAAGGAGAGAACTTGTGTATGGAGCCAAATGAAGTGAGTAAGGTCGCTAACGAGTACTTTGCATCAGTATTCACAAAGGAGAAGGATGTGGTGAATGACAAGTGTAGAAAGGAAGATGTTGACATTCTAGGACATAGAGATAAAAAGGGAGCAGACGGCATTGGAGATTTTGAAAAACATTAAAGTGGGCAATCCCCAGGTCCAGATAGAGTCTATCCCAGAATACTGAGGCGAGGGAGGAAAAAAAAAAATCGCTGAGGCCCTCTTTAGTCACGGCACAGTAGATAAGATGTTGTTCCTCTGTTTAAGGAGGACAGAAGAGACAATCCAGGAAATTACAGGCCTGTCAGCCTTACATCAATGGTGGGGAAATTATTAGAGAAGATTCTTAAGGACTGAATGTGCTCACATTTGGAAAAGAACAGGCTTATAAGTGACAGGCAGCATGGTTTTGTAAAAGAGAGATAGTGTTTCACAAACTTGATCGAGTTCTTTGAGGAAGCGACAAGAAAAATTGACCAGGGCAGAGCAGTGGATGTTGTACAGACTTTAGTAAAGCCTTCAAGAAGGTTCCTCATGGCAGGCTGACGCAGAAAGTAAAGTAATATGGGATCCAAGGTGAACTGGTAAGATGATACCAAACCAGCTTGGGCATGGAAAGCAGAGAGTAGCAATGGAAGAGTATTTTTCTAACTGGAGGTCTGTGACAAGCGGTGTTCCGCAAGAATCAGTGTTGGGCCTCTGTTGTTTGTAATATATATAAATAAATGATTTGGAGGAAAATGTAGGTGTTTTGACTAGTAAATTTGCAGGTAATACAAAAATTGGGGAGTAATGGATAGTGAGGAGGATTGCCAAAGGATACATCAGAATATAAATTGGCTGGAGGCCTGGGCAGAGGGGTGGCACGTGGAATTTAATTCGGACAAACATGAAGTGATGCAATTTGGGAGGGCTACTACAGAAGGAAAGTATACAGTAAATGATAGAGCTCTTCGAAATATTAGCATACAGAGAGATCTAGATCCATAGTTCTCCAAAGTGACAACTCAGATGGACAAGATAATCAAGAAGGAATATTGCATGCTGGCCTTCATTAGTCAGAGCATTGAGTAAAGGAATTGGAAAGTCAGGTTGCAGCTGTATAAGACTTTAATTAGGCCACATTTGGAATATTGTGGTTAACTCTGGTTGAAGGATGTTGATGTATTGGAAAGGGTGCAGAGGAGATTTACCAGGATGTTGCCTGGTTTGGAGGATATGGACTATGAAGAAGGGTTGAACAAACTTGGATTGTTTTCATTGGAGCATCGGAGGATGAGAGGGGGACCTGATAGAGCTTTACAAGATTATGACAGGCTTGGATAGAGAGGATAGTCAGAGTCTTTTTCCCCCAGAGTCAAGGGATCAATTATTCAGGGGCAAAGGTTAAAAGTGAGAGGGGGAAGTTTAAAAGAGATGTGATGGCCAAGTTTTTCATACAGATGCTGATGAATGCCTGGAACGCATTGTCAGAGGATGTGGTGGAAGCGGATTCAATAACAACAGCATTTGGATAGATAAATGGATAGACAAGGAATAGAGGGATATAGGCCACATAGAGGCAGGAAAATATTAGATTAAAGAAGCATTTGTGTCAGCACAAACTTGGTGGGCAAAGGGCCTGTTTCTGTGCTATGCTGATCTTTGTTCTAAGCGTGTGGACAAACATCTGACAAATGGAATGTGGGAAAATGTAAAATGGTCCATTCTGGCAGGAAAAATATTTTAAAAATCTATTAATCCAAATGGAGAGAAATTGAAACAATCTGAGGTGTAGAGAGATGCAGGTACAGCAAGTTATTAGGAAAGCTAATAGAACGTTATCATTTATTTTGGCAGAAATGGAGTACAAAAGTAGGGAAGTTATGCTTCTGTTGTACAGGGCACTAATGAGACCAAAAGACAAAATGCTGGAAAATCTCAGCAGGTCTGGCAGCATCTGTAAGGAGAGAAAAGAGCTGACATTTCAAGTCCTGCTGATCCATTGTCAAAGCTCTTAAAAATTGGTAAAGGAGTTGTGGGAGGGGACCTGCAACAAGGAATGTTCCACATGCCCCTTAAAGAGTAGCTAGCACCCATGCGGGTATCCATTGCTACTCCTTTGATTTGGAAAAAAATGGGATGAGTTAAAGGAGAAGTTGTTGAGAGATAGAACGAGTTCAGACAGGCGGAGGAGAATGACGCTGGATGGGAATTGCTCGAGAGAGAAGCAAAGAGCTCTCAGGCCATCCTGGTGTGGGATGGAGGTGTAGAGAGATTGCACATCCATGGTGAATAGGAGGTGGTTAGAGCCCGTGAACTACAAGCTGCCAATATGATGCAGGGCATCAGAGAAATCCTGGATGTAGGTGGGAAGGGAATGGACCAGGGCAGTGAGGATGGAGTCAAGGTAAGAGGAAACAAGTTCAGTGGGGCAGGAGCGTGCTGCCACAACAGGCCTACAAGAACAGTCCTTCTTGTGACTTCTGGCAAGTATGTAGAAGTGGCTGTCCGGGGCTGGGAGACTACGAGGTTAGAAGCTGTGGGGCGGAAGGCATCTGGAGGAAATGAGATACTGACAGCGTTGGAGATGTTGGTGGTATGGTCATGGTCCAGGGAGAGGTAAGAAGAAGTATCTGAGAATTATCTGCGAGGTAGAGGTCAGTATGTCAGACAACCCCTACCCCCTTTGTCGGCAAGTTTGATGACAATGTCAAGGTTGAACCTGAGGAAGCGAAGGGCAGGAAGTTCGGAAGGAGAGAGGTTGAAATGGGTGAAAGAGGGGGCAGAAAAATTAAGACAGCCAATGTCCTGATGACAGTTCCCAATGGGAAAAAAAAAAATTGGGGGGGGGCAGGTAATTGTCCCGGTGGGGGTGTCCAGTTGGAAGCAGAACATTGAAGGCATGTGAAAGGATCTATGGAACAGTGGGAGGACTCTTGCCCAAAGAAGTGGGCATGGAGATGAAGGCAACGAAAGAAGAGCTCAACATATTGACCCCAGAATTCATTGCAGTGGGGACGTAAGGGCACAAAGCTAAGTCCTTTACTGAGAATAGCACGCTCAGCCTCAGAGAGGGGAAGGTCAGAGGGTATGATGAGCACACAGCAAGGGCTGGGGCTAGAAGAAATGGGAATTCGAGGGATTGGGACTGGTGGAGGGCCTAGTGTGAGCAGTGGTGTTGATAAGTTGTTGAAGATTGTGTTCCTTTACATCTGCCAGAAACAGGAAAAGTTTTTTGTTAAGACGTCAAATGACGTGGAGGATGAAATGAATCTGGGGAAGGGACAACTTTGAGTAAGACGGTGTTGCTGGAGAGAGATGTCGAGATTTTCACGTGGCGGCACTTGGCACTGAGTGTGGCTTTCAGGATGCAGTGAGAACAGCAGTTCAAAGAATGTTGTGTATCCTGGAGGTACCTGTAATCTATTAAAGAAAGCACATTTGGAGTGCTGAATTAGTCACCTTATTTAGAGGAGGATGCAAATACATTGGAGACATTTCAGAAAAAGTTTCTAGTCTAATACTTGGAATTGATGGGTTATCTCATGAGGTAGAGATGCTGGCGGTGGACTAAGGTAAACACAGCAAGAAGTCTCAATACCAGGTAAGAGTCCAACCAGTTTATTTGATAGTAATCTTACAAGCTTTCAGAAACAGTGTTCCTGTGTTAGGAAGATGTAAGATTACAAATAATTTTGTAAGATTGTAAGATTACTATCAAATAAACTGGTTGGACTCTAACTTGGTGTTGTCTCATGAGGACAGGGCAGGATTGCATCTGCTGAGTTTAGAAGAGTAAGAAGTGACTTGTCTGAAACATACAAGATTTTGAGGAATACTTGGCAAGTGGATATAAAGAGTATTTCCTCTTGTGGGAGGAGCTAAGCTGAGGGAGGGGGGAGGGGGCACAGTTTAAAAATAAGGGGTCACTCTCTTAAAACAGATAAGAGGCAAAATGGTTCCACTCAAGTCATGAATCTTGGAACACTCTTCCAAAAAGCTGACAGAAGAAGAGTCTTGAATATTTTTAATGCAGAGGTGGGTAGATTCTTGGTGAACAAGAAAGTGACAGATCAGGGGTAATCAGGATGCAGATCCGACATACTACCAAAATTAGCCATGACCTTATTAAATGGCAGAGGAGGCTCAAGGAGCTGAAAAGCCTACTCCTCTTTCTTCTTATGTCCAGTGATCAGGGAGATTAGTCAGCTCTCATAGCAAAGTTTGCATTCCACAGCTTTCACACGTGCCCTATCATCTAGGCCAATACAGTGTTGTACAGCCTATAAGCACAGAAAGGGTCAAAGGCCCAGCTGTACGTTGCCCCACACAATTATAATAACCCAGTACAGCCACTTGCAGCCTACATCTGGGTTCAGAAAACCAACTGCTGCAGCTTCACTGTTGAACAGTAATTTCCCGTTAGTTGTGCGTGAATTGTGGCTACTGTCCAACAGACAAAACAGAAATCAACAAAGGGTCAATGGCAAAGAAAATCTACAAACAGAGGGTAGCTGTTCAACAGCAAGAAAAGGAGAGACATTCCTTCAGTTAGCTTAGGAACAAAACATTTTATTCTGTTCAGCAACATTAAAAAGGAAATCTTGGCAATGGGACCCTTTGATAAGCACTCAAACTCAAATTTCATGACTCTCTAGGAATCTGACCTGAATGCAGAAGATAAATTTGACAGCAATCCAGTCAGTCAGTCAGGCAATTTGTTTTTAAACCCAGCACTCAGTGCAAATAATTTCAAATCCTATCTTCATGGAGTGGTAGCCCTCCTGACTCCACCTAACCCCTTCCCCAATCCACTCCAAACCCAACCGCGGGAATCTAACCCCTTCCCCAATCCACTCCAAACCCAACCGCGGGAATCTAACCCCTTCCCCAATCCACTCCAAACCCAACCGCGGGAATCTAACCCCTTCCCCAATCCACTCCAAACCCAACCGCGGGAATCTAACCCCTTCCCCAATCCACTCCAAACCCAACCGCGGGAATCTAACCCCTTCCCCAATCCACTCCAAACCCAACCGCGGGAATCTAGCCTCTTTCCCATTCAACACTCAACCCCAGGAACCTAACCCTTCCCCAATTCACTCCAAACCCAACCTTGGGGATTTAATCCCTTCCCTACAGCACCCAACCCCTAGGCAACTTTTTCCATCTGGGAGCTGGGACACAATTGGGTTGAAGATGATAAGAGTCAGTTTATTAAAGTTTTTTGTTCATTTTATACACATAATGCAACAAACTCTCAAAGACAGGTACAGTATAGCAAGATCGTTTTCAAGCAAATTCATATAGGAAGAGAGATATAAAATTACCAACATAATTGGTTCAGATAATTAATCACATCAAAAGCCTCCATCATAAGTAATAGAAATATTTTGAAAGGAGAATGGATGCAAAGTCAGCACATAGGATTGAGGGCAGTGTCTCAAGATAAAGAAAGCTGGTTAGCACACAGAAAGTTGGAAGAAATGTGTTGTTTTCTGATGGAAAGGCAATGACTTTCCATCAGAATCTGTGCTAGGATCCCAGCTGTTCACATTACTAATGATTAGGATGAGTTAACTAAATATATTATCTCTAAATTTGTAGATGGTAGGAAGTTGGGTGGGAGGGTAAGCTGTGAGGAGGATGCAGAGATGCTTCAGCTGAGTGAGTAGGTATATGCAGTATGATGTGGATAAATGAATGAGAGCTTATCCACTTGGGTAGCAACAATAGGAAGGCAGGATTACAGAATACAGCCACAATTAGCACACAGATATACAACCAACCTCACAGGATAACGGAGCCAAAGAACTTAGGGGAAACCTTGCAGGAATGAACTAGACGATGCAAGACTCCAGAACTTTAAGATGAGAGTCCCAAACCTTACAGAATGTATTCAATTTAGTTCAGAGTGAACTAAAATTTCAATGGTATATATTCTCGAATGATTTTATGGCAATTCCAAATTGAAGGGCTTATTACTAACCCATGAGCAAAAGATATTCTTCCGTCCTGCAGATGTTAGGATATTTTACAGCCTTTTCCAGGGAATGGGATTATGCAATACCATCCTACACTCATCTCTATCTGATATCTATATACAGACACTCATACCAATCGTATATCAAAGGCAGTGAAAGTTATAGGCAGACACCTAGTATAAATTTGGAGTGACACAGTAGCATAGTGGTCAGCACTGCTACTTCACAGCTCCAAGGACCTGGGTTCAATTCCTGGCTCAGATCACTGTCTGTGTGGAGTTTGCACATTCTCCTTGTGCTTGCATGGGTTTCCTCCATGTGCTCCTGTTTCCTTGCACAGTCCAAAGACGTGCGGGTTAGGTTGATTGGCCATGTTAAAATTGCCCTTAGTGTCCTGAGGTGTACAGGTTAGAGGGATTAGTGTGTAAATACATAGAGTCATGGAGGTAGGGCCTGAGTGGGATTGTAGTCGGTGCAGACTTGATAGGCTGAATGGCCTCCTTTCTGTACTGAAGGGATTCCATAAGATTCTATTCTAAATTTATCCTTTTCCCCCCACCGCCCCGCTCAAGCCCAGGCTTTTCAAAACTGCCAAATTATAAAAGCAATGTCTGCTAATTCTGCCAGGTAAATTTGTCTTTTAGATATAAACATCTGATCCTCATACATATGACTAATGCTGCTTCTTTGACCAGATATTTATCACAATACGATCTCCAAAATCAGGATGGCCAGTTTGCTAAGTTCATTCTATATATTCACTGTGGATGGCACAGTGGTTAGCACTGCTGCCTCAGCACCAGTGACCCGGGTTCAATTCTGGCCTCCGGGTCACTGTCTGTGTAGAGTTTGCACATACTCCTTGTGTCTGTGTGGGTTTCCTCTGAATGCTTCGACTCTATCCCACAGTCCAAAGATGTGCAGGTTAGCTGGATTGGTCATGATAAATTAACCCTAGGTGTCTGGGACATTAGCAGAGTAATTATGTGGGGATGGGGCCTGGGTGGGATTGTGGTCAGTGCAGACTCAATGGGCCAAACGGCCTCCTTCTGCACTGTAAGGATTCTATGATTCTGTTGGTGGAAGGTTAAGGAAGCACCCTGTTTAGATGAAATGCTAGCTCCTACGAGTATCTGTGATCAAAGCATGATTGTTCTGAAGGGCAGTGCTCAAAGACAGCTCAGTGGTAGGAGGGAAGGTTAACTTTCCATTTCTCACCAATATGGAACAAAGTGACAGAGAGATCACAGCCTAGTGCAACACGCAAGTGTATGACTGAGAATAGGAAACAGAAGGGAACAATGAAGATATTTGACAGCATCACAGCAAAAAGGCTGTGACTCGCATCGGAATGCCTCCTCTGAAGAGGATTTCACAGGTTTTTGGAGGCTTTAACACCTTCAGTGACAATCTTCACCTCATCATGTCAGGCAAATTCAAAAGTCACAACTCCTCCAGGGTTAAAGATGACTCAGAGTTCAGAAAATTTCTGGAAAAACACTTCTTTCTGAAGGGGAACTCTACAAATCCAGATCTCTTTCTGACTGATCCAGGGGGGGCTCCGACATCTCTTCCATTTCACAGATGGCAAGCAGAGGCTGACAAACCTCCCATCCTACCTGAACCTCACTGCATTGCATTTAACTGACCTTCACTTTTCAAACTTCAAAATTTTCAAATGAATTTCTCTGAAGTATTGCAAACGTTCACATCAGGATTTAGAACAATATCTCTTCCTTCGATATTTACTATGAAATCTGCCAATATAAACATTACTTGTGACAGCAATTTACCTGTCACAATGTAGTTACAGGCTACCTGCCACTAGGTGGTCCTGTATTCTAGGGTTCTGTAGAATATTGACCATTCAGTGCCTGGTCAAATCGGGAAGTAGTCACTTTATCCAAAGAGATCATTAATCCTCCGACCAAAGTGTATCATCCCATACTTGCATCAAAATCAATTTTCTCATTCTGTCCGTATCTTACGGCAGTTTTTTTCCAGAAACCCGACAGTGCAAGAAGCAGCCATTCAGCCCATCGAATCTGCACCAACTCTGTCACAGCATCTTACCACAGGCCTCTCCCCTGCTTTATCCCTGCAGTCCCACACATTCACTGTGGCCAATCCACCCAATCTACACATCTTGAGACACTAAGGGGCAATTTAGAACGGCCAATTCACCTAGCCCACACACCTTTGGACAGGAAACTGGTGCATCTGGAGGAGACATGGGGAGAATATCTAAGTTACACATCTTTGGGCACTAAGGGGCAATTTAGTATGACCAATCCACCTAAGCTGCACATTTTTGGAGTGTGGGAGGAAACCAGAGGAATCATACAGACACAAAGAGAATAGGCAAACTCTACACAAAGAGTCACCCAAGGTTGGAATCGAACCGGGATCCTTGATGCTGTGAGGCAGCACTGCTAAACATTTTCCAAGACCAACACTTCCTACATAAACAGTGAAGAACAGTCGCAATGCCAAACCCTGTAGAACATAATTCCTCATCTGGCTGAGTAAATATCTTTAATCCTAACTTTGACTTCTGTTTTATAGTTAACTGGTTACTAATCTTTTACTTGTTCACCAATTCCACCACACCACCTCCCCAGCTCAAGACCTTCTGAAAATCCAAGATTTAGATTTAGTCATATGATCAAATGCCAAGACAGATTTATTTCAAATGTATAAAAGAGGCACTTCTGACGAGGAAACAGTTTACTTATTGTTGTCATAAGTAGGCTTACATTAACACTGCAATGAAGTTACTGTGAAAATCCCGAGTGGCCACATTACAGCACCAATTCGGATACACCGAGGGAGAATTTAACCTGGCCAACGCATCTAACCGGCACATCTTTCAGATGGTGGGAGGGAACGGGAAAACCCAGAGGAATCCCATACAGACACAGGGAGAAGGTGCAGATTCCGCACGACAGACACTCACTCAAGCCAGAAATTGACCCTGGATCCTTGGCGTTGTGAAGCAGCAGTGCTAATCACTATGCCACCGAGCTGCTCGCAAAGAAAGGGCTTGACAGGGAATTGAACCCAGGCCTCCTGTGTTGTAGATTAAATGATCACAGATGTGCCAAGCAGACATCAGTAGGCTATCATCCAGTGATACATAGCTACAGATAACCCAAAATTTTGCTGCTTCACTTAAAACTCGAATATAAAAGACCCGACAGATAGCCACTGAACTGCAAGTGGCAAAAGTAACTAATTGACTAAAACATCACCAAGACCTGTAGAAGTAATTGAACACTTCAGCATATTATAGTAAAATTTATAAATCAGTAACAAGAGAAAACACGAGAAAGCCTTCTTCCCCATTGGTCTAGTTCCAGGAAGGCACAGTTCGTGTGGATTTTCATCCAATATTAGACACAAGATTTTACTTTTATATCTCAGCGTAGTCTATCAGGATTCATTTTAATCAATAATGATACTGCAATAAATGTATTCCTATTTATGTAATGGGATTATTTAGACCTACATGTAGATGTAAAACAGATTAAATTTTTATGAAGTTCAATGCAGAGACAACATGGTATTTTTAATAAAATGTTCTGCAATATTTATTAACTGAATGTATTAAACATGAACACTAGACATTCATAAATGGTATAGTTCTTTTATTAACCTTGTTAAACTTGATTCTCTTGTTGTAACTGTCTCAATTCTACTTGCTTCTTTAAAACACTTGTGCATAATTGATTGTTTACAGTTGGCTGCTAAACATTACAAAGCTTTCACTCTCTGCAACCTCTTTCTTTGTTTGATTCCAGTCCATTCTGATATCTCACTTCTTTACAACAATCACAGGGTGTGTGAGGGGCAGGTCCAGTAATCACAGCGCAAGTTCCTAAACTCAATCGTCACATCATTGGGGTAGCAAGTGGTTTGCACTGCTGCCTCAGTGCCAAGGTACCAGGTTTAATGCCAGCTTTGGGTGACTATGTGGAATTTGCACATTCTCCGTGTTTGCCTGGGTTTCCTCCTGGTGTTCCGGTTTCCTCCCACATTCCAAAAATGTGCAAGTTAGATGGATTGGCCATGATCAATTGCTCCTTGGTGTCTCAAGACGTGCAGGTTAGGAGGATTAGGTATGATAACTGCATAGGGTTACAGGTCTGGGTGGGATGCTGTGTCAGAGAGTCAGTGCAGACTTGCTGGACTAAATGGCATCCTTCTGCACTGTAGAGATTCTATGATTCTTCTCCGAATACGGGAATCAAAATGTCCAAAAGAGTTTCAAATGGTCAATAACAAATCCAAATACAATACCCCAGAATTTAATAGAAATGTAATATGGGTTTGACACATACACTATTAGACCACAAGACATAGGAACAGAAGCAAACTATTTGACCCATTGAGTCTATTCCGCCATTCAATGAGATCATGACTGATCCACCTTAGCCCCATAACCCTAGATTTCCTTACTGATTAAAAATCTGTCTTAGCCTCAAACATACTTAATGACCCAGTCTCTCCAGCCTTCTACGTAAATAAAATTCCACAGATTCACTACCCTAGAGAGAAGAAATTCTTTTTGACAAGGAGTCATCTGGACTTGAAATGTCAGCTCTTTTCTCTCCTTACAGATGTTGTCAGACTTGCTAAGATTATCCAGTATTTTCTCTTTGGCTTCAGATTCCAACATTCGCAGTAAATTTGTTTTTGTTTTTAAAATGTTTCTTTCCCAGTCATATACACTACACACCACAAACAACAGGGGTGCCAGCACTGATTCCTGTGGAACACTACTAGTTAGATGGCCATTCAGAAAAACATCTTTCCACTGCTACCCTCTGCTTTCTATGGCCAAGCCTGTGCAGAATCCATCCAGTTAGTTCTCCCTTGATCCCATGTGACTCAACCTTTTGCACCAACCACAAGGGACCTTGTCAATGGCTTTATTAAAGTCCATGTAAACAACAGCCACAGCCCTTCCCTCATCAATCTTTGTTTTTGTCACTTCTTCAAAAAACTTAAATTAGTGACGTGACTTCCATCGTGCAAAATCATGCTGATCTATGAAAATCCCCACAAATTGATGGGTCATTTATGCCAATCTGCCACTAGCTTCACAAAAACATCGCCAATCACTGTGGACTCAGAAAAGGGAAGAATTGAAAAGTAGGAGTCTAAAGCCAGCGAGGAATAAACT
Organism: Sphyrna mokarran; assembly: GCA_024679065.1. Lineage (NCBI taxonomy): Eukaryota > Metazoa > Chordata > Chondrichthyes > Carcharhiniformes > Carcharhinidae > Sphyrna > Sphyrna mokarran. Next base: position 21,950,338 of record JAGIQG010000030.1, on the reverse strand, counting down.
GTACTCAGTTATTAAATTTGTCCCTGTTTTCTTCCTTGCCCCGTTCATTCATCTTCCGGAATCTTCTAATTCACCCAGTTTTCCTTGTGGCTATTCCTGTACCTTTGTGAAAACTTCAATGCAATAGACTGGTTGAGTCTGTTAACTCCCAGACGTTCCGTTAATCAGCCAACATGACAACACAAAACAATTCTGAACTTTAGCCAAAAAAAACACTGGATCAGAAATCTAACAATAATTCTGACAGGGGTTGGCTTGATACGTGCCACACTGTTTAAAAACTAGCTCTCCCATTAGCCTAGGAGACTAAAGATAAAGCATGACTCTTGTCAACCGTGTGACCAGTTGCAGTAGCTACACCACAGTTTCCTGCAACAGAAAATAGCAGCTTGCTTTTGTTAACTAACAATTGAACTATTGCTGCTGGCTCATTTCATATTTACAAATGCTACATTTCTACACCCACACGTGAGCCACATGGTGTAATTTTGGGAGGGGTTACAGCCGATTTCAGCAGGTCAAGGTGGCAAAGTATTGGGTGCCATTGCTCAGGCTACCAAAAAAAAAACAGCGAAAATATTCTGCATGTATCTCGCTTCTTCACACATTACTTCAAACATCGCTTAGGAAATCCTTCTCCCAGTCAAATGACACAGACACAAAAAAGCTTACAAGAGGAATGAAAAATGTTTGGAGAAAGAAGTTAGAAAATCAGCATTGCAAACCTGAACAATAACGAAGTGCGGCAACATGCAGCTTTTTATTTTAAACATTATTGTGTAAATTCAAATTAACTGATGGCAACAAGTGAATCAAACCATTCATTCTGTGCATTTATTCAACGAGGAAATAAACCAACTTAACGTTTAAGTTTCATTTTTTCATTCATTTACGGGACATGGGAGTAAGAAGTCTCACAACACCAGGTTAAAGTCCAACCAGTTTATTTTGATAGTAATCTCACAAGCTTTCGGGAACAGTGTTCCTTTGTCAGGTGTGTGGAGGGTTCTGATCAGAGAAGGGCATATAAAGTCACACACAGTTTACAAAATACTGATTAGAATGCAAGTCTTTACAGCTAACCTGCTATCCAAGCCTTAAAGATGCAGACAGTGCGAGTGGAGATAGCATTAGCATAAAGAAATGTGTATTGTCTGACTGGCCAGCATTTACTGCCCATCCCTAGTTGCTCAAGAGCATTTAAGAGTTAACCACATCACTATGGCTCTGGAGTCACACGCAAGCCAGACCAGGTAAGGGCAGCAAATTTCCTTCCCTCAAGGGCATTAATGAACCAGGTGGGTTTTTCTGATAATCTTTTCATAGTCATCAGGTTTTTAATTCCAGATTATTTTTACTGAATTTAAGTTCCACCATCTGCTGTGGCAGGATTTGAACTCAGGTCCCCTGAACATTAGCTGAGTTTCTGGATTAATAGTTTAGCAAAATACCACTGGGCCATCACCTGCCCTTCGGTATACAGCAATTGAAGGACAATGTAGGCAGAGGCCAGTTAGCTCAGTTGGTTAGGTGACTAGAGTGTGGCAAAGACCATCGCCAACAGGCTGAGTTCAATCTCCACACTGACTGAGGTCAACCTGCAGACAGTGAGGCCATTGAAAAGAGAGAGAGCATGCACAAGAGAGTGTGTGTATGCAATTCAAACTCCTTTCCCATTCTCCCACAGGTAGCAAATAGTATGGGAACATATCCCCACAGATTCTCAGTGTCTGTTGAAAGTGGATATTGATTGCAGCCAAGTCCAAGATCACAATTTTTACATATATATCTCAATAGTAAAGGTGTCCCAAATGCAGTATTGTGGCACAGTGGTCAGTGATGCTACAGTGCCAGGGAGCTGGGTTCATTCCAGCTTCTGTGTGGAGTTTGTACGTTCTCCCCACGTCACTGTACATTTCCTCCAGGTGCTCCAGTTTCTTCCCACACTCCAAAAGATATGCAGATTAGGTTGATTGGCCATGCTAAACTGCCCCATTGGTGTCAGAGGGAATTAGCAGGGTAAATGTGTGGCATTAGGGGGATATGGCCTGGGTGGGATTGAATAACCTCCTTCTGCACCACAGGGATTCTACTCTGTGAACACCACAAATTCCAAATTGTGCCCAGAGATTCCTGTATCATATAAATCGCTTTATTTAAATGTCACATAGCAAAGCTCTCCAAAACAGACAGTTCACACAAGACAACCGGGGTGCCGAACTGTCTGCTTCAATCAACAGTCAAGCTTCCAGCAGCCACTCTCCAAAATCTGAGCAAGATCTACCTAACGTGAAGACACCAGGATAAAATGTAATTGCTCAATTATCATCATTTGCTCCCCATTTGGTTTAACTTGCCCTCGTTTTAATCATGGTACTGTTCAACATTTCAATGTTCCAAGTACATTATTCATGGGTCTGGGGGGCATAAGAATATTGCCATTAACTTTAGGAATTTTAATTTCCATTTGCAGCGTATTACAGTCGGTGAAGCATTGCATGTTTAATCTCACATATGGATAATGATGTCCTATGTATTGCAGCAAAACACAAGTCAATAATTAGGAATAATTGCCCGACACAGAGCACATTTTCCTTAACTGCTGAATCAGGAATTTAAAAAAAAACACTTCTGTCATTAGTGTTTGGAGTTTTTGAAGACATTACACAGGCTGCTGTATGTTGTTTTATTCCCTAGTGCCAAATCAGTGCTCTGCAAATGCTGGTGTTTCTAACCGCTGGGCAGAAGCTGTGAAGGTGAGAGTCAGCTCCTCATGGGTGCTTGCAGGAGGCTTGTTAATTAAATCATTTCAGGGGAGGTCACAAGGGCATTGATTCCTGCGTGCTACAGATTCACACTAAACAAAACACATCTGTATCACCACATTAAACAAGAACAAACTGTTCACCTTTCCCGCAACATTAAAAAAGTGCATTACAAAATGAGGATCTGTATTGTAAATGCACAGCTCACTGTAATAACGGTATTTGGCACAGGACTGTTTTGGCTTCACATCAATACCCCTGTGTAAATACAGCCCAAATCTGGAATGAGGGCCTAAACCACCCCCCCACCCAAACACACACACACACACACACACACATCAGGCTGAAGAGGAGGGAGTCTCTGGAGATGTCAGACCTACTCCACTGGGAGTTAATGTCAGGGCCTCATTAGATTTACAATCTGCAAGTTCAGCATTGCCAAAAAACAACTTCAACTTGCAAAGATTCAACCACATTGTAACACAGTGGGTCACACTGCTGTCTCAGCACCAGGGACCTGCGTTCAATTCCTGCACAATCTCCCCACATTTGCGTGGGTTTCCTCCAGGTGCTCCAGTTTCCTTCTCACAGTGCTTTGGCCACGCTAAATTCTCCCTCAGTGTACGCGAACAAGCGCCAGAGTGTTGTGTCTAGGGGATTTTCACAGTAGCTTCATTGCAGTGTTAACTTAAGCCGACTTGTGACACTAATAAATAAATTTTAAACATACATGGCACAGTCCAGTATTCAACATTGCCATTTGCCACACTTCAAGGTATACAGCATTATTTTAGTGTGTTCGCTCCACTACAGCTCATTAATTGTCGACACAAAACGCAACAATGGACAAGATAAATGGACATCAGAACGGCTGGCGACTGCAGAATGCCTCCACTCAGTTTATAAGCACAACCCTAAATTTCTTGTCCTTTGCCGTGTCAGTCCTTCCTCCCTAATCTCTGTCCTTTCCCTTGCTGCCATGTTCCAAAGAAGTGTGCAGAACAGTCCCTCAAGTCTTTGACTCTACAGCCTCATGGATTCAATATGGAAGTCAGTATATTTTGCTGATGAAATTGTAGTCTCCACTTTGTTTTGTGTTTCTCCCTCACTGTTTCATTTTCCCCCCCCATTTCTTTCTTTATTCCTTCCATTTGATGTGTATTTGAATGCTATACGGCCAGTCACACCTCACTTATGTTCAGCTTTTGTTTCTTTACTCCTTTAAAGGAGTTTGAACAATGAAAACTATTTGTTCTCTCTTACCCTTCACCCGATCAGATTTTCTCTTTTGTTCTCTTTCAGCCAGTCCCCCATTTACTCAAAAACCAATTGCATTTCCAACTTTCCCTAGTTTTGATGGATGGTCAAAGACTTGAATCATTATCATAGCTTCCTCTCTCCACAAGTTCTGCAAGATCGGATTAATATTTCCTGTTTTTATTTCAGATACCAGGGTGATCTCAGACAATCAATATGCGGATTTGAAAGCTTTCAACAGATACAGATCCAGCATAGCATTGCCAATGTTTGGTGGACATATTCCTAGAAATGGCTTCATGTGATAATTTCGTTCTCAACTGCCCTACACGTCATTCAATCAACATAGCTACAATTCCTTCAAAAACCAATCAGAAAGCAATTAAAGTGTATTTATTAGTGTCACAAGTAGGCTTACATTAACACTGCAACAAAGTTACTAGTCGCCACATTCCAGCGCCTATTTGGGCACACTGAGTACTTAGCATAGCCAATGTACCTAACCAGCACATCTCTCAGACTGTGGGCTGAAACCAGGGGAAACCCATGCAGATACATGGAGAATGTGCAAACTCCGCACAGATAGTGACCCAAAGTGGGAATTGAACCTGGGTCCCTGGAATTGTGTGAACCCCATTATGCCACCCAACTGGGCTCCAGATTATCAAAGCAAAGGATTCTTTATTGTTACTCAAACAGCCTTCCCTCAACTGGCCAGCATAAAAAGATGCCATCCAAAAAGAATGGTGTTTACTCATTGTATTTGCAATCTCCTAATAGTTTTGACTTTGGCGCATTGATATAGTTCAAATTTAAACATAAATTTAAAACATTTGAAAAATTTGAAAAAACCGATCTTAGGTTTATAAAGGTGATGAGGGAGGATAGATGAGAGTGGACATGAAGAAACTATTCCCCTGGGTGGATGTACTGTTACTTAGGGGCATAACTATAAGGTTCATGGTGGGAGATATAGGAGGGATGTCTGAGGTAGACTTTTCGCTCAGAGAGTGATTGGAGTGTGGAATACACTGCCTGCTGTGATAGTGGAGTCAGACACTTTAGGAACTTTCAAGCAGTTACTGGATAAGCACACGGAGCACACCAGAATGATAGGAAGGGGATAGCTTGATCTTGGTTTGGACATAACTCAGCACAACATTGAGGACCGAAGGGCCTGTACTGTGCTGTACTTTTCTATGTTTATAAATCATTGCTCAAATTTAATTAAATGTTGCTCAATTCGAATTCAATATTTCATGTTTTATACAAAATGAAGTTGTGCACACTTTGCCATGACGAGAAACTTTGTATTTTTGTTACACTTCATAACTGCAGGACACACAAAGCATCCATATCCAATCAAGTACTTTCTAAGTGTGGCGTACAATCAAGTGTAACGTAGGAAAGACAGCAGCCAATTTGCACTCAGCAAGTTCCCACAAAGAGCAATATGATAATAGCCTGATAATCCATAACCCAAGGAGAGGACTCAAGGCACAGGAGGAAACCTCTTTGCAGTTGTCCATCTCATGTGGAAGTTTGCAGCACTCGCTGTCCGGGTGACAGTTAGTTACGCAACACCACTTTCCTTCCTTCTTTGAGACAGGAAATTGTAGGGGGGAATAAAGTGGCAACAAGACTTGAAAGGGGAAATATATTCTCCCCTGCCCAGAACACAATACTTATGATTGTAGAAATTGGGCATTTGACAAACGTACAGTTCAAATTAAAAAATGATTTATACATAAAATGTACATGGCAAAGTTCCTGATTCATTAATTAACTAGCTTTTCACTGATTTATGTACTGTGTTTTACAAAATATTCCAACCCTCGAGTGTGAGAGATATTTGGCACAAAACTGAGCAAAACAAAAGAAGCTCATCTCCGCTTGTTACTTCCAGAACTGTATTGGAAAGAGATACACTTAACCAATACTTGGTGGGCAATAAAATGTGCTGCATCAGGTGAGGTTTCCACACAATCATGTTGCAATATTACACATTATGCAAGAGTACTTCCAACCACAAAAGTAAGGATTGTGTATTTTATTTATTAAATAGTGTCACAAGATCAGGACAACATTCTGGCTTGGGCTGCTAAGTGAAAAATAACATCTACATTGCACAATTCCATCACCAACAAGAGAGAACTGAACCATCTTCATTTGACAAAGTATGGTATTACAGTTACTGAAGTCCCCACTGTTAATTTTGTGGGGGCTACCATCAATCAGAAACAAACCGGATCAGTAACAATACTGTGGGTATATTCAGCTGGGGTCATCCTGTGGTGAGTCACTCACCTCCTGACTCCCCAAAGCATGTCCACAATCTACAATGCACAAGTCAGGAATCTGATAGAATATTCCTCACTTGCTTGGAGGAATGCAGCTCCAACAACACTCAAGAAGCTTGATAACATCCAAGACAAAGCAGCCCTCTTAATCTGCACCCCAGTTAAAGTTTATGTATTGGAACATTCATATAGGATATGAAATGTTACAAATAGGCTTACATTAACACTGCAATGAAGTTACTGTGAAAATCCGCTGGTCACCACGTTCCGATGCCTGCTTAGGTACACTGAGGGAGAATCTAGCATGGCCAATGCACTAAAACGCCGGTGTACAGTGCCAGTCATATGTACCAGTAACACAGCAACTCACCAAGGCTCCTTCAAGAACAACTTCCAATGTTGCAATCTCTACGACCTAAACCGACAAAGACAACAAACACGTGGGAACATCAGCACCTACGTGTTCCTTCCAAACCACTCACCATCTTGACTTGGAACTACATCATTGTTTCTTCGTCGGCATTGCGTCAAAATCCTGGAACTTCCTATTTTGTGTGCGCACCTGCATCACATGGACTACAGTGGCACAAGAAGACAAGTCACCACCACCATCTCGAGGGCAATTAGAGTTGGACGCTAAGGGCTCGCTTTGCCAGTGTGGCATTCAGCCCAAGGATAATTTTAAAAATACAGAATTGAACAGATACAGTCTTTAATCCAATTTCTACTACAGAGTTATATTAAAAACGAAGTAGACAAACTTAGATCGATACGGGCTAGATTCAAGTTATTCAACATTGAATGGATTAGAAAGAAGAATCTCAGTAAGTGGCTGTTTGTCTCTCAATGTCTTTCACATCCTCTCTCAATGGGACGGCAAGCCAAACGCTTTCCCTCTGAGGTGCTTTTCAGGCAGTAGGATTGGTTAACCAAAGCTGCCCAAAAGGCAAAAATCTTTCAGCTCTAGGACAGTGTATCAATTTGAATTTGCAATACATGGCTTCAGGAAGAACTTGCAGTAAAAGCTGTTAAAATCCAGAAATTAAGCATGATGCTTCTCAATAAATCAACCTTATCATTTTATCATTTCCTCTTAAATCTTTAGTCCCAATATTCTTCCCCAGTAACTTTCATATCCTATATGAATGTTCCAACTATGCATTTTCTGACAGTTTAAGATTATTGCATGTTCATGTGTACATTAAAGATTGCTCAATCTGTTGACATAATGTGCCTTTAAGAAAAGATTGTGTGTCATGTTTCTTGTGCAGGATGTATGCAGCAATTCTATGCATTCAGCCATTTTGTCTGTAAACAGCAGCACTGTGTTGTTACTACAGCAGCATAATTGATTTTAATTGCTACAATATCTGTTTTAATCTGGACTGATTATTTTAATCTGAGTGGTTATTTTAGCATTACCCCCCCTGAGATATTTCAGAGTGGGGCTTGATTAATTGATAGGCAGGCAAGGTTATATGACTGGGTGGAGCTAGGCTTACACAAAGAAATCAGGTGCAATTTGTAGTTGGGATCTTTAGTCGGATGTTGCTTTCTCTGTCTGGAGTTGGAGACTGGATTTGCCAGGAAATAATCTTTCTCTGAGATTCTGCTGATTGGGAGTAGATCTTTCTCTGAAGATGGCTGTATAAGCATCAAAAACCAGAAGGCTATCTGGATCTCTATCCAGAGATGTTAAAAGCTAGCATCACAAGCATTTGTTTCATTTTGTGCTAACTAATTCTGAAGAAGGGTGCATGTCTATGGGGATATTGCTTAAAGTGGAACTATAGAAATTGCTAGTTAAGAATTACTTTTTGTGACATTTGAATATTTTAACTGGTAAAATTATATTAATTCTGTTATAACTGTGCTCTTAAATAAAGTTTGTTTTGATAAAAGCTTCCTAATGGGTCAATCAAATCATACGCAGAATGAAACACGTTATGCTCTCCTAATGTCAAAATCAAAAAAGAAAGTTGGGGTCTAGGCTAACTTCATAATGCAGCTTGGAGTTTCTGATCTGGTCACTGACAATAAGGAAACACAGGAAAAACTGGAATGTTTATGTTTAGTAAGAACTGTTGTACATTGTATGGCTTTAAAGTTAAACGGTTTAAAACATTAAACTTAGAACAAGATAGGAATTTCACAGAACATCAACTATTGTTTGCTCTAGAATCAGTACTGGTGCCGCAAGAGTTTTCAGGCGTTTTCAGAAGACAGCTTTAAGCTTACAGCATTTCTGTAATAGTATTAGAACTTCGGTAGCAGGCAGATTCTCAACAGTATACAGCTGTGACAGTTTAACAGACATTTGCCCAGAGAAAAGGGGAAAAATAATGTTAGACCTGGGGGAAACTTACATCTGGGAGTTCCCACAAGTTACACGGACAAAGTTCAGACACACACACAGCTATCATCCAAGGGCACACACATATTTTACACAGGAGACAGAATGAAAAACAAATCTGCTCATTTACCAGTTCATATCTCGTACACCACAGCGATGAAAAGTTCTCCTTGAACATTTCTCAAAAGGAGATACAAATACAAAACAGGAAATCCCAAATTGTTCATGCCAACCTTTTCCAGTAAAATGAAGAATATTTATAAAGGGAAGCCCCGACTGGAAACATCTGCTTGCTTAATTCGAAAAAAAAGAGTCAATGCCAAGAAATCTTCAATAATCGTATCTCTGCTTGCAGTTTTTACTTGATGACAACAAAACTCCATGAGTAAAGTAGAACCCATTCATTTCTAAAAAAAATCTGAGAAAGTCAATGACGGTTGGAACTTCTGTATATTCTCTCATTGTAATTTCATTTGGTAGTTTTAACCTACAATCGTCACTGTAATATTTTACCCTATGGTGGCAAACAACGCATACCCTTTGCGACTTCAGCTTTTGTGGCTGAAGGAATCTCAGGATATGGGAGGGGAAGATGAGATCAGGATATTGAATTCAATGAACTGCCACAATCAAAACAAATGGCGGAGCAGGTTTAAAGGGCCAAATGCCTACTTCTGCCTCTATTTTCTACATTTCTATGTGTCAGTGAATGGTTAGAGATCTATTATTTGTAAATGCACAGGCACAATGATACTCATTTGTTAATAAGAATGAAGGCTTCAGTGGCTAAAGGGACTGCCTTTTGCAAACACAGGAGTACTGAGGGAAGACTGAATTCCAGCAGATGTGAACCTCCCTCACACAACATGGAAGAGAGTGCTGCAAGGACATTAATGTATATTTATGGCATAATGGTATTAGCTTTAGTGATATCAAAAATGCAAAATGATGGAAACTGGAGACAATGCAATCAATTGGTCAAAAAAAATCATCTGGACTAGACATTGTTGCTTTTTTAAAACAGGGAGGCATTTTAAAAGGAGTTGTTGAACAACTGCTGTTTCCCAAAAGACTGAATTAATGAGGGCACTTCCCAATGTGAAACAGAATATTAAAGTCAGAGGGTCCTGTGCTGAAAAGCAGGCAGCAGAGTGGGGTGGGTGAGGTTGGAATGAGAAGAGTCATGAATACATTCCACTCCTGCCTGATAATAACACCACCTATAAGGCACAAAACCAAAGAACCTACTTCACAAAGTCCAAATAAAGCCAGAAAACGCTGAGGGTCATTGAGAAGAGGAAAATAATATTTCTACATCCAGGCCACTGACCGTTCATCAGAACCAGATGCTTTCCAAACATTTAAGTTTGAAGTTTACTTATTAGTCTCACAAGTAGGCTTACATTAACACTGCAATGAAGTTACTGCAAAAATCCCCTGGTCGCCACTCTCCAGCACCTGTTCGAATACACCGAGGGAGAATTTAGTACGGCCAATGCATCTAACTAACATATCTCTCGGACAGTGGAAGAAAACCCACACAAACATGGGGAGAACGTGCAAACTCCACACAGACAATGACCCTAGCTGGGAATCGAACCCGGGTTCCTGGCGCTCTGAGGCAGCAATGCTAACTTCTGTGCCACCTTGTCACTCCCTTGCCTTCAGTTGTGTTAACAAGAACTCAAACAACAAGATGCTGATGGGCAAACTTATGTACAGCACATTCCTTAAGCCAAAACCGTAGAGGAATTTGAAGTCAATGGTACCAGATATTATATTAGTTATGGAGGGGATAATGCAACGTGGACAGATGCAATACGTCAGGACTATAGAGGTGACAATACACAACTCACAGACTGCTGATTGCGGTACTAAGTGGGAGTGGAAAAGCAGAGGCAAGTGCATGTACACACAAATCACAAGCACTGATTGTTACTTTCTGTTTTGACAATTCAATCTGCAAAAGACAGCTTCCTGTGTTAAATTAGATTTAATAAATAATTTAAGCATTGGGGCAGCCATACTTATATTGCAACCAGTTCACAGCACCATTACTCTGAGGCAAGTAGTCATATCTAGAATGAAAAGCCTTTTACCATCTACATCAACATGTAGCAGATATTAGTAACACCAACAAGATTAGATATCTTCCTGAGAGCAAAGTAAAATCCTTTCAACTTGTAAAATTAGAGAACAGAAAGGATGAATCACTGAATTGTTACAGCACTGAAGGAGGCCATTTGACCCGTCATGTTTGTACCAGCCCTCCAAACAAGCATCATGACTTAGTGCCACTCTCCGTAGCCCTGCACATTGGGTGATTAATTGAGTAGAAACAATGCCCTCCCAAATACCTTATTGAACCTGCCACTATCACACTTCCATTCAGTGCATTCCAGACCCAAACCACTCTGCGTCAAATAGATCTTTCCTCACATTACACCTACTTCTTTCACAAACCACTTTAAATCTGTGTCCCCTTGTTCTCAATCTTTTTACAAGGGGGAAGAGTTCCTCTCCATTACTCTATCCAATCCTTCCATGATCTAAAATACCTCCTCTTTGTCCCAACCTCTCAATCTGTTCTCATGACTGAGTTTCTCAAACTTCAAACCGTTCTTGTAAATCTCTTCTACACTCTCTCCTGTGTTCACATTCTTCCTACAGCATGTCATCCAGAACTGTACACAATTTTCCAACTGAGATCTAACTGGTCTCCTGTATAAATTCAACATCACCTCCTTGTTCTGGTACTCCATGCTCCTATCAATAAAACCCAGAATGCTATATGCTTATGAACTGCTCGCTCTACCTGTCCTGTCACCCTTAATGCTCTATGCACAAACACACACCCAAGTCCCTCTGCTCCTGTACCACTCATTTTATATTGCCTCTCCTCCTCTTCCTTCCAAAATGCATCATGTCACATTTCTCCACATTGAACATCATCTGCCATCTACTTGCCCACTTGTCAAACTCCCTTTGATGTTCTACACTGGCCTCTTCAGTTTACAATTCTTCCAAGTTTTGTATCACTAAGGAACTTTGAAACACCAAGATCAATATCATTAACATACATCAAGAAAAGCAAGGGTGCCAACAATGACCTTTGGGGGACATCACTACAAACCTTTCCCCAGCCTGAGAAATATTAATTGATCATTACTTGGAAGGTGGCACAGTAGTTAGCACTGCTGCCTCACAGCACTAGGAATACGGGTTTTGATTCCCAGGTGGGGTCACTGTCTGTATGGGGTCTGCATGGGTTTCCTCCTACAGTCCAACGATGTGCAGGTTAGGTGGGATTGGCCATGCTAAATTGCCCCTTAGTGTCAGGGGGCCTGGATGGGATTATGGTCTTCTGCAATGTATGATTCTATGATTCAATTCCCAGCTTCGGTCACTGTGTGTCCAGGGTCTGTGTGGTGTTTGCACATTCTCCCCGTGTCTGCATGGATTTCTTCTGGGTGCTCTGATTTCCTCCCAGAGTCCAAAGATGTATCGGTTAGGTGAATTAGCCATGGTGATTGCACAGGTTTATGGGGATTGGGCAGGGTTGGGCCTGGTTAAGATGCTCTTTTGGAGAGTCAGTGCAAATCTGATGGACTGAATGGTCTCCTTCTGCACTATGGATTTAAGCCCAGGTACCAGCTAAAAGTTGCAGAACCAGCTCGCTCATGTCTTTTAGATGCACGTTAAAACTTAGAGAGGCTGTTGTTTGTTTGATATTTGCGTTAAAAATGAACAAATTCTTTATTGTGCTATGTGATCTCTTCCAGTGCTATTGCTTCTCACTGTTTCCTACTCTACATCTCAACATCACTTCCTTTGCAAACAGCAAAGCTCCACAATCAGCCAATAGGAACAAATACAAAACAAAGAATAAAGAAAATTATAGCACAGAAACAGGCCATTCGGCCCTCCAAGCCTGCACCGACGACCATGCTGCCCGACTGAACAAAAATCCCCTATCCTTCTGGGAACCATATCCCTCTATTCCCATCCTATTCATGTATCCTATTCCCAGCAGGGAATTCCAGGCACTCACCACCCTCTTGCCTCGTGCATCTCCTTTAAACCTTGCCGCTCACATTTAAACGCGTGTCCCCTAGTAATTGACTCTTCCACCCTGGGAAAAAATTTCTGACTATCCCACTCTGTTCATACCCTTCATAATTTTGTAGACTTCTTTCAGGTTGCCCCTCAACTTCCATTGTTCCAGTGAGAACAAACCAAATTTCGCTAACCTCTCTTCATAGCTAATGCCTTCCATGCCAGGCAACATTTTTTCTGTACTCACTCCAAAAGCCTCCACATCCTTCTGATAGTGTAGTGACCAGAACTGAACACTATATTCCAAGTGCAGCCTAACTAAGATTCTATAAACCTGCAAACAAGAGGAGGAACAGTTTTGATTTTGTGAATAGCCCAAAGTGAGCAGCAGTAAAATTTATTTATTAGTATCACAAGTAGGCTTACATTAACACTGCAGTGATGTTACTGTGAAAATTCTCTAGTTGCCATACTCCAGTGCCTGTTCAGGTACACTGAGGGAGAATTTAGCATTGCCAATTCATTGAACCCATAAACGTTTGGACTGTGGGAGGAAACCGGAGCACCCTGAGGAAACACACAGACAAGGGGAGAATGTGCAAACTCCACACAGACAATGATCCTAGCCAGGAATCGAACACCCGGGTCCCTGGAGTTGTGAGGCTGCAGCACTAACCACAGTGCCACCATTCAGTTCATACAATGCAATTATCAAAACACAGTGAATGCAACAAAACAGCTTGGTATCAAATCCATTGATTATTTAGCAACCTGCCACAGCCTCAGAATAAACCACAAAAGCTCTTTCAGAAATGAAAATAACCCAATTTGTAGAAACAAGTCAAAAACAGCATCATTTCCAGGGGTTAGATTATGTTAAAAAAAATTATTAACCATCTTACAACAGAAGTTTTGCTTTAAAGTTATGTTTATATTTTAGTTTTAAATTTTTTTTTTAAAATGGGAAAATTCACTTAACCGAGTGACTGGGGAGAGCCTCCTGCAGTACCCATCTAATTAAAATGCAGGATTTGCAGCGCTGAATAAATTCTGGAAAGTAACAATTGCTGCTAACCATTAATTGCTGCATGTTTTTACTGAGGTGACGTAACCTTGTGGGCAGCTAAATTACTCGACCATAACACCCTCGCAGTGTTGTGCGCAGTGCCCACACACGAGAAGTCTTCCAAAAAAGGTTGAACAAAAGGTTTCAGACCATAGCTAATTGAACAGGTTATAAATACTCCAAGTTATCATCATTTTACAGTGAATAGACTGGCTAATCGAGAGATTGGACTCTTTTTAGAAACCTCTTCAAGTTGATTTATATTGCAGTGTGAGCAGAAGAGATAACAACTCATGATGGTTCCTTTGCATGAAACATTGGATTTTTTAAAAAATCCTAACCATGCATCACTGACATGCAGAACACGTGCTTTGTATGTAGTGCTAGGCAGCTTGAATGTTGAAGAAACATTTATCTATAGACCAAAAGTCAAATTTACTTGTATAATACCAGAAAATGCCAGAAAAATCTCAGCAGGCCTGATAGCACCTGTATTATAGTCAGAGTCACACAGGTTTACTGCATGAATCAAGTCCTTTGGCCCAACTTGTCCATGCCGTCCTCTCTTTTTTAAAACCCTTAAGCTAATCCCAATTGCCCGCATTTGGCCCATATCCCTCTACACCCATCATACCCATGTAACTATCTAAATGCTCTTTAAAAGATAAAGTTGTACCCACCTCTACTATTACCTGGCAGCTTGTTCCAGACACTCACCACTGTCTGTGTGAAAAAATTGTCCCTTTAGGCACTTCTGTATCTCTCTCCACTCGCTTTAAATCTATATCCTCTAGTTTTAGGCTCCCCTACCTTTGGGAAATGATATTGGCTATCTATCTTTTCAATGCCCTTCATTACTTTATAAACCTCAATCTCCTATGCTCCAGAAAAAAATTGCTTCCTGTGGGACCAATCCCCAATGGCTACCATTAAGCAACATAGAAATTACACCTAAACAGCAGGCCATTCAGCCCATCTGGTCTGCATTGGCATTCATGATCCACATGAGCTTCCTCTTGAATGAAGATTTACCTTTTTACGCTTGTGTCTTAAGTGCGCCTATACTATTTCTTTCAACCACTGCTTGTGGTAGCAAGTTTCACATTCTTTTTGTTCTCAATGTAGAGAGACGACTTTAGAATTCCCAATTGTAGGGAAGAGGGTTTCATATTTGTGGATAACTGGGAATTCTTTGTGAAAGAAGGGCACCTGTATAGAAGGGATGGGGAACACTTGAATGAGAAGGGTGTGAATATCTTAGCTGGGAGGTTAGCTGGAGTGTTGCGGCAGGATTTAAACTAATATGGAGGGGGGGGAGGGGCTGAGACCGATAGCTCGGTAGAGAGCAAGATGGGAGAAAGAGTAAGCTTGGACGAGAAGAGATGCACCGGGGAGAAGGAGGTTCCGAGTGGTCTTGGAGGTCTGGAGTGTGTCTGTTTCAATGCGAGGAGTCTTACAGGAAAAACAGATGAACTTAGGGCCTTAATGTTTGCGAGGAACTTGGATGTGGTTGCAGTGACAGAGACGTGGTTAAAGGAAGGGGAGCAGTGGCAACTGAACATTCCTGGGTATAAGTGTTTCAGGCGTGACAGAGGAAGGTCCAGAAGAGGTGGGGGAGTGGCGTTGTTAGTTAAGGAGAGCATCACGGCGGTGCAGAGGGAGGACAATACAGAGGAGTTAGGAGTGGAGTCGCTGTGGGTGGAGTTGAGGAATAGAAAGGGGGCAATTACTATGCTAGGGATGTATTATAGGCCACCCAACAGCCCACGGGCAGTTGAAGAAGGCGTATGTAAAGACATTTTGGATAGGTGCAGAAAGAAGAGTCGTTATAGTGGGAGATTTTAATCTCCCTAGGGTGGATTGGAAAGTACTTAGAGCTGGGGGTTTGGATGGGCAGGAATTTGTAAAATGTGTACTGGAAGGATCGTTGGAACAGTATGTGGCTAGCCCAACTAGAGAAGGGGCTATATTGGATTTAGTTCTGAGTAATGAGCCAGAGCAGGTGGTTGATGTTGTAGGAGGGGAACACGTGGCTAACAGTGACCACAATTCTGTCTACTTTAGTCTACAGATGGAAAAGAATGCTTGCCACCCTAGGGGCAGGGTGCTGAATTGGGGGAAGGCTAACTACGGTCGAATTAAGCAGGAACTTAGGGAAACTGATTGGGAACGGTTGTTTGATGGTAAGTCCACGCCAGGCACGTGGGACTCTTTCAAGGAATACTGAAAATGTTGCAAGATAAGTACATGCCGGCCAAGAGGAAAGATGGGAAAGGTAGGATTAGAGAGCCGTGGATTACTAGGGATATTGAGGACTTGGTTAGGAAGAAAAGAGAAGCGTATGATAGGTCGAAGCAGCTGGGAACCGAGACAGCATTGAAGGAATATAGAGAGAGTAGGAGGGAGCTCAAACAGGGAGTTAGAAGGGCAAAAAGGGGGCATGAAATGATTTTGGCAGATAGGATTAAGGAAAACCCAAAGGCTTTTTACTCCTATGTTAGGAATAAAAGGGTGGTTAGAGGAAAAATCAGACCTCTTAGGGACACAGGAGGGGAACTGTGCTTAGAGCCCGAGGGAGTGGCGGAGATCCTGAATGAATACTTTGCATCGGTATTCACGAAGGAGAGGGGCTTGTTGACAGCTCCTGTCTCTGAGGGAACTGTGGACCAGTTGAAGGAAATATCCATACCGAGGGAGGAAGTGTTAGAGCTTCTCGGTAGCATTAAAACTGATGAATCTCCAGGGCTTGATGGCATTTATCCCAGGCTGCTTAAAGAGGTGTGAGGTGAAATTGCTGGGCCTCTGACACAAATCTTTGTCTCTTCCTTGGACACAGGTGAGGTCCCAGAGGACTGGAGAATAGCTAATGTACCGTTGTTTAAAAAGGGTGGTAGGGATAACCCCAGAAACTATAGGCCGGTGAGTTTGATGTCAGTGGTAGGGAAGCTGTTGGAGGGGATTCTTAGAGATAGGATGTATAGACACTTAGAGCGTTGCAATCTGATTAGGGATATGCAGCATGGATTTGTTAAGGGGAGGTCATGCCTTACAAATCTGGTAGAATGTTTCGAGGAGGTGACGAAAACGGTGGACGAAGGGTGAGTCATTGATGTTGTCTATATGGATTTTAGTAAGGCGTTTGACAAAGTCCCTCATGGGAGGTTAGTCGAGAAGGTCAAGGCAAATGGGATACAAGGACAGGTAGCTAGATGGATAAGAAACTGGCTTGGTAATAGGAGACAGAGAGTAATAGCGGAAGGGTGTTTCTCTAGCTGGAGGTCAGTCACTAGTGGTGTGCCGCAGGGCTCGGTACTGGGACCTCTTCTATTTGTAATATATATAAATGACTTGGAAGAGGGAGTAAGTGGAGTGATCAGCAAGTTTGCAGACGATACAAAGATGGCTGGACTTGCGGATAGTGAGAAGCATTGTCAGGCGATGCAGCAGGACATAGATAGGCTGGTAGCTTGGGCAGACAGATGGCAGATGGAATTCAATCCTGATAAATGTGAGGTGATGCATTTCGGGAGAAAGAATGTAGGGGGGAGGTATATGATAAAGGGTAGACCTATTAAGAGTATAGAAACGCAGAGGGACCTGGAGGTGCAGGTGAACAAGTCTCTGAAGGTGGCAGAGCAAGTGGAGAAGGTTGTGAAGAAAGCATATAGTATGCTAGCCTTTATAGGAAGGGGTATAGAGTACAAGAGCTGGCCTTTAATGTTGCAGTTGTATAAAACGTTGGTTAGACCTCATTTGGAATACTGTGTCCAGTTCTGGTCGCCCTACTACCGGAAGGACGTGGAGACTCTGGAGAGAGTGCAGAGGAGGTTTACCAGGATGCTGCCTGGTATGGAAGGTCTGAGTTACGAGGAGAGATTAGGCAAATTGGGACTGTTTTCCTTAGAAAGACGTAGACTTAGAGGAGATCTGATAGAGGTGTACAAGATTTTGAAGGGGATAGATAGAGTAAACAGGGTTAAGCTTTTTCCTAGGATGGACTCAAATAGCACGAGGGGTCACGGGCTTAGGGTGAGGGGGGTAAGGTATAATTTGGATGCTAGAGGGAGTTTTTTCACACAGAGGGTGGTGGGGGTATGGAATGCGCTACCAAGTAAAGTGGTGGAGGCAGGCACTCTGGAGTTATTTAAGAAATACTTAGATGGGCACATGAACAGAATGGGAATGGAGGGGTATAGAAAACTGATTTAAAATAGGGATCATGAGCCTTGGGAGTCCCTGGGAAGTGTGTAAATAGATGATGATATTGATGTACTTGTTTTTATCCTACAGGTGCTTTGGTCCACCTTGTTGTCTAACAAGGGCATACACGCGATGGGTCGTGAGAGGACTGCTCTTGGACCTTTTTCGAGAGTATCCTAGTGCTTCACATCGTTAGTGTATGTTTGACCTGGACCATTTGATGGGCAACACGACAGCGCAGTGACTATCGCTGTGCTGTGCAGATACATGGATTTGGGCCTGTGTCTGTGGGAGTTTGCGCATTCTCCCCGTGCTTGCGTGGGTTTTCTCCGGGTGCTCCGGTTTCCTCCCACATCCCAAAGATGTGCTCTTAGGCTAATTGGCAAAACAAATTCTCCCTAAATTGTCTCAAATTTGGTTTTTAATCCATAGATCTATAAACATGGACAGGGATCGCGTGTAGAAGTGGGAACATCGAGGTGGTGGCGCGGGCTCGTTGGGCCGAAGGGCCTGTTTCCCATACTGTTTTGTTCTTTGTTCTTCTTTGAGTATCTGATGAAGAGTCATCCAGATTCAGAACGTTGGCTCTATTTCCCTCCACAGATACAGATGACGAGATTTTCCACCATTTTCAGTTTTTCCTTTCAGATTCCAGCATCTACAGTATTTTGCTTTTATTTGTATGATAAACTAGGGATATGCAGTCCAACAGTTTTGTTGGAACACATGCAAATTTGTGCAGGTTAGATGGATTGGCCATGCTAAAGTGCCTCTTTGTCCCAAGATGTGTAGGTTAGGGGTATAGTGGGGTAAATTTTTTAAAGTTTATTAGTATTACAAGTAGGCTTACATTAATACCACAATGAAATTACTGTGAAAATCCCTGAGTCGCCACACTCCAGCACCTGTTCGAAAGCAGAATTTAGCATGGCCAAAGCACCTAATACACACGTCTTTGGAGAAAATCCAGGCAGACACAGGGAAATATGCAAACTCCATACAGACAATGACCCCAGCCAGGAAGTGAACCCGAGTCCTGGCGCTGACAGGCAGCAGTGCTAACTACTGTGCCACCATGCTAGGGTCACATGGACAGATCGGGAGCAGTCTTGGGTAATATGCTCTGTTGGAGAGTCAGTGCGGACCCAATGGGCTGAATGGCCTCCTTTGGCGCTAGATTCTATGATACATGCAAATTGAATCAATGGTTGGAGCTTACGGAAGCGTTAGCGTGTACATTTCAAGAATCTGATGACAAACCAATAAGGGAAAATCTTCATCTGATGAGCACCAACATGAGCCATAGGGCTCCAGGGCTATTCTAGCGCAGTGAGGCAGCTGCACTATTGGAAGGGACATCTTTTTGATGACAATTGTCATGAAAGTGAAAATCCAATCTGTCTGCACTGGTAAATGTAAAAGATCCCAGGGTATTATTTGAAAGAAATGCAAAGGTGTTAGCCCCAGTGTCTTGGCCAATATTCACCCCACAATCACAAAAAATTAGGTGTTACCACTTGGCTGTTTGTGGAAGCTTGCTATTTGCAAAATTAGCTGCCACATTTCCTGCATTCCTAAAGTGATTACATTCCAAAAACACTTCATTAGCTGCAAAAAAAACTTCGAGACTATCCAGTGATTGTGAAAAGTGCCTTAGAAATGCAAGTCTCTCTTTTTAAAAAAATTAGTGTAGACTCTGGAGATTCTGGTTCTAGGAGGCACAGTGGTTAGTACTGCTGCCTCACAGCGGCAGGAATCCAGGTTCGATTCCCAGCTTGGGTCACTGTCTGTGATTCACCGCATTTGCCCCAAGCCTGCATGGATTTCCTGCCACAGTCTGAAAGATGTGCCGGTTAGGTGCATTGGCCATGCCAAATTCTCCCTCAGTGCGCCAAAGCGTGGCAGCTGGGGGATTTTCACAGTAACTTCATTGCAGTGTTAAGGTAAGCCTGTGTGTGACACTAATAAACTTACAGTGTAAATGAGTACAATTTCAAAGGAAAAAAATCCATCAGCTCAAAACTGCTTTCCAGGAGTTTGGTCTTTCTGTCTAAAAGCAAAATGTCACATCACCTAATAACTTCCTACAAGAAGTGTCATTCCACTCATGTTGCTATGGCAGACAAAACCACCAAATCAATTCACAGACACCACAGGAAAAACCGAGGATGAACAGAATTACCTGATCAGTACTGCAAGGCTCTGGGACAATAACAGACTTGGAGACCGTAGACCTGGAATAAAAAACAGGAGGACAGTGAAGTTAATACCCGAAAATCTCTTCTTTTTATCCCTCCCCTCTCCACTTAAAAAAACACGAAACTGAAAAAATCCCCAAAGTTATGGAGCCATTTTTGTCCAGCCTGCAAACCCAAAGCAAAACAAAAGGGAAGCTAACAATTACTTGTGACTCTGATATTGAGCTACCAATTGCTTCCTGCAAATCCTTTTATGGGAATATGGTCTTCCCACAGAAATAAAAGACAATAGTGGGTGTTAATTTTAAAAGAAACATTCATTTGCGTCCACCATACAAGGCCAAGGTTCCACACTGGGTTGCCATGGCAAAGCAATATCTCCAAATCAATATACAGAATCGCAAAGTTGAGATGAGAGATAAAAAGTGTGGATTCAGTCCAAGGACTTGCTTCTTCTGAAAGAAAACATTCTAGCAGGATATAGCATGAGTCATTGTGTGGAGCTTGAAATGTTCAACCGACGGGCAAAATAAACAGCTGATAATGGTGCAGCCTTCAGACACGATAAATACATTAGCCCAAGGCCTGCGTGCAAAGTTAGGAAAAAATCTCCACTCAGTATAGTTTCCATTAAAAACTGTACAAGAAGTGATGATTAGAAGCAAGGCCCCTCTTCCTGGAACTCTGACCCATTTCTTTATTTACGACTAAAGCAAAAGTGGCCCAGTCTCCATAAGAAGCCTCGGCCCGTTTTGAAAAGATCCTAAACCTGATCAAAGCTGATTTAAAGAAATAGGCCTACTGGTATTATTGCTAGAGCATTACTTCAGAAACTCAGCTAATGTTCTGGAGACCCGGGTTCCAATCCCGCCACAATAGAGGGTGGAATTTGAATTCAATATCTGGAATTAAGAATCTACTGATGGACGATGGAAAAGTCCCAAAAAGAACCCATCTGGTTTGCTAGTATCCTTTAGGGAAGGAAATCTGCCATCTTTACCTAGCCTGGCCTACTTGTGTCTCCCAAGCAACAGCAGTGTGATTGGCTCAATTGTTCTCAGGCAACTAGAAAGGGCAATAAATACTGCCAGTAATGTCCCACAAATGAACAAAAATAAAGTAGCTTCAGATTAGGCTTTGAAAATAACTGAACTCAGCTGAAGTGATTGTTGAACACAGACAGACATTGTCCATGTTAAAAGCACCATATAAAAGCACCCAGGGATATTGAGGACTTGATCAGGAAGAAGCGAGAGGCTTACATTAGATCTAGGCAACTGGGTACTGAGACAGCGCTGGAAGCTTATAGAGAGTGTAGACGGGATCTTAAAAGGGGTGTTAGAAAGGCAAAAAGGGGCCACGAGGTGGCTCTGGCAGGTAGGATTAAGGAAAATCTTAAGGCATTTTACTCCTATGTAAGGAGCAAAAGGATGGTTAGAGGCAAGATTGGACCTCTCAGGGACAGAGGAGGGGATCTATGCTTAGAGCCTGAGGGAATGGGGGAGATCCTGAATGAATACTTTGCGTCGGTATTCACGCAGGAGACTGGCCAGATGTCTGTTGCTGATGTTGACAAAGTTGAGGATCGGTTGAGGGAAATAAAGATTACGAGGAAAGAGGTGTTGGGGCTGTTAGGCGCTTAAAGACATATAAAGCTCCGGGGCCTGATGGCATTTACCCCAGGCTGCTAAGGGAGTTGAGGGAAGACCTAGCTGGGCCTCTGACGCAAATCTTTGTCTCTTCCTTGGACACAGGTGAGGTCCCAGAGGACTGGAGGATAGCAAACGTAGTACCGTTTTTTTAAAAAAGGTCAGAGGGATCACCCAGGGAACTATAGGCCGGTGAGCTTGACTTCAGTTATAGGTAAGCTAATGGAGAGGATCCTCAGGGACAGGATGTATGAGCATCTGGAGCGCTGCGATCTGATCAGGGATACGCAGCATGGCTTCGTCAAGGGGAAGTCTTGTCTTACAAATCTAGTGGAATTTTTTGAAGAAGTGACAAAAACAGTTGATGAAGGACATGCTGTTGATGTCGTCTACATGGATTTCAGTAAGGCGTTTGACAAGGTTCCTCATGGTAGACTGATAGAGAAGGTGAAGGCGCATGGGATACAGGGTCGGGTATGTAGATGGGTCGAGAACTGGCTCGGGAGGAGGAGACAGAGGGTAGTAGTGGAAGGCTCTTTTTCCGGCTGGAAGCCTGTCACTAGTGGAGTGCCACAAGGCTCAGTACTAGGTCCTCTTCTATTTGTGGTCTACATAAATGACTTGGAAGTTGGGGTAGGTGGTGAGATCAGCAAATTTGCTGATGACACTAAGATGCTTGGATTGGCGGGTACAGAGGAGCAGTGTCCAGGCAATACAACAGGACATAGATAGGTTGGTAGACTGGGCAGATAGATGGCAAATGGAATTTAATCCGGATAAATGCGAGGTGATGCATTTTGGCCGGAAAAATGTAGAAGAGAGTTATAGGATAAAAGGTAAAACTATACGGAGCATAGAGACGCAGAGAGACTTGGGGGTGCAGGTTCACAAGTCTCTGAAGGTGTCCTCACAGGTGGAGAAGGTGATAAAGAAGGCGTATAGTATGTTAGCTTTCATAGAAAAGGGTATAGAATACAAGAGTAGGAGTTTGATGTTGCAGTTGTATAGAACGTTGGTTAGGCCTCACTTGGAATACTGCGTCCAGTTCTGGTCGCCGTACTATCGGAAGGATGTGGAGTCCTTGGAGAGAGTGCAGAGGAGGTTTACCAGGATGCTGCCTGGTATGGAAGGACTGTCTTATGAGGAACGATTAAATAGACTGGGGTTGTTTTCCCTTGAAAGACGTCGGCTTAGAGGGGATCTCATAGAGGTGTATAAGATTATAAGGGGTATAGATAGAGTAAATGGAGGTAAACTTTTTCCGCCTTCAGAAATGGATAGGACGAGGGGTCATGGCCTTAGGGTGAGGGGGGCTATGTATAAGACGAATATTAGAGGGCAGTTTTTCACACAAAGGGTAGTGGGGGTGTGGAATGCACTGCCGAGTAAGGTGGTGGGAGCAGGCACGCTAGGGCTGTTTAAGGGTCTCTTGGACAGCCACATGAGCGGTATGCAGATAGAGGGATATAGTAGGACTGTTTAACTATGGCTTTTTTCCACAGGTAATTCGGTCCATACTTTGAGCATGCATTCGGCAGGTGGTGCGAGGACAGCTCTTGGATGTTGATTCATGGGTTGCCTGGTACCTCATGTCGTAAATGAGTGCTTTATGTGGACCATCTGAAGGGCACCATGACAGCTCAGAGACTATCGATGTAGCTGTGCAGACACTTGGAATTGGGCCGGTGTCTGCGGGAGTTTGCGCGTTCTCCCCGTGGTTGCGTGGGTTTTCTCCGGGCACTCCGGTTTCCTCCCACAACCCAAAAATTCGCTCTTAGGCTGATTGGGAAACAAATTGTCCCTATAGTGAGAGTCTTCCATATTAGGAATAACCTAAATTTAGAATAGGATAATGGAATTGCTACTATATAGTTATGACGGCGGCGCGGGCTCGTTGGGCCGAAGGGCCTGTTTCCCGTGCTGTGTTGCTCTTTAAAATAAATAAAGAGATAAATAAATGCATGTTGTTCCTTTCTCTCTCTGCCCCAATTCTTATTTTCTTCAATATTATTTTTTGACACACAGCAAGGATGTGGTATCAGTAGGAGAAATTTCACTGGATCAGTGAGTGCCAAACACCTGAAGCAGCTATTGTTAGTGATCATTGCATTGAAGTGAGGGAGGTATTTGGCCTTTTCAGGATCAAACTCAGTTCGTTCAAGGGCTTTGCTACATTCGCTGCTACTGACCGTGTGGTGACTGTAATGCTGGTCTGTACAAACCATACTGAAAAGTGCTGCAGCTAATGCGGGCATCAAACGAACTGTTTCTTTCCTTGAACTGGCATTTTCAAGCCAATACTTGAGGGAAATTATGTGCGCTATACACACTGAAGGTAGAGAGCCCCTCATTAATGGAAATAGCCTTGTGCGGATGGAGAGAGCGATTGAGTACATTAATTAAATTCCCATGCCAGAGGCATAATCAGATGGCATAACTGGGAGCACAGTGGTTAACATTGCTACCTCAGTGCCAAGCACCAGGGTTCGATTCCTGACTTGGGTCACTGTCTGCGTGGAGTCTGCATGTTCTCCCTGTGTCTGTGTGGGTTCCCTCCGGGTACTCCAGTTTCTTCCCACAGTCTGAAATATGTGCATTGGCAATGCTGAAATCTCCCTCAGTATACCCGAACAGGCGCCAGAATGTGGTGATTAGAGGATTTTCACAGTAACTTCATTGCAGTGTTAATGTAAGCCTACTAGTGACAATAATAAATAAACCTTTATAACCGAGATTGGAACTCCAATGCAGCACAGAGTTGTTGCACTGTCAGAGCTCCCAGCTTTCGGGGAACCTGCTAAATGTCTGCCCTCTCAGGTGGGCGAAACAGCTCCTTTGGCATTGTTTTGAAGATCACGAGGGTTTTGCTGGCATCTTGTCCAATATTTGTCCTTTAGTCAACATCAGCAGGTGGATGTGTTTGTGGGAGTTTGTTGCGTGCTAACTGGGTGCCACATTCCCAGAATTACAGCAATGACTCCACATCCAAAGGAGCTCCTCACCTGTTGGTACACTCCGAAATCACAAGAGGGGCAACATTATTTTAGTGTCAGAAGCAGACTTACATTAACACTGTAATGAAGTTACTGTGAAAATCCCCAAGTTGCCACAGTCCAATGTCTATTTGGGTACACTGAGGGAGAATTCAGCACGGCCAATCCACCTAACCAGTCTTTCAGACTGTGGGAGGGAACCGGAGCACTCAGAGGAAATGCACACAGACATGGGAAGAACATACAGAGTGCGCACAGGCAGTGACCTAAGCCGGGAATCGAACCTGGTTCCCAGGCACTGAGGCAGCAGCTCACCACTGTGCCGCCCATATAAATCCCTAGACAAATCTGCTTTGATTCCAAGAGCTAATTTTCTTTTCACTGCCGTCAAGATTCTCCACAATTGGTCTCATTGTTACTAAACAGCAGCCACTTGAATCTAAAACACATCTCCTTGCTCAGGCGAATGAGGAAGAGGAGTTTTTTTTTTCTCCCTTGAAGTCTCCAAACATTCAGACAAATGATCAAAGCAGAGATTTTGCTTGGTCTATCGTAGAAAATGCACTTGAGAAGTCATTATCAAGACTCTGGCATCAACAGGAAATCTTTAGTGGTGGTGGTGGGGGGAGGGGGGGGGTGGTGTGTGGTTGGGGGGGGGGGGAGGGGGGGGGCTGCAGAAATCATCATCTTGTAGAACCCCAAGGCTTAGGGTGGAGAGGATGGTGTGAGAATGATTAAAGAAAGTTAATTAGGGTAGGAGGACTAATCAAGAACTTGTAAAGGGATTTAAAGCAGTGATTCATGTTACGGGAAGCAGGAAGAAAAGGGCTGCCCCAACCCAGTTCAACCACATCAGAGCTATCGCCAACCAGGGTGAAATAGCAACGTCAGGAATCCAGCGAAAGATTTAGCTTCATCTCAAAGAGATGACTTGTTTAAGTAGAACCAATTTTCAATATTCCATTCAAAGTGACTTTGAAGGTGGGGAGGTGGTGGCCTAGTGGTATTAGCACTAGACTATTAATCCAGATTAATAGACTGATCACTCAGCAAATGTTCTGGGGACCCAGGTTCGAATCCCGCCACGACAGTGAAATTTGAATTCAATAAGTAGTATCTGAAATTAAGGATCTACTGATGACCTTGAAACCCTTTAGGGAAGGAAATCTGCCATCCTTACCTGGTCTGGTCTACGTACAACTCCAGAGCCACAGCAATGTGGTTGATTCTCAACTGATCTTGGTACAAGGGCAACTAAGAATGGGCAATAAATGCTGGCCAGCCAGTGATGCCCATGTCCCACAAATGAATAAAAAATTTTAAATTCTGGCAAATATTGTGGTTTTCTTCATGCCAGGTGTTTCAAATCGTCGTACAGCTAATAAAGTACTTTTTGAACTGTAGTCATTATTGTAATGTTGGAAACACCACAGCCTATTAGCACACGGCAAGCTCACACAACCAACAATGTGACAATCACTACCTAAGTGCTGTGTTTTTAGTTTTTAAATGCAGTATTGACTGAGGGATGAATATTGACCAGGATTCTGCAGCATCAGAGCAGGTTTCAGCCCCGGAGGGGGAGCTGAACCTGGAATCTTGTGATCCAGAAATAACTCTGATGCCAAGAGAGTCCCAGATGAAAATGAGAAAATGATATCTGCATCCAAAGCCTACATGCTGACTGACTGTTATTCACTGGACAAGAAAACACATTGTCATACGCAACCTAATATAAGTGAATTAAGTTAATACCATATCCATGCACCAATTCTTATTGTAAAACAACTGTGGAAGACAAGAATCGCAAACAATGCAGAAGAAGCTATTCAGCCCTTTGAGTCTGCACCAACTCTCTGACAGAGTATTTTATCCAGACCGTCTCTCTGTACCCCTAAACATTTACCTTAAATAACCCATCCAAACCTACACATTGTGAGACGTTAAGGGGAAATTACCATGACCAATTCACCTAACTTGCACATCTTTGGACTGTGGAAGGAAACCGGAGCACCTGGAAGAAACCCATGCAGACTTCACTCAGACCCGAGGCTAGTATCGAACCTGGGTCCCTGGAGCTGAGAGACAGCAGTGTTAACCGCTGTGCCACCCTAATGACCATTACAGTGACCTGGAGGAAGGTCATTGTCCAGTCCAGTCATTGTCCAGTCCAGTCAATATTCTAGATATTCTCAACTTGAGCGGAACAGCAGCGTGAATTTCACTCCTTGTTCCCAAAGATAAGCGAGTGAATAAAGGCAGTTCAGGTGGGTCCCCCAGTGGGAAAATATTTGTACAATAGCACCATCATTCAGCAACAGATAACCCCTAGTTTCCTGATATTCTTGGATTTACATTGTTTGCCAAATACAACTATTTGGCAGGATGTGTAAAAAAACTGCACGAGGCAAGATAAGATTTAGAGAGACAGCCTCATTGTTCCAGAGAGAGGATAAAATTCTCCTGCCAGCTTCACTTGATATTCAGATATGCTGTGGCTGCCATGATAAAGTGAATGAGGCGATATTGCTGTCCGCAGCACCCCCAACCAAAAAACCGTTTGAGCTAGCCAGCGCTTCCACAGCGAGAGCACTCAGGATGTGAAACTCAGCTGGCCCAATCATTCACCCAAAACTTTGGAGATAGTTGCCCAGTAATTTGCAAAACGTAAACTCCGCACCAGGATTTCCCACCTGAGGCCAGGAAGCCAGTGTCAAATGTAGGTCACGATCCCCACTCTGCGGCAGGGACAGTCACCTGACAGACAGCCACTCTCAGGAAAGACCAACTAATGGCCTGCGGGCATGCTCAGCATTTAACGAGGGGTCAGAGGACAAGCTCTTGAAGCTGGTGGTCAATGGGAGACCCTCCAGTACGGAAGGAGTTGCAGCTTTCAGAAAGGGAGAAAGAGTTTAATTATTTATTAGTCACAAATAGGCGTACATTAACACTGCAATGAAGTTACTATGAAAATCCTCTAATTCCCACATACCGGTGACTGTTTGGGTACGCAGAGGGAGAATTTAGCAAGGCCAAAGCACCTAACTGGCACATTTTTGGAGGAACCCAGAGCATCCAGAGGAAACCCACACAGACACAGGGAGAATGTACATACTCCACACAGACAGCAACCCAAGCTGGGAATCAAACCCGGATCCCTGGTGGTGAGAGGCACCAGTGCTAACCACTGTGCCGCCCTCAGCAGCAGCATTCTGGTGTGGAGCTGACAATCTCAGAAATCCAGTGGCTGGAGATGTGCGAAGGCCATGGCATTCAAGAGGGAGCCTATTGAATAGCCTCCGCTCGAATATCTCATTCTGCTGCGCTTGTGTGGAAAGGAAGAAATAATTCAAATACAACTTTTATCATCATCAGCGCATTCTTTATATTATTTACAGCCACAGATTGGTGGGAAACGTGAATATTCAATGGGCTGAGTGGCCTCCTGCACTGTAGTGTTTCTATGATTCCTGCCACCTTAGCCTGCAGCTGAGCCACAGTTAAGGAGATTCCTGCTGGGTGGG
Organism: Sphyrna mokarran; assembly: GCA_024679065.1. Classification (NCBI taxonomy): domain Eukaryota; kingdom Metazoa; phylum Chordata; class Chondrichthyes; order Carcharhiniformes; family Carcharhinidae; genus Sphyrna; species Sphyrna mokarran. The sequence goes on along the minus strand of JAGIQG010000030.1, from coordinate 21,921,977 downwards.
ATAACAGAAGGCAGTGCGCGGGGAATATGATTAGACCAAAGCTTGTAATTAGGGGCTGGAAAAGCACAAGGTAAGAAAAGGCTAACATCACATTCCAGTTAACAAGAACGTGTGAACAGCAGCTCCAGACTGGGAGAGTGGATTGGATATTGGATAGAGTAACATGGTGGAATTTGACTAAGGATCCAACGATAGCAGAGTAGAAATTATATCTTGACGCATCCATTGTGTTTCAGATATTGATTAAAATAAAATTAGAAACCATCCCCTGAAGCCTGGAAGATGAGTGTTAACATAATTGAACAATCACTGTGATCACCGCTCAGTGGCAGCCCCTGCCCGTCTCCCCATCTTCAGGACACTGGTAGAAAGACAAACGGCCTTAGTCATCTTCAAGACACAAGTTGTAGTGAAGGGATGACAGGCACCAGCAACTCAACACTAAAAAAATTTGTTGAGGCCTCACACGCAAGGGGATCAGGTGCATATCTTTCCCTAAACAGCTCCAATAACACTCCTGTGCAAAAAGGAATTCAACAAATCATCCATGTGCGAGCTGACAGCCAAAAACAACTAAGGAAGTTGCCATTCCTCACAGGGACAGTAGTCCGGGCAACATGCAAACAACCTTCCACGCTGGTTAGCTGTCTTACAGTTCAGGAGGTGGCACCGCAAGTCATAGAATCCTAGAGTGCAGAAGAGGGCCATTCAGCCCATCAAATCTATACCGACCACAATCCCACCCAGGTCCCATCCTTATAACCCCATGTATTTATCCTCCGACACCAAGGGGCAACTTAGCATGGACAATCCACCTAACTTGCACGTCTGTGGAATGTGGGAGGAAACCCACAGACTAAGGGAGACCATGCAAACTCCACACACATGCAATGACCCGAGGCCAGAATTGAACTCGGGACCCTGGTACTGTGAGACAGCAATGCTAACCCACTGTGCCACCACGCGGCCTGTGTCATTTGATTTTTAAACTAAAATCTCTACCAGCGGTTAATCAACACCTTCTCATGGCATCTCAGGCTGGATAATTGATGCAACCTTGCCCGCAGCCTGATAACCTTGAAAAAGGAAATTCCATCAGTCAGTGCCAGGGTATCTGTGCCCATCTACTCTGAATGCAATCTTAATGCTCTTTGGAAGGGAGAGATAATAAGTAGACATGGATTTTAATCCAGAATTAATTGGAACATGTATTCCAGCTTCCCCCAGGAGTGATATCGGTGGCACCTATGGGTTGGGCTGGTTAGTGTCAATGCGGGAGGGCAATCATTAATAAATAATTTAAGCAGATCACGTTGAGTGGTGCAAGGCTGTTAATGAGGAATAACAGGCTGCTTACCTGTTGTGACACAGTCGCAGCTAAACCAGCGACAGGAACAAAAATGTTCTCATTCATCCACAGCCAGAGATCCACAGTAAATTTAATAACTGTCTGAATGAATGTGTTCCCACTGCGCTCACTGTAGTATAATCGGGAGCCAGTGGATAAACCACGCTGGCCAATAGTTATCATGGTCGGATTATCATAAAAAGATGAGACTTTTCTACAAAACAGCTATTGCCAACCCCTCGGCCACTGCGGGCAAGGGCCCACACCATATCAACCACATCATTTCAGTGGGATCTTTAATGGTGTCCCAAGCCAAGGCATTACAGGAAATTTGGCACGTCAGCTACATGATTCTTACTAATCTTTTCAGATGCACCATAGAAAGCATCCTTTTCGGATGTATCACAGCTTGGTATGGCTCCTGCTCTGACCAAGGCTGCAAGGAACCACAGAGGCTGGTGAACGTAGCCCAGTCCATCACTCAAACCAGTGTCCCATCCATTGACTCTATCTACACTTCCTGCTACCTTGGAAAAGCAGCCAGCATAATCAAGGGCCCCATGCACCCTGGACGTTCTCTCTCTCATCTTCATCCGTCGGGAAAAAGACACAGAAGTTTGAGTTCATGTACCAACTGACTCAAGAACAGCTCCTTCCCTGCTACCATCAGACTTTTGAATAGATCTAGCTTATGTTAAGCTGATCTTTCTCTACGACTGTAACACTACATTCTATGCGCTCTCCTTTCCATCGCTCCTATGTATTCTATGAACGGTACACTCTGTCTGCAGGATGCAAGAAACAATACTTTACACTGTATCCCAATACACATGATAAAAGTAAATGAAATCATGGAATAACTGTTTACATCAAACTTGATTACAAACTCCCACATAGATAATCATTTTATTTACAGGAGGTCAGAGCAAAGCACAGAATTGTTTGTATTAAGAAGGAGCCAAATAGTACTTCACATCTTCCTCTGAACACAATAATGGATGGTTGGCGCAATATTGCAGATATTTCGAGCATGCCACATCTTTGGGACTAGTGCAGTCATCCTGAAATGGCCAGGGAATGTGTCATCAGGGAGTGTGTCTTCAGGGAGTTAACTTTACACCCACTTGCCATAGATTTAGCAATGTGGCAACTTACGGAGAAATACTAAAACACACCCCCCGGCCGTCATTTTGTGCGGGGAAATAAAATATAAAGCAGAGACAGATTGTACAAGAAGCAGGATCAAGTTACCCACTGTACAGTGAGAATGACCCAGGATATTGGTACTAAACCGCAGCAAAATGAGGGCACAGGGCAATGAGCTGTGAACTGTGTGCCACTGCTCTGCCCAGAGACTGACAACTAGGGATGTTGTTAGTTTTGGGCACACACTCCCCTCACACTCCCCCCCCTTCCTTTCTGGGCACACACTCCCCTCACTCTTCCCCCCAACCCCCAACTCCCTTCTGGACATACACACCCCACATTCTCCCCCCAACTCCCTTCTGGACACACACACCCCTCACTCTCCCCCCCCACACACACCCCGCACTCTTCCCCCGCCCCCACCACACCACACACCTCACTCTCCCTCCCCACTCTCTCTTACACACACACACACACACACACTCCCTTCATTCACCGCTCCCCCTTCTCTCCCCACTCTGACACACACTTCACCCTCCCTTCCCACACTCCCCTCACTCTCCCTCCCCCTTCCTCCCACACACTTCCCCCTTCCACACACTTCCCTCCCCAATCTCTCACGCACACACACATACACACCCTTCACTCTCCCTCCCCCCTCTCTCACTCTCAAGATACACTCCCCTCCATCCCACACTCCCCTCTCTCACTCTCAAGACACACTTCCCTCCCCCTCAAAGACACACTCCCCTCCCCACTCCACACACACACACACACACACCTCCCTTCACGTCTCCCCCCCCTCTCTCTCTCGACGCACACTCCCCTCACTCTCCCTCCCCCTCTCTCTCTCACGCGCACAACACTCCCCTCACTCTCCCTCCCCTCTCTCTCTCTCACGCACACACTCCCTCACTCTCCCCTCCCCCCCTCTCTCTCTCAACACGCCTCACTCCCTCCGTCCCCCCCTCTCTCCTCTCTCTAAACGCGCACACCCACACTCCTCCTTCACTCTTCTCCTCCCTCCGCCCTCTCTCTCTCTCTCGCGCACCCACTCCCCTCACTCTCTCCTCCCCCCTCTCTCTCTCTCTCTCACGGCACACAACCTCTCCCATCTCTCTCTCTCTCTCACTCGCCTCCCTCACTCTTCACCTCCCCCCTCTCTCCTCTCCTCACTCCGACATTCCCTCTCACTCTCCCTCCCCCCTCTCTCTCTCCACTCGTGCTCTCCCCTCACTCTCCTCTCCCCCTCTCTCTCCACACACTTTCCCTCCTCTCCTTCCCCCCCTCTCCACTCACTCCCCCCCCCCTCTTCTCCTCTCGCTCTCTCTGCTCACTCCCCTCACTCTCCCTCGCCCCTCCTCGCTCGCTGAGCGCACACACTCCCCTCACTCTCCCTCCCCCCCTCGCCCACTCCTCACTCTCCCTCCCCCCCTCGCCACACTCCCCTCACTCTCCCTCCCCCCCTCGCTCACACTCCCCTCATCTCTCCCCTCACTCCTCCACCCCCTCACTCTCTCACACTCCCCTCACTCTCCCTCCCTCCCCTCGCTCATCCCTCCCCTCATCTCCTCCCTTCCTCCCTCCCTCCACCACCCTCAACTCCCTCTCGCCTCCCTCCCCCCCTCGCTCCACACTCCCCTCACTCTCCCTTCCACCCTCGCTCACCTCCCCTCACTCTCTCCTTCCCCCCTCGCTCCCATCTCTCACTCCCCCTCACTCTCCTCCCCCCTCGCTCTCCCCCTCGCTCACACTCCCCTCACTCTCGCCATCACGCCCCTCACTCGCTCCACTCCCCTCACTCTCCCCTTCCCCCCCTCGCTCACACTCCCCTCACTCTCCCTTCCCCCCTCGCTCAACACTCCCACACTCCCCCACTCTCCTCCCTTCCCCCCTCGCTCACACTCCCTCCACCTCTCACTCTTCCCCCCCCCTCGCTCACACTCCCCTCACATCTCCCTCCCCCCTCGCTCCATCCCCTCCTCTCCCTTCCCCCTCGCTCAACACTCCCTCACTCTCCCTTCCCCCCTCGCTCACACTCCCCTCACTCGCTTCCCCCCTCCTCACACTCGCCCTCACTCTCGCTCACCCTCGCTCACACTCCCCTCACTCTCCCTTCCCCCCTCGCTCACACTCCCTCACTTCCGCTCACACTCCCCTCACTCTCCTTTCCTCCCTCGCACTCCTCACACTCCCTCACTCTCCCCTTCCCCCCTCGCTCCCCTCACCGCTCACACTCCCCTCACTCTCCCTTCCCCCCTCGCTCGCTCACGACTCCCCTCACTCTCCTTCCCCCCTCGCTCACACTCCCCTCACTCTCCCTTCCCCCCGCGCTCACACTCCCCTCACTCTCCCTTCCCCCCTCGCTCACTCCCCTCACTCTCCCCTTCCCCCCTCGCTCACACTCCCCTCACTCTCCCTTCCCCCCTCGCTCTCCCCTCACTCCCCCCTTCCCCCCCATCACACTCACTCTCCCTTCCCCCCTCGCTCACTCCCCTTCCCCCTCCTCACTCCCCCTCCTCTCCCTTCCCCCCTCGCTCACACTCCCCGCACCCTCCCTCCCCCCTCGCTCACACGCCCCTCCTCTCCTTCCCCCCTCGTCCCACTCCCCTCACTCTCCCTTTCCCCCCTCGCTCGCACAGCCCCTCACTCTCCCTTCCCCCCTCGCTCAACTCCCTCACCTCCCTTCCCCCCCTCGCTCACTATCCCCTCACTCTCCCTTCCCCCCGCGCACACACTCCCCTCACTCTCCCTTCCCTCGCTCTCCTTCCCTCGCTCACACTCCCCTCCTCTCCCTTCCCCCCCCTCGCTTCCACTCGCTCACTCCCCTTCACTCTCACCTTCCCCCCTTCCCTCCCCTCTCTTGCTCACACTCCCCTCTTACTCTCCCCTATCTCCCCCTCGCTCACACTCCCCTCACTCTCCTTCCCCCCTCCCCACTCCCCCACACTCCCCTCCCACTCGCTCACTCCCTCCTCTTCCCCCCTCGCTCACACTCCCTCTCACTCTCCCCCTTCCACTGCCACCATCCCCTCGCTCACACTCCCCTCACTCTCCCTTCCCCCCTCGCTCCCTCACACTCTCCCCTCACTCTCCCTTTCCCCCCTCGCTCACACTCCCCTCCCACTCCGCTCACCTCCCTCCCCCCTCGCTCACACCTCACTCCCCCCTCACTCTCCTTCCTCCCCAACTCTCGCTCACACTCCCTCCCTCTCCCCCCTCGCTCCTACTCCCCTCGACCTCCCTTCCCCCCTCGCTCACACTCCCCCCTGCTACGCCTCCCTTCCCCCTCGCTCACCTCCCCTCACTCTCCTCCCTCTCGCTCCCTCACTCTCCTTCCCCCCTCGCTTCTCCCTCCCTCACACTCCCCTCACTCCCCTCCCATCCTCCCCCTCTCTCACACCTCCCCTCACTCTCCCTTCCCCCCTCTCTCACACTCCCCCACTCTCCCTTCCCCCTCCCTCGCTCACACTCCCCTCACTCTCCCTTCCCACTTCTCCCTCTCTCACTCATCCCTTCCCCCCTCGCTCACACTCCCTCCCTCCCTTCCCCCCTCTCACACTACCCCTCACTCTCCCTTCCCCCTCGCTCACACTCCCCTCACTCTCCCTTTCCCCCCTCCTCACAACTCCCTTCTCACTCTCCTCTTCCACTCCCCCACTCTCTTCACCCTCCCTCACTCTCCTCCCCTTCCCCCCTCTCTCACCTCCCCTCACTCTCCCTTCCTCCCCTCTCTCACACTCCCCATCACTCCCCTTCACTCCCTCACCCCCTTCCCCCCTCCCACACTCTCTCACTCTCCCTTCCCCCCCTCTCACTTCCCCCTCCTCCCTTCCCCCTCTCTCACACTCCCTCACTCTCTCCCTTCCCCCCCTCTCACACTCCCCTCCTCTCCCTTCCCCCCTCTCTCACACTCCCCTCACTCTCCCTTCCCCCCTCTCCACTCACACTCCCCTCACTCTCTCCTTCCCCCCTCTCTCACACTCCCCTCACTCTCCCGTGCTCTCATCTCACTCTCCCTTCCCCTTCTCTCGACTCCCTCTTCCCTCTCCCTCACTCTCTCTTTCCCCCCCTCTCTCACAACTCCCCTCCCCTCTCTCACACTCCCCTCACTCTCCCTTCCCCCCTCTCTCACACTCCCCTCACTCTCCCTTCCCCCTCTCTCACACTCCCCTCACTCTCCCTTCCCCCCTCTCTCACACTCCCCTCACACTCTCCCTTCCCCCCTCTCTCACACTCCCCTCACTCTCCTATACCCCCTCACTCTCACTCTCCTTCCCCCCTCTCTCACACTCCCCTCACTCTCCCTTCCCCCTCCTCTCTCACCACCTCCCCTCACTCTCACCTTCCCCCCTCTCTCACACTCCCCCCTCACTCTCCCTTCCCCCCTCTCTCACACTCCCCTCACTCTCCCACACTCCCTCACTCTCCCTCTCTCCCTCCTCACTCTCACCTCCCCCCCTCAATCCCCTCACTCTCTCACCTCCTCCCACTCACTCTCCCTTCCCCCCTCTCTCACACTCCCCTCACTGCTCTCCCTACACTCCCTCACTCTCCCTTCCCCCTCTCTCACACTCCCCTCACTCCTCCCTTCCCCCCTCTCTCACACTCCCCTCACTCTCCCTTCCCCCCTCTCTCACACTCCCTCACTCTCCCCCTTCCCCCACTCTCTCACACTCCCCTCACTCTCCCTTCCCCCCTCTCTCACACTCCCCTCACTCTCCCTTCCCCCTCTCTCACACTCCCTACCCCTCCCCCCTCTCTACACTCTCTCCCCTTCCCCCCTCTCTCACTCACACTCCTCCTCACTTCTCCCCTCCCTCATCTCCCCCCCCTCTCCCCTCTCACCTCCCTCACTCTCCTTCCCCCTCTCTCTACACTCCCCACTCTCCTCTCCCCCCGCCTCTTCACACTCCCCTCACCTCCTCACTTCCCCCTCTCTCACACTCCCTCACTCTCTTCCACACACTCCCCTCACTCTCCCTCCCCCCTCTCTCACACTCCCCTCACTCTCCGCTTCACCTCCCTCTACTCTCCCTCCCCCCCCTCTCTCACACTCCCCTCACTCTCTACTCCCCTCACTCTCTTCCCTCTCTCTCTCACACTCCCCTCACTCTCCTTCCCCCCTCTCTCACACTCTCTCACTCTCCTCCTCCCCCTCTCCCCTCTCTCTCTCACTCCCTCTCCTCTCCTCTCCCCCCTCTCCTCTCTCTCCCTCACCCCACACTCCCTTCGCTCCCTCACACTCCCCTCACTTCCTCCCATCACATGGTGCCCGCACTCTCCTCTCCCCCCTCCTCACACTCCCCCTCACTCTCTCCCCCTCTCTCTCTCACACTCCCCCTCACTCTCCCTTCCCCCTCTCTCTCACACTCCCCTCACACTCTCCCTTCCCCTCGCTCTCTCACACCCCTCACTCTCCCTTCCCTCTCTCCTCGCTCCTCACACACACACACCCCTTCACGCTCCTCCCTCCTTCTCTCACACTCCCCTCACTCCCTCCCCCCCTCTCTCTCACCACACACTCTTCACTCTCCCTCCCCCCCCTCTCTCACACTCCCCTCACTCTCCCTGCCCCTCTCACTCACACTTCCCTCACTCTCCCCCCTCCCACACACACTCTCTCCCTCCCTCCCTGTCAGGTCTGCTTACAATAAGTGCTTGGCGCAGCTCACGTCATTGTTAACAGGTACAAACCTGTCTATTTCAGGAGATTCCGAGTCACTGTCTGAAATTAACTTGATTCTCAGATAGACTTTCCCTTATGTTAATAATAGATGTGGCCAAGGAACTTTCTGTTTTAAGAATAAGCCAGACAGAGAATCGGATATTTGCAGCAACAGCGATTTTTTTAAAAAAAAACTTCATTAAACTGGATTAAAACCTTTAGAAAACATCCAAAGCTCCGGAAAGTCAGCGCAGTTTCCAGATGTGCTGCCTCTTACCCCTGCTGCTGCTGCTCCTGGCCACCTCTCTCTGCACTCACTCAAGTTCACTCACTGGCCACACGCGGAAACAGTCACCGTTCCGAAAACTTGCCTTTAAATGCACTTCAATTATTTTCACATCCTTCCTCTTTGGTGGGGGGGAGAGGTAAAGTGGTTTTCTCCGTCAATACCACATCACTTCCCGTAACAAGGCTCCACCTCTCCTGCAGGATCCCCTGTACCTTAGCAACCACCCAATGAGCCTGTGAGTGACTCAGTAGCTTTAGTGAGCAGTATAACATCTCCCTGCTCACACTAACACGCTGGAGTGGGCCCGATTTACATACTCTTCTATGCATTGCAGCTGAATATATAGTATAATGTGACAATAACTCAGCTGTTCTATACATTGCAGCTCAGTGCTGTAGAAGCGCTGAGTTATTGTTACATTAAATTGTATTCATTTGAGTTGTCACATGTATTGGTCCAGTGAAAAGTATTGTTCCTCGCATTGCTTGCTGTTCATAGAGTATGAGGTAGAGGTGTGGGCTGGGGTGGACACAGTAAGAAGTCTCACCACACCAGGTTAAAGTCCAACAGGTTCATTTGGAATCACGAGCTTTCGGAGCACTGCTCCTTTATGAAGTGATACATGGGGAGAAGGACAGAATTCTACAAGATTATGAGGAGCACAGACAGAGTGGATAGTCAGAAGATTTTGCCCAGGTAATTATTATGGGGCATACGTTTAAGATATGAGGGATAAGGTTTAAAGGAGATGTACGAGGCAAGTTTTTTTTAACCACAGAGGATGGAACTCACTATCTCCCCCGGTAGTGGAAGCAGATCTGATAGTGAGTTTAAGAGGTGTTTTGACAATTACTTGAATAGGATGGGAATAAAGGAAATATGGTCCCCGAAAGGGCAGGTGGTTTAAGTTCAGTCGGGCAGCACGGTCAGTGCAGGGTTGGAGGGCTGAAGGGCCTGTTCCTGTGCTGTAATTTTCTTTGTTCTTTGAAAGGAGAGGGTGCAGGTTGTAGTGTTACAGTCATAGCTAAGGTGTAAAGAAAGATCAACTTAATGCAAGGTAAACCCATTCAAAAGACTGACAGTGGGAGGGAGGAAGCTGTTCTTGTGTCAGTTTTTACGTGACTTCAGACATCTTTATATGAAAGGAGGTAGAAGAGAGAGTATCCAGGATGCATGGGGTTAATTATGGTAGCTGCTTTCCCAAGGCAGCGGGATGTGCAAATTGATTCAATGGGTGGTGAGGGTTAGTAGTCTCAGCTCAGCCCCAGGGAGAATGTATATTTGCCTTTCACACATCCAGTGTGAATCCACCAACAGTGCCACACATGTGCAATCCATTGCCCACCTTGGGGAATGAGCTAAGGCAGCCACTGAGCGAGCCTGGTATGAATGCTGGACGAAGTCGGAAAGGGGACCTCAGTCTTGCAAAATGCAAAAGACTAGCACTTACATAGCGACCAGCAGATATCTGGAAAGTACTTCCTGACCAATTAAATGCTTTTTGGAGTGTAGGAATGTAGGAAACACAGCAGCCAATACGTGCAATGCAAACTCCCAGAAACAGGGAGACTCCAGGAGGCTGCTTTGCAAAACCCTGCAGAAAAAAAAATCATCAGGACATTAAAACGTGATTTTTGAAATCATTTTCTTTGAACATTTCTCTATGCAGATATAAAAAATATTGAAGGGGGGGGAAGGTCTAATAGTCAATATCATCCAATTGGGGAATGAATCTTTCTGCTTTCTGTTATGGTTCAGATCGGAAACCGTTTTATAAAGCCCACCTGAATCAAACGTTTTGCATCTTGAATTTAGCTACGACAAGCATGAGATGTTTTACCTCAGACATGATTTAAAAGATGCACTAGGGAGCTTTAATCAAAGTTTATTTAATATAGTTAACATGTATAGAAAGAAAATTAACAAGAATTGTACAACCCTTAACAAAGATACCTACAATGTTCCAATCAAATCAATCCCATACACAAAAGACCCTTTTCATAGGTTTAGCACAGCACAGACTAATGCTCACGTGATCCTGAAAATTGAGTCCTTTGGTTGGAGAATTGAAAATTCTTAATCTTAATTCATTCAGAACAAGTTGAAGACAAGATAGCTTCCCAAAACACCAAAAGACTTTGGTCCGTTCCCAACAACAGCAGATTTTTACTCTTCAGAAAAGCAACAGAATTTTCAAAACAACAGAGAGAGAGACTGCTTTTTTAGTTTGATGCTTCTAACCCCCAACACCCAAAAATGGAAACCGAAACTTAACTCCTGTCACTTGACCTGTTTTTCTTCCTCCCAACAATGACATTGCCTAAGACCATGACTATATAGATATTCATTGTGAGAGACGCAGAGATCATGATTTAAAAAAACTTCTTAAAGTACACTAATGTCACATTTCCAATTACATAAGAAGGCCGTACATCACAAAGATGGATGTGTTGGCTAACTGTTGCTGGAGCTTGAGGGCAAGTCATGAGATAAAACCTCCAGGAATACATTTGAAATCAGAGATCAGATTCCCTTTGTTCACAAATTCAACTCAACTTCTCAGAATGCTTCAGGTACAAAGTTAGAATCCAAAACATCGGTAGCCCTGATACTTCTCAATATATAGAGCTGAATCTCTGATTGGATAGGCAATCATTACCAATCTTTCTGGCCAACCAAATGAACAAAATCAAATTAACAAGGGGACAAATTAAAGAAAGCAGCTCTGAAAAGGAAGGCAACAGCCCAAACAAGTGAAAGAAACTTAAAATATCAAATCAAAATGTGATTAAGGGGGCCAATATTGCATCCGAGTCCTTGCAGTGCCCAGCACGAATAGAAGGCATTGGCAATCATTATCTCAGTCAGGGAGCTCATACTCAGAGGCCAACCTCATCGACCACCTTAAGATCATTGTAATATTTAATTGGAGTTAGCAACCCCATCCAGAAATAACATGATAATGACCAGATCATCTGTTTTATTTTTGTGACGTATTTTGAGGGATAAATATTAGCCTGGACACCAAGGATAACTCCCCTGTTTTTCTACAAGATAGTGCCTATATTCTCTCTTCCACCATTTTCTGTCAGGAAAAAGATACAAAAGTCTGAGGTCACCTACCAACTGACTCAAGAACAGCTTCTTCCCTGCTGCTGTCAGACTTTTGAATGGACTTACCTTGCATTAAGTTGATCTTTCTCTACACCCTAGCTGTGGCTGTAACACCACATTCGACACTCTCTCCTTTCCTTTTCTATGAAAGGTATGCTTTGTCTGTGTAGCTCACAAGAAACAATACTTCTCACTGTATACTAATACATGCGACCATAAATCAAATCAAATCAAATCATTCACCTGGCCAAGCAGACATGTGGCCTCAATTTAATGTCCATGCACTACTGCTGGAGTGTCAGCCATTAATTATTTGTGCTTAAGCTCTGGGAGTGGGACTTGAACCCAGAACCTTGGGATTCAAGGGCAAGAGTGATACCAATGCTACAAAGGGAAACCTACCCCAATAATGCAGTTATAACCAGGGCTGCAAAGCTGCAGGAAATTCCGGAATCGCACAGTAGTTTGGGACAATGCTCAGAGGGAACAAAAATAAAAAGAACTCCAACCTTTGATGTCACCATAACAGCCCAATGTGGATTAATTTGGAACAAAGAACACTGCAGCACCAACAGGCCCTTCAGCCCACAAGCTGCGCTGATCATATCCCTACCTACTAGGCCTATCTATAACCCTCAATCCTATTAAATCCCACATACTCGCCCAGAAGTCTCTTAAAAGATCCTAACAAGTTCGCCTCCACCACCCCCAACAGCAGCCGATTCCATTCACCCACCACCCTCAGCGAAAAACTTACCCCTGACATCTCCTCTGTATCTACTCCCCAGCACCTTAAACCTATGAACTCTCGAAGTGACCATTTCAGCCATAGGAAATAGCCTCTGATAATCCACCCTATCTATACCTCTCGGCATCTTGTAAACTTTTAACTCGCCACTCATCCTTTGTATGTTCCTCAACATATCCTCATAAGGCATGCTACCCAATCCAGGCAACGTCCTTGTAAATCTCCTCTGCAGCCCTACACATAACCTTCCTTCAGTACATGTTGCAATAAAAAAAAACAATTTCATGGAGGAAAGTTTGACTTCACATTAATCTGCTTGGGGGGAATCCTAACCCCAACCACAGTCTGTCAGCAAGATCCTTCAGGTGGGGGAGGATCTTTTTGGGTGGGTGGAGTTCAAAGTCAACAAAAGTGGTCAACTGAGGGGACACCATAATATTTGGAGGATGCTTTGTTCTTCTCTCTACGCAGCAACAAGTTTCATCCCATAGGTCTCATAACATCAAGATCCCAGCGAGGTTTGGGATTGCCGTTCATTCTGTGCCATTGGCTGCAGTTGAGGCAGGGATGACGGGGTCAAGGGAGGTGGATGCCACCAAGTAGCACGGCTGGTGGAAGGCAGCCAATACGTGACTCCAAACCTCCACCCTCTCGTGCAGACTCCCCCCTCCCCCAGATTGCCAAAGAAATGGGGGTGCTTTGTAATTGTCCTCAGATGTATAAATCACCATTTAAGCACAATTCCTTTTCATTTGAGTGAGAGATTTTGTCTTTTGCCTCAATATGTAACATTTCCACCTGCAAATCTGAGGGTTGGAGGTTTGAAATTCTCCAACAGGCCCAACGCACATCATTCAGGTCCAGGCTAAAAAGCTTGTGTTACATAGAGTGAGTGTTTCATTCCTTATGGATGTGGTGTTAAAACCTTGTGAATGAGCTATCCGGTTACTCAGAGAACCATGATACAAGGTGCAGAAGAGCAAATGGTTCCCTTGCTGCAACAAGAACAGAAAACGCTGGAAAATCTCAGCAGGTCAGACAGCATCTACGGAAGGACAATAGAGCCAACGCTTCAAGGCTGGATGACCTATTCTCTTCATTTTCAGTCCTGATAAAGGGTCATCCAGACTCAAAACATTGGCTCTATTCTCCCTCCACAGACTCTGTCGGACCCACTGAGGGTTTCCAGAATTTTTTGTTTTAGTTTCAGATTCCAGCACCCGGAGTATTTCCTTTTGATTTTAGTTCTGTTGCTAACCTGGCTAATATTAGTTGTTCTGCCTGCAGAACTATGACAAAAGCAGTTGAATAGTTATTGCCCTCATCACTGCTCGTCGGGATCTTGCCGTGCACAATTTGCTGTGCCAGGGTCCCCGGGTTCAATTCCAGCCTTGGACGACTGATCAGTGTGGGATCTTGCTGTGTAGAACGAGAAACACTGCTGCACCTGGCTCTGGAAATAAAGTAAGCATTTCTCAAAGTAATTTATTGTGTGCAAGCAGCCTCGACAGCGATGCAATAATGCACAGGGCAAATCAATTTTATTTACTTGGTGCAAGATCTTTCCAATTAGGAGATTTATTGTGTACCCCTGGATTGAATAATATTGAGTGACATTTCATTGATGCGAATGTACTTCATTTATAACTACCATCACTCAATTCAATCTCGGTTAGAGTTTGTGGATTCTAGGCATTAATTTAAAGACTGGGTCCAATACGAAATGTGCTGCAGGATTCTCTACCTCATTAGCTTTCAAACCCACCTTGAGACAGGCTGAATATTAAATGACAAAAATATTGGACCCTTGAGGCTGCCCGCTTCCTGTAAAACTGCTGAGACAGAGCAAAGGAAGATTTTCAAAAAACTAATTAGGATGCTAGCTTACTGTGCAGAGAAACGAGTAAGTTTCTGATTGGTTCTGTTCATTTACCTCAATCCACGAGGCACGTTGCTTCTTCAGGGAAGGTTAGACCAATACATTCGCAACAAACAGCTAGAAATATTAACTCTGCTACAAGAAGATGATGGCCTAGTGGTATTATCGCTAGACTATTAATCCAGAAACTCTGCTAATGTTCTGGGGAAAACACAGTAAGAAGTCTCACAACACCAGGTTAAAGTCCAACCAGTGTATTTGATAATAAATCCACAAGCTTTCGGGGTTTGCCCCTTCATCGAAATTTGGTTGGACTTTAACCTGGTGTTGTGAGACTTCTTACTGTGTTTTCCCCAGTCCAACGCCAGCATCTCCACATCATGTTCTGGGGACCCAGCTTCAAATTCTGCAATGATAAATGATGGAATTTGAATCAATTTTAAAAAATTCAGAATTAAGAATCCACTGATGACCGTGAAACCCATCTGGTTCACTAATGTCTTTTAGGGAAGGAAATCTGCCAATACTTACCTGATATGACCTATAGGTGACTCCAGAGCCACAGCAATGTGGTTGACTCTCAGCTGCCCTGTGATTAAGGGCAACTCAGGATGGGCAATAAATGCTGACCATCCAGCAATGCCCATGTCCCATGAATAAATGAAGAATTTATTTATAGAATCACAGAATATCTACAGTGCAGAATTAGGCCATTTGGCTCAGAATATACATTGACCACAATCCCACCCGAGCCCTACCCTGTAACCTTACATATAGGGCTGCACAGTAGCATAATGGTTAGCACTGTTGCTTCACAGCTCCAGGGACCTGGGTCCGATTCCCAGCTTGGGTCACTGTGTGTATGGAGTTTGCACACTCTCTTCGTGTCTGTATGGATTTCCTCTTGGGTATTCCCGTTTTCTTCCACGAGCCAAAGATGTGCAGCTTAGGTTGATTGGCCATGTTACAAATTGCCCCCTTAGTGTTCTGAGATGCTTGGGTTAGAAGGATTAGCGGGTAAAATATGTAGGGATATGGGGGTAGGGAGTGGGTGGGATTGTGGTTGGTGCAGACATGATGGGCCAAAGGGCTTCTTTCTGTACTGTAGGGTTCTATGATTCTATGAAGCATATTAGTGGCACAGTGGTTAGCATTACTGCATCACAGCGTCGAGGACACACGTTCGATCCCTGCGTGGGTCACTGTCTGGGTGGAGTTTGTCCATTTCTCCCTGTGTCTGTGTGGGTTTCCTCTGAATGCTCTAGTTTCCTCTCAGAGTGTGAAGGGTGTGCTGGTGAGGTGCATTGGCCATGCCATATCCTCCTCCTCTGTACCCAAACAGGCACCAGATTGTGACAACTAGGGGATTTTCACAGTAACTTCATTGCAGTGCTAATTGTAACACTAAACTTAATTTAGTTAAAGTTTGGATATTGGAATTTTTAGTGTTAGTTTTGGGCAGCAAGGTGGCACAGTGGTTAGCAGTGTGGCCTCAGTGTCAGGAACCCGGGTTCGATTCCAGCTTTTGGTGACTCTGTGTGGACTCTGCACGTTTTCCCTGTGTCTGCGTGGGTTCCCTCTGGATGTTCTACTTTCCTTCCACAGTCCAAAGGTGTGCTGGATGGGCTATGCTCAATTGTCTCTTAGTGTCACAAGATGCGTAGGTTAAATGGATTAGGCATGGGAAATGTATAAGGTTAAAAGGATAGGGGATGAGCCTGGATAAGATGCTGTCAGAAAGTTGGTGCAGACTCGATGGGCTGAATGGCTTCCTTCGGCACTGTAGACATTCCATGGTCTATGGACATCCAGCAGCATTGTCATTCAGTCACGTATTCCTTGCTGTTGAATTGCTTGCCTATCATAGTGCATTATTTAAGAACATGATATAACAAGTGAATAAGAATCATAGAACACAGAACACTACAGCGCAGTACAGGCCCTTCGGCCCTCGATGTTGCGCCGGCCAGTGGACCCTCTAACCTAAACTATTCCAATATCATCCATACGCCTATCCACCAAACATTTGAATGCCCCCAAAGTAGGCGAGTCCACAACTGCTGCAGGCAGGGCATTCCACGCCCTCACCACCCTCTGTGTAAAGAACCTGCCTCTGACATCCTCCTATAACTACCACCTCTTAATTTAAAGTTATGTCCCCTCGTGTTGGTCATCCCCATCCGAGGAAAAAGGCTCTCACTATCCACCCTATCCAATCCCTTGATCTTCTTATACGCCTCAATTAGGTCACCATGTAACCTTCTTCTCTCCAATGAAAATAACCTCAGGTCCCTCAGCCTTTCCTCATAAGGCCTTCCCACCATACCAGGCAACATCCTGGTAAACCTCCTCTACACCCTTTCCAATGCTTCCACATCTTTCTTATAATGCGGCGACCAGAACTGTACTCAATACTCCAAGTGCGGCCGCACCAGAGTTTTGTACAGTTGTAACATAACCTCACGGCTCCTAAATTCAATCCCTCTACCATTAAAAGCTAACACACCGTACGCCTTCTTAACAACTTTATCAACCTGGGTGCCAACTTTCAAAGAGCTACGTACTTGTACCCCAAGATTCCTCTGCTCGACAACACTATTAAGGGTCCTTCCATTAGCCCTATATTTCATATGCCTGTTATTCCTACCAAAATGAATCACCTCACACTTATCCATATTGAATTCCATTTGCCACCTCACGGCCCAGCTCTGCAACCTATCTATGTCCCTCTGCAAACTGTAACATCCATCCACGCTGTCTACAACTCCCCCCACTTTGGTATGGTCAGCAAATTTACTAATCCAACCCTCTACACCCTCATCTAGGTCATTTATAAAAATGACAAACAGCAGTGGCCCTAAAACAAATCCTTGAGGTACACCACTTGTAACTGCACTCCAGGTTGAATATTTCCCATCAACCACCACCCTCTGTCTTCTATCAGCTAGCCAATTCCTATCCAAACTGCTAAATCACCTTCAATCCCATGCATCTGCACTTTCTACAGTAGCCTACCATGGGGAACCTTATCAAACGCTTTGCTAAAATCCATATACACTACATCAACTGCCTTACCCTTATCTACCTCTTTGGTCCCCTCCTCAAAAAACTCAATAAGGTTTGTGAGGCATGACCTACCCTTCACAAAACCGTGCTGACTATCCCTAATCAATTTATTTCTCTCTAGATGCTTATAAATCCTATCCCTTATAATTCCTTCCAAGACTTTGCCCACAACAGAAGTCAGGCTCACCGGTCTATAATTTCCAGGATGGTCCCTACTCCCCTTTTTGAACAAAGGGACAACGTTTGCCATCCTCCAGTCTTCCGGCACTATACCTGTAGCCAACGACGACATGAAGATCAAAGCCAAAGGCTCTGCAATCTCCTCTCTAGCCTCCCAGAGAATCCTAGGGTAATTCCCATCTGGCCCAGGGGACTTATCAATTTTCATACCCTCAAGATTCGCTAACACCTCCTCCTTATGAACCTCAATCCTACCCAGTCTACAATCTGGTATCGCAGTATTTTCCCCGACAACACTGTCTTTCTCCTGCGTGAATACTGACGAAAAATACTCATTCAGTTCTCTCCTATCTCCTCAGGCTCCACGCACAACTTCCCACTGCTATCTCTGACTGGCCCTAATCTTGCCCTAACCAATCTTTTATTATTTATATACCTGTAAAAAGCTTAGGATTCTCCTTAATCCTATCCGCCAAAGTCTTCTCATGTCCTCTTCTAGCTCTTCTCAACTCCCTCTTTAGCTCCTTCCCGGCTGATTTATAGCTCTCTATTGCCCTAACTGAGCCTTCACGTCTCATCATTATATAAGCCTCCTTCTTCCTCTTCACCAGAAATTCAACTTCCCTAGTACACCATGGTTCCCTCACTCGACCACTTCCTCCCTGTCTGGCAGGTACATATTCATTAAGGACATGCAGAAGCTGTTCCTTAAATATGCTCCACATTTCAGATGTCCCCAGCCCCTGCACTTTCCTGCTCCACCCTATGCATCCTAAATCTCTCCTAATAGCCTCATAATTACCTTTCCCCCAGCTATAACTACTGTTATTCGGTACGTGCCCATCCCTTTCCATCACTAAGGTAAACATAACCGAATTGTCACTATCACCAAGGTGCACACCCACCTCCAAGTCTAACACCTGGTCTGGTTCATTACCCAATACCAAATCCAATATAGCCTCGCCTCTTGTTGGCCTAGCTACTTACTGAGTCATGAAACCTTCCTGCACACATTGAACAAAATCAGCCCTTTCCCATTCACACTGTCACTGTGGTACAGCACGTTCTGAAAGGAATGTTTCTGTGTGGCCCAAGGAAACCCTGGTGTGCTCCCACTGCAGGAAGGCAAGGCCATGGTCGCCAGCTCTCTCAGTTACCAGCAGAGGTCAGCACAACCCGATGACAGGTCTAACTTTACAGTCCCATCAGAGGTGACCGTGGGCAAATCCATTCAGGCTGCAGTCACTATGGAAACAATCATATGGCTCCCAGGGATCAATGAGCAAATTACTGTCTAAACAGAAATCAATGGCCCCCATTACTCGGGCCTGCTTGTATCAGCTTTGGCGTGGAGCCTATCAGGAACCATTCATGTGGTCAGCAGCAACCAATAAACTTGCTGCAACAGAAATGACAACAGCAGGTCACTGAGCGACTATTGGCCAATGAGATCACCACTGATTTGTTTGTAAGAAAACATTTTTAGCAATTACATTTTGCCATGTTCGAACCCTCGGTTACAGATTTGCGAGACACATCCCAAAAAGATGCAATGTGGTCACTTACTCCGTCACTGTGGTTCCCACAAAGTTCGGCCAACTCACTGACACATTCGTTCACTCTCATTCGCAAGACAGAAACTCACGTCCTTTCAGCAGGCCAGACAAGTTGGTCAATTATACAGAGGGTCAAATGACTTTGCTCCCTCAGGGCAGAGTATAATCACACAGAGGAATTTGTCTCCTTCCTGTCTGCCTTCACACTGTTTAATTTAAAGTGGAAAAATGCGAGCAAAGGTTCCATCATTGAGGGAAGATTAATGACTAAGCGTCTTGCATCAGGACAGCTGAACATAAAAACTGACTTAAATAAAATCAACTTGATTGGCAAAACTGTATTTTAGACCTGGAGGCCCAAGGGCATTTGCCATTTGATGTAATATTGCAATTTCTGATAGCAGGATTTGTGAAATCTGAGTTTACTATTACATTTCGGGCATTCGCCCCAAGATCGGAGAAACATGCCCAAGGCCAACTGACTTTTGCATGGTCCGTGACCCGCTCGCTACGATTCCCATCACAGACGAGACAGGAAAATTCCTTATTGTAAGGGCCTGGCACATACAGGGTTAAGGTGGGACTAAGCACAGTAACACCCACACATTGATGTGAGAGAGCAGATGACTACACTTATGGTCAGTTGAATGTTAGACAGAGTTATATGTACCAGCCAGCATTGAGAAAGCTCCTAGCTTGTACCCTTTACTGTATACATAAATGGTTCTCAGAATCGATAAATACTCACAGTTAACATACACATGGTTACGAAGACTTCTTCAGATCTACCAAACTGTAACCAGCACTGTACAACGTGCAGAAAAATCCAAGAGCTCAGAGAAAATGTAGAGAAAACTAAAACGCTGGAAGTCTGAGAAAATAATTCAGCAAAGCAGAAGTTCCAGAAGGCACAGAGGAAAAATTACCAAGATAAAGCTCTAAGGAAAGGCTTGGAAGCTGAAGGCAGAGGCTTAAAATTCCTTACTGGAGATAAAGACTCCATTGTATCACCTTTGGAAATCCAGCTTCAGATCCCAGAACACAGTCAGCAGACAGAGCAAGGATAAGCAAAATCTTTTAAAATTCCCCGCAGTAGCAAGTCTTGATCAATATTAAAACATCTCAAAATCAGAAAATGCAATTTGATAAAATTGGTTGCCAAATGATCCCCAGATCAGCACCTGTGTTTATGGTGCCCGAGATCATTTTGAAAAACATATAAATAATTAACGGAACGCTCTGGGACAACCGTCACTTTTACATCCAGCTGAAGGGGAACAGAACAAGGATTCAACAAATTTGTGACTTGAAATATAAATGCTGGGGAAAAAGAACTCTGTAGGTAGCCACTGTAACGCCATTGTAACGGAGTCCACCAAAACTGCAAATCCCTTTGAGCGCAACCTTACTGGCTGTTCATACCACAACCCCACCACAGCCAGAGAATTTAGCAGTTTAGCTCAATCTCCGTTCACTTCAGCGGGATGGGAAAATCCCGTTACAATGGCGTTACAGTGGCTACCTGCAGAGTTTTCTACCCCCAGCATTTATCTTTAAGTCACGAGTTTAAGTTTAAGTCACATCCCCTTCAGCTGGACCAGCGCTCCAAAAGCTCATAATTCCAAGTAAACCCGTTGGACTTTAACCTGGTGTTGAGAGACTTTTTGCTGTGCCCACCCCAGTCCAACTCTGGCACCTCCACATCGTAACCTGGAAAGAGCAATCCAAAAAGCAGTCAGGATACAACCAGTTTAAGGAGGAAAATAAACCTCGCCAACCCACAGTTCAATGAGTTAAACACAAAGGTACAGATGCACTCCAGACCAGGGAAAGCGATACCCAAACCGGCCAACCATGTTAAAGCTACAGAGTAAAGCCCCCCCCACAGTCTGAGATCAACGTCGTACAATTTCAGTCCAATGCGTCGAGTGCAACAGAATTGGATACGATCTCAAACTACACAAACAAAATCTCAGAAATTCACAGAAGCCCCAAAGTTCATGCACAAGGTCAAGACTGCCAACCTGATGACACAAAGCCACGCTTCTTGGACAAGGTCAAAGATCTTGGTTCTGCATTTGGAATGTGGATATTTCAGTCTCTAAATTTTAAAAATGACACTAGAGACAATGCCACAATCCTTTAGATAAAAAAACCACGGCTGGCAACCCTGTAGTTGATACCATCCACAAACTCCTAAAAAAGTCAGGAGCTTAAAGTTCCCAGTGAAAATCACCCTGCAGGCAACACTGGCACAAGAATAAAACAATCTGTGAGATCTTGCTTGTGATCCACAATGAAAACTATCCATTACTGAGGTATCGAGTTTATACAGAATAAAGATGTGCAGATTAGGCAGATTGGCCATGCTAAATTACCTCCTACTGTCCAAAAACGTGTAGGTTAGGTGGGTAAGCCATGGTAGATGCACAGGATTATTGGGAGAGGACTGAGTGGAGGGCCTTGGGTCGGATGTTCTTTCAGAGAGTCAGTGCAGACTCAGATTGGATAGCCTCTTTCTCCACTCCTAGGATCATAAAAGCCCTATCGTGGATAAGAAGGCCATTTTGCCCATCTAGCCTTCACCAACAACAATCACACCCAGGCTCTACCTCCATAACTCCATGTATTTATTCTGCTAATCCGCCTGACACTAAGGGGCAATTGAGCATGGCTAATCAACCTAACCCAAGTGTGGGAGGAAACTGGAAGATCTGTTTTTGCCATTGTTTATTGAGGGATAAATATCAGCCCCAGGAAACCAGCACGAATTCCCCTTTCTTCTCCAAAGTGCCATTCTCATGGGTAGGCAGGCAGCGCCTTGGTTGAAGGGCTTAACCTCACAGTACTGTGGCACTCCCTCAGCACTGCACTGGAGCGTCAACCTAGATTTTTGTGCTCAAGCACTGGAAGGGAGACTTGAACCCAGAACCTTGCTTCTCAGGAATGAGACTGATGCCAATAACTATAACCATAAGACATTGGAGCAGAAGTAGGCCCATTGAGTCTGCTCCTTCATTCAATCATGGCGGATATTTTTCTCATCCCCATTCTCTAGCCTTTTCCCCATAACCTCTGATTCCCTTATTAATCAAGAACCTAGCTATGGATAGATAAATAGATAAATAGAATTGAGCTAACACTGGAGCAGGAAAATCAGGTAAGTTTGAAAATGAGAGTAAAAATAAAAGCAGAAATAGGTAAAAGAAATCGCAATGAAAATGGATCAACAATTAATTGACCTTATTGTAAATAATACTGAAGATGAAAGAGATTAGATTATTTGCACAGTCTGCCTAACATAGAACATAGAACATTACAGCACAGAACAGGCCCTTCGGCCTTCGATGTTGCGCCGACCAATATAAAAAGCAATGCCCCTCCAAACTAAACCATTCCCTTCTCTTCCATATACTTATCAACTAACCTCTTAAACGCCACCAAACTTGGCGCATCTACAACTGCTGCAGGCAGGGCATTCCACTCCCGAACCACCCTTTGGGTAAAGAACCTACCTCTGATATCCGTCCTATAACTATCACCCCTTAATTTAAAGCTGTGTCCCCTCGTGCTAGCTTTTTCCATCCTAGGAAAAAGGCTATCACTGTCCACCCTATCTAAACCTCTAATCATCTTATATGTTTCGATCAGGTCCCCTCTTAGCCTCCTCCTTTCTAACGAAAACAAATGATCAAGTAAGTCGAAAGCAGCATGTTGGGTGTGTACTACACCACATGGGCTGCAGCTGTTCAAGAAGACAAGTTCATCACCACTTTCTCAAGAGTGATTAGGGATAGACAATAAATGCTGGTCTAGCCAGTGACACCCACATCCTGCTGTGAAAGAAGATGGGGGAAAAAAAATGAACTAACCAGAGGGTAGCAACCACCACAATAAAGATGTTTGACCTAAAGGTGTTGCTGCGTGACTGTAAAAATTAAACTGGTGCTGTCTGTCAACAGCACTGTACAGATTATAGAGGAAAGGGACCAACAATGGACAAGGTGTCAGAATTATAGTGCTGAAGCAATGGTTCTTAAGTAGAACAAAAGGGAAGCAGAGGTTACTGAGGGGAAAATGACAGGCTAGATATTCCCCACCCCCTTTGACAATACCTGTAATAACACTAATAAAAAATTACTGTTTGTAATTTTTATAAATGATCTGGATGAGGGTATTGAAGGATGGATTAGTAAATTTGCGGATGACACTAAAGTCGGTGGAGTGGTAGATAGTGAAGAGGGGTGTTATAGTTTGCAGAGAGACTTGGACAAGTTGCAGAGCTGGGCCGAGAGGTGGCAAATGGAGTTTAATGTGGAAAAGTGTGAGGTAATGCACTTTGGCAGGAATAATAAATGTGTAGAGTATAGGGCTAATGGTAGGATTCTTAATAGTGTTGATGAACAGAGGGATCTTGGTGTATTTGTGCATCGATCCCTGAAAGTAGGCAGTCAAGTCGATAAGGTTGTTAAGAAGGCATATGGAGTCTTAGCTTTTATTGGTAGGGGGATTGAATTTCGGAGCCGCAACGTCATGTTGCAACTGTACAAAACTCTAGTGCGGCCGCACTTGGAGTATTGTGTGCAGTTCTGGTCCCCACATTATAAGAAAGATGTGGAGGCATTGGAGAGGGTACAGAGGAGGTTTACCAGGATGTTGCCTGGTATGGAGGGCAGGTCCTATGAAGAGAGGTTGAAGGATTTGAGGTTGTTTTCGTTAGAAAGGAGGCGGCTAAGAGGGGATCTTATTGAAGCATATAAGATGATTAGAGGTTTAGATAGGGTGGACAGTGATAGCCTTTTTCCTAGGATGGAGAAAGCTAGCACGAGGGGACACAGCTTTAAATAAGGGGTGATAGTTATAGGACGGATATCAGAGGTAGGTTCTTTACCCAAAGGGTGGTTCGGGAGTGGAATGCCCTGCCTGCAGCAGTTGTAGATGCGCCAAGTTTGGTGACGTTTAAGAGGTTAGTTGATAAGTATATGGAAGAGAAGGGAATGGTTTAGTTTGGAGGGGCATTGCTTTTTATATTGGTCGGCGCAACATCGAAGGCCGAAGGGCCTGTTCTGTGCTGTTATGTTCTATATCCTCCAGTGATATAACCTGGCCAAAACGTGGGCACATTATTTCAATTCCAGATTTGTCGACCAGGGAGGAATCCAGCCACTGATAATGGACAAGACAGTGTTTCAGTGCCAGCCCCCAGCCTGCTTTGATAGGGAGAGTTGGTGGCATCTGAGAAAAGAAATACCTCCCAAAACAAAAATAAAACGATGGTTGATGTGATTGGAGGTGGAGAAGTGTGGAATGCCACAATGTGGTGACACCAGGTAACGTGAGAGAATGTGGACAGTATTTGGACAACAGAATAAAGGTGATTTAGATCATCACTATCTGGAGAAGTTGATCTCATAGGAAGTGCAGAGATCTGGAGGATGGTGGGGGGTTGGAAATCAGCCAATAATCTTCCACAGCTTCTTATCACTAGTTCAAAAGCAATCAGAGAGTCAGAAAATGAGTCACTTGCCCAGACTTTTGGGGTTCAGAGATCTTCAAAGATAGCATCCAAATCCTTACATGTTCTTGAGTCAGTTGGTACGTGCTCTCAGACTTTTGTATCTTTCTCCCCAACAGGAAGGTGGAAAAAGTATGTCCGGGGTGCATGGGGACCTTGATTATGCTGGCTGCTTTTCCGTGGCAGCAGGAAGTATCGACTAAGTCAATGGATGAGAGGCTGGTTTGCGTGAGGAACTGGGCTATGTTCCTGACTCTTTGTAGTTTGTTGTGGTCTTGGTCAAGCAGGAGTCATATCAAGCTGCGACACATCTGGATAGGATGCTTTCTGCGGTACATCTGTAAGAATTGCATCAAAACTGCCGCAAAAAAAATCAATAGTGTATCAAAGATGACTAATCGAAGATTATCCATTTGCCTTGGGACATTTAATTCCAAAGATGTGCAGGTTAGGTAGATTGCCCCTTAGTGTCAGGGTGACTAGCGAGTGTAAATGCATGGGGTTATGGGGATAGAGCCTGTGTGGGATTGTGGTCAGTACAGACTCGAAGGCACCAGTTCCTGTGGTTATCAGAGCTCTTCAGTGTTTCCTTTATTTGGCCATATTTTAGTTCCATTCTGCTTTTGAACTTCCCCTTTTCTTGAAAATAAATCTCGCCGGCAGCAATGGGTGCACTGCTCGATTGCTCCACCGGGTGGCTCCAATCCTCCCTTCCACCTTGCTGCTGCACAAAAACAGAAAATGGGGCCAGTTCTGCAAGGCGCCACGAGATGGCAGCAATCAGCCATTGAATTGCAGTACTGGAGTCACAAAGTCATGATGTAGAGATGCCAGCGTTGGACTGGGGTAAACACAGTAAGAAGTCTGACAACATCAGGTTTAAATCCAACCGATTTATTTGATAGTAAACTCACAACCTTCGTTGAAGACCAGAGGCTCGAAAGCTTGTGAGTTTACTATCAAATAAATTGTTTGGATTTAAACCTGATGTTGTCAGACTTCTTCTTGTGTCACAAAGTCACACAGTGGCAAAAACTACACCATAAGCAAAGTATATGATCAAAGTCTAAAATCCCACTCACAGCCGGACCAGTATGTATGAAAAACAAAAACATGAAACCTAAAAATAGAAGCAAATGCTGAAACTATTTTTAGTCTGTGTTTCCTACAATTAAATGTCCCAAGGCAAATAGATAATCTTAGATTCATCAATTAATCATCTTTGGTACATTATTGATTTTTTGCAGCCACAGTTTTGATGCAACTTTTACAGATGCGCCACAGAAAGCATCCTATCCGGGTGTATCACAGCTTGGTAAGGCAATGCTCTGTGCAAGACCACAAGAAACAACAAAGGGTCACGAACGTAGGCCCAGTCCCTTATACAAACCAGTCTCCCAACCACCGACTATCTACACTTCCCACTGCCTTGGAAAAGCAGCCAACATAATCAAGGTTCCCACATACTCCATTCATTCTCTCTTCTGCCTTCTTCTGTTGGGGAAAAAAAAGATACAAAAAGTCTGACGTCATATACTGACTGACTTAAGAGCAGCTTCTTTCCTACTGCTGTCAGACTTTTGAATGGACCTAAGCTGATCTTTCTCTACACCTTAGCTATGACTGTAACACTACATTCTGTACTCTCCCCTTTCCTTCTCCCCTATGTTCTCTAAGAAGGGTATGTTTTGCCTGTAAAGCATGCAAGAAACAATACTTTTCACTGTATATAATACATATGATTATAATAAATCAAATCATGGTGATGTGGCTGTGACAGCGATTTCCATGCAAATATGTTACTGGTATTGAATTCTGTCATTCTTACAAAGTACTCAGCCACAGGGAAAAGGGGCTAAATATTTTTTTTAAAAAAATAAAAGGCATAAAATACACTTCCTCCTCAAACCCAGATGGGTTTTTTGAATCAGGGACAGTTCTCCAATCTGAATCATTCAGGTTATGAGCTTGAATCATTCTCCTTGTGAGCCCTGGGGTACGCAGCAGTGTCAGATCAGATATTAGAACATTTTCAGAAATGTCATCTCTTGGACACAGATTAGATTGATCCCACTGTGCTTTCTGGGGCTCCTTCATTCATCAAATCAACACAATCAGAAAAGGTTATCTGCTCACTTATCCCATTTGCTTGGTTATCTGTTAGCAATGGGTACAGATTAACTGTAAGATGCCACATTCTCACGGTCTGAGGATTTGAAGTAGACCATTTAGGATGGAGGTGAAGAGACATTTCTTCAGCCAAAAAGTCAAGAGCCTGTAGAATTCATACCACAAGAAATAGTTGATGTCAAAACATTGAATATATTCAAGAAGCAGCTGGATATAGCACTTAGAACTAATGGGATCAAAAGTTATGGTGAAAAAGCAGAATCAGACTATTGAGTTGGATGATCAGCCGTGATCATAATGAATGATAGAGCAGGTCTGAAGGACCAAATGGCCTCCATCCGCTCCTATCTTCTATGTTTCTATATCTATTTAATAATAATGACTATACCTCATATATATTTAATTGACGATGAAGATCTGTGATGTCGGTCCAGAATGTTAAAAGTCACCACTAAGTTGTTTCCTTTACTGTCTATGTTTGAGTTAGCTCGGGCATTATACATTATCATTTTGAAAAAAAGACAATAGCTGCTGTGCGCAAATTGGACATGTTCTCCCCGTGTCTGTGTGGGTTTCCTCCAGGTGCTCCAATGGGCTGAATGGCCTCCTCCTGCATTGTAGGATTCTACGAAATATCGTGATTCAGGAATTATGTTTGTGGGTAACAGTATTTTATATTCTCAATTGCTGACACCCCTCACTAGATTTCAATATTTTGTCCCAATGGCATTTGAGGAAATTAAATTATTCCTTTTTTCTTTTTGGAATATATTTGTTAAACATAAATTGAGAATTGCAAACAGATCTGCTTCCTCATTGCCGTTGTTAAAATCCTTTCTTGATCTGTGTCTCAAATTCTTACAGCCAATTAAATGCATTTGAAGTACAGTCATCTTCTGTTTTCATCTCCTGCCTTGTTAAAAGTTGCATTTAGGGAAAGGTTGATTGAGGCACAGAAATTGTTAAAAGAATAACAAATCAAAACCACTCAGTTATCTCAGCAAGCAAACCAGGCCACAGAGATTACAATGCTCTATATCATGTTCCTTTGGTTATTTGCAATATGCAGAGTACAGACGGCACTTGCTAAACTTAAAACAAAACATCTACTGTTAGATGTGAGCTTGGAGGCACGTGACATCATGGTATTATCACTGGACCAAAAACCTGAAGGCCTGGGTTTGAATCCCACCACAGGAGATGGTGGAATTTACATTCAATAAAATATCTGGAATTAAAAGTCTAATGATAACAATGAAACTGTTGTTATAAAAACCCATCTAGTGTTTCTTCCCCTTTTGAGGAAAACTGCTGATCTTACCTGAATTACAGAAATCCTACAGTGCAGAAGATCCCTACATGTGACTCCAGACACACAAATGGGCAGCACAATAGCACAGTGGTTAGCACTGCTGCTTCACAGCTCCATGGACCTGGCTTCAATTCCTGACTTGGGCCACTGTCTGTGTGGAGTCTGCACATTCTCCTCGTGTCTGCGTAGGTTTTCTCCAGGTGCTCCGGTTTCCTCCCACAGTGCAAAGATGTGAGGATTAGATTGATTGGCCATGCTAAAATTGCCCCTTAGTGTCCTGCAATATACACATTAGAGAGATTAGCGGATAAATATGTCGGAATATGGGGATAGGGCCTAGGTGGGATTGTGGTCATTGCAGACACGATGGGCCAAATGGTCTCTTTCTGCACTACAGGGTTCTATGATTTGGTCCGTTGTGTCTGCACTAACCACAATACCACCCAGGCCCTACTCCTGTAACATATTTACCCTGCCAATCCCACTGACACTAGCATCAATTTACCATGGCCAATCAACCGAACTGGCACATCTTTGGAGTGTGGGAGAAGACCCACACAGACATGGGGAGAACATGCAAACTCCACATAGAGTGATCTGAAGGCAGATTTGAAGCATGGTGGCATTGAAGCAATGCCACCATGCTGCAGACAACAGGCCTACATGTGACTCCAGGCACACAGAAATATGGTGAACTCTTAAATGCCCTCTGGAATAGCTGAGCAAGCCACACAAAGAAAACAAAAAGGAATGAAACTGAACAGATCATCCAACGTCAACCTTGGCACTGGAAATGACAAACCCAAACCTATCCTCTTTTTTGATGACTGTGGTAGGGGAATGGGAACTCCCTGTTTTTAAGATTATTGAAACAAATTAGGGACTACAGTGTGCCCTATATAGTGAAGGTATCAAAATGTGCCTCACTTATATAATGCAAATAAGCATATATCATTTTATGAACAAGTATTATCAATTTAAACATTATTTTTGTATTTTATTGTAAGCTTTGGCCAACAAGCAGCTTATCCCAACTCATATTAGGAAATAGGTTTAAGCACTCAGACTACTCTCTTTTGGAATAAAGTATAGTGTCTATATCCTATCATCAGAGGCCAGGCAACTGTACTAGCAAGGCTTTCGAAATGAATGGAAGGACTCTGCTTCTATCTGTAATGAAAAGCTGCAATGTAGTCTTTGCTGATAAAGAGGCAGTGGATCAGACAGAGACAATGACTCCAATATTGTTCTCAGGATTGCAGATGTTAGGAGCGACCCTGGGACCTACTGGATTGCATAGGTGAAGTTAGCAGGCAACACGGGGAGGGGGGGGAATCGATATGTTCAGCTGATCAATTAATTCCTAATTCCGCTAGAAGATAGAATGCTATTGCCTAAAGTAAATGAAGTGTACTAATGTAATTGGATCATCCAGTTTGGATGCCCGATGTGGCGGGAAGATCAAATCTCCAGAAATGTATAACTGTTGTGTTCACGTGATGTAACACCAGAGAGAGGCTAGAATCCTCTGACTATCTCCCCCAATACGTGTTGGTTAAATAAAATGTCTTTTACTGCACATTGTCTTTCATAAGTCTGTGTTTGCTGTGTTCGGCTGGCTGGATACAAGACTCACCAGAGGGTTACCCGGGGAAATTCCCCTTGCAAGAACCAAGCCAGGGATCAGCTCTGGATCAATGAAGAATGCAGGAGCAACATCAGGCATAGCTAAAAATCAGGTGAAGCTACAACATCTGGGGGCTGTGCTAAAATTGGCAAAGATGTCTCACAAATTAGTTGAGCAGAAGCCTGACATTGTTAAACTCACTGAATCATATCAACAGATAACGTCCCAGACACCACCATCACCATTCCAGGCAGATCCAGCAGAGTTTGTGTCACAGTGGGGACATAGTTGGGAGGGAGTTGTCCTGGGAGTCCTGAATATCGACTCTGGACCCCATGAAGTCTCATGGCACTAGGTCAAACATGGGCAAGAGAACTTCTTGCTGGTTACCATGTACTGTTTCCCCTCAGCTGATGAATCTGTACTCCATGTTGAACACTACAAAGTGTTCAGGGTGGCAAGGATAATGACTGTATTCTGGGTGGGGAACTTCAACA
Organism: Sphyrna mokarran; assembly: GCA_024679065.1. Taxonomy (NCBI): domain Eukaryota; kingdom Metazoa; phylum Chordata; class Chondrichthyes; order Carcharhiniformes; family Carcharhinidae; genus Sphyrna; species Sphyrna mokarran. The sequence continues at coordinate 21,891,902 of JAGIQG010000030.1, read as the reverse complement.
TTCATCAGCAAGAGTATCTAAAGGACATTGCTACTGGACTGGGTCTGTGAAGGCAGCGGCAAACCAACCAGAGGGAAAAAATACTTGACCTCATCCTTATCTGACTGAATCACCATGGGAGTGACAGCTTACCCCAAGAATGAACATACCAAGATGAATACTAATTATGGAATTTATGCCAGTTTTTGTTTAGGGATTTACCCAAAAGTCCAGATTCCATGGCAAGGATTCTCCCAAAACATGCTAAGTCCCCAATTTGCGGGAAAATGGGAATAAATCCCACTGTTTTTTTAAAGCGTGATTTCAGAACGAATCTCTCACATTTTCTGAATCACTAAGTGCCGTAGTGGCATTCCCTCTGGAAATCAGTGGGGCCTATACACACTTGAGAGGCCGACATCATAGTGCTGAGGTGGGCTACTGCACACATGCACCAATCTAGCAGAGATCAGCACATGCACAATTCCCCCCTGTTCTCCCCCCACCCTCCTCGCCTTGCTGGTCTCCAGATCACTGGTCTTCTGAATTCCCCCAAATCCTGATTGCTGGCCTCCCGGACCTCGCTAGGCAAGCCCAATGTGCCCCACATCTGGCCAGCGCTGATATTCCCAGCCACCCTTCCCCCTGCCAGACAGCTTTGATCTCCCTGACTACCTGCTCCCCCTGATCCCACTACCCCCACCCTCCCTCCCTCCCAGCAGTCCTATCACCTCCCCACCCCACTCCAATGGCCAACCTGATCACCATCCTCTCTTGGCCTGCTATCCAGTGCAGGATGGCAGCAGTTCCACCCACCCGCCCCTCCTCCCCTCCATTGAACAGCAACAGACCCCCTCTGGCACCACCCAATACCAGTAGACCGTTCCACTTTGCTCCTAGTCCTGACCTCCTGGAGGTGCTCAATGGCCTCTGTTCCCATCAGCAGGATTGGCTACCTATCCCCATTAGTAAGGAGGAGTAAACCCCACTGGAGTGAACCACTCCTAGCAGGGTGGAGGAAGGGGGAGGTGCTAGCCAGACTGGAGATTTCAGTCCCAGGTCAGCTAATGAAATGTAAATCCTCTTTTGCATATGGTAATAGGCACTGCGCTGATTTCCAGCCACGGAACCAATTATCTTTGGAATGGAGACCCACGGAAGCCATGATGCCCAGCAGGAAGCCCATGAAATGGTCTCTGCTGATGTCTCCCAGCCTCCTGCTCATGTAGTGCAGCAGGCTGGAAGAATCACCACCACACGTCTCCAAGTTAGAACCAAGCTAGAGAGCTGTGCAGAAACCAAGTCATCCTGAGTAAATGTGAAGCATTCATCCACTATCTCTGTACAGTGATGGCTTTCAGCCTCAACTATCCCAAATGCACAATACTGGGCAGGTGATCAAAAACCAGCTTGTGATAAAGGTCTGGGCAATCTGCAGCAAATAGCAGCTGTTCTAAGGTCAGGGTCATCTTTGTCTTTCAGGCTGTAAAAAATTAGGAAATCTCTCAGTCTGAATCCTAAACTCAATCCACCTGTGAAGAAATTGGACTTCATGATATGGAAACCTGGGACCTACTGAACATTAATTTTGAGGGAATTCTGCAATAAATTTCTTGTCTAACTCCAGCTATCGGAACTCATTGAAACTACAATTCAAGACTCCAATCTTTATCCACACCGACTGTTCTCTTACAATGAGCCAATCACGTTCAGAGAGTGGGGGAGGCGATTCTGCCAAAAAAAAAGTTAAGTGCTGAATTTGCAAGAAAACTGGTGCAAAGCACAATTTTATTCAGTGGGAGATCAGACTCGAATCTCTCAAACTCTTCAATGCAGAGGTCGCAGTCATGAATATCATTAAAAGCTCTGGGGAGCATGACCTACTTACACCAGAGTCTGACAGTTTTGGAACTCTGCGCATGCACAGTGGCCCCAATCAATCAGCCTCTTATTTGTGCCCAACTCAATCACTGGCCAGCCCAGGACCCCTACAGTGCTGCCCCTCCAGCTCTCCATGGCCCAACTGCAGCCCCCACAAGCATTCTTGGGCCAACCCAGATATCCCCCCCTTTCCAGGAAAACCCCTGACTTCCAGCAACCTTTCCCAGCAGTGTTGATCACCCCCACAGGAGGCACATCCTTGGCAAGCCCCCCCAACGATTGCCTCAAGCCCCACCCACTTGGCACTACCCCTAAGCATGAGCACTTTGTCCCTTTGGCAGGGCCATAGACTGGCCCTCTCAGGGTGCCCATGTCCAGGTGGCACCAACTGCCCAGCCCCTAAGGGTCCCAACTGCCCCACTTCTCTCCAAAAGGGTCTCCCACTAGCTCCCCGTTACTCTAAACCCCACTGGAGTGAATTTGTACTGGTGGAGAGGGGGGAGATGCTATCAGCCAAACACCCAACCAACAGCCAGAGATTTCAGTCCCAGATCCAACAATCATATTTAAGTTACATTCAATTAAGATTAAAATTGCTTGTTTGCCATTCCTGCCCATTTCCAGCATAGTCCTGACCACTCCGGATATCCATTGCTGGGAGATGCAGGCATTGGAAATACACGTGTGGATCTCATGAATCAGCAAACGTGCGATTCTCCCGGCCCGACCCACCAAAAAATTAGGTTAGGGTAGGAGAATCGCGGCTACGAAATATGGAATATTCTTTTCATTTGCAATTTATAAAATGATATTACTTTCTTTAAATGTATTTTTTCTCAAGTGTTTGGTTATGTTGAATAATTGACATAGCATTTACATTTTTGGCATGAATAAATAATCTTTACTTAAACCCACAAAAGCTTGCTGCTTCTGATTAAATTATCCACACACGTTTTCCCCTCCATAAACCACACTAATTGTGGATAGTATAGGAAAGGATAGAAGGATTTTTGTTATCTTCCAATCCAGCCTATAATACAACGCTTAGCTTTATGACCATCGTAATATTAAACAATGCAGGTTGGGAAACCAAGAATGATACAAACCTGACATCACTTTTATTGGAAAGTTTTATTATTTGTTCTCATGGTGTGGGTTATACTGACATTTATTGTCCATTGCTAGCTAAGAAGGTAGTGGGTCATCTGTCTCCTTGAACCATTGTACTTCTTGTGTGCAGAGGAACTCCTACAGCAAGAGCCTGGGGCTGCAACACTTCCTCCAACAATAACCATTCTTATTTCACATTTTCTTCAGCCCCTGTTGGAATACAGGAGATCAAACTGCTTAATGTCACAGTAAACGTACAGAGCTCAGTAATTCTTCAAATTAAAAATCAGATTATAAAGACCTGACCATTAATTTGTGCCATTAGTTTCTCATTAGAGTAGTGCTTTTGTTGCATTGCTCTCTCATTAAACACAGTAAATGTTCCGAGATTCTTTGCAGGAAAAGTAAGGTTTATTTATTAGTGTCACAAGTAAGTTTACATTCACACTGGGGGACTGTGTGGAAATCCCCCAATCACCACACTCCAATGTCTGTTCGGGTATACTGAGCGAGAATTTAGGATCTAACCAGTACACTCTTTAGACTGTGGGAGGAAGCCAGAGCACCATAGGAAATCCACGCAGACACAGAGAGAAGATGCAAATTCCACACAGTGCCCTAAGCCAGAAATTGAACCCTGGTTGCTGGCGCTATGAGACAGCAGTGTTAACCACTGTGTATCCCAATACCAAAAAGAATTTAACACCAAGCCACTTAAGATATTAGAAAGACAACCACAAGTTTAATCAAAGAGGAAAATTAAAAGGATTTCCTTAAAGCAAAGAAAGAGGTAGAGATGGAGAGGCTCAGGGAGGAATTTCTAAGCATGGGAGTGAGGCAGCAAAACGGCACAGCCACCAATGGTGAAACAATAACAGTGGGATTTTGAGGACAGAGATATGGAGGGTTCCAGGGCTGGAGGCAGCTACAGAGCTATGGAGCAGCAAGGCCATGGAGAGGTTTAAACACAAGGATGGAAATTTTAAATTGATTCATTTGCAAAACTGGGAGCCAGTGCCAATGAGCACAATGCGATGGGTAAACAGGATTCTATACGAGTTAGGATACTAGTAGTAGAGTTTTGGAATGAGGTCAAGTATACAGAGAGTGCAAAGTGAGAGAAAGGCATGGCTAAGTGCTTCAGCAGATGCACTGAGACAGCGGTCAAGATGGACGATTTGAAAGAGGTGAATTCAGTCTTGTGACAGAAAGGTTACAGCTGAAATCTCAGTTTTAAAGGTCAAATCTGACATCAAGGTTATAAAGAGTCTGGCACAACCTCAGGCAGCTGCCAGAGAGGCAGATACAGTTGGCAGACAGGGAACAGGGTTTGTTGACGAAAGAGAGTACTTCATTCTTCCCAATATTGAAGAGGATTTGCCAGAAAAGCCCCATGAGATCATTGACAAAGTCCAAATAAAGCCTTATGTTAGAATCATAGAATTCCCTACAGTGCAAAAAGCCATTAGGCCCACTAAATCTGCACCAACTCTGACAGATCATTCCACCCATGCTCTATCCACAAAATCCCACCTATTTACCCTCTAATCTCCTCTACACATCTTGGGACACTAAGGGTCAATTTAGCATGATCAACCAACCTAACCTGCACATCTTTGGACTGAGGGGAAACCAGAGCACACAGAAGAAACCCATGCAGACACAGGGATAACATGCAAATCCACACAGGCAGTGACCTAAGACTGAAACTGAACCTAGGTCTCTAGCCCTGTGAGGCAACAATGCTGACCACTGTGCTGCCCACTGATTGTTTACCTCAAATTCTACCCAAGTCTAGTTATAATCAAAGATTAAATATCTCTTGTATTCAGTAGGCATAATTCAGTTGACAATCTTTATCTGCTTTCTAATTTTAGATAAGTAGATTATTTTTGAAAATAAATGCCTGGCAGAGGGATATTGTAAGGAACAGCCAGAAAATGAGCTGAAATCATATTTTTAACTTTTTGATTTAACCCAAAAAGTGGAGTGAAACTGGATAAAATAACGAAAAAGGGTTGCTGTTCCTTGTTAGCTAGTTTTATAACAGGCACGTCAGTTTACACGGAGGGAAATCAAAATGACACGAGGTCAGGAAATTCCTCACAAGGTGACCAACTTGTGGGATTCAATTTCAGAGGGAATCTGTGGGATATGCTAAAATTTCTGAGCAACAATTGGATGCTGCAATCTCCCAGGTCACGTGAATTAAGAAGGGCTGAATGATCTTCTTCATTTGTAATTATCTTGAGTTAATATTGTGGAATTTACACTGTCCTTGTGTCCATGTGAATTTTTTCTGGTTTCCTCCCACAATCCGAAAGATGTGCGGGTTAGGTGGATTGACCATGATAAATTGCCCCTTATGTCAGTGGATTAGCAAGGTAAACATATTGGGGCTACGGGAACAGAGCCTGAGTGGGATTGTGGTCGGTGCAGACTTGATGGACCAAATGGTCTTCTACATTGTAGGGATTCTGTGATTCTTTATAATAATGTAGTACCAGCTTCCAACCAAACTGCCATTACTGGAAACAAGCATTCTCCTCCTGCACTTCCAACCAGCTGCATAGTATTGAGTTCAAGAGATGTTTCAAACAGTTGAGCTGTTAAACTTAAATTTAAACAGTTACAAGAAAAATTAAATCTTAAGATCTGAATGCTTAAGTGAACTATTAGACACAAAACACAATTTAATTTGTCTTGTTCTGGTTGTATTTGCCAGAGTAAACTACACTAGCACATGTATCATTTTAAGAATTTATCATTTACACTTATAACTTTCAAAACTTTGAACATGTTCCCCACCCCACATCCCACCCTCCGCGATACTTGATTAAATAGTTATGAATCTGTAAATCTGTCTGGGCATGGATGTGTACAAATTCTCCTGTTTGTGGCTCTCCAGAGGCAATTTAGCATCCTTGGCCATCACTTTCCTACTTAAGTCGTTGAAAGCCACTTGAGGGATAAAATCAACGTTCAAGCAAGCAGATCCTAATCATTCAGGTTCTTTCAAAAAGACTCAAAAAAAAACCTATAGAGAAGAAAGCACCCAGTAGAAACCTGAAGTGGTTAGCAAACATTTAAAAACATGGCAAATTGAACAGACTGATTTCCAACGACAGGAAACATTATTCCCACTTGAATCACGTTGATTGAATACCTGAGCATAGGATCGGGCGTAGACCCTTGGACCTGTTCTTGCTTTTCAAGGTTAATTCATATCTCAACATCCCACACTTGCCTTGGCTTTTATATCTTTTACCTAAAATCTATCAATTTCAGGTTTAAAATGATCTCTCTCAAGCACAGCATTCCTATGAGTTTTATTTTCATTTTCAAAAGCATAATGAATTGATGAACTATGCATTGTTCTCTTAATTGTAAACTAGACATAAGATTGTACTGTAGAAACTGTAATCATAGCTTGAAGAATGCAATATTTTGAAAATATTGCTCTCCAGAGATGGTTTTATTGAGACTTTATTTTATTGAGGCCTGTAAGAATTATATATTTTAAGGCTACCAATAAAGTATTGGTAAACAGTGCTCTCTGAATATAATTAAGTTGCAGAACGGAGCAAAAAAAGTGATGAATCTTTGTAGCCATTCTATCTGCACATTCTCTAAAATTAAAATGATACACAGTTGGAGGAACTCGCAATTGTATAGTGCCATTCACAACTCCAGGATATCCCACTGCTTTTTACAACCAATTGAGTATTTTTAAAAATGTAGTTATAAAGCAAGAATCACAAAAGCTGATTTTCATATAGCAAGGACCCATTGCATCCAGCTGAGGGGACACACACCTTGGTTAAAAGACAGTACCTCCCACAGTGCAACATTCCCTCAGTATTACAATGTCAGCCCAGATTCTGAACTCAAAGGTCTAGTGTGGAACTCGAACACACAACCTTGCAGCTTGGCACCATGAGCATTATCAAATTCAACATATTAGCTCTGCAACATGGGAAAATATAACTAACTGACTTATGGAAAGCTGAAGGAAAATTCCTACACACCAGTGGCATTTTTCAACAAGGTGTTACATTAGTACCGCCCTCCTCAAAACATCTTCCTTTTACTGCAATTAGAAAGCTAAGAACATGACTCATTGGATAGCCATTAGATGGTGGGATGCTGGCTGTTTTCTTCCCCATGTAGAATCAGGTAGGTTCACGCATGCCCCAAATCAAACTTGGGATGTTTAGTACCATAAGTAAGGCTTATAACAACACTACAATGAAGTTACTGTGAAATTCCCTCAAATACAACTTGCTCTGAAATAAACTATCATGCCCCAAATTAAACTTGGGATGTTTAGTACCATTAACACATACCCCAAATCAAACTTGGGATGTTTAGTATCATAAACACACAGCAGATTTTCCCCCAAGCCACTGGAGAGTGATTTCTTTTCTAACATGGGAACATAGGGGCAGGACATTCAGCCCGTCGAACCTGCTCCTTCAATTAACGTGATCATCCACTTCAATGCCTTTTTCCCCACACTGTCTCTATTTCCCTATATAACACTGATGTGTATAAATCTGTCAATTTCTGCTTTAAACATACTCAATGACTGAGTTTCCATAGCCTTCTGAGGGTAAATGATTCCAAAGATTCACAATCCTCAGTGAAAAAAGATCTCCTCATCTCAGTCCTAAGTGGCTACACCCTTATCTTGAAATTGTATCCCACGGATCTAGACTTCCCAACCAGGGGAGACATCTTACCCACATCTACGCTGTCTATTTCTTTAAGTATTTTATAGGTTTCAATTGGATTGTTTCTCATTTGATATACTAGAAAATATGGAGCCAGTTTCCCCAATATGTCTTCATAGATAGTCTCACCATAAGACCATAAGATATAAGAGCAGAATTAGGCCATTCATCTCAGAGCCTACTCTACCATTCAATCATGGCTGATATGATTCTCATCCCCATTCTCCTGCCTTCTCCCCATAACACTCGATCCCCTTATTGATCAAGAATCTATCTCTGACTTAGAGACACTCAATGACCTGGCCTCCGTGAGTTCCACTGATTCACCGCTCTGGCTAAAGAAATTACTCCTTAACTCAGTTTTAAAAAGCATCCCTTCACTCTGAGGTTGTGTCCTTGAATTCTAGTCTGTTTCACTGATGGAAACATACTCTCCGTGTCCGCTCTATCTGGACATCTCAGTATTCTGTTCATCATCCTGGGAACAAGTCTAGTGAACCTTCATTGCATTCCTCTATGGTAATAATATATTTCCTAAGGTAAAAGGACCAAAACTGCACACAGGTGTGTGATCTAACCAGGGCTCTTTATAACCGAAGCAGATTTTTAACAAAAAGAAGGAAATCACCTCCAAAAATTACATTAGGACCGCATTCCACAAGAACAGTTCATCTCAGTCCAAGGAACTGAAAATTTCTGCATTTCATTGCCAACAAAATATTAACCAAGTTGCTTTCAGTTAACCAACTTCTTTGTCAAAGGCATTAATAAATGCAACTTCATGTGCAACCTAATCTTTACTGTTTTACAAAAAAAAGTCTAAAGTGTCAAATTTTATCTAAAAGCAGATTTCTCAATGCTTCAAATAGATTTAACGATTGATAGTTTACTTCAGATCAAGTTGTATTTCTGAGGAAATTTTACAGTACCTTCATTGCAGTGTTAATATAAGCCTTACTTGTGACACTAACAAATACACTTTACATTACATTCAGGAAATCAGATGAGTAACAATCGAGTAATTTTATGTCAACTTGCTGTGATTTAAAAATGTAAGTATCTCATTTCCCATTCCTTTTCCACAGACACTTTGAGAGACTAGAAGCTTTAAACCTAATAGTTACAAAATTCTCTAATAATTCCTGCAGAATGTTAGATCATTTCCTAGACACTAGGCAGTCTTTAAACTTTTTTCTGAAGGGTTCACCCCTCATTGAAGAACTTAAATTATAGCAAGTCCCTCATGTTGCAGGCACCTGTTCCAATCCCACCTGCACCATCTTCCCTTTTAGAATTTTTTCTTCAGTTGGCTTTCAAGATGTTGAGGGAGGGAGAACCAATGTCCATTCAGACCTCTCCTTGACTGAAATTCAAAATGACTGTTCTCAATGGAACCAGTTATTACCAATTCTGAGGTCTAATTAAGTCTCATAATTTTTATAATTCAGTTATAAAAATATCTAATTCTGATAAACCCTAGATCATACTTAGAATTTTCCAGGGTTGCTACCTTTTAAAAACTGAATTCATTTAGCGCTTTTTCACAACTTCGGGATCCCCATAGTGTCTTACAGACAATGAATTACTTTTGAAGAATCACCCAGTGCTCACAACGTGGTAACGACCAGACAATCTGATCAAGGGTCAGCCAAACTTATTGGCGCTATTCTTTCTCCACAGATACTGTCAGACCTACTTGGTTTCAAACTCCAGTAACTGTAGTATTTTGCCTTAATCTGCTTTCGATGTTGGCTGAGGGTTAAACATTGGCCGAGACAAAATAACGATTCCCCTGCTCTTCTTCGGGCAAGTTTGGCATCCACCTGCAACTTAAAGTTGTATCTGAAATCGAGCATCTTCGGCAGTGCAGCACCTCCGGCAGTAGGGTGCGGCGCCTCCGGTAGGGCCGCCCAACCGACAGTGCAGCACTCCCTCAGCCCTGCACTGGGTTCTCAGCCTGGATTTTATCGGTAAGTCTCTGGAGTGGAATTTGAACTAGCTACTTCCTTGTCTCAGGTAATAATGATTTAGAGAGAGACCGGCATGTTGCTGCATTAAAGATTTCAATATAAATTCCGAACAGTACTTTGCGGGCTGTACAGGCACTCACTTAACCCTCACTCACTGCCCGCTCTCCTCTTGCTGTCCGCCCCGGGCTCCAGCCTCAGCTCTCGGCTGGACTCGGGGGCCGTTGAGGCTCCGGCGCCGGTCTGCCCGCTGCTGCCGCCTCCTGGGCCTGGCGCAACTCCTGGCTGTAGCGCTGGTAGATGGGCTTGTAGACATACAGGCCGCCCGCTACCCCCAGCACTGCGGCCAGCATCAGCTGAGAGAAAGGGAGCCCGCGGAGCGCCATTACCTCCCTCTGTGTGTATGAGAGAGGGGGACGGCTCCGCACCGACATCCACCAACCGACTCAGCAGCGCATGCGCACTAACCGCCGCGCCACGTGCACATGCACCAATCACAAGAGCCCGACAACTCACCAATCACCGAGCTCTGGCCTGTCCTCCCACCAATTACAGAGCCTGGCGCCCTCACCAAACCGGAAGCCTCCAGCTGAAGCGGGTTCACTCTGAGCTGCTCCCCTGGTTCATCAAAACAGTGAAGAGTCCCACAAGACCAGGTTTATTTGGTAGCAAATGCCACTAGCTTTTGGGGCTCTGCTCCTTCGTCAGGCGAATGGGAAGTTCTGATCACAAACAGGGCACATACTCACTTTACGGAATACTGATTGGAATGAGTCTTTCCAGGTAATCAAGTTTTAAAGGTGCAGACAGTGTGAGTGGAGAGAGCCTTAAGCACAGGTTTAAAAAAATGTGCGTTGTCTCCAAACAGGATGGAAGTGATATGTTGCAAGCCCAGGCAAGTAATGGGGTTTGTTTACACCTTTAAGATTTGTAAAGACTCGCATTCTAATCAGTATTCTATAAACTGTGTGCTTTTGTATGCTCTGTTTGTGATCAGAACCCCCAGTCACCTGACGAAGTGGCAGGGTCCCAAAAGCTATTGGCATTTGCTACCAAATAAACCTGTTGGACTTTAACCTGGTTTTGTGAGACTTCTTACCATGTTTACCCCAATCTAACACTGGGATCTCCACAGCATCAACATAGGAAGCATCCTTCCCAGATGTATCACACCTTGGTATGGCTCCTGCTCTGACCAAAGACCACCAGGAACTACGAAGGATTGTGAACGAAGCGCAATCCATCATGCAAACCAGCCTCCCAACTACAATTCCCGCTGCCTTGGCAAAGCAGCCAGCATAATTAAGGACCCCACACTCCCTGGACATTCTCTCCTCCACCTTCTTTCATCAGGAACAAGATACAGAAGTCTGAGGCTATTACCAACCGTTACAAGAACAGCTTCTTCCCTACTGCCTTGACAGGCTCACTTTCCCTCAGCTGGCTGCCATTGCTGAGGGTGATGGGTGGCCTGTACGTCTACAAGCCCACCTACCACCTCTACACAGCCAGGAACTACAGAAGGCTGATAAACTTGAATGGACTTACCTTATATTAATTTAATATTTCTCTACATCCTAACTATGACTATAACACTATATTCTGCACCCTCTTCCTTCCTTCTCTATGAATGGTATGTTTTGTCTGTATAGCATACAAGAAACCATACTTTTTATTGTACTCACTAATACATGTGACAATAATAAATTACATCATGGAAATGGCTCGTATCAATATCTGTGATAAAGGGGAACTATCATTCTTCAATTAGTCTGCAGTCTTTGACACAGCTGACCCTCCCCTCCTCACCACCACCATCCATCAATCCCCTCCTCCATCCCACCCTCCTCACCCCCACTGTCCTCCAACCTCCACTCCTTACACCCAACCCTCTTCCAACCATCCCCCCTCCTCCTCATCCTCCAACTGCACGCTCCCATTCCTGCTCCCAGTTCATCTGCTGCAGCTGCAATCCTTATTCACATATTTGTTACTCCGAGATTTCACTGCTCCAACTCACCAGTACATCCCCTACATTCTATTCACTAAACATGAGGTAATCAACAACCTGCCACTGTGTTACAACTCTCATCAAGCTCTACTTCACCCATCACCTCATATTCAGTAACTTACACTGGTTCCCAACTTAAGCAATGCCCCAATTTTAAAATTCTCATCCTTGTTTTCAAATTCCTCTATGGCCACACCCCTCCCTATTTCTATAATCTGCTGCAGTTGCACAAACCTCCATGATATCTGTGCTCCTCCAGACATCTGGAGCACCCCTAGTCTTAATTACTCTACCCTTCATTTCTGAACATAAAGCTGCCGCATTCCTGAGCTTTGGAATTCCTTTTCTAAACCTCTTCATTTTGCTTTTCTCCTTAGAACCTACATCTTTATCCAGGTTTTTGATAATCTGTCCCAACATATAAAGCAATGTTTGACACCAAGCTGTAATAGTCCTGTGAAGCACTTTGGGGGTGTTTTACAAAATTAAAAAGGTGCTCTACAATTGGTTGTTGTTGAATTAGGTCTTCCTGTATTTTGTCACAGTCCTCATCTGTATTTACTAACTCCCCACAATCTGGTGTTGTCCACAAGTTTTGGGTCTGCATCCAAATCCAAATTGTTCATAGAAGTAGCAAGCAATAGAGAAATCTGGAGCAACCCTTATGGAACACCATATCATATCCTTTGCCAATCTATTAACTATTTTTAATCATTACCCTCTAATTTGTGGGCCAGTTTATTTATTTATATTTCCAATGTAATCATTTCATCAATCTTGTTCTTCCTCCGCAGTTACAAATTTAGCTAATTCCCTCATGGGCAGTTCTCTATTTGAGTGATTTCTATACAAAGTCTGGGAAGACTTTTATTCAATACTACAACTTTTGCAACATTTGGGGGAGAATTGTCCAAATATTCAAATATATTTTCTCATTAAAACATACATCCTGAGCTAAATTTTCAAATTTGGGTCAAGAAATTTATGTATTTTTACAACCTTGTAACTTTATCCAACATTTTTGTTTATTTATTTGTGTCACAAGTAGGCTTATGTTAACACTGCAATGAAGTTACTGTGAAAATCCCTTAGTTGCCACACTCTGGCAACTGTTCAGGTACACTGTGGGAGAATTTAGCTTGAGGGAGGGTTAGCGTGGTTAATGCACCTAACCAGCACGTCTTTTGGATCACGGAAGGAAACCAGAGCAGCTAGAGAAAACCCACCCAAACAAGGAGTGAATTTGCAGACTCTGCACAGATATTGACCCAAGCCAGGAAGCAAACACAGGTTCCTGGTGCTGTGAGGCAACAGTGCTAATCACTGTGCCACCATGGGTTTTGATGCAGATTGTGAGCCATGATTGGGTTTAGGGTCAGCTGGGGCAAAGCGGATGTGGGTTTCCCCTATCCTCTGACCACAGAAGGGAATGAGATGGCATAGCAACCACAGAAAAGCCCAACTATACCCTGGCACATAGATGAAACTGATCTGTGACCACAAGAATGAGAGTGCTAGGAATTTACTTGCTGGCCCGTTAACAGAATTCCCCTCATTACTCATGTGTCCATTATTTTATACCAATATTGCCTCACTGCCCTATCTTATCACTTTCCTGCTGCACTCTGCAATGCTTATCCATTAGCGACTGGCTTTTGAGCAAGCAGCATGCAGCAGCTCACAAAGCTCTGCAAGCTGCCACAACAGCATACTTGATCTACAGGATCCAATTCAGATCCTCTCACATTGCATAGAAACTCTCTCAAAACATTTCACCCTCAAAGGATGCAGAAAACTGATCACATCTCGTCCTACCATGTGAAAAAAAACACGATACAGAAGCCACCAAATTCTCTCCCTATCGCCCAGGCCTTTCCAATATTGGTGACCTGGAAGATAGTTTATCCCCTGCTCAATTTTTTTGATTTGATTGTCACATGTACTAATATATAGTGAAAAATATTGTTTCTTGCATACTGTACAAAGCATACCATTCATTGAGAAGGAAATGAGAGTCCAGAATGTAGTGTTACAGTCATAGCTCGAGAGTATAGAAAAATCAATATAATGCATTCAGAAGTCTGAAGCAGCAAGGCAGAAGCCATTCTTGAGTTGGTTGGTATGTGACCTCAGACTTTTGTATTTCTTTTCCCGATGGGAAAAGATGGAAGAGAGAATGTCTGGGGTGCGTGGCTGCTTTGCTGATGCAGCAAGGTGTAAACAGAGTCAATGGATGGGAGGCTGGATTGCATGATGGATTTGGTACTTTCACACCCTTTTGTAGTTCTGTGTGGTCTTGGGCAGAACTGGAACCATACCAAGATGTGATACAACCATAAAGAATGCTTTCTATTGTGCATCTGTAAAAGTTGGTGAGAGTTGTAGCTGACATGCCAAATTTCCTTAGTCTTCTGAGAAAGTAGAGGCTTGCGTGGGCTTTCTTAACTATAGTGTCAGCATAGGAGGACCAGGACAGGTTGTTGATCTGGACTCCGAAAAGCCTGAAGCTCTCAAACCTTTCTACTTCATCCCTGCTGATGTAGACAGGGGGTTGTTCTCCTTTATATTTCCTGAAGTTGATGATAATCTCCTTCGTTTTCTTGAGATTAAGGGAGAGATTATTGTTGCCACACCTGTTCACTGTTTCATCATTATGAGATCCAATCCACTACGTTGGTGTCGTCAGCAAACATGAAAATCAAATTAGAGTGAAATTTGACCACAGAGTCATACGTATATAAAGGAGTGTAATAGGAAGCTTTGTGGGGCACCAGTGTTGAGGACGATTGTGGAGGTGTTAACGCCGAACCTTACTGATTGTGGTCTGTGAGTTAGGAAGTTCTGAATCCAGTCACACAGGGAAGTATCAAGGCTCAGGTTACAGAGTTTAGAGATGAGCTTCATGAGAATAACCTGTCATACAATTACACCAGCCACACCTTTTTCTCACACACCAGCCACAGAGCAACAGTGTTTGTCAGCCCATGACAAGGGCATCTCACATACTGACACAAGTGATTTCTCTTATCCCAGGATCGGTTGACTTTCAGAGCAGTCAGAGGTCTGAAGCAAGAACTGCTCCACTGTTCCCTGAACATGACCTGGACATCTTTCTGCACCACGTGAAGGCTCACAGGAACATTCTGTTCACGCAAGGGAGCAGGCAGCTTCCCAATTCCACCAAAACAAACTAAGTCGAGATCACCAGGGTGATCAATACCTTGAGACAGTGATGTTATGCGCTACAATAAGGTGAGATTCTTCTCCAATGCACGCAGCCTGACTGACCTTGTGTACACGATGCTCAAAATGGTTCACAGTGCAGCAGCAGCTATCCATGACCCAGGGGAAACAACTGATATTCATGTGATCAGAGAACAATTGGTGGAGTAACAGGTATACACCTCAGAGGCATCTTCAAATACTCTGTATTCAGATTACACCTCACCGTTTCCAGCACTGCCTTTTGAGAGGAGGGAGATGGCAAACTAGTGTGTGGAGGAGTCTGAAGCTGAGGTAACTGTGCACAGCTCACCTCAGTGGGGAAGGCAGAAGTAAGGTTGCTCCACAGACAACGAAGATAAATCATTTGAACTTGCAGCAGCTGATAAGTACTCATCTAACTGATAGAGCCAAGGTATTGCAAGATCATGCACTCTGAATGAAGATGTATGTAATATGACAATGTCCTGGGTAGGCGTTGAGCATCCACAAGAGCACGCACCAACTTTGTGGTGAATCAAATGCGCTAACTTGTGCACTATGGACAGGAGCTATGAGAACTGTGTGAGGTTTGCCAGATCTCCTGTGTAATGGCAACTGCTCTATTGCAGTATTGGAGGAAAGGAGATATGGTTACTCAAGGGTGGCAGAATAGTTACTATAGGAAATAGTGAAGTCCCAGAACCACAGCCCATTCAGCCATCAGGAAACTAGCCTGATGGCTCAACAAAATCTCAGAGGATAACGACGAAGCTTCCGTGCTTTTGGAAGGAATTTCATCATCCTCTGATTCCTTGGTTCCTCGTCCAGCTGCTAACTGGCTTTAATCAAGGGCATCTATCACAGCAGAGATACAGGTTGTTCAGTCTTTAGTTAAGGTCCCAATAGGTCCCCAAGCAACGAAGTTCATCCCCATGACCTTCACAGCCATACAGGTACGGTCACGTCACCACAGCAACAAGAAGAGCACTATGTGGTAGTATCGGAAATCAGAGGACATTGTGTTAGCTAGATCATTAATCAGATCACTGTGCTGTTTAGACAGTTGTATTAAGTAAGGAACCAGAGATCTGTAAACAAAACAAATACTTTTATTTGTGGAAAATATGTAAAATATATTTACAGATATTTGGATACGTTTCAGCCGATCTAAGATTTACATCCACATGGTTCATCAATCCTCTATCAGGTTAAATCACAGGATCCTACCAAAGGCTTTTGCTTGGGTTGTCAAGCCTCCTGTTCGCCTGGTCATGTTGCAACTGAATGGCAGAATCCCATCACATGAAGAACTGCTGTATAAGAAGGTCTCTGGGGATGAAGACATCCTGTATATGGACAGCCCTTCTCACATCTCTTGCTGGCCTTTGACCTCATGGGTGCGTAATGCTTCCTCTTCTCAGCATCACATTGCGTATAGAGCAGACCATAATCGTGCTGGAGACTCTCTGAAATGCATTCTGTAGCTAGTCCTGAGTGGGCTAGATGCCTAACCTTCATCCTTAGAAAATTGATGGCCCATTCAGTGAATGTTCTGAGGTGAAGATGAATCTCACTGTACCTTCTCTGCAGTTGGGTCTGGGGATTTTGCAGGAGTGTGAGAAGTCACATTTTTACAAAATAGCCCTTATCCCAGAGTATCCAGTCATGCTGGGGTGGGTCTAAATATTCACGGCAGCCCAGGCTCATATGACAAATGAATCATTGCAACCACAAAAGGTAGCAGGCACAGACATGTTTTGTGGGGTTGAAGAGGTGTTGCACATCAGGAGGTGGTAGTCTTCCCATTGATGGGTCCTTCACATGGGATGCCCCATCACGTGTTTGATTGACTTCACCCCGCACTTGGAGTAATTCTAACGCGGAGACAAATCCTGTCCCACTGCAGCATCTATATCAAAAGGAATGAAATGTACCACCATGGAGAGAAGGGCACTTCTTTTCCTGGGAAGTTGGATTTCCTCTGAAGAAATATCTACGTTTGGCATTCTGCAAACCGAAATCCATCTCCACTGCCTAATGAAATTCAGCCCCCTTTCCCCTCAGCATTTAGAAATAACACTCGGAAGCAGTAAGTATTGGACTAATTTATTGAACAAGGGACAACTTACTGAACTGTCACTTTGCAGACATTTAGTTGAAAGTGGTCCTTTTTGCAGCATAGCCATCCCGAATCTTTATCATTACAGCAATGTCCATTTTGTCAGGAAGGCTTTCTATCCTGTTTTCATAGTTTCAAATACTCGGTGCCAAAACCTGCCTTCCCAAAAATCTTGGGAAGAATCCAGAGGTGAGGAAAAGTTTACAAAAGAAATAAGCTGAAAACAAACATTTGTCTCCATACTACATTGACAAATAATGAGCAGGACATCTCCAGCAAAGCTTAGAAACATAAAAGATAGCAGGAGGAGGCCAAGTGGCTCTTCAAGCATGGTTGTTCATCCAACTCAGCAGCCTAATCCTGCTTTTTCTTCCATCTTTGATCCCATTCGCCTCCAAATGCTATATCCAGCTGCTCGAGCACGTGACAAGAAATTTGAGAGAGAGAATCCAGAATCAGAAAATAAAAAGATCCCCAAGTCTGTAAATAGCACCAAAGTTATCAAGTGAATGTTATACCCAATACAGGTTAAGGACACCATGTACTAGTAGAGGAAAAGTATGGATGCTAAATGATTTGGTTATATTAAAATACAGGTCTGCATAAAGCAAAATATAATGGTCCATAGTTAATATAGGTAACACTAAATAGCTTAATTTCACCCTTAGAGGTAAATGCATATAGCTAATCAAAAAGGTTGAAAAAGCACAAATTCATTCTAAAATTGAGCTGGTTGCTTGCTTACCTATGAAATACGGAAGATTCCTAACAGAATAATTACATTGGATTATTTGCTTGGATCTGCATAGGGTCATCTGCCGTGGCTGGATTTGAACACCAGTCCCCAGAACATTCGTTGAATTTGTGGATTAATAGTCTAGTGATAATACCACTAGGCCATTACCTCCTCCACTAACAGGAGCAGATTCCCAACAACTTACTACCCTGGAAAATTATAAGCATCACAAGTAGGCTTACATTAACAGTGCAATGAAGTTACTGTGAAAATCCCCTAATTGTCACAGACTGGCACCTGTTCAGGTACACTGAGCATGACCAATACACCTAAGCAGCATGTCTTTTGCATGGTGGGAGGAAACCTGAGGACCCAGAGGAAACCCACACAGACATGGAGAGAACGTGCAGACTCTGAGCAGAGAATGTCCCAAGCCTGAATCGAACCTGGGTCCCTGAGGCTGAGGCAGCAGTGCTAACCACTGTGCCACGTTGCCACATAGGCATTCCAACTGAGCAATGCCCCAGATTAGGTGTGTGCTTCCTAAAATTCCATAGAGATAGAGATTTATCAAGAGCAGAGGAATGAAGTATAAATTGCTAAATTCCATGAACATTTACGGCACCAAATTATATTGGTGCGAGAATAGGTTAACACAAATAGATATTCCAAAGATGTTCAAAATACAATCACAGTAACATTACTTTTAAGTGAACTTTTATGTATGCTGGAGGTTATAAGTGTTTACTGTAGCAGAAATAATACCTACATTCACAAGTTTCAGCCCTCCCAGAACTTTCAACTGAATGTCTGATCTTCTCCAAAAGATTAAAGGTTCTGAATTAGAAATGATACTGCATTGCTCCTTCCCCAAGTTTCAATATCAAGCTTCTACTCAACAGCTGGGACACATCAAGCATGCATCACAAAGAGCAGTCAGGTAAGAGAGAATGTATTCAATCACACACTAGTACAGCTTATATATAAGAGAATCATAAAAGTCCTACAGTGTAAGAGGCCACCATTTGGACTATCAAGCCTACACTGACAAAAATCCCACAGAGGTCCTATCCTCATAATTCCACGTATTTACGCTGACACTAAGGGAGAATTGACACCATGGTCAATCAACCTAATCCACATATCTTTGGAGCGGGGGAGGAAACCACAGCAACTGGAGGAAACCCACACAGATGTCACCCAAGGCTGGAATTGAACCTGGGTCCCTGGCGCTGTGAACCATTGTATCGCTAACAAATAATTTATAAGATTAGACCAATTGTGCTTTTTGTTATTACTACTTAGCAGAAAATCAACTCAATGTAGGGATGAAAGCAAGATCCTGTCCAAAAAATAGTTTCTTAAAAATATATTTTGGCTCCAAATTTCCCTTACTGGAGATGGGTTTATTCTAAGTTACTATTAATGGGTTGATCAAGAAACTCAAATGACAGTCGTCAAAATGTTTCAAAAACAAGTAGGTAAAAATCAGTGAAAAGGTTGTTTCAAAATGACAATTTATTTATTTATTTTTACAGTAATCATATCTGGCACCGCTGCTATCCAGTAAGAGAAATTAGTATACACGCAAAATATTTGAGGACCTTTCTTGGTGAATAGATTTTGAAGCACATACAAACGCACAACATGTGGCTGCTTCTTAACCGAACACTGAGTTAAGCCATCACTTCACTACCATTTGATTTTAATATCGTAACTTGCCTACAATTGTGCACTTTGTCAAATGGAAAAAAAAGATATATAGCTGCAACAAAGGAAATAAACTCAAATTAAAAGCATAACCCATCTCTTCACCCCCCAGGAACCTCAACAGAATCTGTGCAAAATCAATCATTCACGGGAAGGGGTTGGGGAAGGTAAGAAGAACAAGGGCTAAGTTTTCACCACAGGATAAAATTACAATCTTCAAAATAAAAGAAATTCTGCACACCAATATTGATAAATTTACACCTTATGGAATTTACGTTCACATGATAGCAAATTACAAACTTGCTAAGGAAGAAATGAGACTTGCGACCTCATGCACATACACCAGTACACGCAAAGACTTAGTAAATTCATTAAAGATCCCGCAATCTTGTCTTCTCCATAATGCCAAACTATGTTTAGCATAACGTACTTGCACAATACAACTGTTTAGGAAGTTTTTGATCAGTACGTTGCAAATGCAGACGGAAACTTATTAGAATAACTACCTCTACTGTCTTATTATTCAAAGTCAAATGAGATGCAAATTGTTTGAAAAAAATTGTCATCATTCTTAGGCATGTATCACAAACAGCAGTTAGATAGGTCTGAATATTTTCAAATACACACTTATACAGCTAAAACCCATTAATATTTTGGATCAAAAGGCATTGGGCCCAACTCAATTTCAACATTTGCCATGTGTCTTCCATTGGTACGGCCTGGCTTGTTCCATTTACGTTCCCTGTGCTGGTAAGCATGCAGAGGTTTCCTTTCATGTCTCTGGTATCTGGAGCCATCTGCATTTCTAGATGACTGCTTTCCACATGGTTTGTATTTACCAGCATCATAAAGCCGACTGCAAGATCAAAAACAGAGCTCATTGTTGCTTTTCAGCTAAAAATTATAATTTTACTGCAATCACACACCAATGGCAGCGTACTCAATTCTGTATAACCATTTCAGCAACACTTATTTGAAGTGCTTTTACTAATTTCCAAGTAGCGATGTTTAGAAGAGAGGGGATCTCAGAAACATAAATCCTGATGGGACTGGACTGGCTAGATGCAGGAAGAATGCTCACAATGTTGGGGAAGTCCAGAATTAGGGATCACAGTCTAAGGGATAAGCTATTCTTCTAAGGCGAGGAAGAACTTCTTCACTCAGTTCTGAACTGTGGAATTCTCTATCACAGAAAGCTGTTGGACCCAGTTCACTAGATATGTTCAAGAGGGAGTTGGACATGATTCTTGTCAAGGGGTATGGAGAGAAAGCCAGACTGGAGAACAGAAAGCGCATGATTAACCACGATCATACTGAAAGATGGTACAGGCTCAAAGGGCCTGCACCTATTTTCTATGCATTTGAAATGCAAATGAGTTCTTTTAAAAGATCCTTTTGACATTTTTGCCTTGAAGTATAGGGCAAAACAAACATGACTATGCAACCCAATAGGGTTTGGAAGGATATTCTAACACCTTTCCACCTAGCAATATATACAAATTATGCTCAATTTTCCATGGATGAACAATACGTTTCAATCAAGCCAATGAGTTCTTTAAATTTTCTCTCAACTGCAGGTAAGATTAAAATGAAATAAAATTTACGCAATCCACCTATTTTCTGCTGGGTTAGGCATTCCGAGATACCACAAGGACATTTTGAATGACAGATGGAGGATATTGCAGTTGGACTTTTTTTTGGAAATTGTAGGGATCTAAACCATTGTTTCTTTTTGTTAATCGAGCAGTCTTAAAATAATGTTGACAACTGGACCAAAAAAATTAATTTCTATGTCGCCTCTCAATTGTGTGGCTAGAATACTTCACATCAAGCAAACACAATTTTCAATCATGCCAGAAAAATAATTAGACAATCCTTTGCAAAGAAAATGGCAAGTTTTGATGAATTTACCTTGGGCCAAATCGATTGAAATAATTGTCCCCAAAAAAGTGCCTATAGATGTATTCATCTAGGTCATCAAAGGGGTCAATTTTGTCTTCTTGGTGCTCTGCAATATCTTCAAGGTAATCTTCAACATCATTGACAAAATCAGAGAATAACATTTGATCGTGTATAAAAAGGCCATTATGGAAGAACCGGCTTATAAATTTCTCCAGCTCACTCCAGCGTTGGAACTCAACCACCTCCTCCTGAAGGTAATTATGGAGAAGTTTATGGAATTCTTCAACTTTGATGGGATCGAGCGCTTTATTAAAGAGGCTCAGCGATTCCTGATGGGCACATTCAAAGACACCGGAGCAACCTTTGGGGCTTCTGTAGTAGGTATGCTTTCCAAAGTGATTATGGTCAGTTGTGCTCTTTTCAAAATTGAGAGGCTCCTTGGTGTATATTCTGTGGGGTTTCCTTGTATCACTATATTGGGAGTGCGTACGAGCAGTTTCCCTAGGTTTATATTGACAGGAATCTTTGTCTCTGTGAACATCACGCTGGTTTGTTCGACAAGGGTCTTCATCATGGCGCTGCTGGAACGCTTGATGTCTGGTCTTCGCGCCTTGTGCTTCTTCACGTCTCTTATTTTTATGAAACAAATTTTTTGCTGAGTTTTGGAAATGTCGGAACGTAGATTTAACAGAATCAGAGAATTTCTTAAGATTCTCTTTCACAGCTTCTTTTGCTAATTTAATTTTTTCTTTGTGATGACGCACAAACTCCTTAGTTGAGTTTTTTACAGCATCAAAACCATTCTTAAATGACCTCATAAAACTTTCTTTGGGTTGGTGTTTTTTACCCCTATTCCCATAAAACCCCGGATTTGGTTTTCTGTCCGGCTTCTTCGAAGTTTTTTTAAGTTCAGAATCATCCTTTACTTCCTTCGCTTCAACGTAAAGTCTTTCCCACAAGTCAGAGCGTTGCTGCTCAAAGTCCAATTTCTTCTCCAGTTCTGCAAGTCTAGATTGCAAACTTTCAGTATCTTTACCTTCTTGCGCTGTGTTAGCCGAGGACTGAAGATGACTCAAAGAATCCAGTTCCTTCCGGAGAGCATCAGTAATTTCCCTTTCTTTGTCCAATTCCTTCCTTAGTATCTGAGCCTCGGTCACAAGGTTCCCCTTCTGTTGAAGAAAACTCTGTATCTGTTGCTTTTCCTCTTCCAGATGATCCTTTAGCTTCTGATTTTCAGTGATGATTGTCTCAGCATCCATCCGCTTTCCTTCTAATGTCCTTATTTGTTCCCTCAACTTGCGCAGTTCATTCTGCAGCAAGGACAATGCTTTCTCTTCATGTTCCAGGGATTCCTTCATCCGCTGATTTTCTTTAGCAAGGCTTTGGTGCTGCGATTCAACTGAAAGCTTCTCATCTACAGTCTGTTTTAAACGTGTTTCCAAGTTTTCTCCTTGCGACTAAACAAAAAAGAAAAAGTGTTAAAATGTAACGATAATCTAACATATTGCAAAATACAGTTTAATAACTAGTCATATTGTAGGACAACTGACCCCATGTTTAGATTTTTAATAAAGTTAAAATTTAGAACATCAATGTATGGAAGAGGCAGCACATTAACATACTTGTTGCACATAGTTATAACAGGCCACACTTCAAAATATTTTTCTTTAATAGTATCAACTCTCAGCAAGCAGTTAATCTATTGTTTGAATGCAGAACATTTGGTAAAAATATGATAATATGAACTCTTGAAGCAGATGAGGAAAAACATTTTATAGTAGCTGTTTCTTCTCAAAAATTCATTTGCAGTAGCTTCAAGTTGGAGATACAACTTCCAGTTTATCTGGAATTGTCAGTCTCACCCATCAAGTGCTTTCTTTAGCAACCCTGGTCAATTGTGAAAAAGCATGAGCAATTAACCAGAAGATAATTCAAATGTGTCACCAACACAAATAAATTACTCTCCAGAGGAATTTTGGGGACATTTGAGAAACAGATCACCAGATCAATCCGATTTGATTAATTTCAGTTAATGGCACAAGTGTGTATTCAGTCAGGCAGTGATATGGGGTAAAAGAGCGAAGAATTTTACGGATCAATCACTTTTTCTGTTACAAATGAGAGCAATTCGCAAATTCCTCTGAAAAAGTACTTTGTCCTTCTGATTTTCTAAAACTGACCTTGCCTTCCAATATCACCACAGTGGCGCTATCGTTAAAATATTGTTTAAATTTAAACAGACAAAAAAAAATTTTAGTAAGTGACCTTAGCAATTTCACTTTTTTTTTAAAAGGATAAGAGAAACTAGACGCATGCCAGACTAGACAGGTCTATTAAAAATTAATGTTGGACACAGATTGTGGAGGAAATAATGACAGTGAAGAATCACAAACGAAGACAAATTCCAGATTCAGTATGGCTCAAGATGCTAAAAGACAAGAAGACACCAACAAAGTACAGGCAAGAAGACATACTGTAAATCTGAATAGGTTTGATTTTACAAAAGAAAATTACATGTGTTCAAAAAGGAACATACAAGAAAGGAAACAAAGATTAATTGGGTATAAGTGCTAGAGATCTCCAAGATGATGGGATGATGTTGTCTAATTATTTGTAAAACAAGCAAGACATGAAATGTATAGACTGGTTAACAAACTAATTGTAATAGGGAAAATACTTAAGAACATTATAGAACATTATCCTAACTCTATAGATCAGTAATGTCAAGAAGCAGCAATGATGTGGATGCAGAAGCAATCGTGTATACAGTTTGCCAGAATTCTTTCAGAGGTAACCAGATAATGAATGATGTTTGTAATAGGTTGGTTTCTTTGGTCAAAGGCAAATTGAATATTGTAGTCTTCACAGATAGCAAACTAGGAGTAAAAGTACGGTTTATCCTTATTTTAATTACATTTTACCAAAGGCAAAACAAATGATTGAGACATACAGATAAAGTTAAAAGTGGAAATATCATAGGCTTGTAAACTTTAAATTTAATAAAATTTAAGAAGTGTCCATCCCCACCATCATTATGGAGAAAGTTGACACTGCACAAATATAGAATTAGTTTTCTGGGGCCAGAGAGGTTTTTCAGCAATAAATATAAACTTAGTACCTCATTAAACAAGGTGTAACTTTCTCCAAGTGAGGCAATAACATAAAACGACCGTGATTTCGCAGACCATGATCTCTACTTGATTGCAGTCTGGGTGGTGAGGAATGGCAGGGTGAGGCAGGACGGCCCACAATAGTCTTCAACAACACACTCTAAGAAGCATAGAACCAGCAACAGAATCTTCTGGATTTCTGCTTCTATCTAGTTGTGTGCAGAATCCAGAGGCTAATCGATTACAAAGGAGTAGTGATGGCAACTGCCATCATTATTGCTGCAGAATCCAGCCTTATATATTATAATTTTCAGAATGCTTGGATAAAATTGCACAGGTCAGATGTTTAATGGTTCAAGGAAAATGATAAACTAGCCAGTCAGATTGAAACTGCTTTGCTCAGAGCATCAGCCAAAAAGTAACGATAAATAGAAAAGCAACTGCCTCGATGGCAGTAATCTGCAGAGGTCCACATGGATTTTTACAAAGGCAAATGGCATTTACACCATTCACGAGCAGGTGAAAGAAGAACCTCCTACAATATTACATTTTTTGATGACTCCAAACTGAATAGGTAGGGAGAGTAATAGTTAAAATGATACAGAACAAATAAGCAAATGAACTAAGTAACTGCAGATAGGTAATATACTCTGAATGGGAGTTCAGATTGTGTTTGCAATGGAGCATCTGTTAGAGACAAAGAGGGAAAAGGAAAAAATCATGGTAAAATCAGTAATTATTCAGTTTTTAGTCTGTAATAGTAAAACTAAACAATATAATAAAAGATCTTTAGGACATCTGACTCCAAGTCAAAAAGGTTACTTCAACCTTGTACTGATAAATAGTGAGACCATGTGGAATTTTAACACCAAAAAGACATTCATCTTTTGAAAAGGATTTAAAGAGGAGAAACAAGAGTGATTCAAGAACAAAGTACTTCAAGTCACATCTAACTTAAGACGAGGCCCTGGAAGATTCCCTCCAAGTCGTGTAGCATCCTGAATTGGAAATATATTGTAGTTTCATCACTGTTGCAAGGTAAAGCTCCAAGGGCATACCTACACACCAAGGATCACAGTGGCTCACCACCATCTTCTCAGGAGCAATTGAGGGTGGCGATAAATGTTGTCTTGCCAGCAATGTCCATGCCATGAAGGAATTTTGTTTAAAGGCACAAGACTTCCACATGTAATGAGGCATATCTGATGTATTTCTAAACTGGCTATCAGATTCTGACTGGTGAACTACAGAACAGAAGTTTAAAAATAGAAAAAAGAAGTCACATGCAATACTCCAGAGTGAAAAGTAACTCCCCCATCCCCAAAATAATTGATTTGTGGAACAGAATCAAAGGAAAATCAATTGAGGCTGTGATAATTATCTGTTAATTGGGTCAAGCTTTTGGAGAGGAGATTGATGGCAGCTTTTTAGAAATGCAGGGAAATGATACTCAATGATGGAATCATTTAGTGTGGGGGTCAGGAAAGGCAGCTGGGTGGTCAACAGTTGAGGAAATGGTGTCAAGAAAGCAGGAAGTTGGTCTCCTGGACAAGATGAGCTAAGAAAAACCATGAGGAGCAGTGGGAGAAAAACAAAGATGCATGATCAGCGCCAGAGCCAGGAGGAAGATTCAGATTGGTGGGCAAAAGGAAGGAAGCAATAGAAGTAGCTGAACATATAGTCTCAAAGTTAGTAACAAGATAAGACCATGAGTTTCTTACACTTAATGTTAAAGGTATGAGCAAAGGGGTTTAAATAGATGACTGGCAGCAATGAGAAACCTGGATTCCTTTTTCTCTCCAGTATAATCTGGGAACAGTAGATAGTTTTAGAAGATAAAACTGAGATTTTTTTTTTAAAAGCGATATTGAATTGGATCAAGCAAATCTGCCAATGGATGGCAACATTGCCAATGGATTAGTAAATCCAAAGACCAGGGTAATATTCTAGGGACCCAAATTCAAATTCCACTATGACAGATGGTGAGATTTGAATTCAATTAAAGAGAGATCTGAAAATAAAAGTCTAATGATGACCATGAAGTAAACTGTAAAAATCCATCTGGTTCATTAATGTCCTTTGAGGAAGACACCCTGTTGTCCTTTTCTGGTCTGGCCAAAAGTGACTCCACAGCAATGTGGCTGGCTCATAAATGCTCTAAGGGACAAGCAATAAATGCTGGCTCAATCAGTGATGCCCACATCCCACGAATGAATAAAAAAGAGAAGTTGGTTATATCAGAGGGAGGAGATAAATGTGGGCGAAAGAATATGAAAATTTTACTGAGGAAAAGAACGTCCAAAGTGTAGGCAAGGGAGAGGTTAAGCAATCCAAAAGTTGCTGAAATATCATAGTAATAGGAAGGCCAAAGGCCAAGGAGTTGAGAGATTGAAAACATAGTTGTAAGTGACATGAAAGAAATTTGTTTTTCAGTGTTGAGCACTGAAGCAGGATTGAAAAAACAAAGATCTGGGTGGCAAGAGTTACAAAGAGGTGATCTGAGACAGTCTCATCTGTCATCACGATTATAAAAGTAGACATAACAAGAGATGGCAAAGTCCAGGTCAAGATTAGGAGCAGCAGCATTCTTGGCCTTTTGGATGGGGTACAATGCCTTATCCTGTCTCTGTCTCTCCTAAGGGAAACATGAATTGGATTAATTTGGATCTTGGAGCAATCAAGGAATGGATTTGGGTCCACTGTCAGCATTGGCTTTATAACTTTAAGGATGGAATAAAAAGTAGCAACATTAATTGAGAGTGTGTTTTAGGAAAACAGAGCGACAGTGAAATGAGGAGTGAGCACGAAGTAATGGGCATGAAAATCACTGAGGTTGGATTCCAGCATATGAAAGAGAAAAGGAGAGAAAATGTCTTGCGAAGAAATTCAGAATGCAGCAGAGAACAAGGATTCTAAATGGGAAGCAAGAAAATGATGTACAGTAAAAAGTACTTGAAGGAGAAGGTGCTCTCAAAGGAAGAAAATTGGTGATAAGCAAATCGCACAACAGAATGGGAAGGTGATGAAAATTATAATCTCGGGGTGGTGAGGGGGAAATAAACATGCTGCAACACTGGAAATTTATTGCTAAGTAAAATGCATTTGAAACAAAGACTAAATTCTAAATATTTATAGTCAATCCAAAGACCAATGAAAGTACATTGGAACTGAAGAATCAATTAAAAATTCTTCACTGCCAAAGATCAAAAGCACAAACATAATAGTTTATTGCTTATCCTAAAAGCATCTCAAGTCTCCAAGGACCAACAATTGCACATGCTCTGAAGTTAAACATGTGAATCACTTAATAGCTATCTTACATATATGCAGTCATTGCACATCATCAATTGCCAAGAAGTGTCAGAACCCAAGGCAAGCACTTCAAAACAATCTCATTTAAGGTATTCTGAAGGTAAGCATGGGAGGTATCTCATCGATACAAAGAAGGATATATAGTAGATGAATTATGTAAGTAAGTGTAGACATTCATTTTATTTAAATGTCAGGTTGCAGACGGAAGCTGGCAAATATAACTTCTAAAATTTACCCTTGGAATATTCCCTTAAATCTGCTAATTCCCTAGGTACATGAGATTGAAGGTGACTTAACAAATGGTAGTAAAGTCTCAATTTACACAAAGTACTTAAAGAATATACACTTAATAGGTAATTGCACATCAGCACAGCCCTCAGACATCTGACATTTATCAAACTGTGAAAAATATTACACTGTGTTTTGCCAGGGGAAACAACAGTGAGTGTGTGTACACATCTGCAAATAAAATAAACAATATGCCATGCAAGGTACAAGCCACAAAGGTTGAAACAGGCTGTGGAGAATCAGAGGAGCAGTGAGAGAATGAGAAGAATTACAGCAAATAAAATCATTACAGAAGCCACGTAGATAGGCAGGAAGTGAGAAGGTGAGGAGGAGGTAAAAGGACGAGAAACGTTAAGTCACTGCAGTTTGCTGAGATCATCTGCTTACTTCGGCTTAGTTTTTGTTGCGAATTTTGTGGGAGAGTTGGCGAGCTTTGTGGGCTTGTTTATGGAGGCTTTTTTGATTGATAACATTAATTCTTTTCTGTGATTGTTTAGGTAGATGATGTGGGCTTTTTATGATAGTTGATGACTGCTTTTTTTTAAGTGGATGTTGCAACTTGGTTTCTTTTTGTTTTGTTAAATATTGAGAGTTCTTTCTTGATTTTTTAACAGACATTGCTGGCTCCTTTCTGGGTTTCTTTGGACAAATCTGGGCTTTTTTGGCAGATGTGGGCCGCTTTCTCTTTTTTGATGAGTGTTGTAGGCCTTTCCCTGATTTAGTTTGGATTTTGGTAGTTCCAGAACGTGTTTCTTTGTGGTAAGAATGATGTGCTCTGTTCTGTTTTTTTGTATGGGAAGCGCTGTGGGCTTTTTTGCAGCTGTCTTTGGGCAGACATGGATTTTCTTTATTATGCATAGGCTGCTTTCTCTTTCGGTGGCGTATGTTGTAAGGCTTTTGCTGTGGGTTTGGGCTGATGTTGCAGATTCTCTGATTAGCATGGTGGGTTTTTTTATGAGAGCACTTTTGGGACAATTTCTGGTCTTTTCTGTTTTTATACAGAAGATATTGGGAATTCTTTTTTGAGAGTTTATCTCTCGGGTTTTGGGGATGCATTTCAGATTTTATGGCATATTTGGTGGGTTTTGTTTTTTTCTTGATGAGTGTCAAAGATCTTTTTCTTTTTTTTTGGTTGATGGTATGGGTTTTTTGGAAATTCTGGTGAAGGCTATGAGCTTTTTTCTCTTTATTTTGGCAGGGCTTACAGATTCTTTTCTTTTTAGCACAACCTGTAATTTTCCTTTTGGATACTTCCTGGTGGCTATTCTGAGTCTGTTTTCTGTGCTTGTGGAACTGGCTCTTTCTTAAATTGATCTCCCATGGATCCAGAAGCCAAAGTTCAAGCCTGTCCTGATTGTCTTGCTCCCTTCTACTTTTCTCCCTTGCTAGAACTCTCCCTTCTAAGTACTGTGGCTCATCCCCCCTCCCAAATTTCCTCTTCCACTCCTGTGGCTTCATGGTTGTATTTCTTTCTCTCTCTGTTCCCAAGTCTTTTTTCGGACTCCACAGTTGGAACTGTTGGTGGTGTCCTGGGCTTGAATTCCTCTGGAAACATACGACCTGCGAGATCAGGCCAATTTTAAGAGAAAGGAAACAAAAACAGAGGACTGTAAGGAAGCTTAAATTTTAAGAAGTGCCAGATACAAATTAAAAAGTTCAAATAATTCCAATACACCAAAAAACACTTCGGTTCATTTGGTCTGTATTAAGAACACATTGGTCTGTAATAAGAATTCCTTCCACAGTCCAAAGATATGCAGATTAGATGGATTGGTCATGCTAAATTACTCCTAGTATTCAAAGGTGTGTAGGTTAGGTGGATTAGCTGTGGTAAATGCCCAGGACTACAGGGAAAGGGCGGGTGGACCTGGCTAAAATCCTTGAATGGCCTCCTTCTGCACTGTAGGGATTCTATGGTTATTCTGGGGTGGCACGGTAGCACAGTGGTTAGCACTACTGCTTCACAGCTCCAGAAAGCTGAGTTTGATTCCTGGCTTAGGTCACTGTCTGTATGAATTTTGCATATTCTCCTCATGTCTGCATGGGTTTTCTCCGGGTGCTCTGGTTTCCTCGATGTGCATGTTAGGTTGATTGGCCATGTTAAAAATGGCCTTTGGTGTCCCAAGATGCATAGGTTAGAGGGGTTAGCGGATAAATATGTAGGGATGTGGGGGTAGGCCCTGGGTAGGATTGGGGTTGATACAGACTCGATGGGTCAAATGGCCTCTTTGTGCACTATAGGATTTCTGTGATTTCTATGATTGTACAGTCACCTATTGTAATACAATATATATTTTAAATCGTGTGCAATTTAAGTGAATAGAGGGATGGCATAGTGGGTTGTGTTAGAAACTAAATATAGGAGAAGAATCAAGCATTTCAATGAGAAAATAAATTGAATATCTATCCAGTAATTCTTGATGGTGATTCCTGTATACAAGTACTATTCACTCGCACTATTTCATTTTGGAGTTTTATTCAGGAGCTGGTTAATTTCAAACTATTCGCTGTTTCTGCATCTGAACAATAATAACATACAATTAAATGTGTTTATATTTGACATTTGGAAGACTTTAGAGTTCAACAAGAGAACAATGTCAGATCAGGTATCTGAATGATAATATTTGAAAACAAGTCATTAATTTGAAACATGCTAACATGATCATTTGTACTGTACTAAGAATGGTCACATTAAATATCCAATAGCAATCAAGTTACCTGAAGCTCAGCTTGCTTTTCTTTGAGCTGCGCGTTTTCTTTTCTCATTTTATCCATAAGTTCTGTCAGTGTAAGCAACATGTCCGGTTTTTCCTTTAAATCTTCCAAAGATTCCTCAGTTCCAGCCTAATTTATAACATGGCAGCTATCAGTGAGATTTAAGACTGCTGCACTTACCATTTTTTGTATTTTTATATGAAATCATTGGTACTTTAGCCATTTTAAGATGGTTATTTCCCCTAACCACAACCAGCCACCCTTTCTTCCTGAACATTCCTTGTCACATAACACCGGTCGCCTCTATTTTCTTTCAGTGGCCATTACACACGAGGGAACCTTAGTAATAGCTACCAACAAGCTACTTATCACACAGGCCATCACTGTTTGCCCTGATTCAGTCTTCATCATGCACCCGCTGGCGTGCACTCTAAGCAGGGATTGCTGAACAGCGAACAAGTGGAAATTCTGAGCGTTCGTTTTCATTTGTTAACGAGATGTCAACATCTCTGCAAGGTCAACACCTGAAAGTAGTGGTGGTGAGCCACTTACTTGAACAACTGCAGCCTGTGTGGTGCAGGTACACCCACAGGGCTGTTAGAAAGGGAATTTCAGAGATTTGACCCAGCGACACTGTAGCAACAGCGATAATTGACTTGGAGGGGAACCTGCAGATGGTAACGTTCCCATGTACCTACCGCCCTAGTTTTTCTAAGTGGTAGAGGTTATTGGCTTGAAAGATACTGTGAAGAGTGTCGTGGTGGGTTGCTATAATCCATCTTGTATCTTTCCCTAACCATGGGACACTGAAGAGAAGAATTTCTACTGTTGCCTCCTCAGATTATATCACTTAGAATAGATCTGAGGTTGAACCAAAGACGTTCCGGTCTTCTTCTTACACCACATCTATACACTGAGATAAAATAGTACCGAAGTTAACCCAAAAAGATCTTCTAAATTAATGGTCAATCAGGTTAAATTCTCAATCCTCTTTAGCACTCAGCAATTTTGCGATGAGAACCACGGAAATGTTAAATAGTATATTTATATTCACCAAAGTATCTTCCCCTTTACAATCTAGTAATATTTGTTGTTGCTACAAATCCTGACCAACAATTTATAAATTTATAAAATAAAATTAGTTATTGCTGGACTCTAATGTAACCAGTGGGAAGTATCACTAAACTCAATATGAAATATTCCAAACCTTTATGAAACACTCCATTCACATTCTCAACAAAAGTAACAGATTTTGTTTTCACATTTCTTTTTTGGGAGAAATGCCAAGATATTTGCTCTTTTTAATGCTTTTGGGACTTGGAACATATAAGACTGAACTAATGAAGAGGTATGTTAATCTTCCCTCAATCGTTGATTCTAATTTTCACTGGCACAAATTAGACTTAGTTGATGATATTGGAAAAAGTCAAAAAGATCTGACAATACTGATTGATTGCCAGACATACTGGAATGTTCCTTTGGTTTTCTGACGTTGGGCCAATTGGTCATGTGAAGTATTAAGTCAGCTGCTCCACTGAAGTTATTGTATGGCTGGAACTGGCAGCTATTTAAAAGTGCTGGGTAAGTTATTTCAAGTGGTGTGACCAAAGTGATGCAACATCAAGTGACAGAACGTACACTTTGTTCTGGCCAGAAAAGTACCTGCAGAAATTGTTAACATCGAATCCTGCTGAAGATCAACCTTGTTCTGATAGATGACAGGCCAGATGGAATTGGGCAATATTGCTTCGTTTCATTAATAAGGCCACTGGAAAACAGTAGCTTTGTTTTTAAAATCATGGAATCTGCAAAAATACTGTTGCTCCATTCCTTAACTCGATCTATACTGTATGCTTTGAGCAGGAAATTTTTGACCTCAATCGTTTTGTGGCCAGAGGAGTGAGTGTGCAAAAATAAATAAAGAGTACTGGCATGAACTGAGGAACTGTGCAGACATAGCAGAATAAAAAGAAAGAGCTGGGAGAAAGTTGCTAATACAATCAGGAGCAATAGGGTGGAGATGAGAGGAGAGTGCCAAGATGAATGAATGGGAGTAGTAGAGTGTTGTACTGCCATGAACTCTGAGTGAGTGGATGAAAAATTTGGCTACATGATCTAGCTAGAAGGGAGGGGCCAAATAAAATAGTTTAAGAGCCAGGAACAGAGAGCACATTATTCCACATGTGCAAAAATAAATGAAAATCCTTTGAACTTTCTGCCACAATTACTCAATGACTCTGCTCATGAATCTCATCTCCAAACTACATTCTAATCGCTTTCTGAAAATTCAGCAAGTAAAAGCCATGAAACAATGCAAAATATTTTGTATTTTTACCAAGTAGTAGTATCAGAAATCGCACTCCAGAACGTTATTCCCCACTCAACCCACTACTATTGTGCCAATTTGCTTCTAGAAAAACAGTACAAAATATTCATTTGACTAAAACATAGCATGAATATCTTACTGTTTTATTGCAGCTTTATTGTACTGGAAGTTTAACAACTGAAGCAAGGGTTAAACACAATAAGGTTTAATACCTGTAGGCCTATAACGATTTTATGACTTTTACTTACTTGATCCTTTTGACAGTGAAAAAGATCATCTTTAACATCATTCAACTCATCTTCATGAATTTTCTTCACCATTTTCTGTTGTTCCTGAATTTGGGTCGTTCCTGCAATCAGCCAAAAGAAAACACACCATGGTACTATCAAAAGACAGACTTTTGGATATTCCTTTATCAGTACATTAATGGCTGGTTACTTGGTAAAAAGAAAAGATCCACCATACACAACTAGCACATGCAAATGATGATAGCGCTAACTTGTGAAAAATAAAAGCGGTAATGTAACATGATTGGTACAAAAAAATTGAGCACCAATCTTTGCCAATTTTACTTCATGCAAATCTAATTGTCAACACCGGATATAGTTTGTCCGGTCAGATCACTGCAAGTTTGTGTATCGAAGCATGCATTCATTCTCTTATCTGCCCTTGAAATCCCAGCGATAAATATCAATCCCCAAATAAAACATAAATGTGGACAGAATAAAGTAAAATATACATGTTGTAATTTAACAAATAATTATTTCCATGAATCTAGCTAAGACTCCGCAAGATTAATAAGGTTGAGTCTCCACTTTTATATACTGCAGATAGTACAAAATAAAACAATGATTCTGTAATAATGAGCTGGCAGACAAAGTTACAAACTCATTTTGTGCTAAATAATGTAAGTAATCTCCAATATTATCTAGTTCTCTCTTTTTACACTATGTACAGCATCATTTTGCAACTGTGTGCTCCACTACAATTATTCCCTCCCAAAGATAAGCAAAATCTTAAACTTCACAGGGTGAAGTCCAACACAAACCTCTCTACTGTAGCTCAACTTGCAAGTCAATGATTTGGGATTTCTGCAATTTGCATAAAAAAATGCTGTTCTGCTTTTATCTGACATGGGAAAATTGTACAACTTTGATTTTAAAAACATGGCTTTATCTATTTTTTATTCTGTGCAAATGATTCCCTTCTATCTTCAAGTCCATCTGGATTCACACCTCTGCTACCAACAGGTAGGAAGAGTACACAAATGGAGCTCCATTCGTGCCCATTTTACCTGCCACTGAGAAGTAATTCTCTGCTCCTATTCTTTTGAAGTTGGAAGTTGGTAATTAGCACTCGCATGTTGTCTTTTCTGTTTAGTAAAGAAACCACTGCATGTTTTAAACATACTTTTAGTGCTGAAAAAGGTCTACTTTGAAATATTGCTGATAGTAGTTTACTTTTGAAACAACTACATGAAACGTTCTATTTTAATATGGAAAAATGCAGGTGTAACCAATTTTCACATGTACTTTTTTAAAGCACTTGCCTTGAACTTTTACCCCACCATCTAAAAAAGTTACCTTGTTACTAACTAATAGCAACCAAATTTACATTGTATACACACAGACAAAGCTCCTGCTCAACAGAACTGTGTGTTTCTCCCTCTGACTTGCGAAGCTCTGTTCACTCATACAGCAACTGGAGGAAAATGTTCCTCAATGGAGCGCTCTCAACAAAATGTGACCACAGTGAGACGCACACAAGCATTCATAAACACTCGCGCACACACAAAAGTAAATGTTTTGCACCCATTGCACACTGAATATGTAGTCAAATCATTTTTCAGTGAGGTATGGCAGGAAATAAGAGACAGGGAGACAAGGTATTTACTAGCTGCATCAGAAAAGCTGCCCCAAAATTAATCTAATGAAAAATAACATTGATTTGAGATGTACAATGTGGATTTAAACCTCAATCTAGTCTCTAAAGAATAGCATAAAGCAAAATATGAAATTAATTCAGTCATGTCCCTATGAT
The DNA here is from genome assembly GCA_024679065.1 of Sphyrna mokarran. Lineage (NCBI taxonomy): Eukaryota > Metazoa > Chordata > Chondrichthyes > Carcharhiniformes > Carcharhinidae > Sphyrna > Sphyrna mokarran. The sequence goes on along the minus strand of JAGIQG010000030.1, from coordinate 21,856,759 downwards.
TTAAGTTCTGATAATGTTTTGTAATACTCTGAAGTTTAGAGAATTGAATACTTTACTTCAATACATGCCTTAAGGCCAACAATAACAAAGTCATCCACAAATCAAACTAACTCAAAAATTCTAGTAACAACTGGATTAATAATCTATCATGTGACTGGGATCAGAAAATTGAGACTGGTGTTCTGCTGATGGGTAAGAAGCATCAACTGATGGTGTCTTCAGCCACGTAGACCAGAACATCCCAGGTGTGGTCTCCAGTGTCTGGAGTAAGCAAATCTCAGTCAGGATGGGCAGTGCTCGATCTGGCCAGAGTACTCACAGACTGGCAAAAATAAACACTAGCCATCAATTTTCTTCTCCAGCAACCTGTACATGACAGACACAAGTGAGGAGATGAGAATTGCATCAGGCTTAGCTTGACGCTCTCACACTGAAAACTGACCATGTTCACAATCTTGGCTTATAATGTAAAACTGGCTACTTAGTTGTGGATGGATGGTGGGGGGCAGGGGGAGCTGTGAGGAAAAACCATGAGCACAAGGAAGCAGAAAGCAGTAAACAATGGCAACATACTTTAGTAATATTGCAGATAAATGAATCTGAATCACATCACATTGATTCATTAGCCTAGTTCGCTACTACTCTGAAGTATCCCATGTTATAAAACATAATCTTAAATGCTTTTTTCAAAAGAAGCACGCTCTGTTGGAAATAACTTAGTAAACTACAATCATTCTACTTCTTGCAAATCACATCAGCCTGCACTATAAAACAAAATCTGGTGGAAGAGACGGGAAGGAGGGGTTATCGCAAAGACATTAGCTTTACTCATGCATGGTGTGATGGATTGGAAGTTTCCTCTCTATTAATTGTAATGCTCCTATACAAAAATGAACTTGGCAACCTCAAGTCAGCTTTTAATGAGAACAGCCCATTTTTCATACATTGCTGAAAGATTTTTTTTAAAAAAATGCATCCGGATGACTTTATGAGGTCTGCAGTGAATTGCATGAGAGTTACAGCACATTGCTGCGCCACAGCACAAACTGAAAATAAGTACTGCTGCACTACAGAGATATACCCATCACCAAGGAGAAAATAGCTGTGCAAGTGGAAGATTGATTACCACAGCATACAAATGCGCACTAATACAACATTCTAAGTGACAAATAATCCCTCGATACATTCTATATACTGCTGAAATACTAAAGTATAAACTTAAAATATACATTTTAAAGCATTTTTTAAAAAGTTTAATTGGGGCTATCAAGAGCAAGGATGGCCCTCTCATACTCCCCATTATTTCAAATGAGCTTCGTCTCACCCCTCTTCAGAGGCAACTGGCTGCCATCTTGAAAGTCTCCTAAACAGGGATCAAGTATTAAATTTGCAGGTTAGTCTCAACCCCAAATGCAATTTATTTCAACAGAGACTTGATACAAGTTTTTATTAAATAATTACATGCCCAAATTTACAAACAGCTATGTGCACGTAAACACACACAATATTATCTCAGTTCAATATGACAGGCAGCTGAAAATGTAGCAATATCTCATTTATCACTATGCAACTGCAACTTCACACTGCATCCCTGTGCAATAATCAAAGGTGCATTGCAGTCGAACCCCAGTTGGTGCAGCATTGTGAAATGTGGTCACCTTTTAAACCAGCCCAGAGTCTGAAAATATGATAAAACTGTGCAGGCTTGACTTGCCTTTCACTAGCTTTATTTTTGATTTCTATTGTCATGTGAAACCCATTTTATAACTCACCGTTATTCACATGTGGGGCCATAAAAGAACAAATTGTTATCATTTCAAATTGGGTTTTGGGTTGGTATTTGGATTTTTGGACAAGGTAAAAAGCAGTAGTAGTGTTTCAAACTTAAAATGGAGAGTATATGGAAGCATGCCAGTTTCAAGAACACAAAGCACAAAATAAATGTCCTTATAACTGAAAAATCTAACCATTAAAAATAAGTGAGCCATTTTTTAAATCCATTTAACCTATTCTTAATTGCTTTTTTGCAAGTACATGTACTGATTTCAATTGTAAAAAAAAAATTTGTTGTATGTGTAGGTTATAAAAATTGAAAAAGTCTAAATAAAGCATAATTAGGCATGTCACTATGTGGTTATACAGTGCCATTTGAAAACAACTGCATATAATAAATTCAGGCAAGTGTGGATTTAAAAATACCCAACATTATTAGCTCATCCCAATATCAGCTGCATCTAAATTTTTCTATTTCATTTTCCCTTTTCTTTTGTTAAGGATTAACACAAGTAAGTGAGTTCACAAACTTCTTCTCTCACTTTGCAAAGAAAATCATGCATACATAGCAAATTTATAGATCTGCACAGCAGCACTTAATTTACTGCAAGTTCATGCACAGATGTTCAAAGAAAATGACATTCTTCTATATCATACACATTCAAATTGCATCATTAAGATATTTGAGGCTTTTTTGCATGCTACACCAAAGATTGAATAGATAACAAATGGCATACATTACAGCAAATAATCTCAATACATAGGTACGTGCAATCAAATTAAAAAACATTGAGGATTTGCTGCTGTACATATTGAATCAAATTGTACATGCTGCATACACTCCATAATGCTTTCAAGTACCAACTCAAATTCTAATGTCCAGCACAAACAAAACCTCTTGGTTACTGCAAGTATTATCACTAGCTCCTGTGGATGATTATATACATAACTTCAAATTTTGTAAATAACAACTTGAAAAAAAAGACTACGACTCTGAGGCACTGCCATGTTTACCTGATCCATCCCATCTGGCAGCAAAGTGATTAGCACTACTGCCTCACAATGTCAGGCACCCAGGTTCAATTCCAACCCTGAATGATTGACTGTGGGGGGTCTGCAAGTTCTCCCTGTGTTTGCATTCGTTTCCTCAGGGTGCTCCAGTTTCCTCCCCCAGTCTGAAAGATGTGCTGGTTAGGTGCATTGGCCATGCTAAATTCTCCTTCAGTGTATCTGAACAGGCACCAGTGTGGGATGCTGGAGGATTTTCACATTAACTTTGTTGCAATTTTAATGTAAGCCAATTTGTGACACTAATAAAATAAACTTTAAACTCTCTTTAGTTAGTAGTGATCAGGTCAAAGACCATCATTCCCTTACAGAGCAAGGTGCTAGCTAAAGATCTCAAACTTTTGTGATGGTTTCCAAAGATGTAAGAGTTTTAAGCGTACCTGTCCTACATTAGCTGCAATATCCCTTTGAAATCCAAAATTAAAAAGATGTAATACTTCTATATTACATGCATGTAAACAGCTGGGACATTGCTGGTGTTCATTTCTTTTGAAAGAAGTCACTAATCTTTCTTTTAAACTTTCAAAACAAAAAACAGTGTTGATTTTTTTTAAATCAATAGGAAGACATTAGAGCAATAAAACTTGCAGCATCAAGAGAAGTTCCAAGACTCTAGTTAGCATTCCACTGCATATAAATTTGATAAAATATTTCCACACAATCCTCGTCACTTTGGTTATTGTACTCACTGCCTTTCTTACCTTCAAATTCACCTGAAAATACAAAAAAACTAACCATAAACCAAAATACATAAAACTTAGGTACCACTTAGATGGTACATTATGGTAATGTACCATAATCCTTTAAACTAGCTGCATCACAAGCAAAATATGCGAATCTCTAGAAGATGCAATAGCTCAGTTCCCTAAAATCATACACAAACAAGAAGCACATTTCTTTGTGTAAGAAATGACTGCAAGCTGTTTTTAAAGTATGCTCTACTAAAATGGCCAGAGTGTATACATTTTTCATAAAAAACAGCATCTTATTCCTTCTTTCACTTTAATTTTTAGCAAAAAAAGGTACACGTGAGTATTGCCAAAAAAATAGCTTTTCATAATGCGCTCATTGCTCTCTTCGAAATTTGACATTCTTGTACCTGTCTAGCTAAGTGCAAAATGAAAAGCACATCTATTTTTTCAGTGATACTCAAGCTCTGTTCTACCAAGCAAAAGGATATATTTTACTGACTGACATCGAAGGACGTGGGAACAGTAAATTTTGACATCTCAACACCTAGACAATGCTCTCAAGCACCAACTGTAATCAACTACTGATCCAGAAGGTTTTTAAATTCTGTTGCAACTAACTTTATACTTGCTTACAGCAGTCTTTTTTTGGGGAAAATCCTCAAGATGACAATTACCAAATAAAACTATTACTATTCAAGAATTAAAATTAAACTATTCTCCAAATTCTGACACTCAACAATGGCAAAGACGTGGCAAAAGTTCTATCTAACCAGTAAGACCACCCCCAACTACCCTCAACACACTCTGCACTCCAGAATATTTTTGTAAATATATATGTTGGCTTATTATTTCTTTACTTTCCCCTAAGTCTTTTTTTTGTTTGTAAAGCTCACATTCCTCTCAGGTTGACACGAAGATGGAGACTCAACAGGATGACTGCACATGTTACAGAATTGAAGAAACTTGTCTTGTTTCGGATGAAGTCATGAAGTTAGTAAAAAGGAAGAAAATCAAACTGGTGTAACCACAAGACCGAACTATTAAGTTACAGCACAATTTAGTTGCCTCACTGAGTTGTCCTTCTGCATTCACCCCTCCCTCCACACCAAGAGCTTTCAAGTATCATGTTACTTCTTCTCTCCCTGTTTTCAAACACATCTCAGAATTTGTCTCTTTGATCTTTTCCCCAATTCTCCAATTATAGCCAAGTGTCCTTCTCCTCTTCCCCTTTTCTCTTCTGTGGCGTACTGCAGAACATCAACTATGGCAAACAGGCTAGAGATACACAAGCTGACTCTGTTAAACTTACCATAGAAGTGTCCAAATCCCATGCTGAAAGCGATAACCAGTGCAAGTAAAATACATTTATTCAGAGTGGTATTGAATCGATGCCGTTGTTGCTGCTGCTGTTCCCCATCCAGCGCGTCCTCATCACGCTTTTCCTCTGTCTCGGAAGAAGACATTGTTTTTTTCCTAATACGTCGTCTTCGCAGCGTGGGACTGGATTTACCGCTGGTTTCATCACTACTTGATTCATCTCTGCTTTCTTCAATTGCGGACACTGAAAAAGTTATGATAAAGGTCACATAGACTGCTCTAAATAGGCATGAAGGCAATAAAAACTTATTACTAACTTTTCAAGTGGGACAATGGATTCATTTATAAATCTCTGTAAAGGAAGAATACTCTATTCCCAGCTATACTTGTTTGCTCCTATCCCTGCTTAATGCGGACTATGAAACATTAGCCAAGATCCTAGCAATGAAGACTGATGTGGCTGCTCTGGCCCTCCTCCAAAATGAGCCAAACTGGGTCAATGCATTGAGTTTTGTAATCTAAAATGAAGAATCAAAAGCTGTTTTCCTTGAAAAGATTAAGAGATTTGATAGAGATGTTCAGATGGTAGTAAACACAAATGTTTACTTTCGAGATTCAGTTGATTTTTGACTGTGTAATAAACATTTTTCCAAGTATTTATGCAGCACGATGGCTCAGTGGTTAGCACTGCTGCCTCACAGCACCTGGGTTCAATTTTGCCCAGCGTGACAGTCTGGGAGGAGTTTGCAGGTTTAACCCATATCTTTGTGTATTTCCTCCTTGCTCCAATTTCCTCCCACAGTCCAAAGATGTGCAGGGTAGGTAGATTAGCCATGCTAAATTGGTGTCCCAAGAGACACCAATTTGGTGTCCCAAGAGAGATTAACAGGGGGTAAATAAGTGGGGTTATGGGATAGAGTGTAGATCAGAGAGAGTTGGTGCAGACTCAATGAGTCAAATGGCCTGCTTCTGCACTATAGGGATTCTATTCTACTGAGTTCCAGAAATGGTGCAAGGGAGGCAGAATGAAATAGAAGAAGGTAATGTTTCAGAGGTAGTAATGAGCGGACTTGGCAATGGGCTAAAGCTGGAGTTTGAAGCTTAGCTCAGAATCGAGCAGAACACTTTGGATGGGAAGGAACTGGATCACAGAGTTGAAACAAAAACTTAATAAGTCAGTTTTGGTTTATCAATCTTTAGCTGGTGGACGTTGTTGTTTCAATTTCAGATAAGCTGTGAAACAGCATTAGTGATCATGTAATCTATAAGGAGATATAAAACTGCATGTCATTGAACACATAGAAACTGACTGAAGATTTATGGTAAATGCCACCAGAGAGGCAATGAATAAATAAGAGAAGAGGGTCAGAGGTGTAACATTGGACACATTTGATGCACCCTATGTTTAGCAAAGGGAGAAACCATTGCAGAAGATATGTGGAACAGGAATGAAAGGAACTTTGAAAAACTAAGTGCTATTAAACTGGGGAGATAATGGAGAAAGCTGGAGCAGTCTGACCACATCAAAGGTTGTAGTGAAATCCAGGAGGATAATGTTTCAGAAAAAAACTGATGAATATAAGTTTATGAAAAAACGATAATAGTACACCAACCAAAATTTTCAGCACTTCAAAGCTAAACATTCTGACCAAGAAAGGATGTGGATCAAGAAAGGATGTTGGTCAAGAAATTATACAAATATTTAGCAAGAATAAACAGCATTTATTGTACATACATATATAGGAGAAGGGCACAGCCACTTCAAACTATGATAATATCTTCATTCAGCTTTAGCAAGCAAAGTGGATTATGAGGACCCAAGAGATGTAGTATATCTGAAATTCCAGAAGGCATTTGATAAAGTGCCACATAAAAGGTTAGTACACAAGCTATGATCACATGGAATTGGGATAATAAACGGATCATTTGGATAGAAGACTGGCTAACCAACAAAAAAGCAGAGAATTTAGGTAAGTTGATCTTTTTCTGGTTTGCAAGATACAACTAGAGGAATACCTCAGGCCCCAGCTGTTCACAATCTATATTTAATGACCTGGATGCAGGGATAGAAGGAACTATGCCAAATTTGCAGATTATACAAAATAGGTAGGATATAAAGCTTCAAGAAATTTACAAATGGACATTAATAGTTAGGAGCCAAAATTTGGCAGGTGGAGTTTAACATGGATAAATGCAAGGTTATCAATTTTGTTCGGAAAAATAGAAAGGCAAATTATCTAAATGGAGAAACTTCAGGTGCTTCAGTGCAGAGAGATCTCGGTGTCCTTGTGCATGAATTGCAGCTGCAACAGGTAAAAAGGAAGGCAAAATGGCAGCGAGTATAGAAGTTTAGAAATGTTGCTGCAACAGAATAAGGCATTAGCCAGACAGCACTTACAGTACCGTGCACAGTTTTATCCCCTTGAGGAAGGATGTAATTACACTGGAGAAATTTGAAAGGAGATTCCAGAGATGAGGGACCTGTTTTATGAAGAAAGATTAAGCAGCTTAGGCCTATACCACCTGCAGTTTGGGTGAATGAAAGGAGATCTAATCAAGGTGATAGAGGAGATTGTTGAAACAGACGTAGAGAGGATGTTTTCTCTTGTGGGGCAATCTTCAACAAAAAGATTTTGGGACAAGGGGCAGCAGATTTAAAACAGAAATGAAGAGAAATTTCTCTCTCAAAGGGTCATGAATTTGTGGGGTTTACTATGCCAGAGTGTGGAGAATATCAGAACATTTACGGAAATGTGGATTTTTAATTAGGAAAAAGTTGAAGGATTATGGCAAATGGACAAGAAGGTGGAGCTGAGGCCAAGATGAGATCAGCTATGATTATATTGAATAGCAGAACAGATTCTGCCAGCTGAATTGCTTATTCCTGTTCTTATTCTCTAGAAAACAGAGAAAGCATCACTGATTATGTTGAAGGTTGAGATCGATAAACGTTTGGACTCCAAGGAAAGCTAGGATCAGGCAGGAAAGCGGACTTGAGATTGAGGATCAGTCTTGATTGCATTATACGACAGAGCAGGCTTGCATGGACGTATGACTCCTGCTCCTTTTCCCATATATGTCCAATAAATGGCATTTATAAGTGTAATTACTGTTATGTAGGTATCAATAAAAATCAAGTCGAAGTATCTACAACTGGTCTAGTTGGATTGAACACAAATTTCTGGAGTTGTTAGCAAATCACTGATTTGAAAAACATTAATATAGTCTGCTGCTGCTTTTATCTCTTATCGGCTCAGAATGAAATGATCTTGACGAGTTCTGAACAGAATTTTGCTGTTGGATTAATTTAACGGAGGTAGGTTGGAGAGGGGTTCTTGCCCGTTAGCAGGAGAACTGTTACAGCCCTGTGTCATTCCTTTTAGAAAAGGCCTGCTAATTAAGGCACTTAATTAGACAACAATGGGCCTTCCCCTTGTTTAAGGGCACCAGAGTAGAAAGTCCTGCCCACTGAGAGCTATTAACCAGAGGCTGACACCTCGATGGAACTGCAGCTCCATTGGAGGATTGTGCCTGTATGACACCCAACCAAATTCTATTATCATCACTGAATCCCAAGTCTCAAGTAGAGTGGGAAGGCAGCAAAGGAAAAGAGAGGCCCTCTCAGGGCCCTCATTCGGGCACCAAGTGCCTGACAACAAGGAACCCAACTCAGCAGCCCACATGGCGAGTCCGCTCCCCTACTGGATGAATGCCAACAGTAGTTGGTTAATGACTTCAAATTGGACATTAATTGCCTACTTAAAGGCATCAATTGACAAAGAGTCATCTGGACTCAAAATGTCAGCTCTTTTCTCTCCTTATAGATGCTGCCAGACCAGTTGAGATTTTCCAGCCTTTTCTCTTCTGATTTCAGATTCCAGTATCTGTAGTAATTTGCTTTTATCAATTGATGGATGGGGAAGGCCATCCACACACCAAACTCCTACGTTGAATGCATTAAATTCTGTCATAGTCAATAAATGGCGACAACTTGCAGCATGGCCAACATAAGAAATTGATGACGCTTTTCAGAAGGAAGTACTCTTAATAGTTAAAAAGACTATTGTTGTACCAATGGGATCCCTTGGGGTCCTTACACCAGGGAAAGCCCACTGTTATCCTTGCAATCAAACTGTTTGAGCAGTTGTGTTAAACTGTACTAATATTTCTTACCCTGATTAACATGAAGTTACTAATTCACAAACAGAGTGACCCATCTACAAGCTCCTGACAAATCCAAACAAATGTCACAAAATCTCATTCCTTGCATAACAGTATTTTTTCTCCATCACTCACAGCTAAAAATAACAGTCCATTTCAGATAATAACAAGTAAATAAATTGGAAAGCTTTTGCAGGTTAGGTTAGAATACCAAGTTAACTGTATTCAGCTCAGTTAAAACAAGCAGTATAAACAACAGTCCTATGATTCACTATTAGTCACCCTACTTAAAGCCTACTGGTTCAGTTTAATCACACCACTTGGGAAAATCAGATTGCCAGACAGATGCTCTTTCAACTACTCAGTTCTTTTACATATTCTAGAATCTTCCACAGCTGCTCCTGCATATTTCATTTCACCCAATTTATTTCCAAGCCATTTGCCTCACTTTCCAGAGGTAAATACAGACTACATGTTAATTTCATTTTTTTAAAAGTGTGATTATTAACCAAATTTTATTTGGGAAGATTGCAAAGTTCTGTTTTCTTAACTTACTAAAGAGATCACAATACAAATACAGAAGCCCACAACAGATACTTGAATCTGCAACCCTCAGTGACTTTTGAACGCAAGCTGAGAATTCTATCAGAGTATCTAGAGGTGTGGAAGGTAATGGGTAACTTGGTAGGTGCACAACTGTCAATGGTGTATCTGAAGGAGATAATGAGGAAGTCAAAGAGACAAGAGTGCTGTATGAGGTGGAGACCCAGAGAAACAGGAGAGGAAATAAAATCTGTACTGAACACTGTGCATGGCAAGAATGTCAATAAAGCTAGAAAACACAATGTAAATACAAAATATATATGCAGTGAACACATGTTTACTTTTGAGATTCAGTTTTGACTGTGTTATACGTGTATGTCCAAATATTTGTGCAACACAGTGGTCAGCACTACTGCTTCAGAACACCAGGGATGCAAGTTCAATTCCAGCCTTAGGTGACTGCAAATTCTCCTTGCATCTGCATGAGTTTCCCTCAGGTGCTCTGGTTTCCTCCCACAGTCCAAAGACATGCAGGTTAAATGGACTGACCAAGCTAAACGGCCTTGTCCCAAGGTGTGAAGGCTAGAGTGATTAGCGAGGCTTTTTCTAAGTCATTCGTGGGACATAGGCATCAGCATTTATTGCCCAAGGACAGTTGAGAATCAACCGCATTGCTGTGCTCTGGAGTCACATGTAGGTCAGACCAAGTAAGCCCTGTAGATTTCCTTCCCTAAAAAGGATTAGTGAGCCAAGTGGGTCTGTCCAACAATCAACAATGATTTCATGATCATCCAGATATCTTTTATTGAATTCAAATTCCACCATCTGTTGCGGAGAGATGTGAACCCTGGTCCCCAGAACATTAGCTGAGTTTCTGGATTAATAGTAATATCACTATTAATACCATTACACATCATTTCCCTTTCACAAATACACGAGGTTACGGGCATAGGTCACGGTTGTGGGCCTGGATAAGATGGTCTATTGGAGAGTTGGTGTAGAATTGAGGGGCAAATAGAATCCCTACAGTGCAGGAGGAGGCCATGATTTACCCGAAATTTCAATTTAATATCATGAAGGATGTAAATTCAATAATATAGATTGCAGATTAAGGCGGCTATGATATCATAAAGTTGATATCAAAGAAAGCCCACTATAAATGAACAAAGAATAAGACTATCTCCTTTTGGGATAGTAGAACAATTATTTTTAACCTCAATATTTACATGTAGTAATCCAACAGCTAAACAAAAATAATCAGTTGACCCTAAAGAGTGGCATTAACATTTACTTAAACATTGACAATGCACATTAAGTTACTGCAGTCAGAAATTGTTTGCTAGTTACCTGTGAAACAACCTGTCCTTACCAGTTTCTGGTGGGGCAAAGGTATACTGGCTACTGGAAGACGAACCTAGATTCAATTCATCATCATTTATCTGTTCTTCTGCTGCAACTTCAGGTTCTTCTTGGACAGCTTGAAGATCTTCTACAGGTGGCGGTTCAAGAGTAACAATATCTGAATCGTCACTAGTTGCACCAATAAAAGTACTGTCATCGGCCAATTTTTCTTTTGGTGCCTAGAAGAAATAAACAGGAATCTTCTGTCACGTTTTCTTTTCTTTAAATGCCAGCAACAACCTTATTCCTGTAAATGCACTAAGTGGCATCTAACTATCTTACCACCATGTCAATCAATAGAATACCTATGGCAGCATGATTTTAATTTTTTTTAATAGTTTGAATTGCAGGAATACAAAGCTTTTGATTTCCAACATTTTTTGGTATATTCCCACTGTCAAGAGTGTAGGATGTCATTAGGGATAAAACAACAACGGAAAAGAGACACTAAATCAAAAAATACTGATTAGATCAAGCTCAAGTTATACAAGTCCATAAAATGTTGAGTAAATATGCAGGTAAAGAGTTCCATTGCCTTGGGAGAAAAGCTGAATTTAGTAGGTGAACAAGCATCAACAAGTGTACCTGAAGGAGCTAATGAGGAAATCAACAGAGGCAAGATTGTGGTGAGAGGTGGAGACCCAGAGAAATAGGAGGGGAAACAAAATCTGTATTGAATTCTGCACATGAAGCACGGCAAGAATGCAAGATGAGCTGGAAAACACAACTAATATACATACAAAATCATAAATACATATAGTAGTAAACACAGAGGTTTACTTTTAAGATTGAGGTTCAGAAGCAAAACTGCTTCTGGCTATTTGTGATTTATCAGAAACAGTTGGATGATGCAATGTCTTGATCCCAATATAGGATTTAGGAAAGAGATAGAGAATGTAGAACAGTGTGCTTACAGCTGAAGTGGGGTAAATACAAGCAAACCATATTATGCTCAAACTTCCTCTAAGATTGTGGATGGAAGCTTGTGGCTTGTGCTATCAAATAAACCTGCTGGACTTTAATCTGGTGTTGAGAGACTTCTTAATGTGGATGGAGCCAAACAGTGCTGTAACATGCCTCCTGCATTGTTACTCTTCAGATATTCTGCGCTCTTGAACCCCACTGTGCTGGCTTCAGTGTTATGTTTTTAGTTGTTTTCTACCCATGCACCAGATTCCACCCCACCCAGTATTTGTACCCTAAATCATTCTCATGCAGTATAACCTCTTAAAAATCACAGTTACGTACAGCTAAAAGTTACATTGCAACACAAAAATAATAAATTTCTAAATGCAAATTAGCAACCCAAATAATCACTTTAATCAGAATTCTTGCAAAATTGGCTATCTTTATTCAGTCATTTTATAGACAGAGTAATGACAAATTATCAGAGTTTCAGTTTTGTTCTTTAAATTCATTACACAAGACTTAAAAGCTACAACGTGTTATCACTTGATAAATGAATACTGTGACTGTGTGTTCATACAGAAAATGATTTCACTGCAATCCCACCTCAGAAAGGAGTTCTTTTTCCTCTAATGTAGCTGAGGAGCTCAGAGTTTCTACTGGCAGTTGTGTACGTCCAGTTTCTTCTGCTGAAAAATAAATAAGGAAAAGTAACATATTTTACACTTTTAATTTTAAAATGTATAAAGTAGTATAAATAGTTGCCACAGTAAAGATCCCAGGAGAAAGCTATCTGTTCCCTTTGTCCACTGGACATACTGCAAGTTGACCACAGTTCTCAAAAAAAGAACTTCACAATGCAGACTATGTCGCAGAAACCAAATAATGCAATGCAACATTTCCACTTAATAGAAATAGTCAATATTCAAACTATTCACATTAGATTTATAAATGTATTGCAAGTTAAATTTATTCTAGTAAATTACAATTTAACATAGAGTTAACAGGGTTAAGCTCTTTCCTAGAATGGACTCGAATAGCACGAAGGGTCACGGGCTTAGGGTGAGGGGGGTAAGGTATAATTTGGATGCTAGAGGGAGTTTTTTCACACAGAGGGTGGTGCGGGTATGGAATGCACTGCCAAGTAAAGTGGTGGAGGCAGGTACTCTGGAGTTATTTAAGAAATACTTAGATGGGCACATGAACAGAATGGGAATGGAGGGGTATAGAAAACTGATTTAAAATAGGGATCATGAGCCTTGGGAGTCCCTGGGAAGTGTGTAAATAGATGATGATATTGATGTACTTGTTTTTATCCTACAGGTGCTTTGGTCCACCTTGCTGTCTAACGAGGGGCATACACGCGATGGGTCGTGAGAGGGCTGCTTTTGGATTTTTTTTGAGAGTATCCTAGTGCTTCACGTCGTTAGTGTACACTTGACCTGGACCATTTGATGGGCAACACGACAGCTCAGTGACTATCGCTGTGCTGTGCGGATACATGGATTTGGGCCTGTGTCTGTGGGAGTTTGCGCATTCTCCCCGTGCTTGCGTGGGTTTTCTCCGGGTGCTCCGGTTTCCTCCCACATCCCAAAGATGTGCTCTTCGGCTAATTGGTTTTTAATTCATAGATCTATAAACACGGACAGGGATCGCGGGTAGAGGTGGGGACATTGGGGTGGCGGCGCGGGCTCATTGGGCCGTAGGGCCTGTTTCCTGTGCTGTTTTGTTCTTTGTTCTCTTTGTTCTTTGTTCACATTGTATTTAAATATATAGTAGTTGATTATAATCCCTTTATAATACTATATCATTGAAAGTGTATCCGGGATTGAATTAAATCACACAGGACTATTTAATTAATTGAAAATCAAGTCAATTTAAATTTTTCTTGAGGCTTTTGTTCAATAGGGACACTGCTAACGAAGCTATATTGATAGCAAAGACTTCTTGGTACTAAGGCCCTTTCTTCTTGTCATTAAATATACATTATACAATTAAAATTGCTAGTGTCTGCAACTTCTAGCAATTTTAGCCTCTATTCCAAGATGTTTATTTTTTTTTCCAAGCAGTAGTCTCCCCCCCACCTCTTCCCCACCATGAAAGTAAGGCACCGTGGTTCAACAGCTTCTCCTAACCAGTGAGAAACTCGCTCAAAAATGTAGCAATGAACATTTCCCCACCTAATGAACAGGAAATGCACTTATGCTTAGCATGATAAATATTTGGAACTTAGCATAACGAAACACCTGTTTGCTGAGATAAACAAGCACTTGAACTTACAAATTCTGGCCACACACTGCAATGCAATCCCTTGGAACAAAGCACTTTCTCACTCTTCCAAATACATCATAGCACGCATTTCATTGGTTTTGCCATTCTTAATCACCAATGACAATGCATGATTTGACAACAGGACAAATCAGTGTGCTTGACTGGTATCCCATCCATCACTTTCAACGTTCACTCCTTCTCTCACTTGCACACAGTGACAGCAATATGTATCACCTACAACTCAGCAAAGGAACTTTAAGAGACCTTGCAAACCCACGACTTCTATCGCTTGAAGAACAAGCGCAACAATACATGGAAATATCACCATCTGTAAGTTTCCTGACTAGGAAGTATATTGCTTTTCCTTCATTGTCACTGAGTCAAAACCCTGAAATTCCCTCCCTAACAACTCTGTCGGTGTACCTACACCACAGGGACTTCAGCGATTCAAGAAACCAGCTCTCAAAGACAGTTATAAATGGACAACAAATCCTGGCCTAGCCAACGTGACATCAATATCCCATGAAAGAAAAAAAATCAAAAGAAAGGAGGAAAAAAAAGAGTAAGAAAAGGAGAAGAACTTGCTTTTATATAGATTCTTCCAGGGCCTCATCAGACACCAAAGTGTTTCACGTTCATAGGAGCACTTTTAAAGTGTAGTTACTATTGTAATGGAAGGAAATATAAAAGTAGAAACTGAGTTACATGATTAAATATTTTGTTTTCAGAGATGTTAGTTGACATACAAATATTGGCCAGGTCATCAGAAAAACCCCCACTCTTTATAGAATTGGATCATCAACGAGAGTACAAACAGAGACTTGATTCAATGTCTCAGCTAAATGCTCAAATAGTACAGCACTCGCTTAAAATTCAAAGTAAATGTTGGATTATGTGCTTAACAAGTGAAACTTGAACCAATTGCTACAATTATGAGGCTTATAAGGATATGTTAGATGCCTTTAAATTTAGATTACAGTGAAGGGATCATATAACATCCAAATCCTGCCTAACAACCTTCACTACATCGAGGGACTTGCTGAGCAAACGAGATCAACCATCATCCAGAGTGAGAAGCCAACCTAACACCCACACTCCCTTCACCTCATGCCTCTTTCCATCATGTAAATGCCTGCCACCTGGGCAAGATGCTAGTGAGTATTCAGTGCTCATGGAATCGTATCCCAGCAGGAGGGGAAAGGGCAAAATGTTAAACAAAATAGTGACTCATTACTGTACTTAATTATTTCTGTTGTAGTAGAAAATTAAAAAATATGTCTAGATACTTCCATTTTGCTATGTTGCTTACCTTGCAATTCAAAAGGTTTGTCAAGTTGTTGATCTGATAAAGGCTGTGAAACGCCTTCAGCCTCTCCTTTATCTGAACTGAGTACCTCCACATCAGAACCCTAAGCAAAGAAGATCAGTTAACTAGTACCACTTTGATCATTTAGAACAAAATACCGGTATCAGCAGAGTACAATCTCTCAGGGATCAACTTGAAGGTGTGCACATTATGAAAAGGATTTTCTGCATCTAGTTTTCCAGCGATGGAGGCATCCTGCTATTGGCCAGTGCAGGGATTAATGCAATGGTGCTCTCCACAGCTCACCTGCTGCACTGCCAGGGAACACTAGGGCAACTTCTACCACTGGAAAACCCACTGCAGGAGGGCAGAAAGTCCCAGCCTATAGCTTAATTTTACACAAGATACTCTAGTTAGAGTACTCAGTGATCCTAAACTCAAGTGGATTTCATGGTTCCTACAATCCAGATCGTACCTTTATTTGCCCCATATCTAGGCAATTGATGAGGAAAACCAAAAACCCTCACCACTGGACTGTATAATATGCCACAAATTGATTTTCCTCTCAAATAGGCAAGTTGAATGCACTTGCTCAAACCAAAGCAATTTAATGTAGATGATATTTAGCTCAAAACAGTGTACACTATTTACAAAATATGCTATCCTTCAATGGCATCCTGAGCCGTCTTTCATCATAATTAGATCCCCATAAAGGCAGCCTAATTCCTGTGCCAAGCAACCATGAAGTCAAACTACCACTGGCCCTCTGTTGGCAGTAATCCCCGACTCTCTATTCTGTGCCAGATATTTTAAATGATTTCGCGCACGATCTTTTGAAGATACGCCAGATCAAAACACATGAAATTCTCTATTTTTCGTAACCACCAAAAAATGCTTTAAAGAGACAGATTAGGATATTAGCGTCAGTCTGAAACCTTTGTGATAATTGGAGAAGCAAAGGCAGCATCAAACTGTTAATGGCATAAAGAATGGCATGGTGGTATAGTGGTTAGCACTGCTGCCTTTTGGCACCAGGGACCCGGATTCAATTCCGGCCTCGGGTAACAGTATTGTGGAGTTTGCACATTCTCCCCATATTTGCGTGGGTTTCATCCAGGTGCTCCAATTTCTTTCCACAGTCCAAAGATATGCGAGTTGGGTTCATCAATCATTGTAAATTGCCCCTTCAAGTCAAGGGGATTTCCAAGGTAAATTTATGGGGATACAGAGGTAGGGCCTGGGTAGAATTGTTGTTGTGCAACCTTGATGGGCTAAATGGCCTCCATCTGCACTGTAGGGATTCCATGAAATATATAGAGTGGAAACCACAGCCTCCACATTCAATCAAAATTAGCAATTCAAAAGCATGTTTCATTTTCACAGCAGTCAGTCCCATGTTCAATGATACATGAAGGTTTCCCCATTATTTTTGTTTGTAAAAGATATAATGCAAAGATGCAGAGTTGGACTACAGATTTGACATTTCACTGAATGGTAAAACAGAATCAAAGAGTGACCCTTTGTTCCTAATATTCTTTCAGGCAATTTTGTCTGAATTCCCAAATCCCTGTACAATTACATCAAATGCACCATTTGTATCAAAATTCCCCCCCAAAAAAAAAAAAATGCATTCTCGATTTTATCCTGATAATGCAAATGTTAGCTGGGCTGCAATGGAAACTCTCTCCAGAAAGCAGCTAACAGAAACCATGTGTACCGTTTCCAGAAATTCATTACTGATTCAGCCAGAAGGGTAAGAGAATACATAACATACAATTTGACCCATCAAATTCAATCCAACATGATGCTATCGTTTAAACCCAGATGTGTACTTAGTGAAAACCTTCAATCAAATGAATTGCTTCACAGAAGGTTAAGCTGCCACAGAGTAAGACACTGAAAGCATATTTTACCAGGAGCTATATGTTTTCATAAAATGTTCCCTTCAACAAGTTATTAATAGGCAATAAGGAGTAACATGCTCCAAAGGGCAGGGGCTAAGTACACTGGCAATGATATGGTCACAAAGGTGAAACTAAATCTTAAAATATTCATAATTGCTGGTACAATAAACGCATATTTTAAAATAACATTTAAAATAGTGAGCCATATGGATTGAGTACGCTCTTCATGAGATGTCATTGTAAATACTAATGGCATTTTATCCATAGGAACAATTGTTATAATATTTAACCACTGCAGTCCATCAGCATCTACTGTTCAATTGCTGAAGACATCATGACATCTTCAAAGTGTAACAGACAGATTTGCTGAACCAATCTACTGAATGCGATTAAAACAGTCATCTGGCATGATGATATTCCACATTTATTCACTGAAAAACATTTCAGAACATCTCAAAATTCAGCCACTAGATAAACATAGTTGGCCAGGATTTCTTCAACACAACAACAGCATCAGGTTTTGAGGAAAATTATGCATATTTCACTCCCAAATCTCTACATAAAATGTCCTCAAATCAATAGCTCCATCCCTGATACATTTGCTGAAACCCCACTTTGCTCATTAACATAGCTTTGCCCCCCCCCAAGCAAAAATTATCCTAAATTGGTATAAATTGACATCCAAATTTAAAAGCAGCAAAATCAAAGTCCTCTATTTCTGGTTTTATATTGGTTTTTATCCCCCATTTGCTTTTATTAAAATCAATATTTTCTCTATCTTTAAGTGCATTTGTAATGCATCATATACTGCTACTTTTATTATAAAAAAACTCCCCAAATTGCATTTTCTTAAACATGCTGCACTTAATGTACATGGTTTGATAACATCAATTAGATCAAGAGGGACTACTAACACAGCCCATCCTTTCATCAGGCCATGATTATAAAAATTGGCAAAAATCACTCTGGTTTATGAAAACGAAATTCACATAAATTCCTGTTTCAGCTGCCATCAGTAGTATTAGCATGGAAACCAGCTTATAACGATTGTGGAAATTTTAATGTCAATTGATGTTCACAGTCCCATTCTACCTCATCTGAATTAAGCATATTGACTAGAAATGTTTGTAGCAATAGTTCTACCCAATCTCGCCTTTAGGCTGAAATACAATTAGAATATTTTAGAGCTATTTCACACTTAAAGACAAATTTATAGGCAATTTTGTATGTGAAAATTGCATAGTGATATTCTAAGAAACTTCACTGCAGTATAAGTCTTTTTTTTTTTTACAGCCCCAATGGAAAATATCCTCAGGAACAGCAATTTCAGCTTCTTTAATTCCAGTATTCCATTTATTAAATGGAAAAGCCAAAAGCAGCAACAAGTGTTTTGAGTATAAAACAGTAATCAACGTCTGGGCAATTACAAAAAAAAGAGTCAGTACTGTGAGTTACATGGTTGATATTTATCTCAGATTTTTCTTCTTCCAGAATACCACTACTCTACATCTATCTAAATTGGGACGTTTGTATGTGGGAATCAATATATAATACACATCGGCATAATTTCTTGTGCTGACTCCAACATTAAGGAATCCAAACCCAAAAATATAGTTATCAATTAAACACCATAACACTTGGTTATCTATTTTCTCCTGTTTAAAGCCCTACCAATTTACACCCAGGTTGAGAAGGATGGAAAGCCACATCTATTTTCTCTATCTTTAAGAAGTCTGACAACACCAGGTTTAAATTCAACCGATTTATTTGATAGTGAACTTACAAGCTTTCGACCCTTTGGTCTTCGTCAGGTCATAGGGTCGAAAGCTTGTAAGTTTACTATCAAATAAATTGGTTGGATTAAACCTGATGTTGTCAGACTTCTTACTGTGTTTACCCCAGTCCAACGCCATCATCTCTACATCATGACTCTATCTTTAAGACAAACAACCATGGGCATCTTCAGACACTAAGGAACAATACTAACTTTGGCTAGAAATCAAGTAAGGGGATGGAGGCAGGCACTCTGGAATTATTTAAGAGATACTTAGATGGGCACATGAACAGAATAGGAATGGAGTGATATAGAAGACTGATTTAAAATAGGGATCATGAGCCTTGAGAGTTCCCTGGGAAGTGTGTAAATTGTCAGTGATATTGATGTATTTCTGTTTTGTCCTACAGGTACTTTGATCTGCCTTGTTGTCTAACAAGGGGCATACACACGATGAGTCATGAGAGGGCTGCTCTTGTTTTCGAGAATATCCTAGTGTTTCACATCGTTAATGTATGCTTTAACTGGGCCAGTTGATGGACAACACAACAGCTCACTGACTATTACTTGCTGTTCAGATACATGGATTTGGGCCTGTGTCTGTGGGATTTTGCACATTCTTCCCATGCTTGCGTGGGTTTTCTCCGGGTGCTCTGGTTTCTTCCCACACCACAAAGATGTTCTCTTAGGCTGACTGGCAAAACAAATTCTCCCTAAATTGTCTCGCAAATTTGGTTCCAATGCATAGATCTATAAACATATACAGGGATCATGGGTAGAAGTGGGAACATCAAGGTGGCGGCGTGGGCTCGTTGGGCCAAAGGGCCTGTTTTCCGTGCTGTTTTGTTCTTTGTAATTGACTACTGACATTAAAAAAAACTTTGCAGTTTCTTCTAAACAACTTTTGCAACAATTGTTGAATATACAAAATACAATTTTGCTCATCAGAAATGCTTTATTAGTTCTCAAAAAAATGATGCCTAGCTTCCCCTTGTACATGAACAATATCATTTATTTTAATCAGAGACCATTTATAAATTTTTCATTGTGGGATTTAGTTTCAATTCTGAACAATTATGAAGATGTTGCATCCACTACATCAGCCTAAATACAAGAATACTATACACCAAATAGAACTTAGCTGGGATTTTTCACAACATATCTGCAAAGCTATACAAAAATTGTGCACAAGTTTATAAAGCACAGCAAAAGCAACCAGTTTCAAAGAAAGCCATGCAAATATCAAACTGAATATTATGCAAACCGGCGTACAACTTGAGAGATGGGAGAGGTAGAGAGATTTTCCCTGTTTATTCTGCATGCCAAAATCTTAAACACACTTAGAAAAAGTCAAGAACCTGTTTCTGTAATAGTGCATAGAGGAAATTGTTCCTTTTTTTATTGCAAGTTATTGCACAGTTCTTGCGTCTCATGATTTTTAAAAACTTAGTTCTTCAAATGCAAGATAAGACATACAATTCAATATTTATCTTTGTGCTTTATGAGATAGAAGAAAAATATTGTTTACTTCATGGTTAATTATGGTCCAACCACAAGATGATTCACTATCGCTGGAACTCTCTGACATCTTCACACCAAGGTAACTGCAAAACAAAGTATATCAAAATCAGCAAAAAGAAAATGAAAGTGTAACTTTGTTATGCAGCAATCATTTGGTTTAGTCAATTGTTAATAATACTTTTAATTTAAGTTCATAGAACTCAAGACAATATTAGTTGAACCAGATTGGTCCCCATAAAGAGGCCAACACTTCTCTTAATCTGTAAGAAAGGAAAACTTTCTATGCTGTTTAATTTAAATTGTTTACTTCATAATAGTGACTAATTCAAAATTCTTCCAGGAACAAAATTGGATTAATACTAAACTGAACTGTAATAACAGACTGTTTTTCTTTGAGGAACCATGTACCCATCTTTCCTTCTTGCACCTTATCGAGAAGGCAAGGTCCCTAGTCACAGGAGCTGCTGCACACAGGGAATGCAGACTTCAAATAAATACTTCCATATAGATAAGTACATCCTTGCGACGGCACTATTTGTCTATAACTCCAAATCGATCTAAAACTCAACAGCGTTCTAGCAGCTACCAACATCAATCTAAATTTAAAGCTACAGACACGTTGATTTTTTAAAAAAATCAAATGCAACCTCTTTCTATTTAGATTTTCTTTTGTTGGCTAAATGTCATACCCCCAGATGCAAAAATCAGACATAACATTTCCAAGGTTCACTCAACATTTTTCACATCCATGCACAATTCATAAAATCCAGATTTGCTTGACATTTCAGAAAACCTTTCAATCCTGTCAAATTTTTCACTCAATAACACTGACATTAAAATGCACAAAGCCACTATTGAGAGGTTATAAACGCAATTAAACCTGTTTACAGCAACTGTTCAGCGTGTGCAGATTTCAGTCAGAAAATTTATATGGTAATACAGCTTTATTTGCATGAAATAGAAGAACATGTATTCCAATAATAATCATAGGATTTGATAGGAGCTGAAAACTTTTAGTACCCTCCTATTATGTTTAAATACACTGATGGCAAAATTTTGCAATGCTTCTCCAACTACAAAATAGCATAAGAATTAGCAATAGGAATAGGCCATTTGATAAGATCATGGATATTCTTTTTATGGACTCAGCTCCCCTTACCCACCTGCTTACCATAATCTTTAATTCCTTTACTGTTTAAAAATTTATTTATCCTTGCTTTAAAATCAATGAGGTAACCTCAACTGCTTCACTGGACAGGGAATTCCACAGATTCACAACCCTTTGAATGAAGAGGTTCCTCCTCAACTCAGTTCTAAACCTGCTCTCCCTTATTTTGAGGCTATGCCCCCTACTTCTAGTTTCACCACCAGTGGAAACAACTTCCTGCTTTTATCTTATCTATTCCCTTTATAATCTTATATGTTTCTATAAGGTTTTCCCTCATTCTTCTGAATTCCAATGAGTATAGCCCCAGTCTACTCAGCTCTCGTCATAAGCCAACTCTCTCAACTCCAAAATCAACCCAATGAAGTTTCTTTGCACTCCCTCCTGTGCCAGTACATCCTTTCTCAAGTAAGGATTCCAAAACTGTACACAATACTCCAGGTATGGCCTCACCAGCACTTTATAAAGCTGCAACATAACTTTGCTGTTCTTAAACTTTATCCCTCCAGCAACGAAGGACAAAATTTCCATTTGCTTTCTGAATTACCTGCTGCATCTGCAAACCAACTCCTTGAGGTTCCTGCACAAGGTCACCCAGTTCCCTCTGCACAGCAGCATGCTGCAATTTTTTAACCATTTAAATAATTGCCCATTTTGCTGTTATTCCTATCAAAATGGATGACCTCATATTTACCAACATTGTACTCCGTCTGCCAAGCCTCGCCCACTCACTTAGACGGCCTAAATCTTTCTGCAGACTTTCAGCGCCTTCTGCACACTTTGTTCTGACATCCATCTTAATGTCATTTGTGAATTTTGACACACTATACTTTGTCCCCAACTCCAAATCATCTATGTAAATTGTAAACAATTGCAATCCCAACACTGATTCCTGAGGCTCACCACAAGTCACTGATCACCAACCAGAAAAACACCCATTTACTCCCACTCTTTGCTTTCTATTCATTAACCAAGTTAATAACCTGTATAGTGTTAACTTGGACCTCAGCTTCATGTGTTCTACCTCTCCCAGTTCTTACTGAAGAATGTTCAGTACCAAATCAAACTTTAAGCACACACATGAATATTTTACATTAGAAAACTGATGATAAGCACATCAAGAGAAAAATTTTGATTAGGGGCATAAAAGCCGCTTTAGAAATGATATTTGACAAGAAAAAACTTGCAAGATATCAGGAAAGATTAAGGAAATAGAGTTATCCAATTAAGGATTTATCATCAACACAATGGATTGAAACAGCCTCCTTCAGTACTTTAATTACTATGATTAGGGAGATGTAATCAGGTTGTGACATATATAATAGCTGTGACAAAATGGATGATTTTCACTAATCTAGGATTACAACATATCTGTATAACCAGCAGTAACTTTGTTTCACATGCAAGCTTTACAGTCACATATGTAAGCTAACAACAACCTTCCTTAAAAAATTAAATCCTAATTTTTCAAAATAAACCATTTTTAACTGCTATCTGTCCACTAACCAGGACCTTGTATTTTGAATTATCACTAAACATGACGGACTGAATTTTATAAAAAAAATTCTAAGCATCCATCTAGTGTTGATAGAGTTGCAGATCTGTTTTTGGGATGAGTTTTAACTCCCAAGCTTATGCACTTATTGCTTGACTGTTTCTAGCTACTGGTGGCAATGCGTGGGGCTTAACACATCAGCCAGCTTGATCAACCAGCAGAGGGAGCTATTGCACTTGTCAGGCCTCTGCTGTTGCAGTCAGCCTCAACACAGCCATCCCCATCCCCACAATCGCAGGGACCCAGAGTCAAAAATATAACCTGAACACCCTCCCCAAGCTCCATCACAATGCAAAACAGCAGCTGGTTGCCACCCCACCCCACTGATCACAATGCAGATCGGATGTGGCCCCTGTCCCTCTACCTAGCATTCACAGGAAGAATGCACAGCAGTGTTCCCCCCCACCAATCAGCCAGCCTGGTTCTGCCCCCTCCCCTAGAGATCCCAATCTTGCTGGCCATCCCTTCCTGGCCCTGCCTTCACACTCACTTCAAGTCCCACTAAAGCCCTGCCCAGTGGACAGTGCCAAAGTATCAAGCAGGCAGTGAAGTGTCAGGCTGGCACTGCCCAAGGGGCAACCCCCTTGCCATCAACTTTCCCAAGGACCTCAATAGCCTCCAGTTCTTCTGGCAAGAGAGTAACATACTTGTTACCCAATAACTGGGAGCATGTTTCTCCCCCCCCGCC
The DNA here is from genome assembly GCA_024679065.1 of Sphyrna mokarran. Taxonomy (NCBI): domain Eukaryota; kingdom Metazoa; phylum Chordata; class Chondrichthyes; order Carcharhiniformes; family Carcharhinidae; genus Sphyrna; species Sphyrna mokarran. The sequence continues at coordinate 21,832,714 of JAGIQG010000030.1, read as the reverse complement.
CTTGCCAGTGGGAACCTGTCCTGGTCAGCTGCAAAAGTAAGCCCAGATGACTGAACACCATGTTCACTAAACATATGTCAATCACATTTAGCATAAATTTGAATAACATTCAGCCTCTCACACAAAATGAGGAAGAGGCTGACCGCCCATAAATCGCCAGTAAGATCGCAAGAGCCAAAAATTTGCTGCCTATATGTTCAATATCACTCTTCAAATGATACATGTGTAAACCAAAAAGACGCACAACTTAATAACTGTTTTCTACAACTACTGAAATATGTCTTCATGTAATTTAGGTAAATAAGACCATAAGGGAGTAGGAAAAGTAGGCATTTTAGCCCATCAGTTCTGCTGTCATTCAATAAGATGACGAATGATTTGATAATGATAATCCTCAACTCCACTTTCTTGCCTAATCCTCAAAACCCTGAATTCCCTTACTGATTAAAAATCTCTCCATCTCAGCCTTGAACATATTTAATGACCCAGCCTCTCTGCGGCAAAGAGTTCCACAGATTCACAGCCAAGAGAAGAAATTCCTCCTCTTTTCCTTCTTAAATGGGTGATCTCTTATTTTGATATTATGCCCTGTGGTCTTTGACTCTACCACAAGGAGAAACAATCTCTCATTATCTACCTTAACAAGCCCCCTGAGAATCCTGTATGTCTCAATAAGATCGTCTCTCACTTTTCTAAACTTCAATGACTACTGGCCCAATCTCTCCTCATTAGGGAAACCTCTCCATACCTGGGATCAAACTAGTGAACCTCCTCTGGACTATCAATGCCAGTGTATCTTTCCTTAGATAGGAGACCAAAAGTTTAGAAGGCTGAGGGGAGATCTTATAGAGACATACAAGATAATGAAGGGGCTAGACAGGGTAGAAGGAAATAATTATTTCCACTTAGAATGAAAACAAGAACTGGAGGGCACAGCCTCAAAATAAGGAGGAGTCCATTTAGTACAGAGTTGAGGAGGAACTTCTTCCAGAGGGTAGTGAATCTTTGGAATTCTCCGCCCATTAAAGACTGGAGATTATCACAGATAGATAGATTTTTGACCAATAAGGGAATTAAGGGTAATGGGGAGCAGGCGATTAAGTGCAACTGAACTACTACCAGATCATCCGTGATCTTATTGAATGCCGGGGCGGGCTCAAGGGGCTAAATGGCCTACTACTGCTCCTACTTCTTATGTTCTTGTATAGCTTTAGCAAAATTTCCTTATTTTTATACTCTACCCCTTCTGAAATAAAGGCCAACAGGCAACTTGCCTTCCCAATTACCTGCTGGCTTCTGTGATTTATCAGACATCCAAATCTTTCTGTACTGCAGCTTTCCCCATTTAAATGTATTCAGCTTCTTTAGTTTTCCTACCAAAGTGCAGAACTGCACATTTTCTTACATGATATTCCATCTACCAATCTTCTGCCACTCACCTAATCGGTTCTATTCCTCTGGAGACTCTGTCATACACTCACCACTAGTTCCCACTTAATTTTGTGTCATCCACAATAGCCAAGTTAATTCCCTGTCCAAGTCATTAATGTATATTGTAAATTATTATAGCTCCAGCAGTGATCCTTATGGTACTCCACTCGATGCAGGATCCCATCCTGAGAATAGAATATACTTACACACATTCTCAGATGTTCAGTTTGCTTTCCTGGTTACATTAAAAATACAATGTATGTGACTGGCAAGTTATTTCAGCTATTTAGTAAGTTAGTTGATGTTTTTACTTTATAAATTGTAAGTGAAGTAAATAGTACTGAATCAATATTTTCATAATTTGCCAAAAGAACTACTGAAATTGTAGTGAACATATATTTAGAAAATTTTAGTTTATAAGTCCAACTTCATATTGCAAAGAGAAGGAAAGGGAAATTGTGTATAGCTCTAAAATAGGCTTTTACACTATGATATTAAATGTATCTCAAAATTTATCAGGAAAACAAATACTCAAATACCATTTTGCTTAAAGCACCAATTTATTTAAACTCAAATATGCTAGTGTTTGCTCTCACAACACTCAGGATGAAATCACACGTTCTGCCAATGCTGAGCTTCAATGATCAACAATATATATTCGAGCAACACGGCAATTTCAGCATTTTACGCATGGCACACATTGACAATCTGGACGTTTGATTGAGAGTCCCATGTATTTTGATAGCTCCTCCCAACAATGGAATGAATAACAGACAACAGAAAGAAAAACGTAAAACAAAAATGAGGAAAAGAGATGGTTATAAGTAAAAATGAAATGAAAACTTGAAACACATGACCTGTAGGAACGAAAATAACTTGCAGAGAAATAATTGCAAGCAGAAGTTAACATATTTTGAATTCTGGTTTAATTTTACATCTAGGATGTCATTACGTCAACAAATATAGGCTTTTCATTGGGTGGAACCCCTGCCTTTAATGCTGGTTTCCAGCCAATAGATAGCCCTCTGGCTTTTAAACCAAAAACTGCAATACAAGCAGGAAGAGTAAAAGTGAACTAAGCATTTTAAACAAATAAATGGCAACAAAAAACAAATCCTCCGAGGAAAGTAACAATAAATATATAGGTAGAAAGAAAAAAATGAAAGACAGAAAGGAACATAACAAGATGATATGACAGAGAAGTCATTTTTATTTAAAGTCTGCTTCAAATCTTTGTAGTTCAGGGTGAATTTAAATATGCTAATGCTTTGCCTTATGTTTCAGTAGCTTTATTACTGTAAGAAAATTTAAAACAACCATTAAATTACAAACTAGACAGAATTCTAAAGATTAAATTCACAATAATTAATGATGAAAGAATAACTAGGCAAACCATTCACTGCTTATTCACACAATTTAGAAATTAGGAAGCACAGAATAAAAAGGGGCATTCAAGCAATTGATTCTCATATAAAGAAAAATAAACCAGTGAAATAAGTTTCCAGAAAAGCCATTAAAGTCAATATATAAATCAGTCTAAAAGAAAAACAAGTACAGTTGTTTAGATGAAGCAATAAGACTAGAAAACCAAGATTTAAATCAATGAAAATGAAACAGGTCTACCAGGCCAAAGTGGCCTTCTCCAAAAATTACATTTGAATAAACTCCAAAATAGTTATTGAGGTAATGAATTGTCTCCCCAGCCACATCCTACAGTGCACTTTTCTTGCAAGCCCAAATAACCGCCTCCTGTGACGTAACCATACTATGATAATTTTCCACTCTCGTTGAGCTGGTGGCATAGTGGTTAGCACTGCTGTCTCACAGCACCAGAGACCTGGGTTCAATTCTGACCTGTGTAGAGTTCACATGTTCTCCCTGTGCCTGCATGGGTTTCCTCTGGATGCTCCGGTTTCCTCCCACAGTCCAAAGATGTGTGGGTTAGATTGACCGGCTGTGCTAAATTTTCCCTTAGTATCAGGGGAGCTAGCAGGGTAAATAGATGGGGTTACAGGGATGGGGCTCAGGTGGGATTATTGTTGGTGTAAGCTTGACAGGCCAAATGGCCTCCCACTACACAGTAACGATTCTATGAAACCACTGACTGTGGAAAAACAACCTATCTGGTTCATTAATGTCCTTTAGGGAGGGAAATCAGCCCTCTTTCGCTGGTCTGGCCTACGTGTGACTCCAGAGCCATAGCAATATGGTTGACACTCAACTGAGCTCCGAAATGGCTTAGCAAGCCACACAATTCAAGGACAGACTTGAGATAGGCAACAAATACTGACCAGCCAGGGAAGAATTTAAAAAAATACAACTATTCCTCATCACTGCTGATTACCATCAAAGCACAGAGGAAGGAGGCTAAGTTTGATTTCATCATCCCTGGATTAAAGTGTGCGGTCATTATTACAACAGGTAACGGGGCTGCGGGGGGCGGTGGTGGTGAAGTGGAAGTTACACAAATACGATCAGATCTTGCTGTAAGTCAAGCCAAGCTGCTTGATCTGAAGCCAGCAGGAAGTGAGCCCGCTGCTAAAAACCAAAATAAACAGTCGGCCGTGCGGTGACCTTCGCCGCCGCCGCCTCCTCCACCTGTGTAATAAGGTAGCCCAAGTATCGGGGGCAGCTGGAGCCGACGGCGAAGACAGTGGGAGGAAGGGAGAAATAGGTCAGTCCGGAGACGGGGTTAATCCCCCCTCGACCCCCGTCCCCCAGCTGAGGCCCTCACTCCCCTCTGCAGCCCCCGCGGCCCCTTCAAAATCAGACACCTCTCCCCCACTCCCTCCCACCCAAACGCCCCCGGCCTTCAGCGACCCTCCTCCCTGCAAACAGCCGATCGATTGCCATTCGAAGCCAAGCCCTTACCTGCCGCCCCTCTCCTCCAGCCGACGATAACTAAACACTGTTGACTGGTTAAAAAACAACAGCCTCCAGCCGCAGCCCCCTTGTGATGTTTTGACTGACGAGTAGTGACGCTGCCGAGCGAAGCAAAGGCCTCCCCTCCCCCACTGCCACCAACTCTCCCTTCACCCAGTGCGCAGGCGTGCAGCCCGCCGCCGCGCCGCATTATGGGATTTGCAGTTCCAGCCCTCCCTCCCGTCGGTCTGCCGCCACTTCACCCGGACTACAACTCCCGGCGTTCCCCTCGCGCGACGGGTGCGCGTCATCCCCAGCGACCAATCAGACGCCGTTACCAAGGCAACACTGCCACAACAAAAAGCTCGAGCCGAACAATGGATCCATGGCAACCAATGGATACACACACACACACACACACAGTGGCAAACAGCTGACTGCAGTGCCTACATGTAGCATCACCCTCCCTGTGCACACACATTGCCATTACATTGCCAAGTTGATGGTTGGTCAAAGAGAGCTGGAAAAATCGATGAACATCCCAGAGAGGGGACTGCTACGCCTGGAAAGACCTCGACCTACCTACTTAAAGGAAGCATGAGCTGTAATCCCCATCCAGCGACTCGAAAGGTCCAATTTAGAGACCCAACGTGCGATGTTGAGCCGCCTTCCTTTGCTCCAAATGTTGCGCCCAAAAATGAAATCAATCCATCCCTCGCTCAAAAAGTTCATTTTAAAGATTCGGTATGTGATAATCTTAAACTACCCTTTGCATTAAAGGCTGATCCTTCATGTGATGCTACTCTTGCTTCGCTTGCTGAGAAGGTTGCGGTTGAGGACTCAATCTGTGGTAATCTTAATCCACCCTTGGCTCCTAAAGTTGTATCTAAAGATGGCATGCGTGATAACCTTGATTCATCCCAAGCTCAGATGGTTCAGGATGAACTGCAGGATGATTTCAATCCATCCTTTACTGTAAAGCAATGTGACGACAGCGTGTGCAATGATCTCAACATAGTCAATGCTCAAAAGGATGAGTGTAAAGACCCGGTGAGAAAAGATTATAATCAATCTTTTGCTCCAATGGTCGAGCAAAGAAAAGAAATGAATGTGGATGATCCCATCCCTGCCATTGCTACAAAGGTAGAAACCAAGGAGAAGATGTGGTCTACCTGTATGAATCCTGGAAACCCTATCTTTTCTTGCATGGCAAAGATCCCAACACCATCATATTCCCCAGTTCCATTTGTTAAACCTCAAAACCCTCTTTACAGAACCACCTCTGCGGCATATGGGTCTAACCAACCGACTTGTGAAAGTGCACCTTCTGTCTACAAACCATTATCACAGTCTTTCTCTGCAGCTCTCCAAAGTGGTGGGATGTACCGTAACTGCTCCTTGAATACTAGTTCGGACAAGAACAGAGTGCATAATTTACTTCCATTTTGATTTGTTGCTTGAAGAGCAAAGGTGGCTTGGGTTCATGAGTGCACATGATTTTGTGATACTCAACTGGATGATGGATCAACTCAACTCTACTATGATAACATATGTTGGAGAGTTGGCATAGTGAATAGAACTATTTAGGAGAGATTTTTGGAAGAAAATGAGCAGAACTGGAATTTATGTTCATATATATGAATATATCATATCTATGTATAATTTTATTCGTGTTTCAAAATTTCTTTCAATTATGCTTGATAAGGCAGCAGTTAGAAGAATATAGAGACCTAACATTTAAAATATAAAGAACTAGCAGTTACATGCATGCTTTCAATATAAAGTCTTACAAATCCCCTACACTAGATAGTGTTGTTACATCTTCAATTTGCATCCACTTTATACTCTACCTGCCTTAGCCCTAACTGTGCTGTCTGAGACCAGAACACCTCATTCACCTGACGAAGACGTTGAAACACCTCGAAAGCTTGTGAATTTACTATCAAATAAATCAGTTGGACTTAAACCTGGTGTTGTCAGACTTCTTACTGTGTTTACCCCAGTCCAACGCCGGCATCTCTACATCATGACAATACAATACAGGACACAGATTCTGAGGAACATTTTACATTTTAGAAGTGTCTCAGCTCAAAATCACTTCTCTTTCCTAACCATTTAGTCGTTTAGTAGTCGACTTGCCAACCAAACAGCGCTCTCATTCAGTACACATTGATTTTCTTCCCTGGATTTGCATTCTTGCAAAATTTCTTTATGAATACAAGGTGAAAAGGTTCAACAAAATATATCTTTTTTCAGAAGTGACTTTACTTTGTGACAATCACTTCAGAATAACACCTCCCTTCCAAATCACACCCTGTTTTAGGTTACATTCTCATTTTGACCATATCTCATAGTTTGTTTAGACCTCACTCCCTCTTCAGTGACTTAGAAAGAGGTGTGAGGCAGAACTGCCTAAGTTGAATGCATTAGAATTAAACTACCTTCAGATCCAGTCTGCTCTGATCTGTTTTTTCATTCCCTACCCCACAGCTTCCAGTCCGCTTCCACTTCTATTCTGTCCAATATTTCTTTGTTTGTGATTTAGGCAAAATAGCTCCAGACTTAATTTCAGGTATTTATAAGCTCCTACTTCCTGTTCTATACCAGCCAGTTTGTTTAGGTCTTTCTTTCCAACCTGTGATCATCTACGTTCTGAAATACCAATATTGTTTATATTATTTAATTTTAAAATACCTTTGTCAATTAAAAAATACTTTCCAGCCCTATTCTATTATTTAAAGATATACTATTCCTACTCCTGTTTTGTTGGCCCTGCTCATTAGGTAATATTAAAATTTTTGCATATGTGATGCACCTACAAGAATGTCACACTTACTTCCTGTAACATTTTCCAAATCAAACATTGCTAATGACAGCTCTAATAGAAAACAGCCTATAATTCAATGGTCATGAGCAATGTCACTGAGGATCTGTTAGTATGTAAAAATGTGTTTTTTATATAAAAATATTACTAATTGCCTGTTTATACTACAACTTTAATGTTGCACCAATGCTGAAGGTATGGTTTAAAGTCAGACTCTAGTTCTAGCTGCACTTTAGATAGCAAGATGGTTGCACACAATTCTTTAATACTGCATGGACTACAACTCCAGTATGCTGTCGAAGTTAGTTTGATAATTCGGAAGATCGAGTTCTTTGAAATGTTTAGGTAATGTGCATTATCGTGCATGCGCTCTAAGCACTTAAATTCTCACTGCTAAGTAAGGACCTCTGCTGATGGGCCACACAGTGACACAGTGGTTAGCACTGCTGCCTCACAGCAACAAGAACCTGCGTTCAATTCTGGCCTCAGGTGACTGTGTGGTTTGCACATTCTCCCCATGTCCTCCGGTTTCCTCACACAGTCCAAACATGTGGGGGTTAGGTTGATTGGCCACACTAAATTGATCTTAGTGTCAAGGAAATTAGCAGAGTAAATATGTCAAGTTATGTGGGTAGTGCAGACTGGATGGGCCGAATAGCCTCCTTCTTTACTGGAGGAATTCTATGATTCTATGAACTGGAGCTCCAGAAACCAAAAACAGGGTGCACTTGGCTTGAAGTAACATTGAGGTTTCTGGTCTGAGACTTTTAGCTATTGTTTAAATACAACTCAACCTACACACAAAATAAATTTCCGTTGCCATTTGCAGAATCGAAGTTAAAGAATAGTTTCACTACTGAGAGCAATTACTGGTCCTTTCCTGTTACTGTATTATTGTAAGGTTACAAAGAGGTAGTTACAATGAAACCAGGGTATTTTTAATCTGCATTTGTGGCTTTTCTCTAGATTATGTTTCTTTATTATGTTTTTTAGCTTGAACATTGGACATTTTAACAAGATGCACTCCTCAAAATAGTGTTCACATTAAATGCTGAATGAAAAGCATTATTTTCATCCTGCATGAGGTACTTAAGTAATCAACAGATCTACATAGTGGGATAAACAGTGTATTGTTAGAAATAATATGCATCACTAGGTTATTACTTCATACAAATGTAATCAAAAATGTCCTAACATAGCCAGGACATCTAATTTGGAAATATATCACCGTTTCCTCATTGTCATTAGGTTAACATCCTGGAACTCCCCTTCCCCAACAGCATAATGTGCGTACCTAAACCACATGGACTGCACCAGTTCAAGACAGCGGCGACTGACCACCATTATCTTAAGGACCACCTCGAGGACAATAGGGATGGGCAATACATGCTGGCCCTGCCACTAATACCACATCCCATGAATACATTTCAAAAATGACACACAGATGGCTCCAAACATGCTTTTGTATAAACTATGAAACTTGTTGTTCAATAAAATATCTCTATATTCTCAAAATTAAAATGATTTCAAATGATTTGTGGGTATTACCTGAGATATATTAGTTAACTTTGTCATCAGGCATTTGATGGCAGATGGTGAAATTTGAATTTAATATAAAATCTGGAATTAAAAGTCTAACAACCACAAAACCCATTGTCAATTGTCATAAAACCAATCTGGTTCACTAATATCATTTAAGGAAGGAAATCTGCCATCCTTACCTGGTATGGCCTACATGTGATCCACAGAAATGTGGTTGACTCTCAAATGTCCTCTGAAATGGTGAGCAATTAGGGGTGGGTACTAAATGCTGGCCCAGTCAATGACACTCACATCCCATAAATGTATTTTTAAAAATTTGAGGTTTTGAGGCTCTGGGAGGAGTTGAGGGGGAAGGGAGAAGCACAGGTTTTGGACGGGTATGGGGGACACCTCCCTCAAGGGCCCCTTTCCACATGGCACCAAAGGTCAGCTCCCCCACAGGTGCTCCTTCCCGTTCCCAGATTTCTGCACCCCCTTTTCACTCCCACAACCCAGCCTCATCTAACCTGAACACTGTGAGACCCTGTATACTTACCTGGCCCTCAACTCCAGAATTTAGAATCCGAGGACTGTGTTTAGTCCCAGTGTTGGCTACTGGTGCCACTGGCACTGCTGGGACAATAGAGTTGCCAGCCAATCAGATTGGTCGGCAACTCTCTTAGGCAGGACTTTTGCTCGAATGAAGGGTAGAATTCCCAACTGCAGCCAATTAACATTCTTCAGAAACGTGTTCCTCACTGCCGGTTCAGATGATAGGAGGAGAAATCCTACCACCTGAAAAACCTTGCCCGATTTATCATGTGTCTGCCAAACCTGACTATTGTAGACTACATCATATTTGGATGCTAGCAAGCAAAGAGTGTTTAAGTTGTTCCATTGTTTAGGAAAAAAAGGAAGGCCAAAAATGGGTAGTCTGCTAACTAGGCATACTTCTCTCTCAGAATGGAAATGTGACAATTCAGTTATGAAATTTAAATTCCAGAACTAATTTGCACACTACTGCCTTCCACCATCAGCTACTGTTAAATGTATACATTGACATCTTGCTGTAGTTTATGCTGGTGGGATCTTACAGTCCTGCCAACGCTACACCCCACCACGGGTTTCCCAGTTGCAAGGGGAACGGTCAACAGAAAACCCACTGACAATGATGGGATCATAAAATCCACCGCCAGTGATCAGTGCATGGCAAGGAGGAAAATCCCACCCAGAAAGTAAAAACATTCATTGTTATCCTAGACCAACTGTCTCAGAGATGCCAGAATATTACTGAAAGAGAAGTATTAGAATTTACAACATGAGTTACTTCCTCTGAGTCATCCAATATAAACACATTCACATTAAAAAAAATCAAGCATTATTCAGTTACTAATACAATATGTCACTATGTGAACAAGCAGTACATCTTGCCTATTCTAAGGTATATCTTATGACACAGTGGGTAGTGTCCCTGTCTCTGAACCAGAAGTTCCCGGTTTGAATCGTACCCAGGATTTCTTGGCCAAGGAAGGTATGTTCGTAATGCAACCAATGGCAGACATGCAAATGTTAGATGTAAGGATTCGCATTCTAATCAGCAATCTCTGACTGTCTGTGCTGATGTGTGCTATTGCAGACCAGAACACTGCACTTGCCTGATGAAGACACGGGAGTGTTGAAAGCTCGCTTTTTCACTATCAAATAAATCGGTTGGATTAATAATTGGTGTTGCTAAATTCTTACTGAGTTCTTACCACTCCAATCCAACGCCGGCATCTTTACATCATGACTACTATCGACACCGCATACTGCCGGATCCAAGTGGAGAGGATCTCCAAGAGGATTGCACATATCGACACAGACATCAAGTTTCTACAGAGATGCAAGAAAGCAGACAGGATACCAAAGGGACTACAGATCACGAACCCACTCAGGTCCACTTTAACACTTCAATAGCAGGTTAGATGTAAGGATTCGCATTCTAATCAGCAATCTCTGACTGTCTGTGCTGATGTGTGCTATTGCAGACCAGAACACTGCATTTGCCTGAGGAAGACACGGAGTGTTGAAAGCTCGCTTTTTCACTATCAAATAAATCGGTTGGATTAATAATTGGTGTTGCTAAATTCTTACTGAGTTCTTACCACTCCAATCCAACGCCGGCATCTTTACATCAAGACATGCAAATGGCAGGCAGCAAGAACAGCAGGGCCTCCTGGTCAGCCATGCTTGATGCAGAGTGATGCCCCTCAAACTATAAGCCTTTGGTGACAGATTGATAACTCATAACTCACTATGGAAATACATAAAAGTCCATTTTAGTGCACCACCAGGTGTGGGATGAAAATTGGAGTGGAATTCTGAAGTATCAGATACTTGACAGACAAAATTATGTATTTAACTACAGTAAACAAGATAATAGCAGTCAATTTAATAATTAAAGAACAACAGTTACCAAGATTACCAAAATATAACACTTACTAGATTCAGTTCAATTTCATATATTACATTCATAATTAAAATACTGTGGTACATATTTTGGAAGGTTTTTAAAAATAAGATGGTAATGATTAACAACAAATAAGGATTCCTGCCAAAGTTTATTAGATTCTTTCAGAATAAGATCTGATCACCTTAGTCCAGCAGCAGTTTAGTGTCAATGTTGTCTTCTCATCTCCTCCTCTGCCTCCGAAATATATCTTTAACATTTTATCCTGAATGTCATTCTCCCCTGGCTTGTCAGTTGATTTCTTTTGTAGAGTATTTCTGTGTTATTGAAAACTATGGACTGCATTCTAATGCACTGAATTCCTTTCCTCTTTAAATAGTTATTTTATTTTTCTTGTTTTCACACTTTCCTTATAATACATCATCTGCTCCAGGTGGGTTATCTCATTTCACTATTCAATTAAATCTTCCGGCTTAGAATATCTTTAAAAATACAACGATGGCAAAATGGCAGTAAAAACAATGCAATGTTCCAAATTATCATTCCACACATTCAGTTAAAACTAAAGCAAGTAGTGTTTGACCGAAAGACTCTATTAATCTTAACTGTTTGAAACAATCACCAATAGGTGGAAACATTAAAGTTTTTGTTGAATGATGTTCAAAAGAACTACAGAGATACTAGCACTGCATTATTATCCTGTCCAACTAAAGCTTTTTTGTTATGTTATTCGAGAAGTTATTCCAAAAATGGATGCAGTTTATTTTTATTGTGAATTTACAAATGTCAAAAGCAGTACTATTTATCTGAAATTGCATATGTGATGTTACGGTATCTAAGCAGCCACATTGATATAAAAGCTTTAGCTTTGTTTAGTCCTCGCATGTATTTAGATAGAACATGTTGAATTCATAGTGAGATTACACAAAATGCAGTTTGCAATGACTTCTTCTGGGATACATTTCTGCTAGTCTCTGAAACCTGCGGCTAGATTTTAAGTTCCCAACTGGCTAGGAACAAGGATTTCATTGGATTTTTAATCCAGTTCATTGCATTGCATCATTCTGATATTCTAACCATTCAGTGTGAGTCAGCTTAGTGATGACCTACATGAGTCAATTTTAACTCCAGAATTTAAAGGGACACTCCAACCTGGCAATTTGATAAATTTTGAAATTGGAAACACAACAAAAGGAAATGGCAGAATTGAATCTAGAACTTCAAAAGATTATGCCTTGTTTCAATGATGCCTCCCTGAATGTGAACTGGAGGCTGAAAGGGCCCACACTGATAGCTTTTGTCAGGAGGATGAAACTTGTCAATAGTGCAAAGAAGTTGCTTTTTACGGATGTGCAGTAATCACCAAGCAAAGCAATAGGTTAGTGATTACTGCACACCCAGGCAATCCACAGTGACTAAATGAAGTTCTCTGAGCTCTCTGCTGAATTTTGTCAGGGGATAGTCTTCAATGGTGCACACCATCGACTGGGATACACCACAGCTGCAGCGATTCCCTCCAAGGCCCCACTTGTGCCAATTTGCTGCACAAAGACCTTGGCCAATGCAAAAATGGTCAAGGAATGCCCAATGTTAGCATAGCAAATTGTAGCTGGGTGGGCGGGCTATGGGATCTGTGATGAGGAAATGATTTTGAGTGGCGGTGTGTTGGTTTGATTGCTGCTGCCATAAGGCTTCTGCTGTTATTCCTTGGCGCAATGGTTTTAGCCATATAGGCTGGTGTGATGGGATGTAAGCAGCAGATGGATCTGTAAGGCCTTTGTGTAGCAGCAGGCATGGGTTAATGTAAATATTCTCCTGGAGCTTTCTTATTGCAATCTCCTTCCTTATGTGAGAGGTGGAATGTTGCTCAGGACTGAGAGCCAGAGAGATGGCCATGGATTAGTGTTTATCGGGGAAACCAATGATTCCATAAGGAAACGGAATGCAGCAAGCTCAGGCTTCAAGCATTCCAGTATCACCACATCAAAAAAGATGAAGAAGCTGCGGCTGGGTGTAACCCACATGTTCAACAGCAGGATCCCAATGCCAAGCTCATGAATTCAATAACATAAGCAAGACAGGGGAGGCACGTACAATGCTATTTCACTCACATGCTGGCATGCATATCACCCCAATTCCATTGCTCTCCTTTCTCAACCATAGTCCACTACTACTCAACACCAAATTACCTTGCAGGTATACTTACCTTTCTCTGTCATTGCATGCATCTCCGCCTGTCCATCTACTCTAACATACACCCTCATCTTTTATGCAATGTCATGCCTTTCCTTAATTACAATTCATTTGTCTAACACATGCCATTACTCTCATTCATCAGTCTCGTCTTTCCCTCCTCACAAAGAGGACACAAAGCATGAGAGAGCCACAGAACAGTAGTTGCCCCCAGTCATCTCTCAATTGATGCTCCAGAGAATGAGAGATTGGACATTGGTGGAACTTCACTGTGTCTGACCCTAACAGACGAGGACTCCCCAGCTACCTGATGACAGAACTAAATATCACACAGCAGTCAAACATCATGCATGTTGACTTAATATAAGGTAATTAAACATAATCCACGAAGGACCAAAGGCATCTCTCTCCAATAAAGAGAGAGAACTTGTCATATATAGCTTGAGGAATACCAATCTGCAAGCATGAGGCAAAGTGAGATGACAGTCTTCCAAGAATTACTGGCACCTAGCAGAATTCAAATTCAGTACCATTGAGCAGATTCCTGTGTAAGTGCCACTTGATAGAATTGTCAATTAAACCTTCTATCTTCTTGCTGATGTTTGACAGGAGACTGATGGGATGACATTTGGCACGCAAGTAATTGTTCTGCTTTTTGTGGACATGACATACCTGAGCAATTTTCCACATTTGTTGGGTAAATTAATTATAACTGTCCTAGAACAATTCGGTTAAGGGCACAGCTCATTCTGGAGCATAAGCCTTCAGTTCTATTGCCTGAATGTTGCAAGGGCCTATAAACTTTGCAGTATACAGTGCCTTCAGCCAGTTCTTCACATGAAGTACATTCAATTGGCTAAAGATGAAGATTGACATCTGTGATACTGGGAACCTCAGTGGGCCACCTACATAGAGCATCAAACAAGGGTATGCAGACTCTCATCATGGCTTGCAAACTTTTGACTGTCACTTTAAACAGGCTATTATGATACCCTAGCCTTAGTCAATCATACCCCAGTGATCTGCAGCAAAGTGCTGTCCAGCTAATTGCCTGCAGGGATGTAAGTGCAAGTGAGCCTTGGGAAGGATAATAGGTTGAATTTTCTTGTGTTGAAGTTCCTTAACTGCCACATGCAGATAGTTGATGCCACACTGAAGTCAGTCAGAATCTCAAACCCAAATGCCCATTTATTCTGACTAGCATCATCACCAGCAAAATTGAATAATTGCCTGCCCTAGCAAACAAACCATCAGGCAGCCACGTTATGCATTTGTGGGCCACTGACTACAAATGTCTCCAGCACAGCTTTGAAGAATCCAGAAGCAACATTAAGGATGATAATGACTTTGACAACCAGCAGTAAAGCATGGTTGCCAAGTTCAGTTGGCAACAGATATGTTTCCAGCAAGCTCTGCCACTGCCTGACATGAAACTCTCAGCCTCCTGAAACTGTTCACCCAACATTTTGGAACTCCATGGACGGACCCTTTGGCGATAGATATGTCTTCCTTGTGCTGCACCTTTCTGTTTGCCACCTCTCTCCAGTGGAGCTGCAAGTCTGTGAGGAGTAGGTTGTTGCTCTTGTAGGTCCTCATCTGACATCCAAAGTAATACTCCATAAGGACCCCATGTTGATCTGATAGCTCAGAGTTCCAAAATACGAATCAGAAATACAAAACTCCCAGGTTGCCAAAGTAATTGTCAAAGTTACCTCTTAGCACAAATACTGCAAATAAAATCTTTCACACAAGCAGGCAAAATAGCAGTTAACAGTTTTCATTGGCACATTCTCCTGTCATGTCCTCTCAATTGCCACTGTGTACTCACCTTACTTTCGTAGGCAAGTTCCAGGAACTTTGGGAAACCCATAGATCCATAGTTAAAATGCAGTAATTGACCAATTAGCATATTAAAATTGACACTCTACTTCTCCTGAAGAGTTTGTTCAAATGCCACCTAAGATGCTGCAGTGAAATATGGAAGCTAGTGGATTGGAGCCAGCTTCCAATAACCGTTTTAAACAATAACTGTTCCGAATCATTAAAATTCAGCCCTTTACTTTAGTGGCTGATACTTTATCATGGGCATCACAACTAAGATTGATTTTATTTTCACCTTCCACACTCAGATACTTTAATGAATAAAGTTACTCAGCAGTCATGGTAGTCCAGCTGGAATCTGAATGGGCAACTTTTCACTACAAGGAGGACAAGGTTCACTGAAGACTCCAAAGTGTAACTTCAAAGAGTAGTATTTCTTAGCAGACACAAAGCCATTATAAAATCACATGGATGAATAATTTGCCATTGGAATTTTGACCAGAGATTTTCTAGAGTAGGTGAGGACCCAATAGAACAACTTTGTCAACCACTCTATAATCAGGTATATCATTAAGTATTCTGTCCTCATTTTAGTGAAGCACATACTCAATTCACAAGAATATCATGGAAGTAAAAAGTCTTCTTCTCTCATAAAGAATGAGGAAGTGCAAAAAAGCATCGACAATTAATGCCCAACAGTGTCTTAAATATTCCCTACACCTTTCAGTTCAAACTGATCCAAATTCAGGTTTTCTTCAGAAAATCAAAGTCTGGTTCGGATTGATGTGGAGATGCTGGCGTTGGACTGGGGTGGGCACAGTAAAAAATCTCACAACACCAGATTAAAGTCCAACAGATATATTTGGTAGCATGGGCTTTCGGAGCGCTACTCCTTCATCAGGTGAGTGAAGAGGTGAGTTCACAAATAGCATATATAGATACAGACTCAATTTACAAGATAATGGTTGAAATACAAGTTTTTACAGGTAATCATGTCTTTATGTTGCCAATCACCAGGCGGGAGTGTTCCCTTCCTGTCAGGGAATACTTTAGCAGTCAAGGGCATTCAGCCTCTGATCTTTGGGTAAGCGTTCTCCAGGGTGGCTTTCACAACACATGACAATGCAAAAATCGCTGAGCAAAAACCGATAGCCAAGTTCCGCATACATGAGGACGGCCTCAACCAGGATCTTGGGTTCATGTCACACTATCTGTAATCCCCATGACTTTCCTGGGCTTGCAAAATCTCTCTAACTATCCTGGCTGGAGACAATCCTCAATTCTTTAACTTGTGCTTAACCTTCTCTGCACTCGCATTGTCTACATCTGTAAAGACTTGGTTACCTGTTAAGACTCACATTTCAACTAATGTCTTGTAAATTGAGTCTGTGCCTACATATGCCCTCTTTGTGAACCCAACTTTTCACCCAATTGATGAAGGGGCAGTGCTCCAAAAGCTCATGCTACCAAATAAACATGTTGGACTTAAACCTGGTGTTGTGAGACTTCTTACTGTGATTTGGACTGAGGCTTTGGATGTATTACTATCTCTGAACACAATGTATATGATCAAGAAAAGGTGAAAGATAAAAATAAACTATCAGTAAATCTCTGACACTCCTCACTTAGTTTTTAGGAATCGGGAGGTGTTCCTTGAATCACATGACGTATCTTCTCTGCATCTTCTTGTATTGACTTGTTGCTTGGATCAATCTTAAGAGCAGCTTCATAATCCTGAAGACCTGTGACAGCATAATTAAAAACATTCAGTGAATAAATCAAAACTGTTCTGATGTGATACGAGCCAAAAAGGTCAGGAAGCAA
Source organism: Sphyrna mokarran (assembly GCA_024679065.1). Classification (NCBI taxonomy): domain Eukaryota; kingdom Metazoa; phylum Chordata; class Chondrichthyes; order Carcharhiniformes; family Carcharhinidae; genus Sphyrna; species Sphyrna mokarran. The sequence continues at coordinate 21,815,789 of JAGIQG010000030.1, read as the reverse complement.
TCAATCTGAATCCTCAGAATGTATTGGGTTGCATGATCTAAGCTGAGATGGCAGGTGAGGAAAAGAAAAAGAATTGTCAGTATTATAATTCATGTTGAAGAAGCAATTGCAGGTGTTGCACACTTTCTGAGCACGTTTCTGTTGATCTTCAACAATGGGAGTTGAAATTTGGTTATAGCGCATCTCAAAATTACATTGTCTACCAACATTGACAATCACACACACACTTAAATCCCATAGATCCAATTTCCCATGAAAGTTTGTAAATATTTAGATAGACAAGCTGTGTTAGGAAAAGATGAAGATTTTTTCTCCTCTCACTCTTTATGACATTGTGCGTATAAGAAATTGCTTATAGAAGAGCGAATGAGAGATAGAAACAGGGATGGACAGAGAGAAATAGCAGGAAAAGCTATGCACCAGTATGTTGCTGACTGCAATTACCATTTATTATAAAAGTTATTTAATTCTCTACTGTCATAAATTCAGAGCAACTTAATTTGGCTAAAAATATAGATGAGTTTATTACCAACTATAAACAATTATTTACAAAGGGTCTGACAGAATTAATAATGCAACTAATCTCCACTTCTCCCTGGTACCAAAGGAAGAGTCCTCCCTGACCCAGTATACTCTCCTTATCACCTGATTGGCTCAATTTCCAACCTTAATACTCCATAGGGTCCAGCCAGACAACCTGGCCCTGAGGGATTGCTCTCTTAAAAATTACACTTGAAATACTGTCTGAATGACATAAAGGCTCTGTTAGCTAGTGCCTCCATAAATAAATCAGGAAAAAAGGAATTAGCTGGAAAAGGGAGAACTGGTACAGCCAAATTTCAACTCAAACATCTGCCAATTATACATTTCCACAATTTCTAGTATAATTACTAAATTGTTCTCTTACCCTCCACATATAATTCTAATTCACAAAATGCTGCTCCTCTTCTAATGTGTGCCTTCAGTCTGCTGTTTGCATTGTCTGGAACAGCAGGAGTTAACAAATCAAGTGCCTAAAGGGAAAAAATAAACTTGGTATTTAAACAAATAAAAAGATAAAATAAGAGCTAGATTTCATTTTGTTTCAAAAATCAGTGCTAAACATTTTCTACATGCGGGATGGGATTTAAAAGTTCATATACCAGAAAGACAAGCACTGCCCCTTCAAGCCACTGATTAAAATAGCAGATCCAGTCCCAGTGGCATCACTAGAACTTAATCTATGTACTTACAGAGAATTATGTCATTTTGGGGTAGATGCTCTTGCCATCTTTAATTTAGTGAGTTGCGCTGGCAAAATTGACGGGAAAGTATCTGTTGCCTATTTATCCTGAGTCAGGAAGTGACATGTTCCAAAAAAATAAGATTAAGTATAAGAATTGGGACAAATAAATGAATAGTAAAGTACAAATTGCCTTAATATTTGTGACTAATCCCTAGTCAAAAACAGAAAAGTTCCCAAATGTAAAAATGAACTGAACCATGGTTAATTTTTGCCTTAATCTAATTAATTTAGTGTTAATCAATTTCCCAGAACCTGAATGTAAACTAACCTTGGAGGAGTCTTCAATGGCTTTGTGTAAATTTCTTAGTTTAAGGTGGCTTGCAGCCCGGTTCAGATACAAGACTGGAAGTTTGTTATTCAATTGTATTCCCAGGTTATAGGCATTAATAGCTGCAAGATAATCTCCTGATGCAAACAGCTTGCTAAAAAAGAAGAAAAATAACATTTGAATAGTTATGATAATCTGATTTGAAGTTAATAACATATAAGCTAATCAGACCTTCATAGGCTAGCAAAGTGTTAACTGCCATAAATTAAGGTCTCTCATTGCAGTTAGTCATTGTTTAGTAGTCAACATCATGTGACAGGTTCCAGAATGTCTTTCAGAAGGTACACATAATAAGCAAATCATTGCATTGTTTTCCAAGTGCCACGTCTTTGCATGAGAGACCAGTCACTGTTAATAAACCATTTGCACGTACAGGGTTACATAGCTAAGTACGTTCTTTCATCATCTAACACCGACTGTGGCATAATTTTCCAAGGACAGCAAGACTAATTGTAGGACTGCTCAAATTCCAAGTGGAAAATAACCATCTGGGTAGCTGACATAGAGGAAAATATTTGTTGCAGATCACAGACTGAATCTTCAAAAAGGCTGGAATTTAATCATGAAGGATTTCAGTTAAGCAAACCAAGAAGATTACACAGGAAAAGAGCAGTATGTGTTTTGAGTAATGCAGGAATGATTCCAGAGATTAGCACTCTTGCTTCTGACTCAGAATGCTGTCCATTCAAGCCCCACACCAGAATCTTGAACATTATACCTAGACTGACACAGCATTGCAATCCTGAGGGAGCACTACACATTTGGAGGTGTCTACACCACAGGGACAGCAGCTGTTCAAGAAAATGGCTCACCATTGCCTTTTCAAGGGCAATTAAATAAGGATGGGCAATAAATGTTGACCGAGCCAGTAATGCCCACATCCTGTGGAAAGAATTTTAAAAAGTTGGTATGGGAGAGGACACTGATTGACTTTCTTGACACCAAATTTGGAAGATCTTCTGAAGGAACAACTGATGGTACTTCTCCAGTGCTTTGGGGTGTCTGTGGAAGGTTGTTTAAGTCTCCAAAACATATAGAATCACAATATAAACCATGATTTCAAATGTGGGTTTGAGATCCAAAGATGTGGCTGGCACATTGGAGGTGATGATGAACTTCATCATCTATGTCTGCCTTTGTTGAGAGGAGCTCCCCAGATATAGAAATGGCCAACATTGTCTAAGATCTCTCCACTGATCTTAATCAATGGTGGGGAGGTATCATGCTGTGGGAGCCAGCTGAAAGAGGACCTGAGTTTTCTGGGTATTTCATGAAAGATGCATTTACTCAAATGCTTCAGAGAAGGAATTGACAATGACCTGGAGCTCAAGCATCAAGCATTCCAACATGATGGAATTCAATAATTATAGCATGGAATATTTTGGTTATGGATGGAAGACTGCCTTGGCTAACCAACTAACAGGGGCTATGTACAAGACGAATATTAGAGGGCAGTTTTTCACACAAAGGGTAGTGGGGGTGTGGAATGCACTGCCGAGTAAGGTGGTGGGAGCAGGCACGCTAGGGCTGTTTAAGGGTCTCTTGGACAGCCACATGAGCGTTATGCAGATAGAGGGATATAGTAGGACTGTTTAACTATGGCTTTTTTTCCACAGGTAATTCGGTCCATACTTGACCATCAAGGAGCATGCATTCGGCAGGTGGTGCGAGGACAGCTCTTGGATGTTGATTCATGGGTTGCCTGGTGCTTCATGTCGTAAATGAGTGCTTTATCTGGACCATCTGAAGGGCACCATGACAGCTCGGTGACTATCGCTGTAGCTGAGCAGACACTTGGAATTGGGCCAGTGTCTGCGGGAGTTTGCGCGTTCTCCCCGTGGTTGCGTGGGTTTTCTCCGGGCGCTCCGGTTTCCTCCCACATCCCAAAAATTCGCTCTTAGGCTGATTAGGAAACAAATTGTCCCTACATTTAGACTCTTCTATATTAGGAATAACCTAAAATTAGGATAGGTTAATGGAACTGTTACTATATAGTTATGACAGCGGCGCGGGCTCGTTGGGCCGAAGGGCCTGTTTCCCGTGCTGTGTTGCTCTAAAAAAAAACTTCCTGTATAGTATTGGAGCAAGGAAGATGGAAAAGAAATTGTTGCAATGATATAACCTTGTTTGATCTGTGATGGTTCCATCAGAAGTACTGTGGCTTGCATGTTAACATGGAGCAGATGGACAATGGTGACAAATTTGTGAGGGCAGCCAGGTTTTAGAAGGATATCCCATGAGTCTTCACTGTTGACCAAGTTAAGGCTTTGTGAAGTCAAAAGAAGTTGGTTATGTTCCTTGCATTTTGCCGATGAGCTGTTGAGTGTGAAGTTCTTTTCAAATTCAAAGTAATGATTTAAAATATTGTCATAACTTACTTTCCTTTATCCTTTAGCCAGTCTGGATTTTTTTCCTCTTCCTTCAGGTCTTTAAGTTCAGCAATATTTGTATTTTTAGCTCGTCTAGCTTCTGCCTGTTTTCTTAACCACTGCAAACAGTTGAAGAGCTTTAGTTCAGATGTAATATACCATACAATTAAAATTTAAGATATCTTATGAGATCACTGTATGGAACTGCTTTATCAACTTAGCATATACACTTTAGAAATTCTAAAACAATCATGTAAGTACTATATTAAATGTAAAGTTTTATTACATCCTAGATTTTCTGTTATAACATATACATGACAAAAGCACAAGATTAAATGAAACCAGAAAGCTTGTGTAGCAACCAGCACCTCAATCAACAGCACCACAGATAATCACATGCAGGGTTTCTCACATAGGTGAGTGCCAGAATTTACTTGGACCACCAGGCAATGAGCAGACGCGTGACACAAAATTAATCAGGGAAAAATTTCAGTGTAAGTTCAGTGCAGGATTCCTCCAAGCCCTAATAAATTATCAACAGCAGAGCCCCACAAGCAACCTGCCTATTTGTTCTGCCGATGGAGAAGTGTATGTAAGTACATGAGTACTATCGGAATTAGCAAAGAAATGTGTGGGCTTATGGGGATAGGGTGAGAAGTGCCTGGGGAGAAATAAGCAACAAAATTGTAAAATAAATTAGAAACTCTACTGATTCCCAACACATAGCAAGCTTTTTAAAAATCAATAGGGAATAACCATAATTTCATAGAATAGAATAGAATCCCTACATTGCAGAAGGAGGCCATTCAGCCCATCAAGTCTACACCAACTCTCTTACACAGTATCCCACTCAGGCACCTCTCCCCCTATCTCCATAACACCACACATTTCCTTGCTAATCCCTTTAACCTACATCTTGGGACATGAAGGGGCAGTTTAGCATGGTCAATCCACTTAACCTACACATCTTTCTACTGTGGGAGGAAACCAGAGCACCTGGAAGAAACCCATGCAGACAGGGAGAACATGCAAGCTTCACACAGACAGTCATTCGAGGCCAGAATTGAGCCCGGGTCCCTGGCGCCGTGAGGCAGGTGTGCTAACCACTGGGCCAGCATGTCAATCTTCCCTTTCAATTTATTTAATTTGAAACTCATCTCCAGATTGATATTTTAACTGATTATGTGAGCTGCCAAATCAATGGAATAAAAATGCATAAATATCAAGCTCAGTTAATTCTATCATGTGTTTGAGGAAATGTATTTATTTTTACAAAACCCTTACCTCCTCCTCCTCGGGAATAAGAGATTCTCTCAGGGCAGTAGGAAAAACTCGTGGTGTGAAGTTTATCTGAATATTGCCAGCTGAACGAGGACCTGGGATGATTTCTTTCTTTGAGCTTTCAGTAAATATATTGCCAGTTGTACCTGCAATTAATCCATGGTTAGAATTAATTTAACTATCAAATATTTCATAAAGGAATGACTACACACCTTGTTTGCAAAGAAAGGAACTTAAATATGAGAAGGGAAACCTATTTTGACGTGACTTTTAGATGTATCAGTAAGTAACTGACTCCTATGTTAAAGATTCAGAACAAGGAATTTTACACCATAGAACCTATCAACTGTCAAGTAGAATGCTGAAAAATGAGAGTTAGTGCTAATCCATCTTATCTAACTTTACTTATACAAATGATACTGGAGCTGATAATGCAGTCATGTCAAGATGGCACTGGGACTGCTGTATACTAAACACTGGCTACACCTGTGGGCCATGAGGTCAGCTAATCCCAATAATGCAAGGTCAGCCAATTTTCCCTTTTCAGATGTTACACCTGGCATATTATGCTTGCTTGATATGATGCAATAAGTCTGGGAGTGTAGCACTTTTTCCACCAAAGCTCTTAAAAGATTATTGGCTGTCCTTAAAAATCTGTGATTCTTTTGATGCAAAATACGTTCTGGGCAGAATAAGCCCTTTCAGTGAGCAGGCATTGTAGGTCCTATAATGAAAGGTGCCTTTCAATCCAGTGCACCACTTTTCTGTTGCATGGACGGAGGGAGGTCTTATGCACTGTTTGAGCGGCTAAGAAAATACTTTATTTAGCTAAGTGGGATCAACAGCATAATTCACAAATGTAATGATATCTTAATAGATTATATTACCAGAATTCATCACAAACGTGGCCAACTACCTTCAAGAAACAAGTTATGGAAATTTGTAAATGCTGATTTTGGTATAAGAACATGTATACTCATTTTCTTTTGAATTGCTGTGTCCTGCCGTTACAGCACAGCGCTGCCCATGTTCAATATTAAATGGGTCATGCGTCAAGCATTATGTCAGCAATGTTCTTATAGCTGCATATTCACACTTATACAAGGTTGCTATTGTCCTGGGTATGTCAATCAAGCCCATCTTCAACTCAACTCATCTTTCCTTTGTTGAAATCAATTGCTAAAAAAAAGACAATATGTTTTTAACAAGGGCCTAGCAGGTTTCTTAAGAAGCACCCATTTTGTACATGTCATAATATCAAAATGTTGTTGGGAATGACTACTGATTGCCCATTGAATTACAATTAGTATGCCCCACACCTCTTAAAATTCCATGTTCAGTTGTGTAGGAAAGCTGGTAGCATAGTGGCTATTCCATTCCATTTTCTTCCTCTGCCAGGAAATCAGGAGACCTATGATTTACATGTGAATATTCTGGCAATCTAGTTACATTGTTACATACAGCAGTAACTATCCTTAAACTCTCAATCATGAGTGGGTTTGAGCATGGGAGAGGAGAACCCAACAGAAGGGAGAAAAGTTATTAAAAATAAGAAATCTGAAATTCATCTGGTTTAAAATCATATAATGAATCTTTTGTCAATGTTATTAAGACTCGATCGAATCCCTTTTTAAATTTTTTTTTGCTTTATGGAAGGGAGAGACTTCACATTAATTGTCTGTTTAGAAATTAATTGATTGGAATTGAAATAGGTTTACCTCCCTTAACAGAATGCTGGTTTGGAGCTCTTGAGGCAAGATTCTGTATTTTATTTTCTTCCTTCCTCATCCTCCTCCTTTTCTCTGCTTCAATCTTCTGCCTTGCAATCTTTAGTTCCTCCTTTCTCTTTAGTTCCTCCTTTCTCTTTAGTTCTGCTTCTTCATATTTCTGCTGTTTCCATTCTTCCAACTCCTTGGTCGCTTTTCTTCGTTCTTGCTCTTTCAATTCTTCAATCTGTTTTCTGTTATCCTCCTCTATCTGTACAGTTTTAGTGTAAGTTTATTATTGTTAACCATATGGATCATGCTTATACCAAATTTCCATAGTTTGTGACCTTCTCTTGGACTAAAACACACACTCAAAGGTTCACCTGGGATCATGATATATCCAAATACACCTGAGCTTCACAGTGACACTCAGGAGCATCTTAACATTAGTCTACATTTCGAATGAGACATATTGCAATGTTGGTGGAGAAAACAGAAGTGAAAATTACTTTGGTACTTTGTGGAGTGCTAGTAACTAGCATAGGAAATCAAAATCCAAATGTGTATGAATCATAGAATCCCTATAGTGCAGAAGGAGGTTATTTGGCCTATTGAGCCTGCGCCAACAATAATTCCAACTAGGTCCTGTCTCCATAACACTACATATTTACCCTCTAATCCCCCTGACACTAAGAGTTAATTTAACATGGCCAATCCACCTAATCTGCACATCTTTGGACTGTGAGAAGAAACCAGAGCACCTGGAAGAAACTCATAAACACTCCACATTAATAGTCACCAAGGGTTGGAATCAAACACAGGCCCCTGGTGCTATGAGGCAGCTTTGCTTGCCACTGTGCCACCAGTGTAAGCAAGCAAAGTTCAGAAATGAGAGATGAAGGCAGCTTTTTACAATGGAAGCAGTTAATGAAAGCTACTGCAGCATGATGTACTGTGTAGTGGACAGAACATATGTTAATCTATACAGATTCAGTGGGGAGAGGAAGTAATGATTGTAGAGATAAATGTAGCAGAATTCCTTCCTCAATAACACAACTACATCACTACCCCAATCATAAATAGACTTATCTTACCATCAGTCTAGTATTCATCTTCAATAGATTTGTAAATGGAAGATAGAAGAATTAGAGAATGAAAACTGGAGGTAAACATGTGACAAAACGTAAGCCAGACACCTGCATGTAATTTGTTTCTAATTTGTATCCATAGATAGTATTTTTGATAACCTCCATGGCATCTACGGAGAATCATTTAATGATTAATTTCTTTGTGGGGGTCATTGAGTATGAGTTCCTCTGGTAACAGGCAGTGGTTGCCCAGTTAGAACTGAAGCTTTTATAAGAAAGGCCCAGGAGTGGGCCTGCAGAACTGTGGCCCCAGGCAGTGTGTGTACCATGATATTGGCTTTACTTTGCATTCTGTATTAAACTGCGCTCCTTTCCAATCGGGCTTCCTGAGTCATTACTGTATTCGATTAAGAAAGAATTTAACACCAGCAATAAAGCTGAAAGCCACTTAATACAACAATCTCATAATACAAATATGAGAGAATCTCATAATGATTAAGATGCTTGTATGTACTATCTTACATTATTTTAATTCATGAGATTGAGTAATACTTCCCTGAAGCACCATTCAGTTTGGTGATACTGGTGATGTCTTTCATTACCATCTCTGAGGTTTTAAGTTTATATCTTGTAGTATTGTCACATGGGAGGAAAAGAGTGTTACAGGAAATGCATGACTTCTGCATTATGGAGAATGGTGTCATTTTACTGTAGTTACCCAATTACTATATACTGTACCACTGACCATTTTGAGCTGCATTTTAAAGTCTTTAATAACTTTGCACATAGTGGTTTGAATTTTAAGAAAATGAGTGGGTTTATATGAAATTATGCTCTCAATAATCCTATTCTAAATAGATAATCTTGTGCACATGAAGAAGCATTAAATATTTAACAGGTTCTGCAACAATTACCTTCATCATCTTTTCCAATGAGTACTTCTCATTTCCTCGTTTTCTAACTGCTTTTTCTTCTGCTGCTGCTTGAGCATTCTTTTGAGCAGCAAGTATTGCATTCTCCCTCTTTTTCTGCAACATTTCCTTACTAACTATTAAACAAAAGTCAATGTGATTGCTCAATGCAAAAACACTAATTATGCCATAATTACTAGATTTAAAATAATAATCACAAACAACACTGCCAGCACATTTTATACAAATTTTCATCCATAGGAATCAACATAAAGCAAAAATTTCTAACCCTTTCCTCACCTTCAACTGTTGAAAGTTGCTCCCACATTCCCAATTCTTTCTTACACAAGGTGAAGATGATAACACCATTGCCAACTTTAGCTGAACTCTTTGGCTCATCGATAGAAGCAAATAGCACTACCTCGAACAGAAATGGAGGAAAATTCACCTGTTTAAAATAATCCATTAAAAATCAAAATCTGGAGGCAAAAGGAGATCTGTAATTCTAAATGATGCAAAGTGAATTAATTTTTAGTTTTATTGAAAACTAAAATTTTGAATATGTTTTGTAACAAATATGTCAGCAATTTTACTAAATGACTTGTTGACAGGTAATATTTTAAGGATTTCCCAGCTACCACGTTATACTAATGCATAGTGCTAATGGGCTTTGCAATGCATGGCAATAAAGGTAAATAAATATGCAACTCTAATGGCTACGTTCAAATGTTGGTCTGTGACATGCTATGCAACTTTATATCTTAGATGATTTAACAGTACAAGGATATTTCCACAAAAATGGTATTTATTGCATCAACTTCCTTCTAGTGTGCGGTGCAGATCAGATGCAGACTCTAAGCTTACAGAATGGCCATATTTGCACACTTCCAAAAGCAGAGTATACCTATATGAAACCCACAAATTGAGGTAATTTTTTTATGCCTAGCCTCATTTTCAGGGTAAATTTAAGTAATGGTGACGGAGATGTTGTGGAACAGACATTTTGTATAAAATTCTCGTTGACTTAACATGATAGCCCACCATAGCAATTTCAGAAATGGATGCAGTGAAATAATGACTTTCACGGTGAATTCTCCCCAATCGTATATCATGTTGCCACACAGAGGGAATGACAAAATATACATGCTATGCAATACAAGTCATAACCAAAAAGCACAAGTAACTTTTCAATATGTACATGTATATAAACCTCAGAGGATTTTGGATTATCACTGGCCAATTCCACTACCAGTTTGGACAATGAGATAATGTAATTGAAAACCATGCACCAACAGAAGTGTGAACCAACTAGTACAATCTGGGATGTTGCTGAATAACTTGAAATTTGTGCAGTATTATTTATGACACTGACGAGGCAAACTGCAGATTTATTCCCCTTTTTACAACAGAAATGCTTTAACATTCAGTGGATAGTACGAAATCCAGAAAGACACAAACAAAAACTGCAGAACAAAGATGCTGTACCACCATTTGCACGTAATGTGCAATTTCGAGAGAAATTTCAGAATGCCACGTATTATAATTAGAACTTAGAAAATATAGAAATTGAACTGTCTTGTATTTTATGCATTATGCGATGTACTTTTACGAATAAAATAATTTTTGAGGAATGGTGAATGAAGGATACAGTAAGAAGCCAAATTTGGCTCCCAAATAAATCTGATGGGCTTTAACCCGGTGTTGTGAGACTTCCTAGTGCATTTACTCCAGTCCAACGCCGGCATCTCCACAGAATAAAGGATATCCAGTGGATGCAATAGATTTACACTTTCAGAAAGTGTTTTTGATAAGATTTCACATTTGAGGTTTTGAACCTCCTAAGATGCACACAGTAACAGAAGAAGCTGATAGCTGGCACTTTGTAATCTGAGCTAAAGGCAGAGGTACACACAGCCGGAGCGGGATCCTCACCTTTAAATAATCCTCCGTGCAGAAGATGTCCGCTTTCCCGGCTCTCACCCCCTTCAGCGGCACCGTGATAAACACCTGCCTCTCGGTCTGATCCCAACTATAATCTTTAACCAGCAGCGGCATGTTCACCGGCGACCGTTACCAAAGGACGCGCGTGCGGTTGCTAGGGTTAAATCCTTCCGGGACAGCGGCTTTGGTTCCGGTGCAAAGGGCGGAGAGCCACAATGGACAGTCATCACTGAACCTGACATGTTCTAATGTTCCACAGCTCAGCACCCCTGACAGTAAAGTTTATACGGTCTATTTCCAACAGTGATGGATTAAAGATGTGCGGGTTAGGGGCTAAATTTGCTCCTTCGTGTTCTGAGAGGCATAGGTTAGAGGGATTAGTAGCTAAAATATGTAGGAATATGGGAGTAGAACCTGGGTGGGATTGTGTTCGGTGCAGACTCGATGGGCCGGATAGCCTCCATCTGCACTGTAGGGTTTCTTTGATTTATATGATTATGATATGAAATTTAGTGGTGATGCAACTTAGGGCAAACTAAAATCAGCGATATAGCTGGAAGGGCAAAAAAATAGACAATCCAACTTGTCCAATATGTCATAATGGAACTCCAGTATTATTATTTCATTAGTGTCACAAATGGGCTTACGTTAACACTGCAGTGAATTTACTATGAAAATCCTCTAGTTGCCACACTCCAGCACCTGTTCGGGTACATTGAAGGAAAATTTAACATGGCCAGCGCACTTAACCAGCACATCTTTCGGACTGTGGGAGGAAACCAGAGCACCCAGAGGAATCTCACACAGACACAGGGAGAATGTGCAAACTTCACACAGATAGCAGTACAAACAACTATGTCAACTTGCAGCCTTTTATTGGAGACAGAAAGTTTTTAAAATATTTAATGAAATTAAAGACTTTGGTACACTTAATATCAGCAGCAGGTATTCCCCAGCCAGGTATCCAACATAAAGTGAAAGCCCTCTTCATCCTTCCATTCATCGTCAATAACATTGCAGAAAATGTCCATAATCCAAGCAGAATCTTGTCAAAACTTCACTTACCAATGCCTCCGCCTTGCCTTTTTTCATATCAGTTACTCCATGCCAACTTGAATAAGTCTGCAGATCCAAAAACTGTTCCAGCCATCTTGCTGCACTATAATTAAATCTCCTCCAATGGACTTGTGCATATATGTAAAACAGATATTTTAATGCATTATAATTTGATGAGAATTTGAAACTGCAGTAGGAAATTAACATTTTCTATACTGTTGACAACAGCCTGGCATTCAGAAGATTAAACTCTTGCATTAAAACTGATATTCTGTTGCAAATGGTATAAACGATATAGATGAACCCAGGAAAACTCCTGCAAATACGGTCTGGGCTTTAACACTTCATTATCTTTCAGATGGACTTTTAAATAAGGCAAGTTTCTTAACAATGAACCACTGTAGAACTTGTGTAATAAAATTGTACAATGAGGGAAGTGGCAGCCAATGGAACTACAAAGAGAATGAATATGTACGAGACTGAGATAGTCAAAATGGGACAGTATTAGGTCTTTTATAACAATATAAATTCTCAGTAATGAAGCCACTGGGGTGAATTTGAGCCCATACTCTCCATCTGTGGCAATGGCGGTGTGCACTCCAAATTCAGAAAACGCAATTTACATCGGCAAGTTTCTAAGTTCTGATCTTCCAAGGTCTGGAAGATCGGAACTTGGAAACTTGCCGGTGCGAATTGCACACTCTGGATTTTGAATGCATGCCGCCATTGCTGCAGACGGAAAGTGCAGGCTAAAATCCACCCCCAGTGGCTTCACCACCAAAGTGGAGTGAAACACGCTATGGGACTGCAGAAAGCTCATTTTAGCATGTGATTAGCCAGCAATCTCTCCGGCACTCCCCCCTCACCCGATAATCAATGGGCACTGATGTGACATCACACCGGTGCCATTCACAACAGTTCTACATAAGCATCAAAGTGGGATTTTGAGGGTGAGCACTCAGGCAGCCAGCTCCCTGTCAGGGCATTCACTGTCAGGGGGTATAGATATTGATACTCGGGGTTGGGAATCCCTCAGTCATCCTGAGACTCAGCCTGAGACAATCCCATCCACTTGTAAAATTTTGAAAGAATTTTCATACATTTAGAAACTTACCGCTCCATGGTCCATTTTAATAACCATCCTCCACAATATTCATGAACAAACAATATTATTAATCAGAGCTCCATCACAGTCCAGTCTAAAACTGGTTAAGGGTCTCGGACTATGATCTCTGAACGAGCACCAGTAGCACAAATGTGGAGCATTTTTTCTCCTAATGTTTCACTTCTATTCTGAACTCCAATTCCACTAACTCCTGCAAAACAAAACAACAGACAGGATTTCCCCTGCTGGATCCAATCCCTCTCTTGGGATGAAATGAAGTTGGGAACCCACAAATGTTGGTGGTTGAGCCCAGAGGATGATATTTGAGGAGATAACTTCCATAATGGCTGATAGGAGTCCATCCATCACTGAAAGAGGTGGACACTGCTGGAGTGAGTGAGAAACTGTAATGGGAAGCCCAACATGGGGGCATGCCTGAAAATTTTTTATATTTAAAAATAAAATGTGTCCTCAATAGTCCTAAATAATTACCTGCCACTGGCTGGTGGGTAGCACTGGCTCCACAGAAACATCCTTCCTCAAACTATGTTGGAGGTAGGAACATGCCAACAAACTGGCACACAAGTTGGTAGCGAAAGATTACCAGCTAGCCCATACTGGTCCCATCTTCGCACATCTATGAAAACTCAACCCAAGATCAGTTATACACTAATGTTTCATGAGCACTTTCACTTTCAAATCTTCACTAAGACAGACCCAAGCTGAAATTCCATTTGAAATAAGGAGAATAAATGTGGTATGCATGGTAGGGTACGTCTTATATTTAAAGCATTTGCATCTCTGCTGTTAGAATGTCACGTGACATGTTGTGACATAAGAAGAGGGGATGGTGGGCTTTTGGGACACTTCCATCATGGACCTTGAACAAGTTACATCGCCTAAATAAACTTGCATTGTTTTTGCCTTTAACCGATGAGTGTGGCACCTCATTATTTTTATTTTTATTGAAATTCCCAGTCAATACTTAACAGAACCAGGCTGTTCAGAAAGTTCCCAAACTCTCTCCATGGTCTGGGCTGAGTTATAGCATCTATTCTGCAGTTATGATGTGTATGGGAATGCTGATGGTAGATTGCTCGTTGTTCAAGTATATCCATGACACACATGATTTCGTCATCTTCTCTGGATCCTTTCATGTTTTGAGATTCTGAAATTGGATCAGCATGGATGTCCACAGAATTGATAGCTCATGTTGTCATGGTTTGTGCTCGGGGGCACTTCTGCAGCTCTGTCACCTCTGATAGTCCTCTGAATACATTGGATGTTGCAAGTTTGGCATTGATGTTTCTTGAAACACAATGAAACAAATTCTACTGCTTGCCGCCATGTGAGCTGGTTGGCTGCAATGTTTTCCAAGAGCAATCAATAGCCTGCAATGTAGTTTACGAGGATTTTTTTTTTAGGACATCCTTGTATTATTTGAACTGGCTACCTTGATGTAATTGAGATAGCTCCCCTTAGCATTTCTACTTGGCACCCATTCATGTGGGAGTCATGGTCTGCCCATCTAAGTTGAATTTAATATCAGAAATTTAATATTTCTGTAATGAACACTTTAATATGTTTGTAAGTTCTTTTTATTGTATTGATTTGATTTATTATTGTCACATGCATTGGGATACAGTGAAAAGTATTGTTTCTTGCACACAATACAAATAAAACATATCATTCCTAGAGTACATAGGGAGAAGGAAAGGAGAAAGCAGAATCATCATAGAATGTACAGTGCTGAGGTTGTCCATTCAGCCCATGGAGCCTGTACTGATAACAATCCCACCCACACTTTATCCCCGTAACCCCATGTATTTATCCTCCTGGAACCCCCAACACTGAGGGGGCAATTTAGCATAATCAATCCACCTAACCTGCACATCTTGGAGTGTGGGAGGAAACCAGAGCACCAGAAGGAAATGCAATATAATGTTGCAGTTACAAAAAGGGAAACATCATAGCATAATATATGGTAGTCTGATGGCAGCAGCGAAGAAACTGATCCTTTGTTGGTTGGTGCCTGATCTTAGACTTTTGTATCTTTTGAAGCACCTGAAGAATGTAATGTGATTTACGTGGACAATTTAAATATCATTGCACCTTCTATCCTGGCCATTTTGAAATGTTACTTCAGATATTTTATGAATAAAAATCTAAGCTGCATTTTCTAGTATTGGTAAATGCGACATGGACTGTAGAAAACCACAAGATTCAGATTCCAGAATCCGCAGGATACTTTTATTTCAAGATTCAAGCTTTCTAATGGGACAATCCATATTCAGTGACTGGTAACTCGCTTGGTCAATCAAACTGAATGCAATTTAAATGAGATATTCTATGAAATGGATCACAATAAAACTTTTAAGTTCTCTTCACAACTGAACAGCGGAAGGGAGCTATTCCGAGCTATTAGGTATATTTACATATGATCACTATCACTGCCTAATAACAACAGCCTGATTAGTCATCAGCATTTCTCATTAGCTGTGATCTGTAATGACCTATTTTATCCCGTCATCATTCTTAAGCTAATTACACCAGCGGTTAAGGTTATCCATTCATAGCAATTCACAGATTCACCAGAGCAAGCGCCTCAACAAAGCACAAGATTTAGTACCTTAATTCATCAAGTTTTTACATAAAACCAACTGTCATGCAAAATTAACTGCAAACTCACAAAAGGCAATTAAGGCCGGTGTACTTGTTTTGTGTGTTGAAATCCTTTGCTGATTGCATTTGTCAAATCCCATTCTGCCGGCTGTGTGCCCTCATTGTTCTGCAAGAAGTGGCATCATAGAGCACAATGCGCACACAGAACACCAATGTACTTTTAAATTCTGACAGCAAATTTTACCCTTACTGAAATCGTAGCACTCAAAATCTTTTATTTGTAAATTGAATGATAGCGTCATTGAAGTTAACTAATCCCTTCCTGCCAAAGAAACTACAATGTACCTGTCAACTTGTAACCACACTCAAACAACACCAAGGAAAATGTTCCAAATTACTTTTTTTTAGGCGCAGATGCAATCATTCTGTCATTTGGGACTTTTACCGGACTTCAAGTATTTTTAGTGAGCATTAGAATAACTTGGTTTATTCTGGATTGCAGTTGGCGTGTCTGTCTGACAATCTAATTTTTTCACTTGCTTATTAAGTTGGCATCAAGAGAAGCTTCAAGGCTGCGCGCATTTGTAGAATCATCAGAATTTGACATTGCCTATTTTGCCTCAGAATGGTGGCACAGTGGTTAGCACTGCTGCCTCACAGTATCAGGGATCTGGGTTCGATTCCAGCCTTAGTTGATTGTCCGTGTGGAGCTCGCACGTTCTCCCCGTATCTGTGTGAGCTGCCTTTGGGGACGCCAGTTTCCTCCCTGAGTCCAAAGATGTGCGGGTTAGATGGATTGGCCACGATAAATTGCTCCTTGGTGTCCCAAAATGTGTAGAATAGATGGGATTAGCTATGTAAATGTATGCGATTATAGGCGGGGGGAAGAGGGCTTGGAAGAGACATTTTGTCAGAGAATTAGTGCAGATGAGCTTCTTCCGCACTGTAGAGATTCTATGAGTCTGCAGTAGGGTGGCCATATATAGGAAAATACAAATTAGGAGCAGTTTAGGCCACTCAACCCCTTGAACCTTTTGCATAGAAATCATAGAATTCCTGCAGTGCAGGGGGAGGCCATTCAGTCCATCCAGTCTGCAGTGACCACAATCCCACCCAGTCCCCATCCACACAACACCATGCACTTACTCTAGGTAGTCCCCCGACACTAAGGGGCAATTTAGCAGGGCCAATCCATGTTGGACTGTGGGAGAAAACTGGAGAACTTCGAAGAAGCCATACAGACATGGGAGAATGTGCAAACTTCACACAGACAGTGACCCAAGCCAGAAATCAAACCTGGGTTCCTGTGCTAACTACTGTGCCACCATGCCGTTCCACCATTCAATAAAATTGTAGCTGATCTGATGGTAACTTCAGCCCCACATTCCTGTTTACCCCTGATAACCTTTCATCTCCTTACTTATCGAGAAGCTATCTACCTCCACTTTGAAAGTATTCAAAGACTCTGCTTCTACCATCCTTTGAGGAAAAACACTCCAGAGCCTCATGGTTTTACAACAGACAGCCCAGCCAGGGTCTCCCATGAGATTGGCAAATAGGTGAGAACTTCAGGGATGTTTTGAGGTCCTCCCTAAAACTATCCTCTTTGGAACCTCTGTTGTGACTGAGCTCCCAATGGAATAGCTGTTTCTTATCTGTGTCCTTTATGACACTCTCATCATTCATCAGTACATCATGCAGGCCTAATGATGCACACAGCACACTGCTCTTGACTAAGTATCTGCTATGAAGTCTGAGGAGAGAATGTGAGTGACACAGCAGCAGCCTGGTAAGAACTGATTATAAACATCAACTCAACTGTTGATTAATCTTTCTTTAGCCCCTCCGATGGTCATTAAAAGCCACAAATATACAAGCTTCCCCAGTTTAGATCATACTAAAACATGAGGTGTGGGGGTTGAGTTCTATCCCCTCCCCACTCCCTGGAGGCTAATCAGTGGCAAGTCTTCACAGTGGCAAATTGGCATGAACCTTTATACCACAGGTAGGGCAAAAAGGCAGGCCCCTGCCTATCTCAATTGAAAGGGGAATCAATCTCCATGCTGTTGGCATTAATCTGATTCATACACTAGCTGCCTAGCTAACTGAGCTAACCAGCTTTCACTGGGTTATGTGCAGAACTTACATGTTAAAAAATGTATATTTTCTCTGATTATGGAGTTGTTGACCTTTCAGTGATGGAGGTTCTCCTATTGATCATGTAGCCTTGGGAGTTCTCCATTAAATGGAAATCCCAGAAACTGTCACTTAATTGACCTCCTCAAAAATTGCACCTTGGGACCGTCCCAGCGTTAACATTTGTATGTTCCCAATGCTGGGATCTCCATCTGAAAGCACAAGTTCAACCCCCTGAAATCATTGACCTAAAATGGTAACCAGCAACTTACAGCCAGCAGTAAGGACAGGGAAAGATTGCTTCTGTAACTACAGCAAGGCAAAGCATCTCTCCCCTCTTCCTGTACCAGTGAAATCGATACTCGAAACATTGTCCTCATTGCCTACATTTTTTAATATACTTCAGATATTTCTAGAGCAATTAAAGTAGAGTTTATTTATTAGTCACAAGTAAGGCTTACATTAATGCTGCAATAAAGTTACTCTGAAATTCCCATAGTCGCTAGATTTGAATGTTTGTTCGGATCAATTCATCTAACCAGCAAGTTTTTGAGACTGTCGGAGCAAACCGGAGCACTTGGAGGAAATCCATGCAGACACAGGGAGAATGTGCAAACTCCACGCAGAGAGTGACCCAAGCCAGGAATCAAACCCAGGTCCCTGGTACTGCAAGGCAGCAATGCTAACCACTTTGCCACTGTGTCACCCAATTAACTTGCTTATACAGCTCAAATAATTCTGCATTCAATGACTCCTAACCTGGTGAGTTATGTGAATTACTTGATCATAGTTTTCTCAATCCCCTCTATGTTGAGAGGTTCAAATAACTATGTCCCTTGTTTCTTTACTAATTGGGATGGCTCATTGTTTAAAGAATGCATTGAGCATTGCAGGCTCCAGGAAAGATTGCAGGAAAGTATTTTTTGTATAGGAAACGACAAATTCTTGATTAATATTCACTTCACTGATCAGAATTCATTTCTGGCCCTCTTGAATTATGCATTTGTGACAAAGTTGCCGTACAGCATAATAATTATTTTCTTCCAGTTAACAATGACTGTCAGTGTGACTTTTAAAAACTTAGCACTTAAAGGTTTGCCACTGTTTCACACTTTGTGATTTGTTCTCAGTGGAAAAGATTTTTTTATAATTTTGTAAATCAAAAACAGAATATGATTAAGTTGAAGAAGGGAATGCTGGAATGCCTGTACCTTTATTGAAGTTTGGAGGGCCAATTTTGAAAGTAATTAAATCATTTAGCAAAACCATATATTATTATAGATATATTTATATTTGATTTATTATTCACATGTATACAGTGAAAATGTATTGTTTCTTGCGCACTATACAGACAAAGCATACTGTTCACAGAGAAGGAAACAAGAGAGTGAATAATGTAGCATTGCCATCATAGTTAGGGTATAGCTAGGGTATATATTAGATGAAGATGGAAATATACATATCAATTTGCAATTCTCTGTTCAATATTGAAATTGCAAGACCAAAAACAATTCTGGAAAAGAACAAAAAGCCAATATTTTGGCCATTTAATAAGACTGAAAAACTACTGCCATCTCTTCTAGGCTGCAAAGTAAGGACAGCAGAAAGAGGTGTAATTTGGAAAACCGACATCACAAAGGAGGGAGTTTTCCCATCCCACCCGCCATGGGAATCATAGTGTGTGTGTGTGTGTTGGGGGGGGGGGGTGTGCAGACAATGTAAAGATCCATTGACTGAAGGTGGGATTTTCTGCTTTTGGAGCGAGCGTGGCTAGACAATCCTGTGCAGAGAGTTTCCAGATGAGCTGCTGTGGATGTATGAGGATGATTAAAGAGAGATGACTCTGACATGCTGTGACACAGATGGGAGCAGCTATAGGCAGCCACAATTTACTGAACTCATTCTAAAATTCCACCCGACAGGTTCAAAAATCGCAACTGGCTCAGCCTCTGAAGAAGAATGGTGTTCATAGAAACATAGAATCCCTACAGCACAGAAGAGACCATTCGGACCATCGAGCCTGCTTCAACTCTCTGATAGAGTATCTCCCCCAGGTCCTCTTAACCACCCTATCTCCATAAGCATACACACATATACACATTCACAGATACTGGTGACTGCAGCAAAATGAGGGAAGAGAGAGGGTGTGTATGGTTGTGTGTTGGGGGGAGAGGTGGGGGAGTGTGGTTTGGAAGTGGGGCTGCTGAGTGAGTAGATGGGACATTAGGAAGAAGGAATATATATGTGTATTTGTGTGTATGTATGTGCATTTATGTGATTATTTTTGTGAGTGTATGTGTGTATAATGTGCATGTATATGTATGTTTGTATGTATGCATGTATGTGTGCGCGCATGTATATGTATGTTTGTATGCATGTACATATATATGTGTATGTATGTGTGTGCATGCATGTGCATATATGTGTGTGTATATCTTGGTTGTGTGTGTGTGTGTGTGTGTGTGTGTGTGTGTGTGTGTGTGTGTGTGTGGTGTGTGGTGTGTGTGTAGGTACATGTGGCGGGGAGGAAAGGGGCTGATTACAATTTGTGTGATTTGATGGGGATGGGCAAGTGGCTTCACTGAGTTCTCTGTCGTCGAAGTAAACTTGATTAGCCTGCATGAGTACATCAGTACTTTTCACAAGTACTTTAAAAACACACATTTTCATTTTTGTTTAATATGTGTTGATAATGAACAAACTTTAATAATTATCTACAGAATGATATCATACTACTTTAATGCTGTTGTGTTTTTGCTTCTGGGGTCATGTTAATTTTCAAATGTTAAAATGGAGTCACAGCAGAAATAGTTTGGGACACACACCTCTAATTCCTACTCTCGGATTTGCAGCGACTGGAAAGGGGCAGAATGTTTGGTATGATGTGCACATCTTAAGTTTCTAAATCTGGTGCAAATTGTTTGTTTGCCATAATTAGGAGTTGAGGAAGTGTTTTAAAGCACCCAACTTCTCCTCCGAACAACAGCAATAGTGGAATGTCAAAGAGAGGTGTAAGTAATTGTCCTTGTAACCAAAGCGATGTTTAACCATTGGACAAGGTAGCTGAAGCATAGCTGACGACATGCACAGATCTTTTGTGAGATAAACGTCATCCAAAATTAAGAAAGAAGTTTTTTAAAAAGTTTATTTAGTAGTGTCACAAATAGGTTTACATTAACACTGCAATGAAGTTACAGTGAAAATCCCCTAGTCGCCACACACTGGTGCCTGTTTAGGTACACAGAGGGAGAATTTAGCATGGCCAATGCACCTAACCAGCATGTCTTTTGGAATGTGGGAGGAAATTGGAGCACCCGGAGGAAACCCATGCAGACATGTGGAGAACGTGCAGTCTCCACAGCGACAGTGACCCAAACTGGGAATCAAGCTGGAGTCTGTGACATAGCCCAGATAGAATCATAGAAACTCTACAGTGCAGAAAGAGGCCATCCGACCCATCAAGTCTGCATCAACTCTCTAAACAGCGTCCCATTCAGGCTGTCTCTTCTCCATAATCCCATGCATTTACCACGGCCAATCCACGTAATCTGCACATCTTTGGAGTGTGGGAGGAAACCCATGCAGGCACAGGCGGGATATGTACAAAATCCATGCTTGAGCATTGCTTAACACTTTCAGAGTTGGAAACCTGCAGAAGTTATGTAAAAGCAGATTTGGTGTAAATTGTTTTGCAGAAGGGTCATTTAGACTGAAACACTAACTCTATTTCTCTACACAAATGCTGCCAGATCTGCTGAGTTTATCCTGTGTTCCATTTTTATTGTAGCAATTCTATATTGGGAACTCTGTGCTACCAATGGCCCCTAAGGATCTATCTCTGTCTCAAAGAACACACATGAGATGAATTCAATTTGCATTCCTGCTTCAGGTACACAGTCCCAGTTTCAGCATTGTACAGCAGTCTACTTGCACACAGGCAGCATGATTATTAATCAGCTGGCAATTGAGTGTTTAGGGTTTTTTCCCAGGCTCTTTTTTGGATCTTTCTAAATGATATGGCTGCACTACCAATATCAACTGATGTCACATCACCAAGCTTCATTTCACTTTTATTGTTGACCCCAGCTAGCAGAATTTGTCTACCTTTTCTCAATGGAGTGTTGTTTCGATGTCTTCCAGCTGAGTACCTTGAGGCACTATCTTTTGTAGGTTGATTGTGACCCCAAATTCCTCTGCTACAGTTGAAAAGCTGCCTAGGCCTCAGGCCTACTGCTGAATGTGCCACCTAAGCTGCATATCGGCAAACTGGAGCTCACACATCAGACTGTGTCTCACCTTGGGCCTCTGCCCTCAGCCTGAACAGGCAGAACTGTCCATCTATCACACTGTTCAGGGAGATAAACATTGAATCTACCACATAGAAACAGGCCCTTCAGCCCATCTGGGCTACACCAGTGTTTAAATTCCACTCCTTGTAATTATCACTTCCTTTCATGTACCATACGATCAAAAATTCTGAAACAGTCAGTGTCGGTGCAGTATTGATGGGCTGAAGGGACTCTTCTGCACTGCATGATTCTATGATTTGATGTTAGCAACTGGTCTAAACAAATCACTTCCATATAAACAGAATCTGAACAAAGCAGTCAGACAATTTGGATGACAGATTTCAAGGGGCCAGCATCATGGACTAAAATTGATAGCAGTATTATTAATTCCTTCCAACATAGCTGCAGCAGTAAGGACTGCAACAGAACAGTCACATGAAAGTATTAGGAGACTGACAGTATAGCAGTGTTCCTCTATAAGAGTTTAACTGTACGCTAATGTGACATTACAGTGTGGGAAAATTAGTCTACAGAATATAATGGAGTCAAGCAATATATGAGTATGACAGTACAGGAAATGAGGTCCAATATTTAAAAGAATACCCCCCTCTGCTCCATCGCAGACAACTCAATCACTTCTCTTGATTCCAATACCTACCTCCATGATCAGAAATCCCATATATGTCCCACCATCTATGTACAGCAGTTAAATTTATCCTGAAGATTATTGAGCCAAGTGTAGGTAGACGGCCACAGTAGCAGAATGGTTAGCACTTGCAGGCTCATAGCACCACGGACCTGAGTTCAATTCTGGCCTCAGATCACTGTCTGTGTGGAGTTTGCATTTCTCCCCGTGACCCAAGCCAGGAATTGAACCCAGGTCCCTGGTGCTATGAGGCAGCAGTGATAACCACTATGTCACCCCAATTTTTGGAATAATCTGATAAATCTAATAGGGCATGAAAAGGAGGTAACACATTCCACGACAGATCACACATAATCTATTGTTATCTCTGGCAGCAGCACTGCAAATCCACTCATTTTAGGAAGCTTGACTGCTGCGATTCTGTTGATAGCCTGCAGAGGTCAGTACTGCACTTTGTGTCTTTAACTCGAATCTCTGGCACTTAAAGACGTACAGAATCCTACAGGGCAGAAGGCCATTCGGCCCATTGACTTGTGGAAACCTATTCAGCATAACCCAAACCAAACTCTTCAAGAAACATGCAGATGTAGAGTTTTCATTTTCCTGCATTTCATTCACTATTTGCCCAGGATTTTGCATTGACTGGAGTTTAACCAGCTGAAGGGTGGCACAATGGTTAGTACTGCTGCCTCACAGCGCCAGAGACCGGGTTCAATCCCAACCTTGCATGACCATCCTTGTGGAGTGTGCATGTTCTCCCCACGTCTGCGTGGGTTTCCTCCAGGTGCTCTGGTTTCCTCCCACAGTCCGAAATTCCTGCTGGGTAGGTACTTTGGCCGTGCTAAATTCTCCCTCTGTACCTGAAGAAGTGCTGGAGTGTGGTGACTATAGGATTTTCACAGTAATTTCACTGCAGTGTTAATGTAAGCCTACTTGTGAATAATAAACAAATGTTAAAACTTGAAGGAATAAATGGCCTCCTTCAGCACTGTAGGGACTTTATGAATCTTAAGCCCTGCATTTTATCTACTGAGCACAATGGTGAGTTTTTCACTGCTTGCTTCTTCAATTAAGGCAATGGCTTGGAAAGAACTGATCCCGTAGCCAATGTGCTGAGTCTCTGCAGATACATTCAGTCAGACACATTGATGGGTAAAGTTGTGGTTTGGTACCCAGAGGGGAGGAGCTCCAAATTCAGATAAAACTCTTGGGAACCGGTTTGTGAAACACTAAAAGCAGGAAATTGAAAACAAGAGATAAGATGCTTGCGAGTTTATTAATTAAGGAGAGACCAGACAGAATTATGGGTAGAGAGCTGGTAACATCAAGGCCCCCTTTGCAGGCCTCAGCGCAGCAGCAATAGGCAAACAATTCCAGTTCAGTTAAATAAAGGGTTAAATTCTAAGGAGAGATTCCCCAAACTGGGCAAGTATTCCCTGGAGCAGAGAAGGTTAAGGAGTGAAATGATTGAAGTTTTGAAGATATTGAGGGAAACAGACAGGGTCAAATGGAAACTATTTCCATTATGGTGTCCAGCACGAGGAGGAATAGATTAAAACTCAGGGGCAGAACTTCCAGGGGAGAAATTAGGAAAGGCTTTTACACAAAGTGCAACAGAAATTCGGATCTCTCTTTCTCACTTAGGATCCCATGAGTAACTTGGATCGAGGCAGTCTCAATCCTGTTGGTGGATTAAGAAACAAGGCTGCAGGGAATTGAGCAGGATGGGTTAGCTGAGCTAGAACATAGAATATAGAACATTATAGCGCAGAACAGGCCCTTCGGCCTTCGATGTTGCGTCGACCAATTAGGAAGAAGCAGTGACCCTCTAACCTAAACCATTCCCCTTTCATCCATAAACTTATCTACTAACCTCTTAAACGCCACCAAACTTGGCGCATCTACAACTGACGCAGGCAAGGCATTCCATACCCTTACCACCCTCTGGGTAAAGACCCTACCTCTGACATCCGTCCTATAACTACCACCCCTTAATTTAAAGCTATGTCCCCTCGTGCTAGCTTTCTCCATCCTAGGAAAAAGGCTATCACTGTCCACCCTATCTAAACCTCTAATCATCTTATATGTTTCAATAAGGTCTACTCTTAGCCGCCTTCTTTCTAACGAAAACAACCTCAAATCCCTCAGCCTCTCCTCATAAGACCTGCCCTCCATACCAGGCAACATCATGGTAAACCTCCTCTGTACCCTCTCCAATGCCTCCACATCTTTCTTATAATGTGGGGACCAGAACAGTACACAATACTCCAAGTGCGGCCGCACTAGAGTTTTGTACAGTTGCAACATGACGTTGCGGCTCCGAAATTCAATCCCCCACCAATAAAAGCTAAGACTCCATATGCCTTCTTAACAACCTTATCGACTTGACTGCCTACTTTCAGGGATCTATGCACATATACACCAAGATCCCTGTGTTCATCAACACTATTAAGAATCCTACCATTAGCCCTATACTCTACACATTTACTATTCCTGCCAAAGTGCATTACCTCACACTTTTCCACATTAAACTCCATTTGCCACCTCTCGGCCCAGCTCTGCAACTTGTCCAAGTCTCTCTGCAAACTGTAACACCCCTCTTCACTATCTACCACTTCTCCGACTTTGGTGACATTCGCAAATTTACTAATCCATCCTTCAATACCCTCATCCAGATCATTTATAAAAATTACAAACAGCAGGGGCCCCAAAACAGACCCCTGAGGTACACCACTTGTCACCGAACTCCACGATGAATATCTCCATCAACCACCACCCTCTGTCTTCTATCTGCTAGCCAATTCCTAATCCAATTAGCTAATCACCCTCAATCCCATACATCTGCATTTTCTGCAGAAGCCTTCCATGGGCCACCTTATCGAACGCCTTACTAAAGTCCATATATACCACATCAACTGCCTTACCCCCATCCACCTCTTTGGTCACTTTTTCAAAAAACTCAATAAGTTTAGTAAGGCACGACCTACCCTTCACAAAACCATGCTGACTATCCCCAATCAATTCATTTCTCTCTAAATAACTATAAATCCTATCCCTAATAATTCTCTCTAATACTTTGCCCACAACAGAAGTAAGACTCACTGGCCTATAATTCCCTGGAAGGTCTCTCTTCCCCTTCTTGAACAATGGGAACACATTCGCTATCCTCCAGTCCTCCGGAACCACACCCGTAACCAACGACGACCTGAAGATCAGAGCCAGAGGCTCTGCAATCTTCTCTCTCGCCTCCCAGAGAATCCTAGGGTAAATCCTGTCCGGCCCAGGGGACTTATCTAACTTCAAACCTTCAAGAATATCTAGCACATCCTCCTTATCTACTTCAATACTTTCCAGTTTGCAACCCTGTATCCCTGTGTTCTCCACAACTACATTTACATCTCCCTGCGTGAATACCGAAGAGAAATATTTGTTCAGTGCCTCTCCATTCTCTTCAGGCTCCACGCACAACTTCCCACTGCTGTCTCTGACTGGCCCTAATCTTGCCCTAACCAATCTTCTATTCTTAATATATCTAAAGAAAGCTTTAGGATTCTCCTTGATCCTATCAGCCAAAGTCTTCTTGTGTCCCCTTTTAGCCCTCCTCAACTCACTCTTTAGCTCACTCCTGGCTAATCTATAGCTATCCATTGCTCTAACTGAGCCTTCAAGCCTCATCCTGACATAAGCCTCTTTTTCCCTTTTAACCAGCGAATTAACTTTTTTAGTACATGATGGTTCCCTTACTCGACCATTTCCTCCTTGCCTGACAGGGACATACTTATCAAGGACTCGCAATAGCTGCTCCGTGAATAAGCTCCACATTTCAGATGTGCCCAGTCCCTGTAGTTTCCTAGTCCAACCTATGCACCCTAATTCCCTCCTTATGGCCTCATAATTACCATTCCCCCCGCTATAACTACTGCCCCCAGCTTCATGCCTATCCCTATCCATCACTAAGGTGAACGTAACCGAATTGTGGTCACTATCACCAAAATGTACACCAACTTCCAAGCCTAACACCTGGTCTGGCTCATTGCCCAGCACCAAATCCAATGTAGCCTCACCTCTAGTTGGCCTATCTACATACTGAGTCAAAAAACCTTCCTGCACACTTTGTACAAAAACTGACCCTCTAACGAGCTAGAGCTATAGCTATTCCAATCAATATTAGTAAAGTTAAAGTCCCCCATAACAATTACCCTATTACTTTCACTCCTGTCCAGGATCCACTTTGCAATCCTTTCCTCTACTTCTCTAGAACTTTTAGGAGGTCTATAAAAGACTCCCAACAGGGTGACCTCTCCTCTCCTGTTTCTAACCTCAGCCCATACTACCTCAACAGACAAGTCCTCATCAAACTTTGAGCTGGTGTTCAAAGGCCCTGGAGAGAAATGTTGGGTTAGAGTAGCGGAGAATTTGGCTAGAATAAAAAGGTTAAGGGAGGGGCCCCTGGAAAGGTGAAGAATGGAAAAGAGGAGAATTTTGGGATAGTGGATGAATTAGGCAAATAATTCCATTGTAACCAGATGTAGCTCCTCCCCTTGACTAAAGATAGTTAATTGAAATACCAGTAAAACTATAGGGACAGAATTAACTTTCATAATAAATTTAATGGTTTGAATCCCTTCTGCTGTCAATGTTGCTACCATAATAGAAAGAATGGAGATAGAGTACTTATTGTTTGTGCCTTTGTTAAAATCTAGCTCTTTATATTAACCCGCAGCAATAGCCTGTACAATGCCTGATGCTTGATAATCTGTTGCCAATGTTATCCAGAATAGTATTTTCACTTCCTTTTGAACCTGCCTGAAGCATCAGGATCAAATTCATGCCTTCCTCTTGTGACGTTCCTTGTGCTGAATTAAAGTTTATTTATTAGTCACAAGTACACTTACATTAATACTGCAATGAAGTTACTGTGAAAATCTCCTAGTCGTCACACTCTAGAGCTTGCTCGGGTACATTGAGGGAGAAATTTAGCGTGGCCAATGCACCTAATCAGCGCATCTTTCAGACTGTAGGAGGAAATCAGAGTACCTGGAGGAAACCCACACCAACACGGGGAGAATGTGCAAACTCCACACAGGCAGTGACCCAAGTCAGGATTTGAACCCAGGTCCCTAGGACCATGCCACCAACGGATTTAGTTACTTGGCTCATTCATGTCAAAACCTCAAATTCCTCTCTTTTCTCGTCTTCCCCTTTCTCCAAATCCAACGTTTCTTCTCCAGTCTTTGATCATTTGGAAGAAAACAAAAAATCTCATTACCTAATTAGTCAGCCTTTCTCATTTTCAATATTTTTAAGTTTGACAATGTTCCAAGAAAATGATGAAAAGAAAACAAATTTTTAATGTCCCAATGGTTTTTCTCCAGGGTGGATTGATCTTCAACTTGTGGGGGCTCCAGGCCAATCCTGGAGAGTTATCTGCCAGATGCCAGAGCTGAGAATAACCCTTTAACATAGCGCATAGACCAGAAACTGAGTCTTCATTTCCTTTATGTTTAAAAGAGAGACCTTCAATTATACAGCATCTTCTCAACTCTCTCAGAGACGTCCAGGGTGGCATCGTGGTTAGCATTGCTGCCTCACAGCACCAGGAATCCCAGTTCGATTCCTGTCGATTACGTCACTGTCTGTGCAGAGTCTGCATGTTCTCCCCGTATCTAGGTGGGTTTTGTCCAGGTGCTCCGGTTTCCAACCTCAATCCAAAACACGTGCTGGTTAGCTGCATTGGCCATGCTAAATACTCCCTCAATACATTCGAACAGGCGCTGGAGTGTGGCAATTAGGGGAATTTCACAGTAACTTCATTGCAGTGTTAATGTAAGCCTACCTGTTACTAATAAACAAACTAAATAATAAAATAAACAAATTGCTTTGAAATACAAGGTAGAAAATCTTTTGTGCAAAATGATTGAAGCGTTAAATATAAATGAATATTGAAAATGTGGATTGTCTTATAGGTTAACTATTTTGGAGATGAAAAGGAGCTTTGTTAAACATGCACAACTGCCAAGCATTCCAGAGATTATGAGTTCAATACTAGTTATCAGGATTGAGTTGATACAAGGCTCACTTCCAGTGAAGAGATAACAGGGATATGTAAACGGTGCCGTCATTGTTATTGATGCACTGAAAGAAAGCATTCTTTTTAAGAGATTAACAGTCTGATTGTCTTCTATGATCTTTCGAAGAGGTCATCGTTGAACTGAAGTGAAAGTCCACAGAAGGGAAGTTATACTTCACTTGGAAACGGAATCTACAGCTGGACTCACAGCTCACTCTCTACTGCCCCCACTTTCATTCCCAGCAGTTGGGCACCATCACAGACAGGGAGAAGGTTCGTTATGAGACAAGGGGTGACAAACACACGGCATTCCTGGGCACAGGCAGATCCCAAAGCCAGAATAAACCATCAGCTACCCCAGCCTCATTCCCAATTCAAATTCACAAGAACAGAAAGACGAAATGGAGTCCTGAATATGTCCAGTTTCAGTGCAGGGACATGAAGGATTTGTCAGTCACGTTGAAAGCACTTTTCCTCAAGGACATTTGATGTTAATACAATGGAAAATTGGTCATCGATCATAGAATCCCTGCAGTGCTGAAAGAGGCCATTCAGTCCATCGAGTCAGCACCGACCACAATCCCACCTAGCCTCTATTTCCGTAATCCCACTTATTTATCCTATTAATCCCCCTGATATTCAGGTCAAATTAGCAAGGCCAATCCACCTAACCCACACATCTTTGGAGTGAAAGAAGAAACCGGAGCACCTGGAGAAAACCCACGCAGACGCGGGGAAAACATGCAAACTCCAAACACACAGTAACCCGAGGCCAGAATCAAAGCTTGGTGCTGTGAGGCAGCAGTGCTAATCACTGTGCCCTACTAGCTAACATCTTGTCCTAGATCCTGTAGAAAGGGGAGCTACTTTGTGGACAGTTCCCTGAGCCATTGCAAGCCAGTAACATGCCCCAAAAACTGCTCAGGGAATTTTTTTTTCATTTGAACTACAACACTCAGATTACCATCATTTGCGTAATGTCCACCCCCTCGAGTTGTCAGCACGAGCATCTGCAATGTGGTTAAAACTGCTGCCTCACAGCACCAAGGACACAGGTTTGATTTCCGGCTTGGGTGATTGTGCAGAATCTGCATGTGCTCTCCGTGTCTGCATGGGTTTCCTCGGGTGCTCCTGTTTTCTTCTACAGTCCAAAGATGTGCTGGTTAGGTGCATTGGCCATGCTAAATTCTTCCTCAGTGTACCCAAACAGGTGCTAGAGAATAGCAACTAGGTGATTTTTCACAGTAACTTCATTGCAGTGTTGATGTAAGCCTAGTTGTGACAATAATACGTAACGTTCTCCTTGTGTCTGCGTGGGTTTTCTCCAGGTGCTCCAGTTTCCTCCCACAGTCCAAAGACATGCGGGTTAGCTGGATTAGACCATGCTAAATTGCCCTTAGTGGCTAGGGTAAATGAATGGGATTGTGGGAATAGGGCCTAGGTAGCATTGTGGTCGGTGCAGACTCGATGGGCCGAATAGCCTCCTTCCGCACGGTAGGGATTGTATGCGATACATCATGATATACACTCATAAAATATAACGTTGGAGTAAATCAGGAATCCTCTTTTAAAAAACAAATCGCAAAGAACAATAAGCCGGGATTAGGTTGGTGTTGAGGTGAAAATGTAAACTGGCTGTAGCTACTGGTTGTCCCTGCCACACTGGGAGCTTCTCCTACTTGGGTGGGATGGCTGGAGTGTAGCCTGTACCACACCAAGAGGAAATAACTGTGGGCGGACATCTCCCGCCCACCCCCCCCCCCTTCCCCCCCCCCCCCCCCCCAACTCACAATCAATCAGAGAAATTTCCACAGTCTATTGTGTGTCTAGTCCCACACTATCATCACACAGCGAGTAGGCCTCAGCCTGTCTGAATGCAGGGGTCAGTCCAACCAGCGGGGTCAAAAGCTTTGTTGAAACGCACAGCTGTACAATCAGATTTGTTCCAAATTCGCAGCTGTTTACAATCAAAATGCCCCCTTGAAAATTGTAGAAATTAACTTCTGATGTGAGCTTCGAGTCAAAACTTTCCACCTCCTGTCGGTGGCTTTTAAACTGCTCAGAAAGTTGATTGGATTGAAGTCAGCATTCTCCTTTTACTCTGTAGCTGTGTCGGCCTGGGTGTATGTGTGTGTGTGTGTGTGTGACTGCAGTAATGTGATACTGTCTGCTGGCAAACAGGGGGAGCTGAGTAAACAGTACCTGGCTCGGCACTCCATTAACATGGCACCTGATCCATCGTCAGTGCCTTCTTTGTACAGGCTCAGCCCTTGGAGTTGTGAGATGGCAAGGGTCCGCGACGGGCTAAACTGAACGGAAACACAGCTGCTCTGACAAAGCATGGGGCAGGAATCTGCTACTTACAGGACACAGCTCTTTATGTTCCAGTCAAATCTACAAATGCTTCCAGATCTTTGAAAAACAGCCAACGCGAATTTCTCAGCAGTGACCGCTCCAGAGCCATGAATAACAAAGAATGAAATTAAAAAAAGACACTAAAAAGCTTTCTCGAACTAATATCCCTAAATTTATTTCCACTTACTTGTGACACTAATAAAAAAAACTTTTCTCTGAAGGAGATATACAATCACAGATTCTGGATTTTTACTGCCGCACAGTTAATGCCGTCAGAATTTCAAATCTCTCCAGTGCTTGTGCCATAGAGTTATTCTGAATTATTTGAACGAATGTTTTCCAGACAAATGAAATAGAAAACAAACAATAACTGAACAGAGAGCTGCAATAAAGAGAGGGAGAGCAGGCGGAGCACATGTTGTATTGCAGAGTGACTAATGCAAATGTGCAAAGCAAATTCGTGTCACTGAACATCTTACGTGCAACTTTCTCATCGCCCAGTGAAATGGGTGCACGCTGCATTGTGTGAGTCGCTTTAATGCAGGGTGAAATCAAATCTCAGGGGGAAGGAAGCTGCTCCAGATAATAATCTGCATGGTTTTATTGATGTTAGTATCTACAGTCCGGCCAAATGGTTGAACTAGAATTATCCTCCAACCTGATAGCAATCAAAATATTTTTCATTTATTTGTTCATGGGATGTGGGTATCTTTGGCTAAGCCAGCATTTATTGCCCATCCCTGAGGGCATTTAAAAATCAACCACATTGCTGTGGGTCCAGAGTCACAAGTAGGCCAGAGATTTCCTTCCCTGAAGGATATTAACGAACCAGGTGAGTTTTTTTCCTAACAATTGGCAATAGCTTCATGGTCATCAGATTTTTATTGAATTCAAATTTCACCATTGGCTGTGGTGGGATTCGAACCTGAGGAAGTAGCCTATGTCTCTGGATTATATTCCAGTGACAGTACTATTACGCTACTGCCTCCCCAATACATGGGAGATGGGACAAGTACAATAAAATTTGCATTTCTTTTGTATTTTTGATATTAGGAACATATATATACAAAATAATGATCTATGAGAAAGTTCTGCCTTTGGCTGACAATCCACTCTCTGACCAGAATACTGAATATGTGCACGGAGATTGTAAATACTGAGGTGACACAATATGCACATGGAGATTGTAAATACCAGCGCTACACAATATGTATGTGGAGATTGTAAATACTGAGGTGACACAATATGTACATGGAGATTGTAAATACCAGCGCTACACGATATGCATATGGAGATTGTAAATATCAGCGCTACACAATATGTACATGGAGATTGTAAATACCAGCGCTACACAATATGTACATGGAGATTGTAAATACCAAGATGACACAATACGTACACAGAGATTGTAAATACCAAGATGACACAATATGTACACGGAGATTGTAGATACTAAGATGACACACATGGAGATTGTAAATACTGGGGCTACACAATAAGTATACGGAAATTGTAAGTATCGAGGCTAAACAATATGTAAAGTTTATTTAATAGTCACAAGTAGGCTTACATTAACACTGCAAACACAATATGTACACAGAGATTGTAAATGATGATCTGGCAGCAGCATTTCTAATAGCAATAAAGAATTTTTTGAATAATTTACAAGTTGCTCAAGTTCATATTGTCCTCCTCATTTGGGGGTGATTAAGTGATTGGCGCTTGCAAGCGCAGCCTGAGGATGAGCCACAACACTGTTGTTTTATAAGCAGGACTTGGGTCACCGTTACAACAGAGAACTGCTGCTATTGGGCTGAACCTCAAAAAGAGAAAGTGGCTGAATGTGGAGCCTGACGTGAGCCCAAAGCTCATTCTCCACTTTAGAATCGGAGAAGAGCAGCATGGTAGCACATTGGTTAGCACTGCTACTTCACAGCTCCAGGGTTCAATTCCTGGCTTGGGTCACTGTCTATGTGAAGTTTGCACATTTTCCTCATGTCAGCGTGGGCTTCCTCCAGCAATCCAAAGATGTGCAGGTTAGGTTGATTGGCTATGCTAAAATTACCCCTTAGTTCTGAGATATGTACGTTAGAAGGATTAGTGGGTAAATGTGGAGGGCCTGGATGGGATTGTGGTCGGTGCAGAGTCAATGGGCCAGATAGCCTCTCCCTGTAATGTAGGGTTTCTATGATTATCCTACTTGCATCAAATCAAAAGCAGCACCATTAAAGCTGATAATGTTGTTGGTAATGGCAAGAGTAAACGGCTTGGGCAGGGCCAGCTGCTGCTCTGTGAGGTTCTTCCACCCCACCTGAGTGGTCCATGAACAAAAATGTTTGCATTAGGGGACAGATTTGGAGATAACGCTTCATCTTCACCATTCCTCCCCTCCCCCATTTTGTCTATCCAGCAAAGAATTGAAAACTGCCCTTTTAGGGGACTCTGGATGTAACGCAATGTCTCCTGAAGTTTCTGCATTGCTTGCGCTGCAGGGACAATAAAGTTACTTTAATTATTCCGCGTGAGCAATAAACTCAAGTGTGTTGAACACGCTGTGAACAAGGCTGAGAAAGCAGATTGATATTACCGCAGTAAAAACCGTCCCAAGGATTGAGACACCCAGTTCAAGCTACAGTCGTGATGATATTTTCATTTTAACTATTCCAAAATGGTAAGCTGTTAATCTAAACGAGATCTCTGTACGCAGCGGCAAAGAAGTAGACAGCCCTCCTCAGTGTCCTGGCTATTACCAATCCCTCAGTTAACATGACAAAAAGACAAGATCTGCCTGTTGCCACATTGCTGTTTGTGGGAAAAGTTTAAACTTGAAGTCTATTTATTAGTGACAGAAATAGGCTTACATTAACACTGCAATGAAGCTATCTTGAAAATCCCCTAGTTGCCATACTCTGGTGCCTGTTCAGGTACACTGAGTGAGAATTTAGCAATGGCCAATGCACCTAACCAGCACATCTTTCGAACCTTGGGAGGAAACCGGAGCACCAAAAGGAAATCCATGCAGGCACTGGAGAACATGCAAACTCCACACAGGCCGTGACCCAAGCCGGGAATTGAACCCAGGTCCCTGGTCGCTATGAGGCAGCAATGCTAACCACTGATGCACTCCAGCTCACCACCACCACCATCTCAAGAGCAATTAGGGATAGGCACTAAATACTGGCCTTGCCAACAATGTCCATGTCCCAAAAATGAATTGAAATAAAATGTGAGGGAAGGAGAATGTGAGTTGCTACCTGATCGAGGTATTTCATAGAATCAGAATCCCTACAGTGCAAAAGGAGGCCATTTGGCCCTTCAAGCCCACACCAACTCTTACCCATGCTCACCCTGTAATTCCACATATTTCCCTGGCTAATGCACTAACCTACGCACCTTTGGGCACTAAGGGGAAATTTAACACAGCCAATCCACCTAACTTAGATAACAAAAGAGTTTAATAGGGTGGGTGCAGAGGATTGTGGGGCACCTAGAGTCACAAATGCAAGAAAGTCATTAATACATCCAAGAAAGAATTAATGAAAAATATCTGCATGAAGAATTATTTGTGAAATATGGGGAAAAAAATCATTTGTTAAGAGGGCTGGGATGAAAGGGCTGGGAGTGTGGGGTAGTTCCATGAATTAGGGATAACACAAAAGCAGTAAATAAAGGACATTTGTGATGATTTCTTAACTTTATATGTGAGGGCAGTAAGTACAAAAAGTTAGAAAAGAGTGGCGTATTTTTGTGGAATCATTATTTGTTTCATGTTTACATTTATTTATTAGTTACAAGTAGGCTTACATTAACATTGCAATGAAGCTACTGTGAAAATCCTCTAGTTGCCGTACTCCAGCAGCTGTTCGGGTACACTGAGGGAGAATTTAGCATGGCCACTGACCTAACCAACATGTCTTTCAGACTGTGGGAGGGAACCGGAGCACTGAGAAGAAACCCACGCAGGGGGTACAAACTCCGCACAGACAGTGACCCAAGCCAGGAATCGAACCTGGGTCCCTGGTGCTGTGACCTTTAAGTGCTTTGGGGCACACTGCACTAGCAAAAAGTTTTACACAAATCAAGCCTTCCTTTTTCCTTTTGGATTCCTTTATATGTTGCATGTTGCGATTCTGTAACGCTGCCAGTTGTAGCAGGCCTTGTGCATCTTTAAATTGTGTGAAATTAAAAAAGATTTACCTGGAAATCCTTTAAAAGGAAACCAAAATGCAATTACAACTCACTTAAATTGAAGGTAAACTGCTGTGAAAAGGAACTGAATCAGTTGCTGGTGACTACACACGCTCAGACATTCACGCTTTTACAGAGTAGCTTCCATGGCAATGACCCATCACAGCAGGACATTTGGCCGCTGCGATGGAAATCATTATTAGTCAATCAGAAAATTAATATTAGCCAGTCTCAATGAATGGGCATGTTCTCTCACACAATGCCTGCAGAGTAAATATGTGGCTTCACTATTCTTGTTTGGCTCGGTTGCAAACAGAGATGTGTAAAACAGAGCGAGTTGGTTGCTGAGGGGGCCGGAGATGGTGTGTGACTGAAAACATTGCACTTAGGGTGTAAGGCGAATATTTCTTACTGCCCGGTAAAGGACTGGCATGATCTTCGAACTCAGATTCTGAAGAAACAATCGCGATGATGGGCATCGGCCTGTACTAAAAGACACATTTTAAAGGGGCACAGCTACTTACATGCTGAGCTTAATGTCTACATTCAATCCCTGTTACTCATTCCTGCATAAAATTACTATCCTATTGTGCATTCTGTAGCTCCTCCAGCAAGAAGTTTGCTGTGCAGAATGATGAGCTGATTCGCTGCTCAAATCCTCAAAACACAGACTGTCTGCCTTTTTCATTTGGGATTTTATCTAATGATCCTATTCTCCTAA
Organism: Sphyrna mokarran; assembly: GCA_024679065.1. NCBI lineage: Eukaryota > Metazoa > Chordata > Chondrichthyes > Carcharhiniformes > Carcharhinidae > Sphyrna > Sphyrna mokarran. Next base: position 21,779,692 of record JAGIQG010000030.1, on the reverse strand, counting down.
TCCTTACTAATGTCTTAATTTTCAGAACCAGTCTCTATCTTAAAGATGAGGATTTCTCTGTATTAATATGAACCATTTCACAGCACTTGGTCAGGTCATGCTAATCAATGTTTCTCATGATCTCAAAATGGGTTGTGGCAATTGTCCTGTCTTGTTCTTTTCTTCATCTCTTGACAGATGGCTGCTATATAGTCATCCACAATCACAGAATTCTTACAGCACAGGAGGCCATTTGGCCCATCACATCTGTATCTGCTCTCCAAATTAGCATTAATGCTATTCCCCTGCCTTTTCCCCATAGCCCACCACATTGTTTCTATTTCCAAAGATATGCGAGTTAGGTTGATTGGCCATGATAATTTGTCCCTTAGTGTCAGGGGGACTGAGAGGGTAAATATGTGCATTTACATGGATAGGACATAAGTGGGATTATTGTTAGTGCAGGCTCGATGAGCCAAATGGCCTCCTTCTGCCCTGTAGATTCTATTTGATAATCATCCAATGTCTCTTGAATGCTTGGATTGAACGTGCCTCCATCACATTTCCAGGCAGTGCACTCCAGACCCCAACCACTCGCTGTGTGAGGAAGGTTTTTCTCACATCACATTTGCTTCTTTTGCAAATCACTTTAAATTTGTGCCCTCTCCTTCCTGATCCTTTGACAAATGGGAACAGTTTCTCCCCATCTGCTTTATTCAGCCCCTTCTTGACTCTATCAAATCTCCTCTCAGCCGCCTCCTCTCTAGGAAAAGTCCCAACTTCTCCAATTTAACTACACTTTCTCAACCTGGAGCCATCTCTCCAATGTGTTCACATCCTTCTTATAATGTGTTGTCCTGAATTGTACATGTACTATTAAACTAAACAAGACTCACGATCTCTTTATAGGAATGACCAAATTACAGACATCTTTCAGCAATCGCCAGACACATTTTGCATATTGAAGGGATCCACTTTCCCTCTGTTGACATCCTGCTCAAATAGGTGAATATGGGGTAATCATGTAGACAAAAAGACATCATTTCAACTGACTCCCTCCGCCCCCATTACAATTACAACAGGTGTGTGGAGTTAAAATTGAGACCATGGTGTAAGAAGAAGGAGTTCAAGAACATGGTCACAGGAACTGGTTTTATAGGGAAGTGATTGTACACGAAGTTGTCATTAGAAATAGAATCCGTACAGAGCAGAAAGAGGTCTTTTGGTCCATCAAGCTTACACTAACAACAATTCCACCCAGGCCCTAATCTCTTAGCCCCCTGCTAGTCCCCCTGACACTAAGGGACAATTTAGCATGGCCAATCCACCTAACCCGCATATCTCTGGAGTGTGGGAGAAAACCAGAGGAAACCCACGCCGACACAGGGAGAACATGTAAATTCTACACAGATAATTATCCAAGCTAGGGATCAATCCCAGGTCACTGGCACTGTAGGACAACAGTGCCAACCATTGTGCCACAATGCCACCCTTGACGGCCCAATTGATCCGTTTTCCAACTTCAGTCTCCATCCATCCTAACCCTGGCTGCAGATCCTCTCATTCCCTTCCTCCTCCTTAGGGGTGGCAGAGTGGTTAGCACTACTGCCTCACAGCATCAGGGACCTGAGTTCAATTCCAGCCCTGGATCACTGTTTGTGTGGTGTTTCCTCCAAGTGCTCTGCTTTCCGTCAAAGATGTGCAGGTTTGGTTGATTAGCTATGCTAAATTACCCCTCAGTATCAGGGGGATTAGCAGGGTAAATATGTGGGATTATGGGGATAGGGCCTAGGTGGGATTGTGGTCAGTACAGACTCAATGGGCCAAATGGCCTCCTTCTGCACTGTATGGATTCTATGATTTTAACTTTATCTAGCTTTCCCTCAGTAGAGCAGAGTTGCCTTCGCCCCAGCTACTCCATGCTATAAGTTCAGGATTCTCACTACTCTTTATATTGAATCGATAAGGGACCAGACCATTCAGCCCATCTGATCATTTACACTACACACCAGCGTCTCTTTCTCAGTCACATCCACATTCTCTGTTTCTCTCATGTTTGCTTGCATCTGCTCTCCTTCAGGATAAAAAATTCTTTCCTGATTTTTTTTTTATATTGGGTTGACCTGTGATTATCTTCAGCCCCTTGTTTAGCTCTCCCCCACATGTGGAAAGTTGCCCATGTTGGCCTTATCAAGTCTGCTTCATAATTTTAAAGACTTTTATTAGGTCACCTCTCCGATTCTTCCCCAGAGAGGAGAGACTATGAAGGTGGTCTGCAAGTCAGAACATCGTTAGTTTTACTATCACAATAGTTGAAGATAAAACAGAACGCAAATCAACGCTACTGAACTGGAAAAGAACAGCTTTTAGAGGGGAGTGGGAGAGCAGGGAAGGAATCTTGCCCAGACTAATGGAAAAGCTGACAGATAAAGCTGGAGAAGATAATGCCACAGACTAAAATATTCTAGCTGGACAAAGGCCAGAGTTCTGGCAGTGAATAAAAAAAGGATTTATTCCAAAAATAAATCTTAATGAGGAGCTAATACTGAATACTGAGATCCATGGAAGAAAATCAGGAGAAAAACCACAAAAAGTAGCAAAATAGGGAGATTAGAACAGTTGAGAGAGATTATCAGAAAAAGGAATTTCTGTTAGAATTTAAGCACATTGCAGCATGGTGGCACAGTGTGCCAGGGACCCAGGTTCAATTCCCAGTTTGTGCTGAATCTACACATTCCGGATGGGTTTCCTCCAGGTGCTCCAGTTTCCTCCCACAGTGCAAAAGATGGGCTGGTTAAGTGCATTGGCCAAACTAAATTCTCCCTCAATGTACCCGAACAAGCAGTGTGTGGCGACCAGAGGATTTTCACAGTAACTTCGTTGCAGTGTTAATGTAAATCTACTTGTGAATTAGCTTTAAAAAAACTTTAATGAGATGAGGCTAAAGGATGAAGGAGGAGAATGAAAGAATGTTTGAGATGCTTAACAAATGTTTCACCTCAGCTTCTGGCACAAGCAGCTGAAGGAATGACTAAAGATATATTGAAGGAAAGCATAAAGGAACAATTAATAGAGTAAACTTGCTTCTTGGGCTTAATGGGACACCAAATTAATAAGCTACCAGACCCAGATGGTCTACAGCTCCAGAACACAAAGGGAGATTAATGATGAAATATCCAAACCCTCAATCTTACAGGATTCTTTTAAGACAGCCCTGGCCAATATTTCACAAAGAGGCAATGGCTGGTGGGTATTATCGCTAGACTATTAATCAAGAAACTCAGCTAACGTTCTAGGGACCCAGATTCGAATCCCACTACGGCAGATGGTAGAATTTGAATTTAATTTAAAAAATCTCGAACTAAGAATCTAGCGGTGACCATGAAACAATTATTGATTGTAGGAGTGTAGTGATCAGATTAGAAAGCCCCACTCCATTTTCCAATAGTCTACCAACCTCTCAACATCATTTAAAGACCTCTAAACTGCACCTTTTAACCATTCTTCTCAACTCCATACCAAACTCAAGTCCTCTCAGATCATCCACGCCGTCTCCATACATCCACAGATAACCCACACCACATCTATGTCTCACGTCCTCATGCTACCTCCAGAACCCCCTCAAATTGCCTATGCAATCTCCATCCCCACATTCTCATGCAACTTCTGATCATCTTTACCACTTTTTCTTCCATTTCTTTATAAATGGTTACACATCCAAGAGATAAAGTGAAACTATGTAAACAGCTAAAGGATAGTCAGCCAGCTTTGGTTATTTGGCATTTCAGGTGTTGGTACGGTCCTTCAATGTGCACCAAAGTGTGTCGAGTGATGCACTGATATGCTGAAAAGAAGAAAGGTTTTCCTTTAAGTGCATTCAGAGCAAAGCATCGCTTCCTGGGCAGCTGTTCAGCCTCTTGTGAAATATATAATGTTAGCTTCAGTCAGGAAATCTCAAGACTTCCCTTCTTTGGAGTGGCATCTGCTGCATACACATATACCAATGTTGGATTTGAGACTTTGGCACTGGAAGCAACAGATTTCTTAATCTGCATTACAAAAAGGGCATGCTGAATAAATCTGCATTGTTCTACTTCTCAAGAAACTTTACTACATTTGCTTCACACACCAGGGACCCTGGTTAAATTCTCAGCTTGGATCACTGTCTGTGCGATATTTGCACATTCTCCCCACGTCTGCATGGCTTTCTTCCTACAGTCCAAAAGACGTGTTGGTTAGGGGTATTGGCCATGCTAAATTCTCCTTCATTGTACCCGAACAGGCACCAGAATGAGGCAACTAGGAGATTTTCACAGTAATTTCATTGCAGTGTTAATGTAAGCCTACTTGTGAAACTAAGTAAACTTTAAAAAAAACTTCTAATTAACAAAACTAACAAAAGCTACTGGATACTGGATGGAAAAGTGAATATTTCGTTTGATTGAAAGTTGCTGCCACCGGTGACTTGAAGGAGATTTGGTCCAAGCTCTCACTAGTGACAAACACTCAACCAGACTATCGGAAGTATTTATGTCCTTCAGACAAGAAAAGATGGGGAGGAAATTTGATAGAGTGGGGTAAGGTTTCATTTTAAACTGATTGAGTTGGTATAAACTAGAAATTCCTCAGGGGATTTAAGTCTAAGAAGTTAATTGCTTGAAAAACCATTAATGAGTTCAAATACCTTTAATTATTTTTCAGGAAGGCAATGGCTTACTGCTTTTATTGCTAGGCTATTAATCCAGAAACTCAGCTAACGTTCTGGGGAGTCGGGTTTGAATCCCACCAGGGCAGATGTTGGAATTTGAATTCTTAACCTGGAATTAAGAATCTACTGATGGCCGTTGTCGATTGTTAGAAAAATCCATCCAATTCACTAATGTCCTTTAGGGAAGGAAATCTGCCTTTCTTACCTGATATGGCCTACAGATGATTCCAGCGCCACAGAAATGTGGCTGACTCTCAACTGTCCTTGGGCAACTATGGATGGAGAATAAATATTAGTAAACCAGCGACGCCCATGTCCCACAAATGAATAAAAAGATCTTGTTTCCATTAAGTGCACAACAAGATATATTTTTATGGAAAAACTTTATTTAAACTGTGCAATTGTTCAAAATTCGGACTATTTTACAACAGTTTTAAAACATTTGGCTTTTAGACTAGTTATATTTTTGGCATGACTTAGCAATATTACAGATCAGGCACCTGAATTCTAGGTGGCATTCACCGTAATGCTATTATAAAATAGGGAAACACAGTTTCTCAGTAAAAGTAGTTAAAGACATAAATGAGGTACATTCACAAATCAAGGCAAACGTTTATTCTCCTGCAGCAATGGAGACAAAAGTGAACCTGATCCCCTGAGACAAATAAAATTTGATATAATGCAGATTCACTATCCACTGGCAGGATCACAAACACAGCCTTTACAAGACAATTGGCAATTGAAGCTAGAAGGTTCAGAGCACCTGAGATACATCATTAGACTGGACCATCCACTTCTTCCCTTTATTCACATCTTAATAGTATGATCTAAATCAAAAAAAACTAACACATTATTGTTCTCACAAAAGGAAAAAATACAATAGCAAAACAAAAGCAGAACACAGTTTTTCCTTCTGCCCCACGACCGATGCAACGTGCACTTACATGACACACTTAGGTACTGCGATATCAGTTAGCCCGCAGCGGACATAGTAAATGTCATCTAAGCAGCCATTACAGCAGCTGAGCAAAGCTTAACACATGTCAAAGTGAAAACACAATTTCAGATAGTTTAACACAATTCCAGATTAATGTGCATCAACAAATACAAAATTTCAAATGAGGCAGTAGTTTCTATTTCATCAACATCTCAAAAGTAATCGGCAAATTCTCAACAGCATATTTCCCATAGCCTTTACCAGGTGAATGGACATGATTATTTCCTAAGGCTGTGCTGTTTCCTAATGTTGTTGGTAATTGGAGATTCAGCAGGCGCAGATTTGCAGGCTCTATAATTCATCTGAAATTAATACAATTTGCCAGAACGTAATGTATCCGTGGATGCAGCCCGATGCATCACAACCCTCCCCAGCACAGTTTCTGGGCAAAATGTATTGAACAGTAACTATGATCGACTACCTGTGTAACATCTGACAGACATCTGAAAAATGGGAAATATGCTGGCAGTTTTTAAACAGCAATACTGAAGTACAGTACATTACATCTCAGAATATATTATCCTTAATGTATTCCTGCTAATTGGCTATTTCTTGACCTATATTAAAATGGAGCGCAAGTACTACAGAAGCTACAATAATTTTTAGAAAGGGACCATCAACTTCGAATTACAACAGCAAATCACAACAATGATCAAGATTTGCATGGGTCTGGATTTTTCTTCGATATTGGGAAAGGCCGATGTCAGGTGGGGGTTGGAGAATTGAAGCTGTTGATGGCAACAGAGGATTTATCCGCCATATAATGCAGGACTTTGAAAAATAAAGTCACGGGTGTTCTATGACACATTGCTGTCGGGGCAGCCTCTGATTCTTCTGCTCCCGCCACCAACTCAAGACACTTGATGGTCCAGGGCGTCATCTTTAAAGGCAGTCCACAGGCATAGTGAGCAAACCAGCTCACCCATCTGTACACCCCCAACATTCTTTGGAACCAAGATGGCACCATCCAGGTATGGTCCCTCCCAAGACTGCCAGGCAGACACCTCCTGAGACCTGCTGTGTTCACACTGTGGTGGACAGATTTTTTTGTTATGGAGTGGGGTGGGGAGGATTATTTCAGTATTAGGGGCCTGATAATTACATGCAAATTTATTGAGTTTTCAGATGACGGGAACTGTGGCGTGTCAATGACAGGGAGATGGGGTGTCAGGCAGAGGGAACAAATGCTTCCTGGTTTGAATGATGTTAGGAAATCCGGTTATAGTATTTTCTGGGCAATCTATTCTGCTAGCCCAGTTCATGCCGTGGATGGACAGAACATGGCGGTACTTTGATTGCTGCTCTCCTGAAATAGGACAATTTTATCAAGTCCAAAGCCATTAGGAAAGGGGCAATAGTTTAATACATCTTAGATTGCAAAATGAATTGGGAATTCTAAAAGATGTCTCCACATCGTGAAATGCAAAAGGATGTGGGGCAAATGGGCTTTTAACTTTTTCAAAATGGTTCTGTGAACTTGAGTTCAAAATTTTCCAACAGTGCAATCAAAAGATGATTAGATTGACTACCATGTTAAATTGCTCCTTAGCATCAGGAGGACTAACAACAGATGAGGTTGCAGGAATACAGCCTGGTTGGGATTGTTATCAGCGCAGACTCAATGGGCTGAACGGTCTCCTTCTGCACTGTAAGGAGGCTATGAAAAACCAGAGTAATATATAGAAGGATCGACACCTAACCTGCAGTGTTGAGCAGAGTGCCACTAACACTATCATGGGTTAAATTATACATTCTAACTCAATGGCCATAATTATTATTTTGTGCATTGTGATAATGTCAGCGTACAGTACTTCAAAAAGATTGCTGTATATAACGAAAAGATGCCGGCTCTTAATCAGGAAGTTTAAAATATACATTTGTTGTTGCATTAAAATAAAAAGCAAACACTTAAACAACATTGTTTAAGAGAAGACAACAATCTACTCTTCTTGGGTTGAAGAGCTAAATCCTACTTTTGATACACAAAGGTGAACAAAAATAATCTTTGGTTTTCATGGGCAGCTGATCTAGCTGTATTTGAAAATAGTAACACTGAATTTATATCGATTATGAAGGAAGCAGCTTTATTTACTCCCCTTCACACTGTGAAACTTGACTAGTCAAGAGACAGAACTCTCTTTATTGCTCAACACTGATTATAGTTTTTTTTAAAGCTATTACAAGACCCTTTTCTTTAACATACTCCAAAACTGCCATTTAATTGGATGTAACTCTGAGTATACGCTACAGACAACGTGACTCTAAGCCACAGAGTATGCAGCCATCTTTGGAAAAGTCCTCAGTAAATTGCATAGTCGCAATTCAACTGAATTGTTAAAGCAATTCGAGCAAGTTGCAGGCAGCTGGAATATTTCACTTTGGTTTTGCGCAGAAGAATTTGGTATTTCTTTTTAAAAACAGTTCAAAATTAGAACCTAGCTTCATTAGGTGAAAAAGTTTGTCTCTTTTCAAAAAAATGTCAAATAATGAAAATAATGCCCAGGGCATCCAGTAAACCTTAATCAGAAAAAGAGAATCCTCACCTGCTTAGTGATATTAAACAATGCAATATTGAAGAGTAGTGTGTCTTTACACTACAAGAAAATTCTCTTTTCTCCCCCATTCATCAACTCCATTGTGGATTAGATGAAAAGTGACAACAGTTCTTAGGTTTGGAATTCAGATACTGCATAGACACAGTGCCCTGTCAATATATATAAAAGAAATTCCAACAAAGGAAAGGAAATCTTTGGATATAAACACACATCATTTACCTCTGTATACTGCCTTGACTCCTAATACTATAGGATGACACTAATCTGAAAGACAAGTGCTAAACTGACTATTACTATAATTCTGATCTACACTATAAAGAGCAGAGTGCAGCTAACCAGAAGATAGTACTGAGGATAGTTCAATGAGCCAATAGAAGGACAAAACTCAAACATTAGAACCTTTAGGATTTGGATAGGGCAAAGATCCGGCTTGTAACTAATTCTGGACATAAAAACATTGGATATCTATTTAATATAATTCTATCGTTTTTCTAGTAAAGGCTGAACTATAATAGGCCTTGGGTGTTCACACATCAATATAGCTTGCTCCCCAAATCAGTTTTCCAATTATACGACTGTGATATTGTATTCGAAAAATCAATTTTTCTATTCAAACACGTACAAGTCACTACTTTTGATTGATCAGTAACTATCATAAAATTAAGAGATTTAATTGTAATTAAATGGCCCAAAAGGAAATTTCACAGAGGGGGAAAAAAAAAAGTTTATGTACATTTTCTTTGGTAAGCTTGTTTTAAAATAGTTTCGATATATTGGTGTCACAGAGGCATGAACATTTACTGGCACATATTTCTAGTGATCTGTTCTAATTCTTAAAAGCTACACAGTAACTATTTTAAAAATCAAAAATTCAACAAGATACCCTGTCAGTACACCACACATCTCAGCGTGGCAGCTCAAATGTAATTATTTGATCCCTGAGGTTAGATAAAAGAATAACACTAAAATAGGTTTTTAAAAAGAGGTAGTATCAAACAGGAGGTGCAAGGTTAGAGCACATGAGAGTAGCAGCTTCTATTCCCTGTGAAAATTTTTGGTATTGTAAAGCTCTGATTTACTTAAGCAATTCTTAAAAATAAAACTACAGTGAAACGCCAAATGATAGTCTTTGGACTGTAACTCTGATGAGTTACTTAATGCAATACCTGTAAGCTGAAGTTGTTTTGATTAAATGCAAAATTTCTGGTCTCAAAACATATACCAACCTTCCCCTCACCCCCCAAATGCGCACATGCGCACACACATATACATACATACACACACTCCCCTCCCAAACACACAAAACACGTTTGTAGAAGTAACTCAATATTCTAACCAGTACAATTGGATAATAAATTAAAATTAATTTTGGACATATATTAGCAGCAATGCTAACACAGTTTAATCAAATCTAAAGAATTCTGCTTAATAATTGATGTTCCTGAGGGATAAAATTAAGTCTGGCATGTACTTTTCCTGCACATTTAAATGCAATAGAAACTTTCTTGATGACAAATGGCAACATTCTGTTATTACTTGGCATTTGTCACAGTGCTGAAATAAGTGAATCCATGCACAGTGGAGAACAGAAGTATTCTAGGCAATTACTGTGAAAAGGTTATTTAACCGTCTTTGAGAGATTGGGGGCCGGGGGTGGGGGGTGCGGGGGGCAGGCGAGAGGAGAGAGTTAAATGAAGTTAAAAAACAAAGTATGCTATTAATAAGTAGAACTGGTAGAAATAAAATGTCTGTTACAATGAATAAAAGCAAAATACTGCAGATGCTGAAAAATGTGAAATAAAAACAGAAAAAGCTCAGCAGGTCTGGCAGCATCTTTGGAATGAGAAACAGAGTTAATGTTGGGAGTCTGCGTGACTTCAGAATTCTGAAGAGTCATAAGGACTTGAAATATTAACTTATTTCTCCCTCCACCTCTGCTGTCAGACCTGCTGAGTTTTTGCAGCACTTTCTATACATATCTTGAAAAGAATTGCTTATGTTTTATTCTCTACTAAATCTATCAAAGTGGACTTGCATTTTTAGTGATGGTTTTTACCAGTTCTGAGGCTGATCATGATTACTCACATATTTTGGAACTTTAGCTTCAGGAAACAAATCCATGTTAATGCTACGCGATAGAAATGAAATTGAAATCTACATAGTAACAGGTGATCGTGAGGAATTCCCTTGGAACAATACATTCTTAATACGAATCACTTCAAATTCAACTAAATGCTTTACGTAGTTTAGTATTTTTTCACAAGGTATTGCCCTGAGGAATAAATGATTATAAAAATGGAAGAGAATTCTACATTTACATAAAAACGACATACCATAATAAATTATAAAAAATGCCCAAAAAATAATGAATGGAAAGAAACGTGAATGAGTATGAACCAGCCCAACTGACGTGTGTGCTGAAATGGACCAAATATGCAATTGCAAGGGTGCCTGTTAGCATGTGTGAAATCTTAACCTTGCTTGGACAATCGAAGGCTATGGTTAGGAGTTGCTGCAGAAGCCATGCTTTTCCTAATTTCTGTATCTGTGTTGTATTCTCCAGTTTCTAGCACAGGAAGTCTATAGGTTAGTCCCGGCCAGCTTTAATTTGTCTGCTGTCTCCTTCAACAGATATTCAATGAAACTGAAATGTACCCAAAACACTTTAGACTCAGGCTGGATAACAGTTCATTCATTCTGATTGCACACAAACACTTTTTATAGTTCAGATGCCCTTCAAATTAACAGCATAGGCGAGTTTGCTCAATTCATGAATGCTACACTGTAGCCTTAAAAAAGTGGAAGCATTTCCTCTTCCCTCTGATCAAACACGCTTTACATTTTTCACAGCTCTCTGTAAACCTGCATTATAGACCAAAATAACAGCTGTGGAAAGAGATCATATTAAATTTCATGGATTGGGACTGAGACTTAAAAACTCTCATTCAAACACATTACTGAATCCTTTACCTTACATTAAAAAATAAAGCCAAGTGAATCAAAACAACTTCAGCTTAATGGCATTGCATTTGGTCCCACTTTAGAATGATAGTTGCTTGTATAAACAGAGCTTTAGTTAAACACTCTCATGGCAATGTCCTTACAACCCCTACATCACAGCAGAACATCAAAAAACATTTCTTATAGCAAAACAACGTATTTCTGTAAGGAAGTATCAGCTATTAGGCAATGGAGTCAAATATCTGTTAAATACTGGAGTTTACCATTCGGTAACATTGAGGTAGATTTTTCAGCAGAAAGCCTGACATATTATTTCTGCTCCAGTGATATACTTTTCAAAATAAAAATCAAAAGAAATGTAACGGTCCTTTTCACATTTTTGACATACAGACATTCATGGTGGGTAAAATTTAAAATGTAACATTCATCAAACAAAAGCGTGTAAGAACCTGGAGTGATAAAAAAAAGACCCAGATTTTTGTTCCAGAATGTTCTTTGGCTTACTGCACGTTGTCCATTGTACAGATAAATTATGGTCAAACTGGATCGGGTAACTTAAATTGGAAATTCATTGTTGGCGTGTTCGGGAGGATCAGTTTTTGGAGAAGGCATTTGACAAGGTGAGGTAGTAGGAGAACCAATCAGCAGGAGGTTGGCTCCCTCCGAGGTAGACTTGACAGGAACGCTGGCTGTTTCTGCCTGGACAAATGGCCCCAAGAAGGTAGGTGTAGTACATGTGACAGGAGAAAGGTGAGCCATTTCCATTTCCTCCCTGGAATCGTGCGAGTATCTGCCCGAATCCCCAGTTTCGTGGCTTCCGTCACTGTTGTGAGAATATTCCGTGTCTCCGGCACTGCTGAACACAGCCTGCAGAGATGTAGGTGGAATGAGTATCGAGCCACCTGATTCGTCACAGGTCAACCCAGTCAGCCGATAGGAGCTCAGGCCTCGACTATTTCTTCTCACTGGCTGCTAGCAAAAGAATTAATAGTTACATTTAGCCAGTATTTCACATTCCAGCAAGTTCCTTTGTAAACATTGCAATGTAAAATTGTTAAGAGGATCATTGGTATGTTTGGGCAATTTGTACAAACCGCTGTATGACAAATTTAAATAATCGCAATAGAAAGCCATGATTCTTTAGAGGATATCATAGCAATGCAGGTGGTGCAAGCTTGAAAAGAGAAATACTATTAAAAAGCATGCTTCAAACAGTTAGTTGAGAACTACCGTGTTTCTCACACATGCTGAACTGCAGACAGCCATTATTGAGCTAACTTTATTTACACCTCCCTAACAGAAAGGCAACATAAAATGCTCAGATTTATTATACCCAATAATTAAAGGAATTAATACTTCAGATGGTTGAGTGTAATCACCCCATAAACTTGCAAATGCAGGATATTTACTACGCTTTGTGAGTAAATCAAGTCAAGTATCTGACTCTCACTAAGTCACAGAACACAGATCGATTCTAATGCAACAGTGACTATCTGACCAATAAACCTGAAGCCTCGTTCAGATAGCAGCTGAAGCTCCAGAAACACTACATGAGATTCCAGCATCACTTTCTATTTCTCTGTCTTGTGTGTCTATCTAGTTTTTTTTAACATCCCCTACAAGAGTTGGTTCCAAATCTTACCTGCTTCTCTTTGTGTACCTTCACCGGTTTCTTCATTGACCCAAAGAAACACCATTTCTTTGCCTTTTTGTTTACACAAGCAGAGCTTCTAATAATCAGATCAGATCCACCCTATTAGGTACAACAGAAAACATTCAAATAGTTTATTTCTTGCTCAATTACTATATATTACTAACGAATCGAAGTGTTGGAGTTATACACATTGTTCTAGGTTGAAGTCCCAGTAAAGCCCCTCCTCTGCCACCCTGCCTGTAACCCGCCGACCAGTTTCACTCACTTCCAACCACAATGTCAGAAGAACACGCGAGAGCTTTTAACCATGTTCCCATATTCTGATCAGAGTTTTTCTCTAGGTTATTTCTGCCCCGTGCCAATATCTTCATCAGTTTTATCTCGTGTTAACACAAGTACAGAAACACAAAATGAGTAATAATGCAAAATATTTCCGTATTATCCCATGTTTCTCAGTTATTTTTTCGAAGGTAGCATTTAAAAGTTGCAATTAATATATTTGCTCTCAAGTTGCCTCCCAACTCCCAGTTATTAATGTGACTTTTTTATTTCTTTATGTCATGTCCTGCTTGTCACCTCCCCTGCTGATGCATAACATACCTCAGTCATCTAATTCTGCCCTGCTTATATCCACTTGCTCCTATTCTCACAGTAAGTGTTTGGGAACATTATAGAAAATTAAGGTTTGTTAGTGGTATATCAATTATACTGTCAGGATACAGGTGAAGGATATTGATTAAATATTTGGAGGGCATACAAGAAAGGCATAAAGTTTCCTTTAAAATTTTCTTTTTGCTACAATTCCCCATTAAGCAGCTGTTAATTTGTTCAGTAGTTTATTGTATTGGTATAAAAAGGGGATAGCTGGGACACAGGGTTGTGTGTGATTGGAGCTGCAAAACTGAACAAAGTCAATAATCTTTCTTTATAAAGAAAAACTGTCTTGATGTTTGTTTCACAATGCAGCTTGGGTTCTGCTAACTGAGTCTTTCTAACTCCCTCTGATCTGAAATTGGCATTGATCACAAATCAGGAAGTTCCAGGTCCATTTCCCAGCTTACTGATCTGGCCACCATGGTTACACTTCAATTATTTTGATGAATGTAAATCACAGGCACCCAGAGATCACAAATGGCACTGTAGAAGTACAATTCTTTATTTAAGGGTAATAACAAAGACTGGGTCCCTCTCATAATAGATATTCTGTAATCCCTGCTGGAAAAGTGCACATATGCATACGATTGGATGAAGGCAAGAATGATCATGGTCACAACATCTCCTGTCACAACCCAGGGAGGAATTCACGTTTTGAAGTAGATGAGAAGGAGAAAATTTGGCAAGAGAAGTTGTATAAAAGGAACAACAAGGCATATTGGACCACAGAGGGATAAGATAATAAAAGGTAAAATTGCCATAGTCCCAAATACTATAGGCTGTTTCCTCTTTGACGGGGAGAACTGACTGGGAGCGAATTAGTAAGAAGTCCAGGTTAAAGTCCAAGCTTGTGGGTTTACTATCAAATAAACTTGTTGGACTTTAACCTGGCGTTGAGAGACTGCTTACTGTGTTTACCCCAGTCCAATGCCGGCATCTCCACATCATGGAAGCAATTTAAACAGAGGATCATCACAGCTCAGGCAAGGAGAAAGACTGAGAAGGTGGGGCCTTATGAATAACGTCAGCCAGTATGGTACCATTAATAGCACAGGTTCGATCACCATACCGACATCATTAACCAACTGTCCAGCCAACCGAGCTGAACCGAATCCCATGGGGTTAAGATCATATATAAAACCAGATTTCCACAATTTCCATTTTGCCTCATATTCTCCCTCACATATTTGTAAATTTTTAAATGGGTGATTTTTAAAATGTATGGCCAGGTTAGCAATCCATCAACAGCTTCAGCTGACACAGTGTGCATCACTGTGATACCACCAGGAGTGGATCGCTTAGGGCAGAAATTCAGTAAATGGACAATGGTCCGACTGATGGTCATTGTCAGGAGATAAAGAAAGAGAATTCACATAGTTTCAATACTATGGGACATGCATTGGTGTTGAAACTTCTGAAGGATTACCTCATTTTACTCAAACTAGCACATTACTATTTAAGTCATGAGATAGGTAAAGCAGAAATAAACTTTAACATAAAATTAATCACCTTGGTATCCAGGAAAACATTTTCGGGCATCATTGGCATCAAGGTTTCCACAGTCTCCTGGTCATTTGGATTTTTGGTGATATGGTTGCCATTGACCAGTGGTCTTGTCACATGTGCCAACTGTACAATTCCTTGTTGCTCAGCCTTGGTAGCAGAAGATTTCCTGGACAAACAGAAATTCACCAAGATAATTTAGATTAGCAAACATGGCATCTGTTACCAAGTATTCATGGTGATTTTAATCTCTGATTCAATTGTAAAATAGGTGAATCGAGATAAATACAACCTATTACAGGGAAGATAAAATAATGTATCAATTTGAAGACTCGAGGGGCTAAGGACATTCAGCGGAAGACCAACATTTTGATTAACAGAGGATTTTCCTTTACAGTTACATTACGTTTACAATAAATTCTAACAATTTTTAAACCAAGAAAACTAGCAGTGAGTTAAACACAGGATAAAAGCAAATTCCTGCAGATGCTGGAATCTGAAATCAGCTTTGACAAAGGGTTATCTGGACTCGAAACATCAGCTCTTTTCAGATGCTGTCAGACTTGCTGAGATTTTCCAGCATTTTCTCTCTTGCTTTCAGATACCAGCAACCGCAATAATTTGTTTTTACCTAAGACAATTCTTGCCAATTTAATGAGAATATTTTGCATACTAGCCTGAAGAGTTATACTTTGAAAACAGTACCTTGCTTTGCTTCGGTAGAGAAGTATAAGGATGCAGATGATGATACAAGTTAGGGCTATGCAAACCCCAACAATAATTCCAGTCATTGACTTCTGGTCCAGGTGGTAAAACACATCCGACTTAACTTCAATAAAAAACAAAGTGATACAGGGCATTAGAACAAATAAATTAAACGTTTTCAGCTGTTGTTGTTTCACAATGCCATTGATTTCAGTAATGAAAACACAATAGGAAAATATAAATTTGAGAATCTCTCTTATTATACACATTATCATAGAATCCCTACAGTGCAGACAGAGGCCATTCGGCCCATCGAATCTCCATTAACTCTCCAGTAGAGCATTTTACTCAGGCTCTTATCTCCATAACCCCACATATTTACCCAGCTAATCCTTCTAACTTACATGTCTTGGGACACTAACGAGCAATTTAGTATGACCACCATGTCACTCTTCACATTACTGACAATATGAATATTATTAGAACAGATCTTGATATGTCATTGAGGCCATTATTAATAAATACAAAGCAATTTAAAAATTAAATCTTCATAAAATTTTCCTTTTGCATATGTAAATAGTAATTTAGGATAAGGATTTGCATAAAGGCTTCTTGTTGTCTATAGCAATGATCATAAAGGGTATCTGGATAGAAATAAATTTTGTTCAAATTTGTCGATAACGAAGATATACAGTCAGCCATTTGTAGAAACAAAGAACACAGTAATCATACATTTGAAAGTACTGCCACCAGATTTTTTTCAAATTTCTACCAACACTACAGGTACAAGTTTCCTATCCCGCTCGCCACAGGAATCAGAGGGCGGGACACAAACCATGCAAAGGTCCATTGAGCTCGGGCGGGAACTTCCAGCCTTGGGATGAACACAGCCAAAAATAAAGTCTCACCACATATATCAGTCAAGTTTCATTTTGATAACTCCAACATGTTGCTTTATTTCCTACTCCCCCCCCCCACCTCCCATCTGCAATTATATGATGTGACAGAGCTTTCCAAATCCAATTCTTCGATGAAGACTTCCATAGAATCAGCATAGAACATTAAAATTAAAACTCTTACACATCCAAAAGTTCTAACTCAGTCACAATAATTAGGCATAATTGTTAATTGCCAGCGGGATAATTTTAAAACCATCTTCTGTTTTTAAATTGCCCGGTTTAAATTCTTTGTAGCCTGTAGGAACAGCATTTAAGTGACAAGTATGCCCATTGAACCTACTTTGAGAGATCTTGTCAGGAAGGCCTAAGAGATTACATTAGTTATACACTTGCCTAATGGCAGCTGACTGTTTACTGACCTTTGGCATCCCCGTTGCTGAGAGAGTCAACCCATTTAGGCCCTTGGCTAAAGTGTCGTGTTTCTTTAGCTGGGATCGCTAGTTCCACAACATTTGAAAAGGGCCCTTCTCCGACTTCATTAGATGCAGATATCTGAATGAGGTAGACATTTCCTGAAAGAAGGTTCTCCAGCAAAGCCATTGTAATTGTCCCTAAAAACAAAGATGACATTAATGGATCCATAAGCTTTTTAAAAATGCACTGGAGACAGTATCAGTGTACTGCACAACTAATTACACAACTGCACAACTTCCTTAGAAAGATGTAGACTTAGAGGAGATCTAATAGAGGTGTTCAAGATTATGAGAGGGATAGATAGAGTAAACAGAGTTAAATTTTTTCCTAAGATGGACTCAAATAGCACAAGGGGTCACTGACTTAGGGTGAGGGGGGTAAGGTATAATTTGGATGCTAGAGGGAGTTTTTTCACACAGAGGGTAGTAGGGGATATGGAATGTGCTGCCAAGTGGTGGAGGCAGGTACTCTGGAATTATTTAAGAAATACTTAGATGGGCACATGAACAGAATGGGAATGGAGGGGTATAGAAAACTGATTTAAAATAGGGATCACGAGCCTTGGGAGTCCCTGGGAAGTATGTAAATAGATGATGATATTGATGCACTCTACAGATGCTTTGGTCCACCTTGTTGTCTAACAAGGGACATATACGCGATGGGTCGTGAGAGGGCTGCTGTTGGATTTTTTTCCAAGAGTATCCTAGTGCTTCACATCGTTAGTGTACGCTTGACCTGGACCATTTGATGGGCAACACGACAGCTCAGTGACTATCACTGTGCTGTGCAGATACATGGATTTGGGCCTGTGTATGTGGGAGTTTGCGCATTCTCCCCGTGCCTGCATGGGTTTTCTCCGGGTGCTCCGGTTTCCTCCCACATCCCAAAGATGTGCTCTTAGGCTAATTGGCAAAACAGATTCTCCCTAAATTGTCTCAAATTTGGTTTTTAATCCATAGATCTATAAACATAGACAGGGATCACGGGTAGAGGTGGGAACATCGGGGTGGCGGTGCGGGCTCGTTGGGCCGAAGGGCCTGTTTCCCGTGCTGTTTTGTTCTTTATTCTTTGTCAATGTTCTGTATGTTTTGCGCCTCCATATATCACTCTTATTTTAATTCTAGTTTGGAAAAGTATCAATTCGCACAGTTCTGCATCTGATACAAATGTGCTGCATCATCCAAAGGAAACTTACATAAGCAAAGTCTTCCACTAGTCAACTCAAGAGCACTGTTGGGAAAGACGCAAATTAGGTTACCTGATTGGGACAGACATGATGCAATACCATAGGATATGGGTTTCTTCATCCAAGTCCACAACACAGATCGAGAACAGTATGGAACCGGCATCAATCCTGATTACACTCCACTCAGCACTGCCTCAGATACTATTCTAACAAGTCCCCACTATTTTCTTTCATTCAGCCAGTTCGATATCCATTCCCAAGTTTTAGCTTGGAATAGGACAGGGGACACAAGTTAAAATTAATAAAAGGAAAAATTAGAGCTAATAAAGAAGTTTTTCCTTTGCACAAATAGTGCAACAAGACCATAAGATGTAGGAGGAGATGGTGGTCATTTGGCCCATCAAGTCTGTCCCGTTATTCAACAAGATCATGACTGATCCAATAGGGTAACCATCAACTCCACTTTCCTGCCTTATTCCATAACCCTCAACTTCCTTACTGATTAAAAATCTATCCATCTCAGCCTTCAACATACATCCAGAAATGTACTATAGTCCCAACAATAAGGGAACTGTGGGCCCTTACTGAATGGATGAGCCCGACTGGATCTAAATGCCTTCATCATCCATAATTATCTTATGATGGTAATTCTCAACAAAGTGTAGGGAAGAAGAGGCAACTTGCTCACCACTTAAAGCCATATTAACTGTTAGTTGTTACACAATTCTCATTCAGATAAGCCCTGATAATAAATGTAATTTGATGATTTGGTAGTTACCAGAGTTTGATTTACATTGAGTTAACACAATTCATGTGTTCTAAGTGTAACTCACCTTCCCTATGAAGCACTTGCCATTCGCCTGCAATCCAGGCTTTTCTGGAAGCATAAAGGATGGTGTATTGAGTGATGACTCTGTTGGTGCCTTCTGGGGGCTTCCAAGAAATTAGAGCAGTTCCTTCTTCAATTAAAGTGACTTTTACACTTGAAGGTGGATTGACTGGAGCTGTGATAAAAACAATTAATGAAGAGATTTTCAAAAATACTCATATCACAGGGCTTATACGTCTAACCTTTAAGAAATTCCAAAAAACCTTTAAGAAATTCCAAAACAACACAGATCAGCATATTATACAAGAATTAGGACTTTTAATTGATTGATTTATTATTGTCACAAGTATTTGAAAAGTATTATTTCTTATACAGGCAAAATTCAGAGAGTAGATAGGGGAGAAAGAAAGGGGAGGCCAGAACAGTGTTGCAGTTACGAACAGTATGAAAAGAAAGGTCAGCTGAATGTATGACAGGACCATTGAATAGTGTAATGGCAGCAGGGAAGAAGCAGTGAACAGTTGTGTGTTCTGGATAAAATTGCCAATCTGCTCTGAATTTGGGTATATTTTGTGCAACTGGCTCGGGTCATCACGAGCCCAAACTAATTTTGTGCCCATACTTATAGTCAGGATATTATCTTAGTTTAAACTGTATTTAACCAGAGTCTTTTAAAAGGTGAAAGTGCCAGTATCTAACCACTTTCACGTGCAGCTCAAGGACTGATGTTATTTGGTATTATTAAAATACAGACAGCATAATGCAGCTTTTTGCATAATCCTGATATGTATTGCTAACAGTCCATTACAGCAATGCACTATAATGTCACAGAACTAACTGACGTTATCACTTCCACTCTGACATCAAATGCAGTAAGAAAGATTCATTAAAAGGTTGTTTCCACAGAATGTTGATGACATTTGATATTACAATAAATGAAACTGGAATGTTCACAATGGAACATAGTGTACGGACTGATGAGCAGATACCAGGTTGAATAGTTTGACGCAACTTAAAAGATCTTCAATAGATTTCGTGAGCTGTGAAGATTGGCTGACAAATTATTTTTTGTTGGATGGGGTCATTTTGTTGGTAAGTTAGCTGATAACCTGACAATACTATTTTTCAGAAAACGTTCAGATAATTTATCATTGCTGTTGGAGATCTAATGCTTTACTCATTTCTCAAAACATTCCCCCATTGCACTAGGTATAACCAAGAGCAGCATAAAGCAGGGTAGCAATTCATCTTTAGGTAATGCGCAATTGAGTTATTTAAAGTTTAAGATTAGGGAGATTGACACTGTTCCTACCTTCTGGCAAGGTAAGCTGATAAACCACAGGACTCCAGGGGCTGGAGAGCTGATCTGCATGAAGACGCACAGCAAACTCATACTTGGTGAAAGGTTGTAAGCCATGAACAAGCATGTGTGTTTCAGACCTATTTAAATGAAAATAAAATGGAGTTACTAATACACTAAAATTCTAAAAGGCTGATTATTAGATTTAATTTTTGAGCATAGTTATAAATACCAGTTTGTAATATAATTAAATTTCTTAAAAACAGCTTAATAAGTGCCTGAATTCAGTGTAAAAGAGAATTTTTGAAATCTTTAATAAAGTGCAAATAAATATCTTTTTCATTCAACAATTCAATATGAGCTAAAATATTCAGGTTCCAGAGGACAGTGTCTTAGGCCAACCACCTTCAGCTACTTCCTTCCATCACAAGGACAGAAGTGGGGACATTTGCTACTCCTCAGATATTGAAGTAGCCCATGTCCAAATACAGCAAGACCTGGACATTATCAGTTCAAGCCTGCACAAGTGGCAAATGACACTCATATCACTCAAGTGCCAGGTAATGACCATCTCCAACGAGTAACCATTTCCCCTTTACATTCCAATAGCATTACCATCACTGAACCCTTCACTATCAGTAAACATTCACTCTCTCCACCACCGATGCATAGTGGCAGCAGTGTGTGCCATCTACAAGATGCACTACAGGAACTCATTAAGATTCTTTAGCCATCATCTTCCAAACTAAACATCATCTAGAAGGACAAAGACAGCAGACAATGGGAATGCTACCACATGTAAGTTCTTCTCCAAGCCATTCACCATTCTGACTTGGAAATATATTGACATTTCTGACATATACTAATAATCTAGATTTTGATGTGCAAGGGTTAATTTCAAAGTCTGCAGACGCTACAAAACTTGGGAGGGATTTTAAACTGTGAACAGAACAGTGTAGAACTTTAAAAGGACACAGGCATGTGGGTGGAGTGTATGGATAAATAGCATACAAAATTCATTGTGGGTAAGTTTGAGGTGATGAATTTTGGTAGGAAGAACATGAAGAGACAATATAAACAAAGGAGTAAAATTCTAATGGGGTGCAGGAGACGAAGGGCTTAGGTATACATGTGCATTAGTCAATAAAGCAGTTAATAAAACATTATATTCTGGACTTTATTAATAGGGACATGAAGAGCAAGAGCAAGGAGGTTATCTTGACTTGTATGAGACAGTAGTAAGATCCCAGCTGGAGTATTATACACAATTCTGGTTGCCACACTATATGAAGGATTGGAAAAAATGCATAAGTAGTTTACAAGAATGGTTCTAAAGATGATAAAATTTCCATTATAAGAATAGTGTTAAAGTTGAGACCTCTCCTTGGAGAGAAGATGGCTAAAAGGAGATTTGACAGAGATTTCAAAATCATAACCAGATCGGGAGAAACTGGTCCCACTCGTAAAAAGCTCAAAAATAAATGGGCACATATTTAAGGTAATTTGCAAAAGAAACAAATGTGATGTGATTAAAAAAAAAATCCTATTTCAAATAGCAAGTGATTCGAGTCTGAAATGCACTGCTTGGTAGTGTGGTGGAGAAGAGTTCAATTCATACATTTGTGAGGGCGTTAGATGATTAATTGAATAGAAACAATGTGCAGGGATATGGGGAAAAGGCAGGACAACGGCACCAAGTCATAATATTTATTTGAAGAGCAGGTACAGACATAATGGGCCAAATGGCCTCCTCCTGTACTGCAGCAACAAAGAGATTCTGGAATTCTTCAGGGCGATGAGGTGTGGGCAAGCAATGAATGCTGGTCCTGCCAGTAATAGCCATATCCCACAAATAAATAAAAAACAATATTCATTCAAGTGACATTGAAAATTTGTTGCTGAGTTAAGGTGCAATTGGATTGGTGATCTGTATATTAAAAACAGGATTTAAGTTTTAAGCTTGGAAGCTAAATTCTATCAAAAGAAAGAAAACATGAAGCAGCTTGGAGAAGTGTAATTCTATACATGGATCAGGAAAATATTTATCTCAAGTGATTGGCATGAGTGAGGCACAAAGCATGTAACAACAGATTAAGATAACCTATGATAAACTATTCTATTTCACTCTAGAAGAAGGTTGACAGAATGAAACTCTGCAAAAGGAAAAGGATTCTTTCTTGATTGTATCACAGGAGTATTGATTGTAGCTATTGTTTACATTTAACTTGCAACTGAAAATTTCATACTAAATGCTAACCATTCTTCCTTTGACTGTTCCTGCACCTGCCAAGACCCACGATCCCAACCCAAAAGCAAAGTGACAAATCCTGAAACAGATTGCGGCTTGTGTTAAAAACGTATTATTTTTAGGGATAACCTCCTTTCATGCATCAAAAACTTGACAATTTGATCTTTATTTTTTCATGCATGTCAAACTGAAATACAGCGCTTCAGAAGTCAAAATAAAGTTTTTAGACCTCATAAGTACCCTAATTGGTCAGAGAGATAAGAGTTGGATGAGTTAATTTTTTTTGATTGTGTATTCTTTTATCAATTTTGGCAATGTTTGACAATTTCTAAATAAACTTTCAGGATCTGAACAATTCGCAAGGCAAAACTTTAAGGCATTTTGTTCTTGTGGTATTGGCTATATTGTTACAATGGCACAGCAATATGAAAAGTCACCTAACATCCCCCCCGTGCCCAAGTTCAGTGAGAATGAAAGGCACAACAGAGGGAAAAGGCAAAGCTGAACTGCTCTGCCATAAAAAAAGTCACACAAAAATCACAATGCTTAAAATGTGGGATAACAATAAGTTTTGGATTATTAAACAACATGGAAACATATCTTAAAGAAAATCACAAATGCAAGTTAATGGTGATGATCTAAACCAAGTACTTAGTTAAAAGCCTCATTCACTCCGGCTCGAGCTTTCATACTTTTACAGTGTAAACAACTATCTGGTATCAGGCCAGAGGGACACAATAATCTCTCTCAAATTGCTAGACAACAAAAGATAGCAGTACAGGGATCAAATTTTTCCTATCTGGCATTCTTGTTTAGAGTGTGATTAGATTGGAGATCTAATGAACAGCACCCATCCAGAATCACCTTGGATAGGCAGGCATAGACAAACGCAAGGCATCACAACTTGCAAAGGCTGAAGGTGTCGACTGAAAAGAAATAATGTACGCTAATGAGATACATTAGTGTAAATCTTAAAACAGCTTTCCCCAAATAGTTTCATCTGAAATCCAAGCATCTTGTTGATATTCAGCAGATTTCCAAACTTCTGAATTTACAAGACGACCTGAGAAGTACGAATTGAATACAATGTTTCAGTAAAGCAAATAGTATTAGGGACGATCTCCAAGGGCAATGCAATTTCTTTAAGTCAGTCATATAACAAAGCTCAGATGTAATTGTGCAATAAAACACTGCTATAATAGTAAAATATTGTAGATGCTAAAAATCCAAAACAAAGCAGAAAAATGACATAAATACTCAGCAGGTTAGTCAGCAACTGTGGAGAGAAAGTTAACATTTTAGATCAATGACATCTCAGCAGAACCGAGTTCGGAAGGAAATCCATCGATCTGAAATATTAACTATTTACCTTCCCTCCAGATCTGCTGAGAATTTCCAGCAGCATTTTCTGTTTTTAAACAATGTACATTTGAAAATTCTGCAGTTCTATTGTACAATTAATAACCCTCAAACCGCTGACTGTTGCAAAGTCGGCTGTGTCACCTTGCAACTAGATTCACAAATAGAGATGTTTACTTACGTCTGAAGGTACATGACAAGGGAGGCATTCTGCAGTCCCACAGGATTACAGCGGACAGTATAGTTGATCATTACTGCAGCAGTAAAAACTGGTTTCCCCCATTGCAAGGAGATGGAAGATGAACTGTTGGCCTTTGCATACAAGTGATGAGGTGGTGGTGGTGGAGGAACCATGCGATCGCGAACAGCTATCAAATTTAAAACAAAAAGTTTATCATCTGTTTTGGACTCTAAAAACACATTTAAATACTAGCAGTCTTTCATTAAATCAGAAATATGGTTCGAGTTTGCATGTGAAACCCCCACTTGGGGCCAGGAAAAATGTGTGTTTTCCACAAGTATTTATCAACTTGAGAAAAGAATAACTATTTCAATGGAGAGCAGCTGCAAGCTTGGGGGACAAGATGTTATCAAATCCCTGAGAAATGGCCAATATAAATTCAGCAAGATCAACCTTCAAAGCATGCATGTTGGTGATTTGAATTGGAACCACATATACATCTTGATTAAAATAGCCAGAGTTTTCCAAACCTATTGAATAATAAGGACATGTTATCTAGTTCTGTAGCAAAACTAGCTTTAACACAGCGTTAGAGTGATTAAGATGATTAAACAAATTTAGGAAATTTCTGAGGATCCCTACAGTGAAGAAGCCATTCAGCCCATCAAACGTGGGTTTGATGACCACAATCTCACCCAAGCCCTTTTTTTGTAACTCCACATATTTACCTTGTTAATCCCCTGATACCAGAGTCATTTCAGCATGGCCAATCCACCTAACCTGCACATCTTTGGAGTGTGGGAGGAAACCGGAGCGCCCGAAGGAAACCCACACAGACATGGGGAAAATGTGCAAACTTCACACAGGCAGTGACCTAAGACTGGAATTGAATGTGGGTCCCTGATGCTGTGAGGCAGCAGTGCTAACCAGTGTGCCATTGTGCTGCCCCCATGGGCATATTAATATGTTGCCAACTTACGTGACAAACACTAAATTGAGAGACACATGGCAAAGATTGAAATGATTCAAACTCAGGCAAAAATAATTTCCAATTTACTAAATCTGCAATTGCTGTTTGGATTTGGAATGTTGCGACATTCAGCAGCTTAAGAATGGGAATTCAAAGCTGGAGTTTTCTGTCCCATCCTTGTGTGAGTTTGCCTGCGGCTCACCATTGTCTGTTGGTAGGTGCTTCAAGTCAATGGTAATTTGCATGGCCACCCACCCTTTCATAGGGACCCTGTTGCATTGGGGATGGAGATCGACTTTGTTGGAAGTGAAAGATTGGCCACTGGTGGGAAAGACCAGAAAATCCCACCTCAAATCCATTTATCTCCACAATGTTATTTACTGCAGTTTTTTTTTGCATAGCAAAAATTAAAATCTTTAAAACAGGTTCCTTATGAATCTGAAGTGACTGATGGCAGCTGGTGATTTTGAAGTAACTAACTGGCTACTTTAGGTCCAACAGGATGTCCTTGTTTACATTTAGTATTAATAACAAGAATTCTCATTTAACATTTAGCCATCAGAATTGGGGAATGGAGATGGAGGCGTTCTAGCCAGGTTCTATTACAATAAAATGCTTTCCAGGTTCACTGGATTTTTCTGGAGATCACTTCTTCAACGTTTGTACAATTTTACAATGAAGAGTGAAAAATAAGCCACTTACACACACATCCTGGGGTGCTTACGGTCTGGTCTGCCTGGTAACCTTCACCCATATAATTGTAAGCCAGTAAACGGATATGATACTTTCTCCGAGGATCTAAAGTTTGAAAAACATAGTCATTTAAGGCTTGCATACATCCCCTTTTTTGCTCATTATTTATATCTGCATTGTCACATAGCTCCTTGCTTAGAAGGTCTGTTCTGTTGCCACAGATTAGTGACTGTCGCTCGGCACGATTTAGCCTGCAGAATAATTTTTAATAATTCATAAATTAATCCGAAAAGTATGAAGCAGTGATAAAAAGTTAAGCAAGTATAATTTATGAAAACAGTTATCATGGCATTTGTAATAATCTAAACATGGATAATAACAGGGGAAAACATCAACAACATAAAAATTCATTGATTTTGAAGTTCAGTAATGTCCTTCCACATTTAATGTGCTTACTTCAAGCATTTTAAGAATCAAACATTCCACTTTTCTCAACTATTAGTGTCCAACTAGGCTTATATTAACCCTGTAATGAAGTTGCTGTGAAAATCCCCTAGTTGCCACACTCTGGTGCCTGTTTAGATACATGGGGTGGCACAGTTGCACAGTGGTTAGCACTGCTGCCCGAGTACCAGCAACCTGGGTTTGATTCCTGGCTTTGGTCACTGTTTGTGTGGAGTTTTCATGGTTAGACATGCTGGTGCTAAATTTTCCTTCAGTGTACTTGAACAGGTGCTGGAGTGTGGCGACTACACATTTTCATAGTAAATTCATTGCAACGTTAATGTAAGCCTACTTGTGACTAATAAATAAAAAAAACTTTACAATGAGGGTGAGTTTAGTATGGCCAATCCATGTCTTTTGGACAGTGGAAGGAAACTGGAGCACCGGAGGAAACCCACACAGACACGGGACAACATGCTAACTCCACGTAGACAGTGACCCAAGCCGAGAATTGAATCTGGGTCTTTGCAGCTGTGAGGCAGCAGTGCTAAGCACTGTGCCACCATACCTTACAACGAGATTTCATGCTGAATAAATCAAAATATTGTTGTATCATAGTATGCAGATGGTGCTACTTTCCCTTCTCCAAAACGTTTGAAAAAACAAGCTATTCACTAAACATGCAGAAAATCATCCTCAAAATCTGACAAGATAGGCAGTCAAAAAGCAGCATCCCCTCCTAAGCCAACTTGCTCAGTATCACGGCGCTAATTTTTCTCGCCAGGAAGGACATATCATTTGTATACCTGACACCAAATTCTCACAGCAACTGCTCTACTTTTATTGTGGCAGGAAATTTCCAAGCAAAGATTCTTAAAGATGTTCTCAAAGCGTTCTAAACAGGTTAAGATCCTCACCAACCCACCCTGCACCCTGGCTTACAACGGGTCAAAACAGTGAAGACTCATTTGGCAAGGCACCAAGCATACACGAGAGTTTTGTTGGGAATGTGCAGTGGTAAAGTTGAAGTGTCGGAGGGATCACAAACCTCCAAAAGACCTAGCTACCCAATCCTTCAAGCTCTACCTGACTCCTATGATAGAGTCATGTTGAAAGGGCTAGAATACAAAAGCAGGGATGTACTTCTGAGGCTGTATAAGGCTCTGGTCAGACCCCATTTGGATACTTTCAGCAGTTTTGGGCCCATCTTCTAAGGAAGGATGTATTAGCTTGGAAAAAGTCCAGAAGATGTTCACAAGAATGATCCCTGAAATTAAGAGCTTGTCACATGAGGAATGGTTGAGGACTCTGGGTCTGTACTCATTGGAGTTTAAATGGATGAGGGAGTGATCTTATTGAAAGTTAAAGGATACTGCAGGGTCTGGATAGAGTGGACTTGGAGAGGATGTTTTCACTAGTGGGAAAGCTAGAACCAGAGGGCATAACTTCAGGCTAAGGGGACAATCCTTTAAAACAGAGATGAGGAAGAATTTCTTGAGCCACAATGGTGAATCTGTGAAACTCTTTGCCACAGAAGTCTGGGGAGGTCAAGTCATTGAATGTCTTCAAGACAGCAATAGATAGGTTCTCGATTGATAGGTGGATCGGGGTAATGAAGCAAAGGCAGGAGAATAGGGATGAGAAAAATATCAGCCATGATTGAATGGTGGAGCAGATTTGATGGGCAGAGTGGCCTAGTTCTGCTCCTACATCTTATGGTCTATGAGTTTGCAGATCATGCATGGATTGGACTGATCAGGCATCAAACCAGAAAGGAAGCCAGTCATCCTCGATCCTGGAGACCTCCTGAAGAGAATATTGAATCCCAAGTAATTGTGACCAATATCTCTTATCCATTCTGCCTTTGGGTTTTCTCTCCAGGTTGAGAGTCTCAAAACCAACAGTCAATGCCAGATTTTGGATCATGCTGTTTTTTTGGGGGAAGAAGTTTCACAGTACCTGCAGTGTATTTAAATAAAGATTGGCAGCAATCAAGTCTAAGAGTAAGGTAGCCACACTGAAGCTGGAGAGCGCTTTGGTACGGTCACAATTTTAAAAACTATGCTCATTAGCTCACTAGAGAAACACTCAACATGGAAGCTGAACACAGAAGTGCATTTTCCCGAACCTTTCCAGGTTGGGTTGAGTGGGGTCAAGGATTGCTCTAAGCACTCTTGAACGTGGGAAGCAACGGGTACGTGAAGCGGATAACTACTTGGCATGCCACCGTAGTGATGCAGCAACTATAACATTCCACCCCCCAGCTCCACAACAAGGTTTTCCACTCATTTAACAGCACTTATAATTCTTGCATAGCTCACTGAAAAAAAATTCATTTTTCAAACACCATTGATTTCCAAATAACTGGATTTGAGATACTGTACCTGTACTAAATGTTACCAAAATAAGAATTCAATTTGCCCATTCCTTATGCTTTCTGATATTTAAAAATTTAAAAGGGCAGAATTCCATCACAAGTCCTGTATTCTTAAACCCAGAGTTGCAGTATCCTTTTGGAATGTTTCAAATGAAGAACACAGGAATGTATAAAATCTAATGCACAGATGTTACAATCCATCTGGTCAGTCCCCAAGTTCAAAACTATTCTACACAATTTTGGATAATTGACAATTATCTCAGCCTATTATCCATTCATTGGTTTTTCCCAGTACTATTCCCACCATCTCCCGACCTCCCAGTCTTTTCTATAGTTATTACTTCCCCCTATGCTGCAGTGTAGAATTTTGTGATATTATATTCAATTTATCAACTCAATAAGATCTCGCCTGACCTCTCTTCCCTCTAAGTCAGAGTGTTCCCAATTTCAAATGTCCAATACAAGTCAATTTAGTTACGTTTTCAGCAAACTTGTAATGCAATTGCTAGAATTCTACACAGTATGATACTGGACCAGTGTTTTGTGTAAGCTCATTCTCCATCTTTGTACTCCATCTTACTAGTTAAATGCCTTTAAGGTCTTGTCTATTTTCTTTAATAATGTTTCAGAGGTTCAGTGAGTGGATTAGAAGTACACAAACTCACTTTCTTATCCTGTGTTCTGTTGACTCACTCCATTTAATTTATTCCCTTTTCTCAGTTTCAATACTGTGCATTCGCATTTACAGTACATTAAAACAATCCGACGACTACCTAATTTTCCTCAAATTCATTCAAATTCACTACACTATTTATTACATAGACCAGTAGCAACTTGCTTTCAACAAATGCGATCTTGAGATAGTGGCACATCCTGAATAAGCATCTTATTCATATGTGTGAACTTGGTGAGATTGCTTTATTCTGGTAAGCAGTACATCAAAATACTTCAACTTAAAAGGTTTGAGCATAAGTACTGTATTCATGCAGCACAAGTTATTTATACATAATAAGCATTCTAATCACAAGTCAAATTGCCAGTTTAAGCTGCCAGGCATCACAGAGTGTTCAATGATTCCTCTATCTCTGCTGATTTAGAAGCAGAGAATTAATAACAACCAAGGTACAATTTTGCACGCCTGGGAAAAAACATTATTGGGCATATCTGCAAATAATTCATTTTTTTAAACAATACACTTTCAAAGGGAGTCGCCTGAGCTCTGAGGAAAATTAGCTTGAATATTTTAAAAAGTCAAACTCTTCTGCTAGCAGCAAACAATCACTTTAAATAAATTAGGGAATTGTCATCAGCATACTTCATTACTTCAATATTAAATTAAAAACATTGCTGTAAATAAAATTTAAAAAAAGCTATAAACACAGGGTAACTAGCTCATGGATCTTCCAACAAAACAACTTATCTACAGGGAACCCCTGCTGACTTGTTGAATGCCAGAGGTTGGCCCCACTACCATTTATCATACTGTCAAATGGCTTAAAATGTCTGCTGCCCTCCCGAGTGGTCATCCAGAACCGGTGACTGTTCCATTAAATGGAGACAAGTGAAGGTCTAATGTCAACACAGAATTGCCCTTCCTCAGAGAGAGATACTGCTCACAGCAATAGTTTACACAATGCATCTTAACACACGAGGCCTCTCTTTGTAATCGTAGCCAATCCATCACTCTGCGGCTCTATAAAGTTTAAGATTTTCTTATCCTAGACTGCAAGGCAGTGATATTTAATGTTCTGATTACCTTTACATGCTACATTTGGGGGCATTTGTACAAACTGAAGCCAATGCAACATCCAGTTTGAGCACAACTTTATCTTAAAATTCAAAATGGGAAAGGAATCAGTTTATTAACAAGCTGCAATACAAAGAGCAATTATCATTTAAAGCTATCCGAACAAAGCAGAAACACATGGTCCCTGCAAAGAAGCTTCAAGGCTGTGTAATGAATTCAAATTCATTTAATTAGCAACTCATGGATTTTAAATACAGCTGTCCTACAAGCCAAAAATAGTTTATAAATCCCAATTTGCTGACAACAAATAAAGATTTCCTCTCTTTCTGCCCCCTCCCCCCAACCTAACTTTATCCCATTTTCCTTGCAAGTCAGTGACTCTCGCTGGGGCACAGCTCCATCAATGTCAGCAGCCTTCTGGCACCTCAGCAAAGTGAGACGCGAAAATAAATGTCAATAGGTACTTGATCATAAGCATATCCATGCCAGAGCACTTTCCAGCAGAGGTCACTAGATAGCAATCAGGAGCATGAACCTAACTGATATTTCCCCTCCTTAGCCAGAGGCACCCAGGATAATTGTAACACCCCTACT
Organism: Sphyrna mokarran; assembly: GCA_024679065.1. Lineage (NCBI taxonomy): Eukaryota > Metazoa > Chordata > Chondrichthyes > Carcharhiniformes > Carcharhinidae > Sphyrna > Sphyrna mokarran. The sequence continues at coordinate 21,748,675 of JAGIQG010000030.1, read as the reverse complement.
ACCAAGATAAGCCAACCAGAGCATAGTTTGTATGGGTCAGTAACACATCAAGAGCCACTGAATGAAAAAGCAGTGTTTTAATTTCTTTACGCATCTATTAATTTTACTGAACCATTTAGCACAGTCGTAATGAATGGCAGGATTAATTGGCTAACAATGCCAAAGCTGAAATTTTTCAGGTCATTCCAACATCTTTTCTCTGCAAAAGGTCCTCAATTAAAATTTTTACAAATTTATAATGTGGTCATTATTAAGACAATTCTGCAGGGCAAGATACACAAGATTCGTTCTGGGCACTCAAATAATCTAGCCAATCTAGTCAAGAAAAAATGAATAGTGCTGCTGCTCCATAGTGTCTGAATGCAGACAACCTTCCTATCTCTCTTGACATATAGGCTCAAAAGGACTTAATGGGGCAAATGTTGGGGAAACCTGAGGCGGTATGACTGTGTAAACTCACCTCACTGAAAAGATTATGTAATCATATTGACAAATTATGCACTACCAGGCAAAGCAGCCCTACTTAGCAAAGCTAAGCTTTTAGCTACTTAGCTTTTAAGTAAAATAATATATGACTGAAAAATAATTATTGGCACGTGAAGTGGATGACAAGTATATTATAGCACATTTAAATTGTCATTGAAATAATAGACAAACACAAAATTGCCAAGCCTGCAATATACTGCTGGGTAAAAGCGTCACAGTCAGTAGAGCAGTGAATAGAAGAGAAATTTTCATATTAGTTCTGATTCAAGCCATCAATAAAGCTTTTTCTTAAGGTTTTCTGAGCACAATTTTTAGCGAAAACACCCTACAAAAGTCAGCTGAATTAAAACGTGTGAAAATGGTTGACTTTTCTCCTCTAACTTGGGACGTGCAGAGCTCCCATTACACAGCAATACGTCTGCTTCTGCTAATGGATCATCTAAAACAAAAGTGCAGCCTTTGCTGTTTTAATGGTTTCTGGTAACCAGATAACCTACAAGAGGGCTTAGATGCAAAACACTTGTAGTGGGTTCAAATAATCCCCATAAAAACCTGAGAGCCACCACTTATCAGGAGATCTACTAGAGACCATTATTTATTATACACTATCTTTGTTAAAAGTTCAAACAGTGGAAATCTTTACCTTAAGATAACACACTGTCTTAAGTAAAGGACTATGGAGTTAATGCTGCACCAGTATTGTCTCCACCATTACAGAGATGACCTTTCTGTTAAATCCTGTTGGAGATGATCCACTGTCTCCTTGTTGCTTTTACTTTAAAGCCCCAGACTACAAACTTAAAAGGAACTAAAATTTCTCACAACATTTTGAAATGATCTAATGTACAGTTACAGAATAAGAAATATTCTAAGTAGCCAGTGGAAACTGTATTGAATTTCTAAACTAAAGGCACATTAAAAACAAGTCATATGACGTTAGAGAACACACACTGAAGAAATTATTTGTTTCATAATTAATTTCATAATTAAGCAATCATAAAACAAGGTTAAATTGTCATTGAAATAATAGATAAACACAAAATTGCCAAGCCTGCAATATACTGCTGGGTAAAAGTGTCACAGTCAGTAGAGCAGTGAATAGAAGAGAAATTTTCATATTACTTCTGATTCAAGCCATCAATAAAGCTTTTTCTTAAGGTTTTATGATTGTTTAATTAATCACAATAATTTTCTGTTCATACTGTATTGTGCAATGATGGCACCATTTTATTGATGTTTTGGGATTCAGTATGTGGTGCAAGACTGAATGTGTTTCTCTGGCTCAAAGTTTTTTGTGCAAAGAAAACTGAGCTGCGGGGAAACGACAAGACAGTAGCTTGTGAAAAATGCAGCTCATATGAATGGAAGGTGGTCAGAAAATAAAGAAAAAGGCATGACAGCATTGAAGAAACGGGAGTTTTGAGGATCACAGGATGACAACAGTAAGTAAAACTCACTGCAATCAGTGAAGCTATAAAAGAGAAATGAAAAATCGCAAGTGGGCAGCTTCAAGATTTCAAGTGAAAGATGCAGTGCAATGGGCTTATTATTGGTCTGAAATAATTAAATTGTTCTGTGCAGGTATAATTTTTCCCTTGCTCATCATTTCCTGAAGGCAACAACGCATATTGGGAAACAGTTCTGGGAGTGCCAGCAGCTCTCTCATAAGCAGCAGTTTTCCCCACACAGAACCACAGTGTACTGTAGTGGCATGCTATTCAACTCAGAAGGGCATCACAGGTGAATCCATTCCTGTCCTTGTCATTTGATATCCGGGCACATTTCTAGTAATGCTCACTGTAAAGGCTCAGAAGCATGCATTTTCTTCCTCAATTTTGTCCTGAAGACACCAACAATTGCACTCCATTGCAGTAACTGATGGATTCAGTCCCTTTAGCATGGAGTAACATCATATCGCCTTAATCTCTTTTGTTCAGCATCAATCCTTCCGCATCAGTAAGAAAATAAATCTACATTCCAGCAAGAAACCAAGTAAATCAGCAAAGAAACAAAGTAACCTGCTCATTTCAACTAATGATACTCAACAAGACCTTGGAGTCCTCATGCTTCAGTCACTGAAAGTGCCCATGCAGGCAGTAAAGGTAGCAAATGTTGGCCTCCATAGTGAGAGGATTTAAGTGCAAGGATAGGAATGTTTTGCTGCAATTGTATAGGATGCTGGTGAGGCCACACCTGGAGTACTGTGTGTAGTTTTAGTGTCCTTATCTGAGGAAAGATGCTCTTGCTACAGAGGGAGTACAACAAGGTTTACCAGGCTGATTCTTGGGATAGTAGGTCTGTTATATCAGGAGAGACCAAATCTGTTAGGATCATATTCACAGGAGTTTAGAAGAGTGAGATGGGATCTCGTAGAAACTTATAAAATTCTAAAAGAGTTAGACAGGATAGATTCAGAAAGAACGTTCCCAATGGTGTGGAGTCTAAAACTACAGGTCAGTCTGAGGATATGGGGTAAATCTTTTAGAACCGAGGTGAGGAGAAATTTCTTCATCCAGAGGGTGATGAATCTGTGGAATTCACTACCACAGAAAATAGTTGAGACCAAAACGTTGCTTGATTTCAAGAAGAAGTTAGATACAGCTGTTGGGTAAAAGAATTAAGGGATATGGAAGAAGGGGGAGACGGGAGTTAAATCAGGATATTGAATTCGATGAATAGCCCTAATCAAGATGAATGGTGGAATGGGCTTGAAGGGCTGAATGGCCTGCTTCTTCTTCTAGTTTTTATGATCCATTTTGCTATCAGGTTGACAAAGAATGAATTTCTCTGATAAAGAAATCCTTTAAATTCTCTTCTTTTAAAAAATGGAGGACACGATGGTTTCCCTGACCTATCTTTGAGGACTAATTTCTGCTCCAAAATAAAAATTCCAGTGAAATAATTAAAATAGAATAAAATCTCTACACTGCTGTGGCCATTTGGCCCATCAAGTCTGCTCCATCATTCATCTTGCTCATGGCTGATTAGGCTCTCTTTCTGCCGTATTCCCATAACCCCACACATTTACCATGGCTAAACTATTTAATGCACACATCTTGGGACAGTAAGAGGCAATTTAGCATGGCCAATCCACGTAACCTACACATTTTTGGATTGTGCGAGGAAACCGATGCACCCGGAGTAAATGCACACAGACATGAGAAGGACATGCGAACTCCACAGAGACCATCATGCAGGGCTGGAATTGAACCCAGCTCCCTGGCACTGAGAGGCAGCAGTGCTAACTACTGTGCCACCCTACTGGTAAGTGCTCATTTAGAAACTCCGTAGTTTAAGCAGCAGCATCCCCATCCCCTCAAATCTAGTTCACACTTTGAGGGTTGTCAATTTTCAAACCCTAAAATGCATCACGGTGGGGGGGAAGAAAAGTTTGGGAAGTCTGAATCTAAACTATGGGTTAAAAAATCAATCCCCAAGCCAGCTGGTGTACTGCAATGAATCTCCACTAGCTCAGAATCCCACTATCAATGTGTAAAAACCCCGCACAAAGCCATCGCTGAAGATTCTATTGATCTTTTCAACAATTGAAGTTACAGAACTTGGTTCTGCTATCATGTACAAACAGTATCATCCCAGATTAGAGCAAGACTCTCACAAACATCAAACTGCATGTTCAGTAAGTACAGAGTGCACAAATATATTACATACAGTGTTCTCACTACTGGAGTATTTTATGTTATACAATGAAAACAAGAAGTTATTTTGTTAATTTCAATAGCAAAATCTGTGCTGGAGTTTACCATTTATCATAATACTATTTACTGAATTTCAAATCAGTTAAAGTTTCTTGCCAATGGTTTAGATTTTAGAATTGGCTAAATGGACAGACAATTGAAATTTAAATAAAACAACTAAATATGCAGATTCCAAACACAAACATCAAGACTGCACTGAGTGATCTGACATTAGAGATTTGTGTTCTAGAATTGTAGAACCAAGTTGCCTCCCTCCTCACTCCTGAGATTTCAGCAGACTCTGTTGAATCTCTCAAACTAATGAGAGACAGTCTCAAAGGATTTTTAAGACTCTTCAATATTTTAAAGCATGTCACAGTTCATTAGACACAATCTTCTGCATGAATTCAGACACTCCGATACAATCTACAGCATCAATGCAGCAGAAGTAAAACTTAATTCTTTGTCAGTTTTGTTTGCAAAGCCCTCAGGCCCAAGAACATTGCATGCTAACTTCAACAGATCACACATCAGAACATATTAACCATTTCACTTTGGTTCATTATAAAAAGAAATCCAGACTCAAAATCTCAAATATTGATTTTAATGCAAACTAGAATGGAAATACTAAATACCAGGCAGCAAGGTGGCACTGTAGTTAGCGCTTCTGCCTCTCAGCACCAGGGGCTCAGGTTCGATTTCTGGCTTAGGTCACTGTCCGTGCAGAGTTTGCACATTCTCCCGGTAACTGAGTGGGCTTTCTCCAGGTGCTCTGGTTTCCTCCCACAGTCCGGAAGACATCCTGGTTAGATGCACTGGCCACGCTAAATTGTCCCTCAGTGTACGTGAACAGGTGCCAGACTGCAGTCACTAGCAGATTTTCACAGTAACTTCATTGCAGTGTTAATGTAAGTCTACTTGTGACACACAAATGAACTTAAAAACTTCCACTTAATCATACGAACATCACTGTGCCTATGCTCTGCCAACTCCACAGAGGTAACTACTCCAATTTTGCTTTTCCTTTGTCTTTGGTATTTTCTCTTCCCAAGTGTTTATCTAACTCCCTCTCAAATAGCTACTTACGATAATACATTCAACATTCTAATAATGCTGTTTTTTTTGTAGCATTTCTCTTTATGGTCCAAATGTTAATTCTAAAGTTATACTCTCTTGTTACTAAATATTGATCAACGGAAATGCACCAGGTACTTTCTTAAACTCAATCACAATGCATCTTCCCCATGGCCAATATTATTTGTATAAATGTGGTGCCCCAGACCGCATACAATGTTCAGCTGAAGTTTAATTGGATGGCACAGCAGTTAGCACTGCTGCCTCACAGGGCCAGTGAATTGGGTTTGATTCTGGCTTTGGGTCACTGTCTATACAGATTCTGCATGTTTATCTGTGTCTGTTTGGTTCAGAAAACCTAGGTGGATCAGTCATGCTAAACTTTCCTTCAGCACAGGTACTGGTGTGTGGCGACTAGAGGATTTTCACAGTAACACTTCACATTAAGCACACAGCTGCCCACTCTTCAATGAGAGGGGGGTGATTTCATGTGAGAGAAACATATTTATTATATCGTTTTAAAAGAAACAAAACATTGCGTAAAACAAAATCATTATCCATTCTGTTTTCAAATAGAAAAAACTGGAATTTATTGAAAATAATCAGGTCAGATGATGAAAATTGACTTTGCAAGTCTCCATATTGCTCATTGTAACTTCCAATGGATATAGGGTGATAACAGAAGTCTGAACTGTGACAGTGCATTTACCCTATAGCTTCTACCATTACTCTTCATCACCTTGGTGCATATCTAATAATCAGGATATGATTTACCCAAGTCTATTTTTAGGATTGCAGCACCCAAGTGGAAATTAAAGGGACACACAAGGTCAATGCTTCAAGTCTACTTTTGGGTTACTCCTCCCCAACTTTCGCATCTAAAGTAGTCCCACACCCCAGACAGGCATTAAGTGAAACACCTCCAATATTCCCTCCAATTTAGGGGTAGCTTGGTCGCTGCTCTCATTACCTTCTCAGGTTTGGATCAGAAATTTATATTGATCCCCCACTAAGTCAGCGGGAGTAGGCAGGAACCTTTGTCTGTGTGGAATGAAATGCTACAATACATTTCAGTCTCCACAAGGCAAAAGAAGAAAAAAAACTTGTGTTCCTAAAGCACTGTTAATAATAATCCCTGTTAATAATAATCCCAGGTTGAATCACAGGAGTTTGATAGTTGCAACTTTTGCTTAAAAAAGTCTTCTTCACATTTTAATTTTTATGGCGGATTTATATTTTCAAATGGAACACTTCAATGGTACTGCCAGAAAGGCTTCCAAGATACGGCTATTGGTGTTAAAACATGGTGTTTATTATCAGTATGGTCATTTATGATTTTTTCAATAATCCATGGCAACATTTTGCTACACTGCCTTCAATGTTCCACAATGACACTATCACTGGTTACTGACACCAGTCCACCAAATTGGAACACTACAGCTGTAACCAAAAAAGTTATTTGGAAAAATTCAGTTTTAAGCTCTCCCATAGGCTCAGTGAGTAATGATATCACTGTATCTTAACCCGGGCAACAGAGAGCCAGAAGCCCCATGTTTGATTGAGCTCCTAACTTCAACCAGGATAGAATGTGTAATGCTACAGTTGAGCCAAGCACCCCTGAGTTAGATGAAGGAAACAATGGGAAAAAAGGAGGGAGTCAGAGCTTCCACTATTGATCACCATCCAATGACTTGTCTAATAATTCAGATGGTGGCCCAGTGGTTAGCACTGCTGCCTCACAGCGCCAGGGACCTGGGTTCAATTCTGGCTTCTGGTGACTGACTGTCTATGTGGAACTTGTACATTCCCTCAGTGTGTGTGTGAGTTTCCTATAGATTCTCTGGTTTCTTCCAAAGATGTGCGGGTTAGGTTGACTGGCCATGCTAAATTGTCCCTTAGCTTCAGAGGGACTAGCAGGATAAATATTTGGGGTTAAGGGGATAGCGGGACTGTCGTCAGTGCAGGCTCGATGGGACAAACAGCTTCCTTCTGCACTGTAGGATTCCATGATTTGTTAAGAGTCAGGTAGGAACAGGATGGATCTCCATAGCCTGTCTCACATCACTATTTACGCTGCCAAATGGAGAATGATTTCATTTGTCACATGTATTAGTATAGAGTGAAAAGTATTGCTTTTTGCACACCATTTGCTTTTAACCAAAGAGGTGGATGGGGGTAAGGCAGTTGATGTGGTATATATGGACTTTAGTAAGGCGTTCGATAAGGTGGCACATGGAAGGATTCTGCAGAAAATGCAGATGTATGGGATTGAGGGTGATTTAGCTAATTGGATTTGGAATTGGCTAGCTGATAGAAGACAGAGGGTGGTGGTTGATGGAAATTATTCATCATGGAGTTCGGTTACAAGTGGTGTACCTCAGGGATTTGTTTTGGGGCCCCTGCTATTTGTAATTTTTATAAATGATCTGGATGAGGGTATTGAAGGATGGATTAGTAAATTTGCGGATGACACCAAAGTCGGAGGAGTGGTAGATAGTGAAGAGGGGTGTTACAGTTTGCAGAGAGACTTGGACAAGTTGCAGAGCTGGGCTGAGAGGTGGCAAATGGAGTTTAATGTGGAAAAGTGTGAGTTAATTCACTTTGGCAGGAATAACAAATGTGTAGAGTATAGGGCTAATGGTAGGACTCTTAATAGTGTTGAAGAACAGAGGGATCTTGGTGTATATGTGCATAGATCCTGAAAGTTGGCAATCAAGTCGATAAGGTTGTTAAGAAGGCATACGGAGTCTTAGCTTTTATTGGTAGGGGGATTGAATTTCGGAGCCGCAACGTCATGTTGCAACTGTACAAAACTCTAGTGCGGCCGCACTTGGAGTATTGTGTGCAGTTCTGGTCCCCACATTATAAGAAAGATGTGGAGGCATTGGAGAGGTACAGAGGAGGTTTACCAGGATGTTGCCTGGTATGGAGGGCGGGTCTTATGAAGAGAGGCTGAGAGATTTGAGGTTGTTTTCGTTAGAAAGAAGGCGGCTAAGAGGAGACCTTATTGAAACATATAAGATGATTAGAGGTTAGATAGGGTGGACAGTGATAGCCTTTTTCCTAGGATGGAGAAAGCTAGCACGAGGGGACATAGCTTAAATTAAGGGGTGGTAGTTATAGGACGGATGTCAGAGGTAGGTTCTTTACCCAGAGGGTGGTAAGGGTATGGAATGCCCTGCCTGATGCAGTTGTAGATGCGCCAAGTTTGGTGGCGTTTAAGAGGTTAGTAGATAAGTTTATGGATGAAAAGGGAATGGTTTAGGTTAGAGGGTCATTGCTTTTTCTTAATTGGTCGGCGCAACATCGAAGGCCGAAGGGCCTGTTCTGCCCTGTAATGTTCTATGTTCTATACAAAGCACACCGTTCATAGAGAAGAAAGAGAGAGAGTGCACAATGTAACGTTCAGCTATAGCCAGGGTGCGGAGAAAAATCAACTTAATTCAAGGTAGCTTCATTCAAAAGTCTGATGGCAGCAAAGAAGAAGCTGTTCTTGGGTTGGTTGGTATGTGACCTGACTTTTGAATCTTTTTCCTGACGGAAGGTGGTAGAAAAGAGAATTTCCGGGGCTCATGGAGTCCTTAATTATGTTGCCTGCTTTGCTGGGGCAGCGGAAAGTGTAGTCGGTATCAATAGATGGGATGCTGGTTTGCACGATGAATATTTTGCTTGATAAAGTCTGGCTGGCACCCATAGAATTAAATCTCAGCAAGGTTCTGACATTGTGAGCAGGGCAGAAAAATGCTGCAGTAGTAATGAGCATAGGTGTTTTTCACACCCACTGACCCATGCAATTAAACATATTCCTAGCTACATTACCATGATATTACCAATGATCAATTGTGATTTTCTTTTGTTTTTTCATTTTAACCCATGTTTTCTCCAGAAGTAGTTGTACTGCACCCACACAATAGACAATTAGCTGCAGTTGGCAGCATGGTGGTACAATGGTTAGCACTGCTGTCTCAGCGCCAGGAACTCGTGTTCAATTCTGGCCTTGGATGACTGTGTTTGCATGTTCTCTCCATTTGTTTCCTCCCGGTGCTCCAGTTTCCTCCAATAGTCCAAAGATATCCAGGTTAGTTGGACCAGCCATATTAAATTATATCTTAGTATTCCAAGATACATAGGCTAGTAGGATTAGCTAGGCAAATTCATGGGGTTACAGGGGAAAAAGTCTGAGTAAGATGCTCTGTCGGACAGTCAGTGCAGACTCAATGAGCTAAAAGGTCTCTCTCTGCACTGAAGGGTACTTTGGTTTCTTCCCGTCTCCTGGGTTAAGTGAATTGGCCAATCTAAATCGCCCCTTAACGTCAGGTGAATTAGTAGGGTAAACACAAGATAGGGCCCGGATGGGATTGTTGTTGATGAAGTCTTCAATGAGCCGAATGGCCTCCTTGTGCATTGTTGGGATTCTATGATTTTACTTCTCCAGTACTTTGACCAAGGGTTGATAATGCAGTCTATACAGTTGGTTTCCATTGCAGTAAAACCCTATCAGATATCCATATACATCTTACAGCAGCGGTCAATCAGGAGCAGGAATTCTGACTGACTTTCCCTCACTCGGAGGCATTGAAGCCAACTAGTCTGTTCAATATGGAAGGAGCGGGGAGGTGTGAACAGGACTCTTTAGTTGTTACGTAAATGAAAACAGCACTCTGCTACTTTTCACTTTGGACATCAGCAAAGCAACATTGCAGAGATTTGAGGGCAGGCAACCTTAATTGTTCATTTAAAAAATTACACCAACATGTCAGCGAAGCATTTTGGACTACTTGCCAAATGCATCATTGCCAGCAAATGTTTGCTGGCCATTCGTTACCAATGACAAGCTGTAAATAGCTTTGCTTCAAAAAGGTAAATTCCACTGTCTGTTAGAAATAATTGCAAATCTTAAAAGTTCTTCAAAAAAATAGAGAGGCTAGTAGGTCACCAGTAAGGGAAGAAAATAGATAAATCTGGGGTCAAAAGTATGGAGAAGTTTTTCTTTCTAAGGGTCATTCCACCCACACAAACCTTGATTCTGTGGTGATAAAGACAAAAGCAAACCCCCGAAAAACCAGACCTCACATTTCCCAAAAGGTCCCCTCTGGGACCAAGCAACAGATAAGGGCTGGCGAGACAAGACAAAAACAGTGCCTGCACAGAAAATTTACAGCTCTGTTTTTTTTAAAAAGCTCTAACTACTTAATATAAGATGGAGTTAATACAATATGGTGTCTACCCGAGAAGGCAGGCAAAATATTAGCCTGGCTAAAGTTTTGACCTCAAGCAAAAAAGTGGCTGGCTTCTCTGCTGTCCGGTTCCTAGTAAGCTTGCTGTATATTGTCCTGCAACAGTCCAGCGGGCTAGCCTGCTGGGGTGAATATAGTGCCCCTGGCCCATTCTTAGAACACAATAAAGCTGCAGCAATTATGCAGGAAAGAATCCAACCATGTTAGATGGTGACATCTGGGCCATGCCCTTTGACACGTTTACAATCTGCCTCGACTAAAGTCTGCTTTTGAAGCAATGAGACACTGAAGTCTGGGGGACTGCAAAGGGAGTAGTGACACAACAAAGCCAAAAAGTAAGCTGTATGATGTTACAGAATCCTCCTGAAAGGCTAGTTTCTCCAGTTGTAACAACTAGACAACAGATATTAATGCATTTAACATATACAAGTGCAAGTATATTGAAGTACTATCAGTGCAAGTTAACAACCTATCCACTCATAAAAAGCTATTAAGTCAATCCTCACATTTTGCAGCATAGTAAACATTTCACAGCACACTGGGATACACTTGCGCCAGGGCAAGCCACATTCCATTTGCATTCAGGTGATTCAACTCCTCTATTCATCTTCTGTTTTCATTCAGTGTAAAATGATGAGTTTGCAATTACATCTGGCACACAAAAGGAGATAGGAGATTGCTGCACATTCAGCCAGATACAATTCTCTGATGGCAGCTAGTAGTCAGACCCAGCAGCAGCAGCAGCCAAAGTTGGGAGTTTATAGCTCAAATCAAAACCCTGAAATGATTCCTCCCCTTCTACATCAAACCTGTGGATCAAGGAAGTCAAACTTGCAATTGTAGAGTAAACCAGGTTTGAGAGATTTAATTGCTGCTCCCATTGTAAATCCTTCCACTTCTTCATGGTCACCTGATGTTTATGATTTATTTGCGTAATCCTGGCTATCTTAAGCCTTTGTTCTGCCCCCTTTGAAGGCCTTCGGGTCAAACACTCTCTCGTTTTTCCACCCCACCCCCATCTCCAAAATAAATGGTTCCTTTTCTACAGCGCAGTGTTATTCGAAGGCGAAAAATCTCATCAAGATTACACCAAAAGAGGGGCAAAAAACAAGGGTGGTGTAGAAATGTTAGAATAATTTTCAACAAAATAAGCAACTCACAAGTTACTGAATCCAGTTGATATTTCCGTAACTAACATAAACCAATGTAAGTAGCAGTATTAAGACACAGGGAAAGGAAGATTATATCTGTTTTGTCAAAATATGCCCTCAGGCCTAGAAATACATTTTCTTCTAGAATCAACATGGCTCTATTAGTTTTTCATGGGTTAAATACCATTGTGACCTTGTAATAGAATATAAACTTACATTTATCAAACTGGTTAAATTAAAGCAACAACCTTGTGCTTGATACAAAGAACAGAACTATTGGTCATCAGTATTCGAACATAACTACACAACTTTGCTGGCTGCAGTAACCTCCTTGTCAACAATACTTCTGTTTTGCCACAGCTGTGACCTGTTCGGTAGTTCAGCACTGTAATGATTTAGCAGTATATAAAGGGTCTGTCATTTTACTTTAACAAGCTGTTAAATGGAAATGTGTTTTTCACTTAATGTAATTTGTGTAAAATTATCACACCAAGGAGGCACTGAAGTTGCAACAAATGAACAAATCTCAAACATTCAATCTCAAGAAGTTTGTCTTTTTAATGTTGATTTTCAGTGCTATAGTGAACTCAGACTTAAATTGTTCTCATCAGCATCCATTCAAGTAACTGCAATGTGAGTAAAACAGTCTTTTAACTTTTGGTATTTACAGTTGGGAGATGGGCCTAATTCTAGGTTCAAATGAGCCAAGGCCCATTACCGGCATTGTGAAAGTGAATCATTCCTCCTGGTACAGAGGGGTATCCTCAATCTCTTGTGTTCAGAGAAGATTTGTCTGCATCTGTTTTCCCAGCAGTCGAAGGGACAGAAAGTGTTGCCCATATTTTCTGAGGTCTGTGAAGGCACACGTTCCAATCTGTGCTTAAATGTGATTTTGCCAATGACTAAATTAATGAAGAATAATCGGTAGGGCACCTTTCCCCCCATCCCACATTTTATTTGATTGCTTTATAGTTTCCAAACAAAATACGGAGTGAACTTTTAAAAATATATTTGTGAATTTTGGATAACCGGTAATTCCAAACTGTTCAGTTTATAGATTTCAAAATAAACAGGCGTAAAACATTTCATAGTTGCTCAAAGTTACTCAAATCCCTCAGTTGTGTAGTATTAATGCAGCTTGGGAATTACAATTCCCTTTTAAAAATCATCTTGTAGCATTATTCTCTTAAGTAAACACAAGTGTACAGAATTTGCAGAAGTCATGAGCATGAAAGATTATCCTTTGAAGACCGCGGCATTGTGAAAGGTCCATGGCTTAGAAATTTCCCCATCTTGACAGCTTTGAGCAGATGGCAACTAAAGGCATGATTTTGTCTTTTTAATATGATGGAAAAAAATTATGAGAGAGAATTTATCACCAAATAAAAGAATAGAAGCCCCACAGTGCAGAAAGGCGGCCATTTGGTCCATCAAGCCTGAACTGACAACAATCCCATCCAGGCCCCATCTCTGTAAACCTATGTATTTACACTACTATTCCCCCTGATTCTAAGGGGTAATTTAGCCATTCAACCTAACCATAAAGCTTCTCCCTGGCATATCCTATCGAATTGGCTATTGAAGTTATAGGGCTGAAAAGGTAAGCTACATATATAAAAGCAGTGATACACATTCATACGATTGGTCCAGAAAGGCTATTTCAGATCCCAATTAGAGCAAGTCAAGATAACACATTCATTTAGCTTCCAAGAATAATACTTTAGGAAGGGTCAGTCAGATTAAAAGAGAGAAAAAAAGAATCAGTGTTTTCAAACTCTTATATGAGTTAGATACTTCCTAAAGTTTAATTTAAAGGGATATGTTGGAATTACCAATGAGAAATTTTGTGTCAACATTTTTTTCAAGTTTTTTGAGCTTGGGGCAAGAGGTCTCAACAAGCATGTGTAAGATTTCTAAAGCAAGCACTAATAATTACAGAATGTGAAGCCTTCAAACAGCAAACAAGGAATTTCATATCTCAGCACTAAAAATAAACAAAGTCATTCCAAAAACTAATATCCGTGTTCATACCACAACCCATGGCATGTGCTTTTAATGATCCAGGGTCAATGTGAGGATGGGAACTACAATTGAGGAAACAGGGCAGCACATTGGCACAACCATTAGTATTGCCGCCTCACAGTACCAGGGAGTCAGGCTCGATTCCCAGCTTGGGTCACGTTGTGTGGAGTCTGCACATTCTCCCCGTGTGCAGTTTTCCTCCAGATGCTCCAGTTTCCTCCCATAGGCCAAAGGACGTGCTGGTTAGGTGCAATGGACATGCTAAATTCTCTGTCAGGTGTGTCCAAACAGGCAGGGAGTTGGCAGCTAGGGGATTTTCACAGTAACTTCATATCATAAGCCTGCTTCTCACACTAATAACTAAACTTTAAAACTGTACCTTTGATTTGGAATCCTGGATATGATCAGGGCCAAATGCTGATTCAACTCAAATGGAGCACTGAATTTGGAAAGCTGGAATTAATAATTTTGCCATCACCTTCTTGTTAAGAGCAGCACAGGAGTCATCACTGCTGCCTCACAATGCCAGGAACCTTGGTTCAATTATGACCTTGGATTGACAGTCTCCCTCTGTCTGCTTGGGGTTCTGCCGGGTGCTCTGATTTCCTCTCACAGTAGGTGGGTTGGCTAGGCTAAATTGTCCCTTGGAGTTAGGGAGATTAGCAGGGTAAATATATGGGGTTAAAGGATAAGGCCTGGGTGGGATTGTTGTCAGTGTACTGGATGGGCCAAATAGCCTCCTTCTGCACTGTAGGGATTCTGATTGGGGAAGGGTGGGGCCGGGGGGGCGTGGTTATACCCCTTGGTAAGAAAATAAACATTTTTAGTGCCTTTTATGTCCTCAGAACAATCCAAAGCACTTCACAACCAGCAAGATACTTCTGGAGTGTAGTTACTAGTGTTATGGAGACAAATGCAGCAGCCAATTTGAGAACAGCAAGATCCCACAAATAACCAATAAAATTAATGGCTAATTTACAAATAATGGGAATACTCGGCATGTCTGGCAAGATATCAGGAGAACAATAGTGCCGTGGAGCTTTTCCTTCCCATCTATCTGAACAGGGAGATCAGCATTGTTCAATATGTCCCCAATATTACCTTCCAGGGAATTATAGGCCAGTGAGTCTTACTTCTGTTGTGGGCAAAGTATTGGAGAGAATAATTAGGGATAGGATTTATAGTTATTTAGAGAGGAACGAATTGATTGGGGATAGTCAGCATGGTTTTGTGAAGGATAGGTCGTGCCTTACTAACCTCATTGAGCTTTTTGAAAAAGTGACCAAAGAGGTGGATGGGGGTAAGGCGGTTGATGTGGTATATATGGACTTTAGTAAGGCGTTTGATAAGGTGGCCCATGGAAGACTTCTGCAGAAAATGCAGATGTATGGGATAGAGGGTGATTTAGCTAATTGGGTTAGGAATTGGCTAGCAGATAGAAGACAGAGGGTGGTGGTTGATGGGAGATATTCATCGTGGAGTTCGGTGACAAGTGGTGTACCTCAGGGGTCTGTTTTGGGGCCCCTGCTGTTTGTAATTTTTATAAATGATCTGGATGAGGGTATTGAAGGATGGATTAGTAAATTTGCAGATGACACTAAAGTCGGTGGAGTGGTAGATAGTGAAGAGGGGTGTTATAGTTTGCAGAGGGACTTGGACAAGTTGCAGAGCTGGGCCGAGAGGTGGCAAATGGAGTTTAATGTGGAAAAGTGTGAGGTAATGCACTATGGCAGAAATAATAAATGTGTAGAGTATAGGGCTAATGGTAGGCTTCTTAGTAGTCTTGATGAACAGAGGGATCTTGGTGTGTATGTGCATAGATCCCTGAAAGTAGGCAGTCAAGTCGAGAAGGTTGTTAAGAAGGCATATGGAGTCTTAGCTTTTATTGGTAGGGGGATTGAATTTCGGAGCCGCAACGTCATGTTGCAACTGTACAAAACTCTAGTGCGGCCGCACTTGGAGTATTGTGTGCAGTTCTGGTCCCCACATTATAAGAAAGATGTGGAGGCATTGGAGAGGGTACAGAGGAGGTTTACCAGGATGTTGCCTGGTATGGAGGGCAGGTCTTATGAAGAGAGGCTGAGGGATTTGAGGTTGTTTTCGTTAGAAAGGAGGCGGCTAAGAGGGGACCTTATTGAAACATATAAGATGATTAGAGGTTTAAATAGGGTGGACAGTGATAGCCTTTTTCCTAGGATGGAGAAAGCTAGCACGATGGGACACAGCTTTAAATTAAGGGGTGATAGTTATAGGACGGATATCAGAGGTAGGTTCTTTACCCAAAGGGTGGTTCGGGAGTGGAATGCCCTGCCTGCAGCAGTTGTAGATGCGCCAAGTTTGGTGGCGTTTAAGAGGTTAGTTGATAAGTATATGGAAGAGAAGGGAATGGTTTAGTATGGAGGGGCATTGCTTTTTATATTGGTCGGCGCAACATCGAAGGCCGAAGGGCCTGTTCTGTGCTGTAATGTTCTATGTTCTAAAAGAAAGCTATATATAAAGCACTTGAAATGTTACTGCACCCTCTTGTCAATGACTGCAGTCTTATAACTCAGTTTTGCATCTCCTAGTCATTTTCAAAATAATCCCATTGCACTCCAAGTGATTTTCTGACCTTTTTTTTTCCTAATCCTTTTAACTTTTTTTTGTTGGGGTGAGGGGCAGAGGAATCAATCACCAATCTCTACACGATCCAAGATAATTGAGTTTAAGGTTTACTGTAAAACTTGGACGAATTCAGATTTTAACCGCTTCAGCAACATAATCCACTCTCCATCATCTGGCAACAATGTGAACTCTTGCAGAGAAATTATGAACCAAAACATTTTTTTAAAGTCTATATATAATTATGTCACTTTGACAAGGCGTATGTGAGTGATTAAGAGAATGCCCATTTTTATTAATAAGGGCTGGAGACTGATAAATCAGTTCAAATTTGAGGTGAACGAGACAGTCAACATAAATGTCCCTCCTTTAAGGAGGAGGCTATTTCAATATTGAGTAGAGGGCTAGGGCAATTAGGAGGCAGGGGAAAAGCAGAGGTGCTGCTACACAGACTTGTGTCGATTCCTGGCTGGCTGCCTGTGCTGTATTCTTCGTAGATATCATTGAAGAATGCTGCGTGGACCTCAATTTCTCCCCCATGTGCTTAATGAACCCACTCCCTGAGGGGGAGTGGATGGCATACTGGTAATGCCACTGGATTGTCAATCTGGAGGCCCAAAATGTCCAAGGGACACAGGTTCCTAACCCACCACAGCAGCTGGAAAAACTTAAATTCAAGTAATTAAAATGTGTAATTGAAAACTAGTCTCAGTAATGGCAATCACAAAGCTATCATCAACTATTGTAAAAAAAACCCATCACTAATGTTGGGTTCATTAATATCCTTCAGGGAAGGAAATCTTCCGTTGTTACCAGGTCTGAGGCTGGTCCAGCATGGTGTTGTCCGCACTGCTGCCTCACAGCTCCAGGGATCTGGGTTCAACTCCTGTCTTGGGTCATTGTCTGTATGGTTTTTTGCATTTTCTCCCCATGTCAGAGTGGGTTCCCTCTGGATGTTCCAGTTTCCTCCCACAGCCAAAGATACATGGGTTAGGAGGATTGGCCGTGCTAAATTGCCCCTTAGTGTTCTGGGATATGTAGGTTAGAGGATTAGTGGGATAAATGTGATGTTATGGAGTAAAGCCTAAGTGGGATTGTTGTCGGTGCAGACTTGATGGGCCAAATGGTCTGTTTCTGCACTGTAGGGTTTCTACCGTTGCTTACATGTGACTCCAGATCCAGAGTAATGTGGTTGATTCTTAAATGCCCTCTGAAATGGCTGAGCAATTCACTCAGGTCGGGGGAAATTAAGGATAGGGAACGAGTCCTGGCCTTGCCAATGATGTCACATGCCATTAAGGAATAAAGAAAAATAATTCATGCAATTCTTATAATATTTTAAGAGGTACTCTTACATTTTTTTGGAAAGCATGTAATTTTACAAGATTTGTGGGATTTTCAATGCACAAAGTGCGAATGAAAGGGCTTTAAAGCAATGCAAGGATGAAAACAAATTAATGGTAGCTTAAAATTTAAATCCACAATGTCAACAAACAGTCTAATCCAACTTTGCAAAAGCACTCAAATTTAGCTTTTCAACTGAGCAGTTTCTATTTTCTGAATAGCTTTCAGAATCCTTTCATGTGTTAAGTTGAAGCAACTTTTCAAAGATATGCACCTTTGACTTAGTTACACTCTAAAGGACCTCACACATCCAAGGGCTTCTCATTCTTCTGAGAATAATCAATGGAGAGACACATCTTGCCTTACAATTTGATTAAGTGAGGGGAAATTATTCGGTTCAAGCTGCACATTCAGATGACCTTTTTTGTAAGTGCTGAAAACAAATCATTTATTTTAAAAGTTGCTCACAAACTCTCAAAAACAGTTCAGTTCAATTTTCTTGTAACACGAAGTTTTTTTATTCGAGAGATTGTGTACCACAAAGCTTTCCAATTCGAATAGAGAAAAAAAAATTAACAGATTCCAGAAAAGGATAGACAATCAAACATGTCCAATGCAATAAAGGATGTCCAGAACAGAAATCCTTTGTTTTCTTAGATGATGTTGTTCACGTGAAGGCAGGATGAGTACGTAAGATGGAAGCCTTCTTACACATACTTACTGTCCTGACAGTAAACATTTCTCCTTCTGATTAGCCAGCATGAATATGATATAAACTGTGCTCAACTAGAATCAAAAAGGAATCGGCATGGATGTGGGTTAAACTGATGAGAATTGGTTTCTTAAACTGAACTATTACTGCAGTTTTCTGGTTGTGCATACATCTATTCACTTATAGATTTACATTAATAAAGTAACATATGAAATTTACATGGCAGCAGGCCATTACTAAAGGTTTAATCACACAGCCACAGCACTTACTGACAGGCATTACCATGCATTAGGCATTTGGGTCACTCCAAAGAAAAGTGTATTACGTTAATGATTCACTGAAGATAAATACAGCAAGCTATTAACACTGTTTACAAGTCATTCTAATATTTACTTATATCATTACTTGCTCATCCACAGGTCTTATCTTTTATTTATTCAAACAGGATCTTACAGTCTTGCTGATAATTAATCAGATAAATTAGGCCTTTTTTGATCTCACTGTGCTGCGAAAGTTTAATGCCATATATTAAGTGTAATGTTTTGAAGATGTCCCTTCATCAGTTAATTGTGACCTTTGGATTTCTAACAAACATATGGCCTCATTTCTAACGCAAGGAACAGCAGCTGCTTTGAGGCTGCACTCATTTTCTGCTACAAAGTACCCGACAAGCTACAATGATAGCAGATCTTGCAAAACCTGTACAGAGACAGAGACGATTTGCTGCAATTTGACCATATTTCCTCTTGGAGCAATTACTAGAGTTTGTACCCACAGTTACCTTCTGGTGAAAGAATAAAATAGCTTAGATTTATATAATGTACTCCAAAGCATTTTGCAGCCAATGTAGTACAGTTCTTTTGAATTGTATTCACTACTGCAACTAGGAAATGTGATAGTTAATTTGCACACAAGATCTCATAAGCAGCAATGAGCTAATACATAAAGTAGATGCAGGAATAGGCTATTTGGCCCTTTCAGCCTGCTCCACCATTCAACATGACCAAGGCTGATCATCAAATTCAATATCCTGATTCCGCCCCACCCACCATCCTCCCATAACCCTTGAGCCCCAAGAGCTATATCTAATTTCTTCTTGAAATCAGACAACATTTTGGCCTGAACTACATTCTATGGTAGTAAATTCCACAGATTCACCAGTCTCTGGATGAAGAAATTTCTCCTCATCCCAATCCCAAAAGGTTTATCCCTTACCCTCAAACTATGACCATTAGTTCTGGATTCCCTTACCATTGGGAACATTCTGAATCTATCCTGCCTAATCCTGTTAGAATTTTATAAGTTTCTACGAGACCCTTCTCACTCTTCTAATCTAAATTCAATGAATACAGTTCTAACCAACTTCGTCTCTCCTCATGTGACAGACCTGCTATCCCAGAAATCAACTTGGTAAACTTTCACAAGGACATCAGATAAGAACACCAGAATGTGTACAGTACTTCAAGAATGACAGGAAGGTGGGCCTGAGTAAGATGCTGTGTTAACAAGTTGGTGCAAACTCAATCGGTTGAACGGCCTCCTTCTGCACTATAGGGATTCTATGACCAAATATTCGGATTATTTTTAAAAAGTCATCTTGGTTGTGGGATAAATATTGCCTAAGACACTATAGAGAACTTCCCCACTGGCTTTTAAATACTGCCACGGAATCTTTCACATCCACCCGAAGTTGGATGATCTTCTGAAAGATGGCGCCTCTGATGGTGCAACAGCCCCTTAGCACTGTACTGAGGTGTCAACTTAGATTGTATGCTCAAGTCTCTGGAGGGAGTCTAAAACAATCTCACTGCAGGAAGAACTGGCTGCTGCATTTTGGCCACGCCAGATCTTCAAAATATAAAACCCATATTTAGGGGTCCAATATTTAAAAATAAAACCTATTCCCAAGAATGGGCATTTAAAAGAGTTAAACCAGCATGAATTTCTCAATTCTGTTCAACTGTTGAGAGATTTCTCACATATGCACTATAGGTTAAAATTTTTTTTAATAGTATATTGCAATTCTGTATCTAAAAAGGTTTGTTTGATAATTTTTGTTCTTTAGAGATTTAGAGGACATAGTCAGATAACTTGAATTAAATTACAATGCTCATTTCAAAAGTTGCCTTACATTTCACTTATTATCCAATTGTGTAGGTGGTAGAATTCTGGATATTAAAAGTTAAATTCAATTCATGTTAAACAAAACTGAATACAATTAAAACAAAGGAAATAAAGCTGTGATTAAAGTATTACTTTATCAATTTTAATTAGGAGATTAATAAAGCACAGGATGAATAATGAGTGAGTGCTACAATGGTTAGGACTGCTGTCTCTCAGTTCAAGGGACCCTTCTTCAAGCCTGGCCTTGGATGACCTTGCATGCTTTCTATGTCTAAGTGGGTTTATTCCAGGTACTCTGATTTCACCATCCCCGCCACCCCCCAATGATGTGGCTTAGTGATGCTAAATTGCCCTTTAATGTCCAAGGTATGTAAGTTACATGGATTAGCCATGTTAATTGTGTGAGGTTGCAGGGGATAGGATGAGGCTTTGGGTAAGGTAAGTATCGCAGAGTTGGTGCAGATTCGGTGAGCTCTTCTGAATCTGTGTTTCTATGAAACTGGTATAATGAAGCATGCCAATTAACAACAACATTCTTTGATTCAATAATTAGATTTGTGGAATAGGTACAGCACTGAAGCTGGCCATTCAGCCCACTGTGTCTGTGCCAGCTGTCTAACAGTAACCAGCCCCTCTCACTCATCTTTTCACAGTTGTCCTGCAAACCTTCTCTCTTCAGATAATGATTTAAATCCCTTTCAAAAGCCAGGATTGAATCTGCCTCACTGACCTCAAGCAGTGCATTCTAGATCTTAACAAGTAACAAGAGTGCTTACTCTATGGCTGACTCTTATCTACATACGGATCATATCCTTCCTAAAATATGGTGCCCAGAATTGGACACTAAACTCCACTGGAGGTCAAACCAATCTTTTCTTAAAAATTCATCGTAACTTCTTTGTTTTTGTACTCTGTCTTTATTGATAAGGAACCTGATTGCCTTATTATCTGCTTTCTTAGCCTGTCCTGCCACCTCCAGTCCACCCATTCTTCCAGCTACGTCCACTTGAAGGCTATCATTATTCTCACAGACACAATACTTTGAAGTTTTACATCATCTGCATCTTTCAAAATTGCGCCCACACACCCAAGTCTAGATCATTAACATAGATCAAGAAAAAAAGTGGTCCTAGCACAGACCCCTGAGGAACCCTATTGCATAGATTTTTTCAGCCCAACAAAACAACCACTCACCACTACTCCCCATTTCCTGTCACTCAGGCAGCTTCATATCCATGCTGCCATCGTCTCTTTTATTCCACTGGCTTCAACTTTACTGATAAGTCCTGTTAGTGGCACTTTATCAAATGGGAGCCTATGCCCTCAACAACATTACCTTCATTAACCGTGTCTGTCACTTCATCAAAAAAATTCAATCAAGTTAAATACAAATTTGCCTATCACTAATCAGTGCTGTGTTCCTATAATTAAGCTACATTTAGCTGAGTGATTGTTAATTTTGTTCTGGATTACCATTAAGTATGCCCACCCCCAACAAGGTAAATCCAACTGTCCTGCAGCTACAAGGTTTGCACCTACATCTTTGAGCCTTTGGCTGGTTTTCAATAGATCATTCCCAACTTTTAATGCATGTTCGACTGAAAAAAATCAATAGTAGTTGAAACTAGAACACACTGAACAGTGTCATACTGTGTCAACAAGCTTACAGCAATGCCCAACTCTCTTGAAGTTAAGTACGCAAGGCAAATCTCAGCACAAGGGCTTCAGTGATTCAGCCATTTCATTCATACTTGACTTCCCTAACCAATTGCTTAGTAAAATTAACTGAAGCTATGGGTGGACACCTTGAAAATTAAATTGCAATAAATCATTAGAGAGTTATCATTAAAAGGTAAAATGACATGGGCATTATATCCAAATTTAAAAAGCTACAAACATTCTAACCCTGATATCACTGAGCATCCAGTTGAGTATACATCATGTTTATTGTTATCTGTTTCTCTTTAGCTTTAACCCTTCTTGTTTGTGCTCCAATGATAACCCACCCCATTTAAAGACTTGTCATTCCATTATAAATTTAGTACTCCCCCGAGATAAGATTTCTCAATGGCTTTCTTTTCAGTTGTAATATAACTCTGCCTATAAACAGAATAGTACACATCTATTCAGCAATTATGTAAAACAAAAGCTCTTCACTTGGTTAACAGGGCCATTAGGATTTTGCAGGGCCAATTCCCAGAACAGTCCCATCTCAGTCAATGCCAAAATTTTTAAAATGATTGACAACTGACTTGCCTGCACACTGGTACTGTCACACAAAAATCATAAACATAATGTATAATATATACACTATCCATCTGTCTGTAACATTTTATTATTACAGATTTCTCATCTTCAGTTAGAAGCGTTGGTACACGTGTCCAGCAGTGTTGGTCTGTGGTCAGAATATTATTTCTAACATTAAGGGAAGCATTTTGCTTGCACAAAGTACTCTGATGAAGTGAGGGTACCAAGAATCAATGAGTCTTTCACAACCACTTGGCTGGAAATCCAGCAAAGGCTACTGAGTTACCAGCAAAATTCAGAGATTTTGTTGTGCAGGCAAATTAATTCAAAAGTGGCTTGTTTTTGTGTTAAATATTTGTGGACTCCAACACATCTTCCGTCAAAACATTTTCTCATCTTTTAGTCCACGTGAGTTTAGATACTTTGTGACGCTGAGGTTTTATATTTGGGATTGCTATTTACCAATCCCAAATATGTTGTTTTCTCCATCTGTCACAAAATACAAATGGCAATCATGTTCTTGGAAAGTTTCCAGAACCTTAACTGAGAAATAAGTGGTGACAAAACAGCATAAATGTCAAAAAGAGATAAGGCAATGGGAAGGACAATACAACAAATTATTGGATTTTGTTCAGGACGGGGAAAACATTCAAGACTTCTGATTTCAGAGTGTTATGTTTAAGTAAAACACACAGTTAATCACACTGTTCTCCGAAATCCTGCCGCCTTTCATGCCGGGGCAGGTGTGGGGTCTTGGAGTCCTGCTGATGGTGCACACCCTACCGTGGAGTTTCCTGGTGTTGAGGAATGCATTCAATGGGAAGTCTCGCTAGCAACAGCAGGTCCACAAGATCCCACTGCCAGCAGTGTGCCATTCCCATTACCACGAAACACGCCGCGCTTGGGGGGGGGGGGGGGGGGGGGGGGGGGGGGAATTCTCCCCATCAAGAAATAGATGATCACAGTTTCCTCCAATCATCCTGTGTACTAACATTTAAAATATCTAACACTTTGATCTGTATTTAAAGTAATACTTCCCTCAGAATATTAACCATCAATATATAATCCAGATATTTATACACACAAGTTCACAAATGAGACACAATGGTATTAATTCATGTCTTACAACCTATTTATGCAAAGAAACAGCTTAATAAAAGCAGTAAACAATAAGACAAGAAGCTTTATCCAGTCACTTCCTTGGGATTACCAGGCATCTTTGTATAATAAGTATTGAATATCAGGCACATTTAAAAAGCAGCAAAATTTACAATTCATGCTTGAATAATCTTTATGTGGAAACTATTCAAAAATCTAATACACATCTTGAAGCTAACACACTCCTCAAATTGAGCTTTCACAAGGTCACCATAAAGGGTTGCCTCTCATTATAAAATGGCACGCTTCCTTACAGGTGTTCTTAACTTTATTACATTTTCACAC
Source organism: Sphyrna mokarran (assembly GCA_024679065.1). Classification (NCBI taxonomy): domain Eukaryota; kingdom Metazoa; phylum Chordata; class Chondrichthyes; order Carcharhiniformes; family Carcharhinidae; genus Sphyrna; species Sphyrna mokarran. The sequence goes on along the minus strand of JAGIQG010000030.1, from coordinate 21,724,539 downwards.
CTTGTTAACTCACAGCAACTATTTAAACACAAACAGCTAGTAAAAGACTCCATTTCCTACCAATTTGCCTCCCCTTTTCATAGTACTTAGCCCAATTTGTGTTGTCTTTCAGGCCCACCCTGGCCTGTATAATTTTATTGCACCCTGGGAGATCATCATTAAAACAGGCCTCCAGTGCATAGGCTGAAATTGCCAAAAGAACATAAGCTCCACCCCAGTGTGCACCCAGCTCCTGTTATCATATCCCACTGAAAACAAATCAAACCCTAAAATATCCCTTGACAACCATCAACAAAACTAAGCCAAAATCTAGCATCCTGAAACAACTAGCTAATTCCTGGAGTATAAATCTCATACTGTGTTGTGCTTTTCTAAATACGTCAGTCTACACTCTCCTTCTTCTCCCACATAGGCAGCAGTTCACACTGAGGTAGTTTCATAATTGCTGGGACCTCTTGGGTACCTATAGCCCGGTGATCATTTTTCAGGTAGGAATTGGGAAAGTGCATTTTGTTTTGCTGCTCAACCATGAAGTACCAAGGAAGAACCCAAAATCCCAACCTCATTTGCTCTCTACACATGTACGTGCTTCCTAGCAAAGAGTTATTAGACAGCAATCAGGACTGGCAATTTGGGGGATTCCTTCCTTTCTGATGTTGAGGCCATACAATCAATTCCAGCACATAACGAAACAGCCACTGGCAGCCCAACTGAGATCATTCAAGCAAAGGCCAGGGATCCAAACCTGCGACTTTCTGATCTGCATAGCTCACTACGATAGCAGACAGTGCATTTGACACTTAACCACTTTCCACATTGCTAGCTTAAGACAAGACCATTCAAAATGTTATCCAACAGACAACACAGGTCCTCAAAATTCTGGAAAACCAATGGTTGAAGCACCATATATATTGTACTATTCAATGGTCTGGCAAGTGGCTTGGAAATGTTATTCCTAGCAACATTGCCCAATTCAGAATCACAGAATCCCCAGTGCAGAAGAAGCCATTCAGTCCATTGAGTCTGCATTTGACTCTGACAGAGGCCCTTATCCAGGCCTACTACCCCCCCCATCACGAACACTCCATTCATTTTCCATAGATAATCCACCTAACTGACAAACCTTGAGGCACAAAGGGCGAATTTAGCATGGCCACACATGTGGGAAGTATGAGAAGAAATCAGGGCAGCCAGAAGAAACCCATGCAGACATGGGGAGAATGTGCAAACTCTACAGAGTCACCCAAGACCAGAATTGAATCTCAAATTGAGGGGCAGCGGTGCAAACCATTGTCACCTTGGTAATTTAATGCCACGTAGCAACATACCAAAATCTGCAAATTAACGAAAAGATTGGTTACCTCTGGTCTAAATGGTAGATATGAAAGAACACAGTAGAATTAGCTGTATAAGAATGTGGCAAGTTAATGCACAAGATAATTGCCGCTTCCCTAAGAAATGAATCATAAAATCAGTGTTAACACAAAGGGAACCTCTCATGATTGCACAAGACATCTTTAAATAGAGTGAAGCTCTTTAATATAAAATTAACACAATCCACTCTGCTCAAACCCAGTGCAAGAATCACTTTATAGATTTTTCCCTGTTGGAAATGTTAATTTGGTTTGAATATAACGTTTTTATACTACCACCAATCTCAATCCAAGTTTGCTGCTTTAGTTGCGCAGAGTCCATTAGCCAGATTACCTGATTCCCTCCAAAATATCACATGCCTACTTTGTCCTCATTACCTCAGGCTTCCACTTCGATTTGATCCAATACTCTTCCAAGCTGTATCCTACCAAAATTTCCAACACACACACACAACTTGAATGTCCAAAGCTTACATCTTGATTGAGGTAAGACTCCTCTTCTGACAAACTTTTAGAGTTAATAGAAGAGTTTAATTTTTTGTTTGCAAATTGCACAGGCATGTGAATTTGATTTGACTTATTGTCACGTACTGGATAATGAAAAGTATTGTTTCTTATGCACAGTACAAGCAAAACACACTGTTCATAAAGTCCGTAGGGGAAAAGAGAAAGGACAGTATATGGAATATAGTGTTGCAGTTACAGATAGAGTGAAAAGAAAGGTCTGCTTAATATATCATAGGACCATTCAAAAACCTGGTGACAGCAGGGAAGAAGCTGTTCTCTAATCTGTTGATACTCATTTCCAGAATTTTGTATCTTTTTCCCCCAATGGAAGAGATTATATTACCAGAAGTAAAAATAATGGCCACCCATCCTGGACGGGTTTTCTGGGCCTGTCCTGCTGAAGTTGATGGTTATTTGCATTGTGACCCTGGAGGTGGGATCCTGCCTAAACTCTGAATTATTATTGGGGTGACACAGTGATTAGCACTGCTACCCCAGAGCGCCAGCGACCCGGATTCAATTTCCACCTTGGGTGACTGTCTGAGTGCACATTCTCCCCATGCTTGTGTGGGTTTCCTCCAGGTGCTCTGGTTTCCTCCCACAGTCCAAAACTGTTAGGTGGATTGACCATGGTAAATTGTTCCTCAGGTGTTAAGTCGATTAGCAAGGTAAATGTGTGGGTTTACAGGGATAGGGCCTGGGTGGGATTGTCAGTGCCAGCTCAACAGGCCAAATGGCCTCCTTTTGCACTGTAGGGATTCTATGATTCCACAAAAAGTAGAGAAATCAAAAATCACTTCACTATAACTAAACGTATTTGTGAAGTTTCTTCATGATTTGTATCATATCTTAGCCTTTTGGCTAAGATCAAGCTCAAGATGGGATGCAATTCCTTGTCAGCTTGGATCTAGTTTGTCTCTCTTGTGGGGACCATAAATTGGATTCAATTTGAATTTGGTTTTTGGAGCAAGCAAGGACATTCAGGTCTGCCCTGTTCACTCTGAGCATTAGTTTTGCAACTTTAAGAATGGTGTAAAAATCTTGCAAAAAAAGATTTGTATTAACCAGACTATTCTTTAAGCATGTTTACAAACCTTAATATATCTTTTTGAATGAGTTTAATTTGGAATTAAGTTTACCATCATGAAGCAACTTTACCATGATTTGGACACAAGCACGCAAATTTATACGTGTGCGTATGCATAGATCAGTACTCATTCATCACTAGCCAAGTGCTAAATGGCATAGGCTGCCAGCCTTCCAAATTTTTTCAATCATTCCAATGCTCATTACTCAGCTGAATTAATCCTGTCCAGTCCAGGGTGGGTAATTTAACAATCCACAAATCAAAATGTCTAAACATCTCGGACTTCATGATAAAGTGTTCCATTTTTTCCAGGTAACACAATGAAGAAATATTAAAGAAAATACTGTAAGACAGTTTTAAATAACAAAAACAAAGATTTATTTTTCACACTGTACAGTTTGCAGTCTGTAGTACTATTTCTTATCACCAGGTGTTCCATGGGAATCTTTTTTGAAACAACTTAAAACGACGGAAGCTAATTTCAAATGTCAAAAACTGCCCAATGGTTTTCTTTCGCTTTCATTTTCTCTACACAGCTATTTGCAGTCTAATTTATGCACCAGCAAATTTTAAACAATGTCACTTGTTCCTGGGGTTCCAATTAATAATACAAGAACTTCATGTATTCTGATTCAGTTGCAGTGAGCATCCTCTAAAGGTCCATAATACATTAGTGATTATGGCCCTTACAAAACTTGAATTTTCTTAGCATTGTTTCAAGTCTGGACTGATTAAAACTTTACAAAGTGACGTGGGCTGCAAAAAGGGTCACATTTATAAATCGTCACTGTCTGCCAGAGCAGAGACAGAACTTTATCTCAGTTCACAGGGAAGAGATAAAATCCTGGGGTCCTGGAGGTCAAAAGGCAGTGACTGGGACAAGTGCCTTAAGCAAACCATTCTCATCTAGCCTCCAGTTGGAATTTTGTGACAAGGCTGAGAAAATAAACTGATTTGGTGCATGATAAACCAGCTTAAATGTTGAAAATAACAGAGGCTTGTACTCAATAAATCATTTATTCTCAGTTAAATTTAACAACCCAATTAATTGCAGAAATAAAATGCTACAAAAAAAATGAAAACCCATTTTCAATAAAGAAACAGTAAACACAAATGCCCGAATTCAACAGCATGCTGCCAAATTCCGGTGACTTGTTTGAGTGAAAGATTAATACAATAAAGATGATCTTTCTGGGGCTGTAAACTTCGTGAGATAAAAGGGTGTGGAACAAATAATAGGTTTTTAAAAATACTTTGTTGTTTGCTTTACAGCTCCATCTATTTTTTTTAATGCTTTACTCTGATGGAAAACTTTACACAAATCAGTCTCTGTACTGCAGAAGTAGTTATTACAGTTAATAACTTTATCCTCTAAACACATTCTACAAAACACTGGCAGACAGGCTGGTCCAGCTGAACTGTAACTCTTGATATTCTTTTTGTTTTTAAGATTAGGGAACTTTTAATCTTATAGTATACTAGAATATTGTTTGAATAATAAAGGAAGAGATATCGATCAGAAAGTGTTCTTGTTATCTACATAATGTAGAATCAGAAAGCTATAATATTAAATAGGGGGAAAATTGGACCAAAGAAGGCAGACATTATACAAAATTAGTGTCGCTACAAAGTTACATTTACTTTGGTTTGCGGCGATTGGTCTAACAGCCAAAGTAGCTATTTCAGGAAGATTAAATAACATGCAAAACACTGGAACAGGAACAGAATCCAATCAATAATCAGGTTTTGTTCTAATCTCTTGGCTCATTGTCCTGGACAGCTTTTTGCCTGGTTAAATGGTCAGCTGCCAGCCACCTGCTATGGCTGGAACGGCCACAGATGGTCAGTTGTCCAGTTAGTAGTTAAGAATGTGCTGTTGTTCCCACATCACATGGGGATTGAGGCCCTTGACAGGGATCCGTGAATCTAAGCTCATCACCAAGCAACAGTCAAGGGCCACAGCCAAACAGTGACTGAGGTCAGACCTAATAATTCTACAATGACTTACATTTATAGATCATTCAAACCAAGAATTTCAAATGCAATAACATTCAGGTATTAATGTTTCTTTTCTTCGCTGACAGATCATGCTACTTAAGTCAAAAGAATTGCAGTTCCGATTGTATACTAAAAATATTCAAAGCTCTTTACTGGGCAAAACTACAAAGTCTTTCTCAAGCTTACAAATAGACAAAAATCTGAATTCAACACAATTATAATTATATACTAATATCCATCAATAAGCACACATTAAAGTAATCTGGAACAGAGCTAGAGTTTACCTCGATCACATCAAGTCTAGAACTTCACAGTGGCATGTGAAAAACTTTACCACATATGCACAGAAACCAACTTGTACATTTGGTGCAACATGCCCTGTGCACAAAGCTGGCAAAAAACCTTAGTTCTGATTTAGCACAATTTGATTAAAGCTTGTAATGGCTACGTGACACTACAGGAGCCAGATTTCAGAACGTTTCAGGTGGCCTGGGAACAAAAATGCAGAACAACTGCGCTGAAGGATTGTGTTGACAGAGAAGGTTGTGTAAATAATTCACAACACAAAAAAACTCTCGGGAAGGACTGACGTGTAAATGATACCATGCGGATACAAAAGCCAAGTCACATTACTTTTGCAGAGCTAAATTCAGAAAAGTAATTTTAAATTATTTCTGCAGCAACATTAAAATGATGTAATGAATGAGAAGGTATAAGTGCTGAACAGTGTTATTTGCAGATGAACGTTTGCTGTTTGTAAAATGATAAGTTCTTGTCCCAGACTAAAGACTAAACAGATTCAAATCCTTCTACTTTTAATTAAGGCAATGGACAAAAGAAATTAAATAAACTGTTCAAACTGATTAGCAAATCCAATTAGACTTATTCTGAAAAGCTAGTCCAGCATACAAAAATTTGCACTTTTATTAGTTACAGTAGTAGCACTCACTGCATTGTGAATAAAATTTGTTTATACCATCACAAAGGTAGATGTGACTTGCATACTAAGTTTCATTTACTTAGACATTTCAGTGAAGGTTTTTTTTCTTATTTCTGATCATTTGCTGAATATAATTTTAAGTTTATCCTGTGTCGAGCAACTTGTTTGTTGTTTAAAAAACTTTACTGTGGAGTTGATCTAGAGGGAAAATTAAATTTCACCCCTTCCTGACCCTTGGGGATTTCCAGCACAACTGAAACCCACTAAGTATACAATGAAAGAAAATGTACTTATTAACTGGATAATGGGGTGTGCCTGCTGAAGCAAAAAGGTTAAAGAACCTCCAGTAGTAAGCATAAAACACAAGCAGAGCAAATAGTCCCAAACAGATTGGGTTATCACTAAAAAGCTTTAAGAAATCCATGTTTTCACCCAGGCAAAAAGCATTTTAAAAAGTAAATGGGAGAAACTTAGATTTGGGGAGTTAAAAGTATCATCACTGAAACTTCTGCAGGTAAAATCCGCAAATTAAGATTGCGTGAAATATCTGAACATCACGTACCTAGCCCACTGATGACGTAATGGGAATCTTGCATGCCGAGTCCAATTGGTCCAGTTTCTTGATGACTTTCTTCCCGGTAGAACAATCTATATCCCTGGATGTGCACACTATTCTCCTCCGCTTGCTTCCAGCTCACTGCAATTGTTGTGCAGTTCAATGGCTCCAATCGAAGCTCCGGGGCCAAGGGGACTATGGAAATTGGAGATTGAAAACATTTACATCCTGTTCAAATTCAAGTTTCTTTAAGCTGCATCAAGATGATCAAATGGGATTCTTTATTATTTTCTTAAATATAGTTGAAGCATTGCAAGTTATTTCTATAAACTTGGAATGAGACAATAATCGCAACACAAACTCCTCTGTAAATAAAAACCTCAGGAGTATCACAGCATTTACATCTGTGCTTGTTAGCAGTGCTAACTCTCAGCGCCAGGGACTGGGGTTCAATTCTGGCCTGTGTGGAGTTTGCACACTCTCCCCATGTCTGCGTGGGTTTCCTCCAGATGCTCTGGTCTCCCCCCACAGTCCAAAGATGTCAGGTTGGGTGAATTGGCCATGCTAAATTGCCTCTTAGTGATTAGCAGAGTAAATATATGCGGTTACGGAGATGTGGCCTGGGATTGTTTTTCAGTGCAGACCCAATGGGCCAAATGGCCTCCTTCTGCACTGTAGGGGTTCTATGATTACATGCAAGTCTAAAAGTTATTGCTAATACCTTATTTTGTCACTGTAAAAGATTTACTGTCCCCGGACCACATCCCCAAAACTAAAAAAAACTTGTCACAGGTTTCAAAACTAAAGGGAAGTCTGAAAACAAATTGTTGTCAAATCCATGAAGCACTTCCATTGCTCGTACTTTGGAAAAATTGAAGTTCAGTTGCAACTTATACTGGGCCTTAATATCTCAGTCAATGAAGGCACGTCTGCGAAGAATTCAAGTGATATCTTATAGCTTCCAGTTGAGGATTCTCAACAGGCAAAATTGGTCCAATGCATAAACATTCAAATTGGTAACCCAAATTTCAGGCTTTTTGCGCATGTACATATTTTAAAAAAGACACACTGCTTTGAGGTCATACTTTCCAGGCAGGTCAAGATTTGTGTTGAGAAAATCTCAAAAACATAGCAGCGCTTTAGGACGGGAAATCCAGGGATGACAGACAGAAGGCTACTAGAAGCAAAGACAAAAATCACAAGAGTAGCAGAAGTGAGAATGAGATTTTTCCAAGTCTTACTTTTCTTCTTTTAAGGGAAGGAATGCTGTCTACCCTGCTGCTTACTCCCCTAATCTGATGAAAACAACAGGCCTGGAGCCCCACAGGGATATGTCCTGTTCTGAGCCTGACAGCTCCAAGATTGATGGTTTAAGATAGCAGGCACCAGAATGAAATACTGGCGCTTCGACTGTTTATTTGGATGTATCAGCAAACATAAACACACCATCCCTTTGTCTGTGCCCAAACTGAATTATTCTTGAACGGATACCATTTAATAAAATCAAAGGTAAATATGAGATATTTTCTCCTCCCACAGCAGAATCAGCTCCTATCAGACACTGACTCATCTTTGCCATTGGGGCAAGCAGACCCATTGCAAACAGTCATGATCCATTGATTTGGGGCCCATTCTGATGTTACCGGCACAAGGGTAAAGGTTATTAGGGTAACAGCAGCAACATCTTAACAAGATTATTGCAACAATCTCTTATGGACAACAGGCAGATCACCATATGCTCTCTGCCCGAGGATGGAAGTTTTAATTTTCCTCCTTCCAAATCATAACAGCTTCATTTTGCTCTTCAGTTATAATAAGAGCATGCACAAAACTAATCCTCGATTAAGAGCCTCAAATAGTTACTTCAAATCTCACGCTTTGACAATTGAGAGGAAAAAAAAGTCCATGACGATCCATCCTCAGCATGACAGAATCCACCGTTCTGCGTCATTTTAAAATGGAAAAATTGTAATCATGGGTCTTTCAGCTGCATTGCTGTGATAGAATTAATTTCAGGAGACATGGCCCAACTTGCAACATTTTTACGCAGCACCTTGTGCATGCTGCCTAAAAAAAACATTTATAATAAAACTGTTCCGCGGATCATCACGCACAATAATTCCAATGCCAGCTCTCTCTATGGAAAGGAGTAAAATAGAAGTATTAACATGCATCTGCAGTACCCACTGTGCCTTTAGATTGCACAGCCAGCACGCAATTTCAATTTTAAGGCTCTAATTTTTATCTCAGGGATTTTATTTTTGGGCAGGACACTGCTGGTGTATTGAAACTCCCAGGTCTCATTAGCATATAGGAGGTAGCACTCCTACTTGGACCTGGCAAGATGACCAACAGACTTCACTAGGTAGGAGGCCACTGTCAGGGCCCCGAGGGAATAGTCTCTGGCATTAAGGTAATTGGAGAGAGGAGATCTGGAGAAGATCAGTGGAGGGGGAAGGGAAGCCAGAGTAACAAGATTTAACTTTTTAAAATTACTTATGGAGCTTTATTTTACCTGCAAGTGCTCATGGGCAGACTTCTAAGGTTTGATTCTCCTTTACTGCATTGGATCGGGGAGGGGTATTTTTAGATGCATGTGCTAATGATTATTTACATACAGCCCAACAAATTAAGTTAGTCATAGGAAAATGAAATTCAGGCCTCCCACAAATCAATTTTTCAGTATCTGATTTCTAACCTCCGTCTGACTGAGTGACTACAAGCCGTCTGACATAAAAGCAAAATTCTGCAGATGCTGGAATCTGATGACCCTCCATCAGGGCTTCGAGAGGAGGGTCATCCAGACTCGATTCTTTCTCCGCAGATGCTGTCAAACCTGGTTTCCCAGCTATTTGACCTGGCTTCATTCAGGTGGGAGAGCCTTTGGCTCTCAGCAAGGCAATGCTGTAACATCACAATGCTGCCTCGCACTTCTTTGTGTAAAGGTAAATTAAACCAACAGAACAGAAGTTGCTTTTGGGGAAGGATGGTCCCCAGCAGACACTGCATGCTGATACAAGCTGAATGAAGTGAATTTTCCCCACAAAAATAGAGTACGGGTGAGGTTAAGACGAAAATTAGTTTAATGGTTTGGAATTGGAAGTTGAGCTGAACATGCAATGCTTCACCATGTACAGGGTTACACAAGCTGGATTGTAATACTTAGTTTGCCGCAGGTTGGCATTAAAGCAGGGTCCAGGTTTCCAGCTTGATCAGTGCTTTGCAGCAAGGGCATGCACAAAATCCAACTAGTGATAATGGCTAGCAGTCAGGAGATGACAACCTGACCTTTACTCACCTTGGCCCAGGTGCACGATGGCAACTTTACTTATCCTTGTTGGAACCTTGATCAAATCAGGTAACACTCACCATGAATGAAAACTGCAGCCCACTTTAGTTAGATTTTACCATCACTAATTGAGCCAAAGAAACTCTTTATGTAATGATAAAAACTAAATGGATTGCACAGCATTGCAAATTATACCGTTCTTCACATCACTAATAGAAAAGCCTACATCTGGTGGGACCATAAAGCACTCAGGTTCTGGTCTTCTGCTAAATGCTATTCCATGATCATCCTGGATTGAAAAGATGACCTGACTTCTTTTCTGCAAATTATCTTAAAACATCTGTAGAACATCTCCAACATTCTGACTTCCAACCAATGAAAGGAACACATGGACATGCCTACCATGCCAGGGTTGAGCTTCCCTATCACACCCTCCACCATATCCCCCATCCTCCCTTGTCCTTCTCAATCCACCTGAACCAAACATTCACTATCTCCCCAATGCACTTGCCTGGTTCCATTCTTGTTCATCCAGTCACAGTTGAAGAATTGGTGGCAAAGTAAATGAATGCAAAACTGACCAGTGCTTTGCGAATTCTGCAAAGGAGTCTTAGAATTTTTGCAAAATTCTTTTTGCAGCAAAGAAACAATACTTCCCAAAAGCAAAACTAAAGACTCAAAAGGCTTAGGCGTGCTGCTTTTCATTGGTCTATTAAATGTGATACACTTGTCGCCTTAACTCCACAATAATATTTTAACTAGGTATCTAATTTGATTATCAAGCCTGAACAAATGCTCACTGCAGTGGATGTCAACATTCCAGTTCTAAGCTTGCATGATTGTTGAATAGCTACACAGACCCTGTGGTCAATCACAACAACAGATCATAAAAGATGCAGAATGTGCCCTGGCCAGGATGAGTCTTTTCTGGTCAGTTTCTGTAATTTCACTGTGTGAAGATCAACATTGAACAAGACTGCACATTACCTTTTACACTCGTGGCTTTTGGGGTTCTGTGGGAAGTCCAGATTGAAGATTCTCCCCATCCCACCCTGGTTGCTGCAGAAATTCGTACAAGGTAAGTGCTGTCAGGCTCCACATCTTCAAGTAGGTGTTCGGAAATGGTCCCTGGAAGCTCCACGAGGTGGACAGCACTCTCTGTACTTTTACGGTAGTAAATACGATATGCAATAATACGCCCTCTCCGGAATTTGGCTGGAATGGGGAGCCATGAGATGAGGATGTTGGTTGGGCTGCGACTGGTCAAGCTGATTTCTGGCACTCTCAAAGGGACTATGTTAGGATTGAAAAAAAAGAAACAACATATAAATTTAATCTATCTGATCTTATTCCCAGCAATACCAAGTTTAACAGCAAGGGGGCATTAATTTCTCATAGGAAACACTATCTTATGCCATAGAAACTCAACATAAATCAATGAGGGCAGCTCGGTGACACAGCGGTTAGTACTGCTGCTTCACAATGCCAGGGAGCTGGATTCAATTCTGATCTAGGTAGCTGTCTGTCAGGGGTTTGCACATTCTACTCATGTCTGCATAGGTTTCCTCTGGTTGCCTCCCACAGTCCAAAGATGTGCGGGTTAGGTTGATTGGCCAAGCTAAATTGCCCCTAGTGTCAGAGGGGCTAGCAGGATAAATATATGGAGTTACAGGAATAGGGCCTGGGTAGAACTGTTGTTTGTGCAGGCTCGATGGGCCGAATGGCCTCTTTCTGCATTGTAGCGATTCTACAACTCTAAATACTGCCAAGTTAAACATACCACTATGGATGGCACACAGTTCAATGCTTGGCTTCTAAAATTGTTTCTCCGTTTTGTACAAACGGTTATATTTTACAAAGAATTCAATGCCCAGAATGCAAGTCATCATATACAATGAAGGGGAGTTTTAAAGGTTTACACTCCAATTATAGTGGACAGTCCAGGAGATTTACTAAGTTTGAACTAGAAACTAATAATTCACGCATTGTGTAATTACCAGACAGCTGGTGCATGTATTTAACAGCTGGTTTCAGAAAACCGGAGAAAAACTGATTGGGAGCTATAAAAATAACATTTTTCCCAGCCGTAGGTAGAAATAGATGAGTATCATGAAACAGATTTGAGTAGATATGAGGAGAGAGAGAGAAAGCGAGGAAAAGGCAATTGGTGACTTAGATGAAATATAAAAAGCAAACACCTTTTGTACAACATTCAAGTACTATTGGTGATTTATGTTGCATGAATGGAGTTGTAATTATACTGAAAAGCAGAAATTTGTTGCAGATGAGTTAAAAGAAGTCTTTAGGCTCATTCCAAGATAATAAAAAACTAAAGTTAATCCTGATTTATTTTTAAAATAAATTCTTCCAGGGGCTCAGAGGAGAAATAAACCATGGGTCAAACTTTGTTGGACAAACCTCACGTGCCATTTTTTAATACACATTTTTTTGGGGTAAACAGTAGCCAATGTCAAAACGCGCTACTTCAGAATAATTTGCCGTACGTACCATCTTCCAATGTGTGCTGAATAACGTGCTCTGACATTCGACTGGCTCCCATAGGCATGTACGCTACAATATAAAACGTGTAATTGCTGGCTGGTTCCAAGTCATCAATAATGTACCGGGTTGTGTCATTCCCAATAACCACTTGATATTCTTCATTATTTAAACCTGGAGAAAAGAAAAATCCCCTCTCAATTTGTGAGCCTGAAATAATTAACCTCGGCAGCACTATTACGTTGCACTTCTTTACAGGTTAGCATGCAACAGAAAAATAACATTCAAAATCTGAACATCCCTTAAAATGACAAACTAATGCTATAATTTTGCAGAAAATAAACCTTTTCTCTTTTTATGGCAATGGGGTCACAATATTCATGTTAAGTAATGATCTCCCCATAATCAGTTTCACCAGTACTTTGCCTCTTGAAGCAAAACACTGCATTTTAAATCACAGCCAAAAGCAAAATTATTCCCAATTACATTTTCCCACATTCATGAATAAGCTTGATAGCCGCTTAATTTGCAAAACCTAAGAGGCCCATACACAAGTAGTAATTACTGGCTAATAACGCATTTCAAAAGTCCTGATTTCTGACCTAGAAAACAAAATCCTTGAAGGAAAATTAAAGAGTCTTGTAACCCTGCTGAATACTCCAACAGAACTCACGCTGGGGCTTAATGAAATAACTATAATGGAACACAAAGCAACCATTCGACTGCAATCTGCACTCCATAGCCAACACTAATGCCTTCAGAAAACTGGTGGTGCTGCCTCAACACACTTCACCACACACTTTAATTACACCTTCACGCATTTCTATACTCTCTGTTCTATGAACTCATAATAAACACCTTTCCCTTGAGAAGGTAAACCTTCTACCCAATTTTAATCATCTCAGCAGATCACATTGTTTGTACAGAGAAGGCTGCTATTCCCATTTCATTAGAGAGGCTATTCTCTCCTTGTGACCTCTGCTCAGCAACAGAATATTAACAACAGATGGTCAACTTCTCACATTCCAATTAGACATTGGGAATGGATAACGTCCGAGCCCAAACAACAAAAAATGTGAAGAGGATGATATGTACAGATCAGGTTTAAAACAAGCAACCTAATTTACATTTAAACAGATGCTTCATCTGAAGTTCCAGTAAAGATGCACCTCATAGGATTACTGCAGCAAACAAGTCTTTATTACCTGGAGGACAGCTTTAAAATGAACACTTCTAGCCATCTACTGGCTGAAAGAGAAAACATACTTCAGCAACCCAAGCTCGAAGTGTAAGAATAAAATTCATGGCTCACCTTCTGCTTTCATGTAATGGACCGAGTATGCGATTACTTTATCAGAATTGTACATGGGCCTTTCCCAGGACAGAAGAATCCCTGAACTCGACACAGTTTCTGCCTGGATATTTCTAGGTGCACTGGGCCTGTCCTCGGACATAATAACAATCAGTCTGGCCACCGAAAGAACAGATCCTTGTTGGTTTTCGGCCACACACTGATAAATGGCATCATCTTCAGGAATGATCTGGTTTATCACCAATTTGCTTTAAAAAAAAAAATAAGTTGGTTGATTACCAGAATTTTTGAGCATATAGCTACTTAACAATAAATGCAGTAACATCTGGCATAAGCAAAACTTAAGGGAGCTATACTTTGCATATTTAATAAATGAAAATATTTACACTCAAGTTATAACAATATGATCAAGTTAACTAGAAGTGTCCAGAGTCTGCTTATTAAGCAAACCTTATTTATATAAAATTAAACTAATTCCAAAGTTATTCTGGTTAGAAAGAAAGAGACAGCACCCTCCGAAGACTAACATCTAGTATTCAGTCAATTGTAAAACTTTTTATTGGTATGATACCAGCCTTCATACATTGCAGAGAGCAGCTGGAAAGGATAATTACATACATTTGGTCTGTGCCATTAGTCTAGAGGTAGCAGAATTACATCAGATTCATTACCTGCACCTGAAGTTTCTAGGCCTGTTGCTGATGGAGCACTGTGCTAGAGCCAGATCAGAACCAGGTTTTGCTACACTTCTGGCTTAAAGAGCAAACTGATCAGATAGGGAATTCTGAAGGTATTACAAACATTGACTAATACACTAATATACTGCTCTGAGATTAGTTGTGCTTCCACTACTTCAGAACCAGTGCTTTAAATTCCATGCTCAGCAAGTCAAAAGAGAGACAATTGTAATGTGCCAGCCCTACAAACGTAGTACAGACAGGGTGCAGCTGGATAAGGCACTGACTTCCGAAGCCAGGGGTTGTGGGTTGAGTCCCATCCAGAATGAAGTTAATATTTCCAGGTGGCACAATGGTTAGCACTTCTGCCTCTCAGTACTTGGGACCCAGGTTCAATTCCAGCCTTTGTGCAAACTTCACACACAGTGAACCTTCTCCCAGTATCTGTATGGGTTTCCTCTGGGTGCTCTGGTTTCCTCCCACAAAAATGAGAAGATTAGGTCGATTGGCCATGTTAAATTGACCCAAGAGTCAGAGTAAACATGTGGGGTTTCAAGAATAGGGTTTGTTTGCGATTGCAGTTAGTGTAGACTTGATGGGCTGAATGGCCTCCTCCTACATTATAGGGATTCTGTGATTCTATGTCGATATGAGCTCCCACCACAGCACCGACAAAACGGAGCCTCATTCTGTGCCGGTTTTAAATTTGTATTGGTATCACATGTAGGCTTACATCTGGGGGCAGCATGGTGGCACAATGGTTAGCACTGCTGTCTCACAGCGCCAGGGACCTGGGTTCAATTCCTGGATTGGGTCACTGTGTGTAGAGTCTGCAGTTTCTCCCTTGTCTGCACGGGCTTCCTCCAGGTATCCAAACAGGTGCCAGAGTACAGTGACTAGGGGATTTTCATAGTAATTCCTTTACTGCAAGTTTACTTGTGACACTAAAAAATAAGCTAAACCTTGGTCCTTGGTGCTGTGAGGCTGCAGTACTAATCACTGTGCCAGATCCCAACAGTGCCAAAAAAAAAACAGTGCAAAGCTGTCAATGTTTTTTTTAAACTCTGGCAATACATTTCAATTAAATGGATCTGACTGGTGTATGATTCCTTTAACTGGGAAATGAAAACCTGAGTCAGAATGAGTAAGCAGACTCCAATAAAGTTTTGACCTTCCCCCACTTCACAATATTGCCAGTCAGTGGGTGTAGCCTCAGTTTCTTGGTGGATCTTCTCCTCACCCATCCAAAACAAAATCACCAAAAAACAAAAGCAGGAAGTTTGGTCTATTTTCCCCTCATACCTCAGGGCTCCGAGATTCACCACACCAATCCTGAGTGATTGAACCTAGATCCTTCCTAATATCAGCAGGTCAGTGCTACATAATGCTGTGTACTGACTAAAGGGGATATCTCCAAGTTCATGCAAACTCCATGCCCTGGACAATTATAATAGCAAACCTCCCCTTGATTCTGTTACTTTTCACAGACTTGTAATTAAATGAAATACATTTTAAAAAATGCCTCTCTGTGTGAAAAAAGGTATTTGCTGAAAAGAACTGAATATTGCCAATTTAGAATTAATAATACTGCACAGGGTAGTAAAGTACCAAGGTGTTTATCAATTATTTAATTCATTAATTTAGTAATGTAACTGGAAGTTACTGTTCACCGAGTTCCGCCAACAACATTAATGAACAAAAAGTTGCACTTAGAAGTCAAGTATGCTTTAGAAAAATATTTTTGTTAAATCAAAGTCCAAATAAAAGAGACAGGACTTTCAAATCAGAACTAAAAATAAATAGTTGTGTACCTGCTATATTGAACTTTGATACGTCCATTGGAGTGAATCCTCTGTCCATTCTTCAGCCAGCTAATTTTAGGAGTGGGAATACCTTCCGCCTGACACATAAATCTGGCCGTACCAGCCCGAGGCCTGGTCAGGCTCTCAGGCCACTCAACAAAAGAAGGTGGGGCTACAAAGTAACATTGGAAAACATTAGAAAGAATATGTTCTTGTTAAAGCATCTTCCATCTTGACTGATAAATGGAGTCAACACTAAAGATCATTTTTAATTCCACATTTGCAGCCCACTCTCAGCAGAAAAGCCAAGCATAACTTCAGTGGTAGCCCCAATTAAGGGAGCGCAGTAGCTTTTGGTCAAAGAATATCTGTCATAGATAATGATGAAATATGATATCTCAAGCAACTGAAGGCCACAAACATTTTCAATTCATACAAAGCGGGTATGATGCCTACTTTTGATGAGGGAGGTCAACACCAATATTTGCTCCACAGTGCATGAGAGATTTTGCACATTATGATGGATGAGCTGCTGCCATACTCTCGATATATACACATAAACACTGCAACTTTCCATGTTCGTCTAAACAAGACATTTTAATTTAAAAATGACAATCATAAATCCTACAAAAACAAGGCACTAATATAAACATTTGTCTTTTGTCTCAGGGACATGAAAAGAATCCAGCCCGGAGCAAAGGAATACATTGCTGTCTGCCTGTCACTGCAACATTCCTGTATCACTCTCCTCACATTCACCCCTCCCAGTGGGCATCCCCAGCCTGCTCCCCTGTGGGTGCCCCAGCCTATTCTTTCCATGGGCATCTTCCCCAGCAAAAAACTGGTTTAGTTTCGGCACAAGCGCGCAATCTAACCTTGTGACCACAAGACGGCTGGTATAGAGAATGTGAATCTCATCACTGCAGTACAGATGCTCTTGGGTTAGGGTTGTTGCACACTTTTGAGCAAAGTATGGATGGTTTTATTGTGTATCTAACCATATCATATCAGATCTGAAGTAATTAGTGCTGATTCTGTTTTCCCAAATTAGGCAAACATGACAACTTATAGCACTGACATTCCTTACACTGATCATATTCATTTGAAAATAACATTTAAAAAAATGTTTAAACTTGTCCACTTACATCTTGTAAATCAGGTACACAAGTTGAACAATACGAGACAAAAAGGAATCTAAGCCACCTGAACTACATTCAACGTAGCAGAAATTTAGTTGTGGACTCTGTTTGAGCTGCACATTTCTGTTGTTTAAAAATGCCTTATTTTGATTATTCACTAAGCTTTTTACAAAAATGGAGATAAATCAGTGTCTCCAGTTAGCCAACATCCTATTGCTCACGTTTCCCTTATGGAATGCCCACTGTGTTCATCCACATTCTTCTAGGGATAATAGTTCTAGCTCACCATCTTTTAAAATCTTTATTTTTTTTTGTAAATAATTGCAAACAAAAGGCCAATTACTTATCGCAGTTTGGTTTGGTTGCAGTTTTGGTTCAGTTGCTGGCCTGAGCATATAATCTAGGCCACAACATTACTGAGAGAGTGCTGCATTCTCAGATGTGCTATTCTTCAAATTTTTTTTTTAATGAATGTTAAAAAGCCCATGGTACCATTCAAAGAGATAAAGGGAGTTTTGATTGCCCAATGTTCCTTCCTCAGTCAACTGCATTAAAACAGAGGGGTTAACTGGCAATTCATCCTAATATTTTCTGGGGCACTGCTGTGTTCATCATCATCATCATCTTTTGCCTCTACTCCAATACTTTGCATTTAAACAGCACTTCTACGTAGTAAAATGCCCCAAGGTGTTTCACAAGACCCGCTAATAAAATCTGACACCGAGCATATACATAAGGAGATATTAAGGCAGTGGACCAAAAGCTAGGTCAAAGTGGTAGGTTTTAGGGAGCATTTTAGAGAGGCAGAGAGATTTAGCAAGGGATTCCTGGAGATTAGAGCTTTGACAGCTGAAGACTTGGCTGACAACAACAGAGCAATATATATATATATAAAAAAGAGGATGGAAAAAAAGGCCACAATGAGAATAGAGCAGACACTCCGGAGAATGCGGGAGATTATAGAAACAGGGACCACAGAGCAATTCCAAATCTAAAATTACAATTTAAAATCAGGGTGTTGCCTAGCCAGGAGCCAATGTGGATCAAAGACCAATCGCATGAAGAATGAATGAGTTTTAAATAATATTGTTCACTGCACATCCAAAGATTTAATTGTAGCTCCAATACTTTGCGTTATTTCTGAAAGGCATATTCAATGCAAATTCTTGATAATTTCATTTAACTTAAATAAATTTTAAGAAAACACCTGCATGCCTAAATAACTCGATCAAAAAATGCAATGTTGCTTTTTCATAATACTTGCGCCTGAAGATACTGTAAATAGCATGAATACCAGAACCTGGTTAGACCATATCCCTTGTTATAAATGATCTTGTGGGTCCTCAGGGCAATAGCAAGCACCTTCAGATCATACTGCCCACATATTCATTCAGGAGTTTTCAGGGGGTTATATGCACTGGTTACCTTACCCAACACAGTAAGCATAGCTGTGGCTACAGTGTAATTGCGTGTGCCCGGTGTAGTGGCCCGACACATGTATATTCCAGCATGTTCAACCTTCACATCGGATATCATCAAGTTTCCATTCCCCAGAACCCGTGTATTGAAAACATCGATAGATCGATGATCTGTTCGGAAAAAGCAGATATTTGTGTCAAACCACTAAAAACTAGGTCATTGAGCAGGACTAACTCAAGCAATCAAAATCCATTCTTTGCTAAACACATCTATTTGCAATATGCCTGTATTAAAAAGCAAGCCAAAGAATTGATCATTTAGTTATAATTGAGATCAACATTTCTAGTTATATTTGTTTGACCACAAAGTTGTCAGCATTTTAAAATTGCCAGTCTAACTATTCTTGGTCTAACGATTGTTTTGTAGTTTCCAAGTGTCAAAAGTACAAACAGCAGCAGGTGGAATAAAGGGAATGGACAGCTCACCTAAACGGCTCCAAGACACGAGAGGTTTTGGGGAACCAATAGCAATGCACTCCAACATGGCAGTTTGATGTACGGGTACGGTGAGGTTTTGGGGACCAGCTACAATCACTGGCTTCTGCAAAGTCTTTGGCTCCCAAGCTATTCATGAAAAAGAAAGAGTCAATGGAAATCACTGCTATTTAGCAAACAGCACTAAACAAATACTCCATGAAGTTTAACTGACAAGCAAAGTCAATTAAGAATGAAATAAAATGGATCTAATGCTGAGGAATAATCCCAATAACAAAAGAATGTCATACAGAAGTGGGTCAGTTAGATTTCAAACATGTCATGAGGAAATGTACGCACATATCCATTTTGGGGTTAGAGAAAATGTCATAAACATAATTAATAGCTTTGTTGCAAGTTGTGTATACTGACAGATATACTGCAATTTAAATGGCACCACGAAGCAAATCCATGAAGATTAGAAAGAATTAAAGGGTGGCAAGGTGGCACAGTGGTTAGCACGGTTGCCTCAGTGGCAGGGATCCAGGTTCAATCCTGGCCTCAGGTCACTACCTGTGCGAATATTCTCCCCGTGTCAGTGTGAGTTTCCCCCTAGGTGGTCCAGTGTCCTCCCACAATACATCGATGTATGGATTAGGTGGACTGGCTATGCTAAATTGACCCTCAGTGTCCCAAGACATGCAGGTTAAGTGACTAGTCCTGGTAAACGTGTAGCCTCACAGGTATATGGTGGGAGAAAGGGTTTATGTAAATTACTCTAAGAGAGACAATGTAGATTTGATGGGCTGAATGGCCTTTTCTGCATTATCCAGACTTTATGGATTTAAGATTCCCAGTAAGTGGTGAAGGAAAAACAACATTTCTCAATCAAACCAAATTCTTCATGTGGACTTCCATTTCAAAAGACACCCCCTCCCCATCCTTTTCACTTTAACAACAAAATATCACACACAACTTTTGGGAAAGTTACTGTTGCAAGAGTAACAATTTCTGGGACAAGTGGATAGGAAATATCCATGAGATAGAAATGCCTTTTAAAATGAATGACCATAACATAATTACAGACAAAAAACGTGACGGAGTATACATTTGGCCCTTCGAACCCACTCTGCCTTACAATCAGGTCACGGCTGATCTGATTGTAATCTCAACTCCACACGTCTGCCCACACCAATAACCTATCACCCCTTGCACGTCAAGGATCTACCTCCACCCTACTCCCACCATCCTTTGAGGAAAATTCCCAAAGACTTTCAACCCTCAAAAAAATTCACCACGTCTCCATTCTAAATGGGCGAGGCCTTAATTTTAAAGTGACCCTCTGGTTCTAGGTTCTCCCTCAAGAGGTAATGTCCTCTCCACATTCACCCGATCAACATTTCTCAAAATCTTGTATATTTCAAGTTCCTGATATTTGACACAGTGGCCTCGAGCGATTAAAACAAACATAGACAATTTGACTAAACTGGACGTGTGTACCACATATTAGAAACTAGCAGAAATCCATGTGCAGCATTCAAGAATTAGTTTTATCGTGAAACTAATTAGGATAACCTTGCTGGCAATTTGGTTGTGGCAATGGAAAACTTGATCATGGTGAAAGAAGATTTGCCAAATTAATTGCCGACTTAGTCAGTCAAATCCAAAGGGATCACATCCCTAGCCAGAATTTAAATCAATGTCAACTTAATCATACAGTTCAGCTAATTTCTTCTAAAGACATAATTTAACTCAAAAAGATTTTGATAATGAACAACGGGGATGACAGGGAGTTGAAGGCAGTCTGATCAATTCAACCATTCTGCATTTTTAACAGACATAAAAAAGTGCACACACATGCGAATTAAGGTCAGATTTAGTGATTATGCAATATCGCCAGCTGTGAAGTTGAGTATAAAGCCTAATCCATTGTTGGACATTGTTCAGGAGGAAAAACATCTCAACTGTTTACCTTTAACAACAGTCAAAATGGCTTCCGAGCTCCGACGTCTATTTGCAATATTGGTTGCAACACAACGGTATTGTCCAGCGTGTCGCCCTTCAACACCATAGATCTGAAGCACTCCTGTTGGCAGAGCAGTTATCCTGAGAAGAAAAAGAGATGCTACTTTTCAGCATTTTCCTTAAAATGCTCAAATTTCTAGCAAAGGTGTGGTAATGCAGCGACAACAGTAACAATCCTAGTACAGTGCAGTTACACTAGCGGTGAATTATTGATCCCGGTTTTGCGGTGAACAGAAAGGGATGATGCTCGTTTCTGACCAAATGAAGCTGTCCAAAACAATGGCACAGTGGTTAGCATTGCCACCTCACAGCGTCAGGGACCCAGGTTCAATTCCAACCTCAGGTCACTGTCTGTGTGGAGTTTGAACATTCTTCCCATGTCTGGGTGTTCGGATTTCTTCCCAAAGATATTAGGCTGCTTAGCCATGCTAAATTGTCCTTAGTGTCAGGAGATTAGCGGGGTAAATATGTGGGATAATGGGGGTAGGGCTGGGACGGATTGTGATCAGTGCAGACTTGATGGGCCAAATGGCCTTCTGCACTGTCTGGATTTTATGAAAAAAGTGTTAGCTGGTTCCAGAGTACCAATTTCTTCTAACCCGCATGATTCCAGTGCCATCTATGGCATTTCGCGACAGTGCAGTCTGATCAGCTAATCATAGAATTTAAGGATTCACACAGTCAGCAAAGTAGCAAGTTAAACCCAGGGATTTAATCACATTTTAGGACACTGCACAGGAAGCAAAATAAAGATCAGAACATTCACAAGGGATTATGGTGAAAGCTGAAATAGTGTGGAAATTTATTTTTAAAATAAAAGTAATAGAATTTTTAAAATGTTGAGGGAATAAGACTCCACAATTGTAAAATTAGATTTCATAGTCAGAGAGATTGTTCAGTAATTAGAATCATATAACGATTACAGTATAGGAGGCAATCAATGGCCTGTCATGCTTTTTCTGGCCCTCTGAAGGAGTTTGCCACTCCCCAGCCTTTTGCCACAGACTTTTCCTTTTCATGATCCAATTTCCTGTTGGAAGTTTCAATTTACCCTGTCTGCCTCACACTCAGACAGTGCATTCCAAATCTTGACCACTTGCTGCCATTGCTTCTTTTGCCAATTATCTTAAATCAGTTCTCTCTGGTTTTTGATCCTTCCACTGATAAGTAGTTTCACAGTATCCTTATGGAGCTGGGAGCCATTTAGCCCATCAAGTCTGTGCCAATTCTCCAAAACAGCATCTTATTCAGGCCTACACCCCCACCCTATCCCTGTAGTTCCACACATTTACTATAGCCAATCCACCAAACCTGCACATCTGGGAGGAAACCAGAGAACTCGGGAGGAAACCCACACAGACACGGGCAGAATGTGCAAACTCCACACAGTCACCCAAGGCTGGAACTGAACCCTTACCCCAGCACTGTGAAGCAGCAATGATAACCACAAATTGAATTTAAATTCTACCACCTGCTGTGATGGGATTCGAACCTGGGTCCATGGACCACTACTCTGGATCTCTTGGATTACTAACCTAGCAAAGATACTACTACACCACAAGACAAAGTATTCAACTAATAACCTCAGTCATGCCCACTCAATGTGTAAGCCATCTCTATGATACCTAATTGGCCCTACTGATTTCATCATCCTTTTACTATTTATATGACTACAGAAGACTCTCAAATTCTCTTTTACATTAAATGACAACCTCCTCCATACTCTCTCTGTTTCTGCTATTTACTCTTCCAATTCCTCTCAATCTTTCGCATAGAAACATTGGAAATAGAAGCAGCAAGCGATTCAGCCCCTCTCTGCTACCATCCAAATAGGCCATGACTGATCACTGCCTTCAAATACATTCCCTGTCCTAATGTCTTGTTATGTCTTCACTATGTAGAGATCTGTCCATTTCCATCTTGAAAAATACTCTGAGTCTCCACAAATCTCTGGGTAGAGAATTCCAAAGATTCATACCCTCCAAGTGAAGACATTCCTCCTCATCTCAGTCTTAAATGGCCTACCTCTTATTCTGAGACTGTGCTCCCTGATTTCAGACGGCTCCAGCCAAAATGAATCATCCTTCCTGCATCTACCCTGTGGAGCCCTTTCAGACTTTTGTATACTTCCATTAGAACAACTTTTAGAGACCACAGGCTCATTCTTGTAGGATAATCTCACCATCCCAGATATCAATCTGGTGAACCTTCAGTGCACTCCCTTTATAGTAAGGATATTCTTTTTTGGGAAGGAGACCAAAACTGCATACTATGCCCTGACAATAATCACAGCAAAACGCTATACAATTGCAGTCAGACTTTTTCATTTCTCTAGTCAAATCCTCTTGCAGCCAAAGCCAACGTACCATTTGCCTTCCTAATTGCTTCTCTACCTGCATGTTAATTTTCAGTAATTTACAAATAAGGATGCCCGGAGCTGTTGGGGCATCAGCACTTCCCAACCTCTCACCATTTTGAAATATTTGGAATTTGTTTTTCCTACCAAAATGAATAATTCCACATTTTGCCACAGTATATTCCACCTGCCATGTTCCTGCCCACTCACCGGAGTGGTGTCTAATTCCATTAAAAACCTTAGCATCCTCCTCACAATTCATGTCCCACCTAGTTCTAGGTCAAGAGAAATCTTCTATATTTGGCCACTGTATTATCTCTTTGACATCTGTCATAAACACACCTTCATGTCTATCACTTTTGCCATCCAAAAAGTTCTGTTTGCCCTTCTGCCTTGACTGTGTTTTAACGATCTCTTCTTTAATAGCAGTTACAGTTTTGCTTGCTAACCTTCAATTCCAACTTTTCTGGACTAGATCCATTCCTATCATACCCCAGTTAATGATTCTTATCTTACCCTGGTTTGCCCTTTGGCCTCTGCCAGAGCCAACTGAAGCCTTATGATACAATGATCCCTGTCCCCTGGATTTGACATTTCATTCATTTTGCCCAACTCATCACTAAGAATAAGATCCAGCAGTGCTTTCATACTCATTGTGCTGGAAACACACTGTTGTATATCAGTGTAAAGCTACAGATTTTGTTTAGGTTTATTACCTGTCAGTAGACAGTGGCAGTGCTGTCCGGTTGAATTCCCAGGTTATGATTGGTGGAGGATTTGCTTGTATCTTGCAGATAAATCTTGCTACTTCGCCTTCATTTACTACTGTATGGACTGGCTGAACTTCAAATGGAGACATACCTGAGAATTAAAGGGACATTGCTACAGTTAGACACAACTCGCACACCAGTTATGTTTCTAGGGAAAACGTGTTTCCCACTTCATTGTGAGAAAATTGATGGAACTCAAATTTCAAACTGAAAGCATACCATGCAAGTTTTAAAACAGGAATACTGAACATCATCAAAGGACAGCAGAAATAATCAGAATGCAATAACAAGCAAAGGTTAATTTTGGATAATATTTTAGAACTTTTCCCAAGATAACTCCATAAATTACTTAAGTCAAGGGAATTGCTTATTTGATGATGCCCCACAACATTTAAGCTCAGTATGGAGTTGGTCAGGAAATCTGACCACCTACAAAACTGTTGTACATATTTGTAATCACAACACGGATTTGAGTGAATGGTTCTCAAAGGGAAGCAGCAGATAGATCATGGTCCGTAATTTCCTCAGAGTGGCAAGCAGTAGATGTTCCCCCAACATGAAACTTACCTGGGCTTAAAATGGGGTGGCCTGTCTCATCTGACTTTCCTGACTCAGGTCGGGCGAGTGTGAAGAAACAAAACGCAAACCTGACTCCAGCGACAAAGTGTGAAAGGAGCAGAGAGAACGAAGATGTGCTCCCTTTTTAACCACACCAACTGCTGTAAAGCAGTTGAATGTTTAATGGTCTTATTGAAAGGGAAGTTTCTCAAGTACATGAATGGGACGTGAGGCAGATCCAGATATGCTTTGGGTGTGGGGTTGAGCCCAGTTGGTTCAGCTCAAAAGGGATGGGTGGGAGCTTGGTTGCAGGTGGGAAAGATCAGGTGGTCAGAGTTGATCCATAGAAGGCCTGGTCCGATCTTCAAAGCTTTTACTTTGAAGTTGGATGTGATTTTGTTTTTCCCTTTCCGTTCTTTCAGAGTAACTATGAACATAAAACTGGCAGAACCATCCAAAGATAGCAATTTAAATCGCTTTGTTGGATGGTTCCTCCCGCAGTGCAATTGCCCAGGGGAAGTCAGCCCTTCTGAACAATTGCTAGGTAAACCCTTATGTGGGAAATGCTAAGAGGATTGCTCAGCGTATCTTTGGGATACCCCCCCAAATCTGACGCTTGGGAGGCAGAAAGTTATGGCCCAATGTGAATCCATGGAATACACTTCAGAAAGTTTAGAGCAGGTGATTATTTTTGAAATCCTTAGCCAAACTAATGATCCTCAAGGCTTGGTGCACCATTAAAATACAACAAATAAAATATTAAACATTAAGTGGAAGTATTCTGCCATTAAGTTGAAATGCCAAAACTATATCATTCATGTAGTAATCGAGTTCACTCCATCAAAATGATAGTTTAAATTTATCAATTTTTTTCCAGATTACATTTACACAAATGTGTCAGAATTGGGCTAAATTTCAAATCTTAAAAGCATGCAGAAACGGATTCTGAATCCACTGAGCAAGGTAAGATTACCAAAAAATTGTGGCAGAAAGATAACTTTATATAAGCAAAGTTATTTTATGATACTTTACTTCTGCAAAGCATTGCCAGTTATGCATGGCACAGTGGTTAGCATTGCTGCCTCGCAGTGCCAGGCACGTGCATTCGATTCCTGGTTTGGGTGATCGTGCAGAGTCAGCACATTCCCCCATGTCTACATGGGGTTCCTCTGGGTGATCCGGTTTCCTCCCGCAGTCCGAAAGACATGCTGGTTAGGTATATTGGCCATGCTAAATTCTCCCTGAGTGCACCTGAGCAGGAGCCAGAGCGTGGCAACTAGGGGATTTTCACAGTAACTTCATTACAATGTTAATGTAAGCCCACTTGTGACACTAATAAATAAACTTTAAACAGATACAGTTCAGCAAGTCTTTTAACATAATTAAAGGTCTTCTAATATAATTAAATGCAAGCAAATTATGCAACTAAATATCTTAATGCTTTCTGTGCATTCCTAATAAATTATGCAGCAGCCTGCTCATTTTGTTAACAAAGTGGACTTTATCAATGTGAAACTGACTTTTCCAATACAAATGGCTCTCATCTCACAGATGTTTTTGCCAGCAGTAATTGAAAGAAACCTGGTGAGGAGAGTCATTTCTCACACTCCAGGATCTGAAAGGAACGCCAAACTCTTTCAGGATTGCACACTCGCAGATGTCAAAACTTCCCTCAGGATAAGTGATCATTCTGAACCTCACCCTGCAATCCATGCAACAGTTGCTAACAATCAGAAAAAAGCATTACTGCTCATAAATATTTCACACTTCTGGAAATTTGCAGCTCATCAACATGTGAAAAAAAAGAAAGGATTAAATCCAAGTTTGCCTGTTATAAATAGAGACATGTTTGTAAATCAATAGAAATCTTTAAAGATTAAAGAAACCTAAAACCTAATCAATGGGCAAAAATACAGATTGCAATCAATTAATAATCAACCAGCCCATCGGGGGTCCAATAAAATGTCAAGAGATCAATCATGCTTTTTAGTGAAAGATGCACAATTTACCACTAGAAATGAAAAAACCTGTATCACCCCACACAGTCATCTGCACTGCCTAAAATTCAACAGCAACAATAATAAAGTTAGAGTAGTTTGAGAGACAGTTTCCCCAATACCTTAAGGAAACTATTTAGACCAAAAGGTGTGTGTTGAGTTGCTGAGAGGAATGATTAGAGGTACTACAAGTGGCCCCAGCATTCTTGGGCTAAGACCAAAAAGTAAGTTCAGCATAGAATCCCTTTAACTACAGAATGCTTTCATTCGGCCCATCAAATCTGTAGCGACCACAACCTCACCCAAAGCTCTATTCCTGCAGCCCTATTTATCTTACTAATCCCCCTGACACTAGGGTCAATTTAGAGTGGCCAATCAACCCAATCCACACATCTTTGGATTGTGGGAGTAAACCCAGGCAGACACGGGGAGAAAGTGCAAACTCCACAGTCACCCAAGGCCGGAATTGAACCCAGATGCCTGGCACTAAGAAGCAGCACTGCTAACCACTGCGCCGCTCAAAGTTGTTAAAATTTCCATTACTGAACACCATGTAGTGGCTCTGTTGGAAGCATCTGTCTAAAAAATAAAGTAGAACATCTGTGATTCCTCTGCGGTTGAGCAGCTTACTGACATTGCCCATGAAAATTCACATATGCACAACTGCCACCTGGATGAAGTGCCCGAGAGCGACTAGCATCTGTGAAACTATGTATCAAACAACAATAACACTGTGGCGGAAGCGAACAGGCCAGACTAAACTTCACAATTTTCAGAAGCAATAGATGATTCCATGTACCGTTAAGTTGTTCCTTGATGAATCCAGCTAAACAACAATTAAAATGACAGATTAAACAAAAAAGAGGGGGGATTGGTGAGCCATTCCCAATTTCTGAAGTGTAATACAGACCTCTCTCTCTCACACTATCAGATTTTCCTACCTCTACACATGGTCTCTTACATTACTATGTAATGTGTGCAAACAAGTGAATGGTCTACCATATTAAGAAAAGCAGCATCAAAGTTGAAAATCAAGTCTTCTTCAGTCTATTTTTTGACATTATCTCAGTTTTTAGCCAAAATTTTATGCTAAGAGCCTCGTGGTTTTTCCACACTTTGAGAGCTTTTGACTTTAATGTGAATGTATAATGCAATCGGCTTTTGTCCGAGCACAATGCCATCAATGCACTCTGGCTAAACTAACAAAAGTGCCTTGTCAGATTCTCTTACTACAACACAATTAGTTCCTGTGAGATGAAAGCCAAAAACTAGCCAATACTAATCCAATTTACAATCAGTTAAGGTTGCCCATATGCAACAGCATTTTTACACCACCAGTGTGAAAGGCACCCGCTCAGATCACTCTACACATTATTACAGGGTTTACTTGCACGCTACAGAAGAGCAGATGTTGGATGAGATGTACAGCATGGAAATCAATACAAAGATTTCAATGAGAAATTAGATACTTCCCACTACTTTCACAACAAACACGCTGAATTTGCATATTAACAGTTGAGAAATATGGTGGGTAATTTAAGCAGGTCAAGCTGAAGCTTCTCTGCACGCACAAACCTGTATTATTCCTGGAGAATTAAGCTGTAGTTATATTTCATACATTAACAATGTTTTTACAATGAAGCCAAGTTAATAAAACTGTGTGATCTATGAAAATGGGCAGGGGATAGACAAAGTTAGTTTCCTTTCTCCAAGCTGTACACATTACACTAAGAACAGAGGAATAATTTTACTCATCAGGAACCAGAGTCCAAACGTTATCTAACAGAATCTTACCACATCTAAAAATGTAATCCAGTTTACTTTCACTTTGATGCTACGATTCAGCCCTCCCTATACTGGAGTGTCAACCTTCAACTTTGTGAATGTATACAGCGAATATCACATGCATCACAATTGAACTGAAGCAACTTGAGAGTGCAGCTTGATCTATGTAGACAACTTAAATGCCATTGCACTTTCTGTAATGACCATTTTCAAGTGTCTGTAATGTTCTTTTGATTGTATTGAAGCACCTCAAAGTGCCACTTGACCCATGTCGAAAATCTGAATATTAATACACTGTCATGCCCATTTTGTTATGTTTTTTCAAATATTTTATAAATCAAGTATATCTCTTGGGAAAAAAACTGTTCCCTCAACTGACAAACATCTGACTCAGCAGCAGGAGTGCCAAACCTAAGTTATGCCGGTACATAGTCTACAGTGAGTGGAACTGAGACAGATCATAGCTATTTTCACAGATGCCAATCCAATGGTAAGATTATGTACAAGAACTGAGACTTGAAAGTTTGTAATTGAGATGCCTGCCACTCAGCAGATACCACTAATCAGAAAAGGTAGTTTAATTCCTAGAACATTAACTCAGATAATAAGATCCTTTTGGGTTACGGCAGTTCTGTTCTCAGCTGGGGCCAGAACAGGGTTTAAATCCATTCTTCACAGAAAGCAGGGAGTCAAAGATGTTGCTTTATGCGTCTTCTAGGAGTTCAACTGGAGACTGGTCTGAAAATATCCGACCATTTGAGAAATGTAACAAAGTACAATCATCATTTAATTGGCCTAGATACGGTCCCTTACATTGCTCGGCAGTGATTGCAAACAAACTCGTGGTCTACAATGTGGCTGTGGATCCCATCCTTACTTTATGGGACTAAGACATTGACAACTGACGGAAGGCATGTCAAAGAACTGGAGTTATACCACCAATGCTGCCTGCTGAAGATTTGACACATACGAAGTGGGATAAGAGTCACCAGTATTAATGTCCTCAAACAAACATCGAGGCTATAATCATCCTCCATCAATAACGTTTCAAAAAAGTTTTAAAGTTCATATATTAGTGTCACAAGTAAGTTACTGTGAAAATCCCCTTGTTGCCACAATCTGGAACCTTAAAGAAAGGGTTTAGGAGAGCTAGAGGGGGCATGAGAAGTCCTTGGCAAGTCGGATAAAGGAAAACCCCAAGGCTTTTTACTCTTACAAGAGAAATAAAAGAATGACCAGGGTGAGGTTAGGCCAGTCAAAGATAGTAGTAGGAACTTGTGCATGTAGTCAGAAGAAATAGGTGAGGTATCAAATGAATACTTTACTTCAGTGTTCATTAAGCGGAGGGGCCATGTTTTTGAGGTGATAAAGGTTGATAGATGAAGGAGTCACATGTTCTGAGGGAAGATGTATTAACAATTTTGAAAACCCTGAGGGGATTTTCAAATAATAAGTCCCCTGGGCCAGACGGGGTACACCCTAGGATACTCTAAGAGGCAAGAGATGAGATTGCGGAGCCTTCAGCTTTGATCTTTGGGTCATCACTGGCCATGGGGGTTGTGCCAGAGGACTGGAGAGTGGTGAATGTTGTTCCTCTCTTCAAGAAAGGAAATAGGGATGACCCTGGTAATTATGCCAGTTACTCTTACTTCGGTAGTCAGAAAGTTAATGGAAAGGGTCCTGAGAGATGGGAATAATCACCATTTGAAAATGGTTTAATCTGGATAGTCAGCACAGTGAATAAATCCTGCCTCACAAATTTGATTGAATTCTTTGAGAAGATAACTAAGCATGTAGACGAAGTTGAGCAGTTGATGTCATATACACGGATTTTAGTAAGGCGTTTGATAAGGCTCCCCATGATGGGCTCATGAAGAAAGTAAGGAGATTTGGGATAGAAGGAAATTTGGCCGATTGGATAAGTAACTGGCTATCTCAAGAAGACAGAGGGTGGTGGTGGAGGGAAAATTTTCAGACTGGAGGCCAGTTACCAGCGGTGTACCACAGTGATCAGTGCTTGGTTTTCTGCTATTTGTGATTTTTATCAATAACTTAGAAGAGGGGGGCTGAAGGATGGGTCAACAAATTTGCTGATGACACCAAGATTGGTGGAGTATTGGATGAGGTGGAAGGCTCTTGTAGGCTGCAGAGATATTGATAGATGCAGGGCTGGGCAGAAAAGTGGCAGATGGAATTTAACCCTGATAAGTGCAAGATGATTCATTTTGTTAGCACAAACTTGAATGCTGATCAATGGCAGGGTTCTGAGGAATGTAGAGGTGCAGAGAGATCTTGCAGTTCATATCCACAGATCTCTGAAGGTTGCCACTCAAGTGGATAGACCCACGAAGAAGGCTTCTAGTGCGTTAGTGTTTATTAACAGGGGGTGTGAGTTTCAGAGTTGTGCTGCAACTATACCAGACCTTGACGAGACCACATTTGGAGTAGTGTGCTGTTCTCGTCACCTCACTATAAAAAGGATGTGAAAGCATTGGAGATTCATCAGGATGCTGCCTGGTTTGGAGGGTAGGTCTTATGAGGAAAGGTTGAGGGAGTTGAGGCTTTTCTCTTTGGAGCAGAGGAGGGCGACTTAATAGAGGTTTTTAAGATGATGAGGGGATAGATAGAATGGGCATGCAGAGGCACTATTTCCTTGGGTGGATGTAGCTGTTACTAGGGAGCATAACTATAAGGTTTATGGTGGGAGATATAGGAGGAATTCTTTACTCAGAGTGGATGGGGTGTGCAATGCACTGCCTGCTGTGATAGTGGAGTTGGACACTTTAGGAACTTTCAAGCGCTTATTGGATAGACACACGGAGCATACCAGAATGATAGGGAGTGGGATAGCTCGGCACAACATCGAGGGCCAAAGAGCCTGTACTGTACTGTTCTATGTTCTATTTAGCATTACCAATGCACCTAACCAGCACATCGTTCAGACTGTGGGAGGAAATCGAAGCACCCAGAAGGAACTTGTGCAGACAAAGGGAGAACATGTCACCCGAGCCAGGAATTGACCTAATGGTCCCTGGCACTATGAGGCAATAATGCTAACCACAGCACCATCGTAGCTGATTATTAGTTTGGATGTCAGATACCAGCTCCGAAAGCAGGTCTTCTTCCCCCAGCTCAGTCAGGGCAGATGAACTAGAGGACAGAAGAAACAGTTCAAGAAGGTGCTGAAAGCCAACATGAAGAAATGGAACATTGACATCAACTTCTGGGAGATCACTGCCTAGGAATACACCAGATGGCAGCAGTGGGAAGGATCCCAAACATTCTAAGACTCAGTGATGACAAAATGAAAAGGAAAATTGAAATCACTGAAAGGAAGCCATGACAAACTGATAATACATGATTCGACATTACACACAGCCCCAAGTAGAATAAAATCTGCAGATCCCAAGTTAGCCATCTTTGGACTAATGGAAGATAATCATCCTCTTTGGTAAGGAATAGGCGTTAATAGGCTGCCGCAAAGCATGAGAGTTCAAAGTTCCCACTGGAAAGAAGAAGGTAAGTTTATCGGCATGGACAAGTTGGGCCGAAGGGCCTGTTTCCTTGCTGTAAACCTCTATAATATTTTCAATAATCACTCTTACACATCAACATAAACTATGCAGAATGGAGGATTTGCAGCCATGTTTGGTAAAGGCAGTCCTCCTTCTGGGAAGGGAAATGGTTTCACTATGCTTCCCAGGTGGCAGGCTTCCCCATTATCAAGTTTATTCTACATACACTTCTCCCCCAGATTTATTGGTTTCTCAGTCAGCTTTCTCTCATTTTCCTGAAAGTGGCTTAAGCAAAGCTGAATGACTTCAAACCTCAAGTCGGGCTAATGTATGTG
This sequence comes from Sphyrna mokarran, assembly GCA_024679065.1. Taxonomy (NCBI): domain Eukaryota; kingdom Metazoa; phylum Chordata; class Chondrichthyes; order Carcharhiniformes; family Carcharhinidae; genus Sphyrna; species Sphyrna mokarran. The sequence goes on along the minus strand of JAGIQG010000030.1, from coordinate 21,692,127 downwards.
CATTCCTAGCTGGTGAGAGCCTATCAGTTATATATCTCTGAAATCAATGCACTCAAACTGTCCAACGTATAATTGCTGCACAGGACAGCAGACAATAATCAAGACTGAAACCTCTGGCTGGTTTCTTTCTCCTTCCTTAACCTAGGGAACACATCGTAGTGAGATCAGCAACTTAGGTCAAGTCAGGCCTTATTTAGTTGACTCAGTGCCACAAAGCATATCCTGACTTTTAAATAATAGCTATGGGCAATTCAAAAAGAACAATGGGTGCAAATTGACTACAATTCAAAAAATGCTTTATTGGTTGTAAAGTGCTTTGGGATGCCCTGAGGTCACATAAGGAACTGTACAAATGAGGTATTTTTTCATGCAAATAGGCCTAAAAGAGATACCTTAAACGACTGAAAGAGAAATAAATTTAGTAAGCAATCTTGAAGACGGCAGTGGTTGGCACAAGGTTACAAGAGGAAGAGATACAGCTCCTAGGGTAAAGGGATCAAAGGATATGGGAAAAGTGGGAGGGGGGGTGGAAATCAGGATATTGAATTTGATCATTAGCCATGATCAAAATGAAGGACTTGAAGTGTCGAATGGCCTACTCCTAGATTCTCTATAAGGTGTTTAGATTTGGGCTGATGGGCAAAGTGAATTATTGGATTTCAAATGAGAGCCTGAATGCTCCTCATTGCAGGAGAGAGCATAAGGAATTAAATGGTGTATCACATAGGCACACAATGATAGCAAAACAAACTGCTGAAGGTAAGAATCAAATTAGAGATGCATTGCTGGCTTATTTGACTTCAGCACACACGCATAGATATTACACCGAAAGCCATTTGTTGGCTTAGTGAAAAACACAAGTATCTAGAGATAAGAATCACTTGCTAAATATGAAAAAGAATTTACGCTTGTTCACTATCTTTTTACAACAGAGTAAGAAAGTTGTGGTTGAAAGTACAGCACTTCCTCATGCATAAGTCAAAATGAAAGGACCAGGTAATGCATGATGGTGGGTGGCAAGAAGCTTGGAATCTGTTTTCACATTTTCAGGCTTTCTCAGATAATCAGACCCATTTGGAGCCAAGTCCATATGGCTCTGAAAAATAGGGTGACACAGTTAATAGAATATCTCCTGGAATTTCCAAGCAAGGCTGTGATTGGCCCATGGTGGGTTGGAGGGAGCGGCAGCAAAAAAGAAGTTCCATTTTTCTTCAACTCAAAAATTAGCCTCTCTGTTTAATAATCTCAAGCTTATTTAAAATTTAGTTATAAATAGTACATTGATATTTTAATTTAGTATTTTAATGGGATACAGACAACACATTGCACAGAATCACAATGATACAGCGCAGAGGCTATTTGGCTCGTAATGCAGTGCTGGCTTTTTGAAAGAGCTATCCAATTTGTCTTACTCCACCACTCTGCCCCTGTCCCTGCAAATTCTTCTCCTTTTAAGTATTTATCCAATTTCCTTTTGAAAGGAACTATTGAATCTGTTCCCTGTTACACAAAAAATAAGCTTCTTAAATTTATGTAACCATAGCCAGACTTAAATGCTCTTATCACTGGCTTGTAACGCTTATGACACTTGTATACCATTTTTACCCTACCAAAATAATTCAGATCATTTGGAGTAGGGAGGAATTTTTACTCAAATTAAAGTACTCGAAATGCCCAGTATCTATGGGCATTTACCATTTCAGGTCAAATAGGGAGTCTTCCTCAGATCTGAAGTCATATTTGACTCAATATGTTAGTCTGTTTCTCTCTTCACAGATGCTACTATACTGACTGATCTTTTCCTCTAAGCTCAAAATTGCAAAACTGTCAGTTCTGGTTCAAACATTTCACTTGTTGGTTTTGAGCAGACAATTCCAGGCTGATATAACTAGAGTCACTCTCTTTGATCGTTAAAAATTGACAAACAGGAGATTTCTTCATTCTGAAACCAAGTATCTCAAATTCTAAAGCTACACTGAATGTTGTGATAAACTCCCTTTGATTGTGCTTCATTTCCCAATTCTCTGATTAAGGTTCACCAAGGTTAGAAAAGGTAAATGAGAGTCACCGGATAAGGTTTACAACTACGATGAACTTTATATCCCGGGGGATAGAATTTCCCTTTCCAAACACTTACTGAACAGTTCCCTCGACAGAATAGGTCTGTGGCAGGAAGAACTCAAAATGTTAAAGCATCCTAAACTTCAAATATCTGGGTGGTCTTCCACATGCTTTTCAACGTTAGCAGAATTATAATCTAACACAAATCAACTCTGATCAAAAGATCACCCTTCTCTTCTATGGATACTGTTAGAACTGGCCCCGAATAACTTTGACACGTTTATTGGGAGAGAAAACAACTCCTATTCTTTCCCCAGTTCCACACAAAGGTACAACCATGCTTCCCCCTTCAACTACAAGGATATGGCCATTGACTGCAGAATGCAAACCCAGGCTGATCCACATTTGGAGAACAGGAGGTAATTTTCTTATGGCAAAACTGGACAGTCCAGTCCGTTGCACCCCATTCACCTTGGCATTGAAGCTCAGCATTAATACACAGTGTTCTACTGGGTAGCAAAGTCAATCTCTAGTCAAATTCATCAATTACAGCAAAGGGGTCTTCACCCATTGATACTTTCAAATCCAGGGAGAGCAAAGTGGCACAGTGGCTGCCTCACAATAACACAATTCCTGGCTCGGGTCATTGTTGAGCAGAATCTACATGTTCTCCCCATGTCTGTGTGGATTTCCTCCCACTGTCCGAAAGACATGCTGTTAGACGCATTAAGGAAAAATTTAGCATGCCAATGTACCTGAACAGGCGCCACAGCATGGTGATTAGGGGAATTTCATAGTAACTTCATTGCAGTGTTAATGTAAGCCCACTTGTGGCACTAATAAATAAATAATTTAAGACATCCCAATTTATATAGAGTGTTGCCAGAAATTACTAAATACATTTATTTGCCCAATAGGCGAATGCATTTTCAGTTACCAACTTACTGCACCAGGAATATCATGCTGCGTATTGTATGATCCCTGACTTGCATTGCCAAGTAGTCTGAAGGTAGGAGGTTTGGAAGCTTTTCACTCCAAATTCTGTGCAGTTAACTTTCTCTTATTGTCTAAAGTATGTTTAACTGGTATCAGTTTGCCTATAATGATTAGATTATGTAGGTAAATATTTAATTTTTCATCTTAACAGAAGCATAAATTAGAGAACAATGCACCATACAAAGTAAGTGTACAGAAAATGCTGACAATTTTAAATAACGCCACAACAAACAAAACACTTTGCTTTGGCTGTCCCTTCTTGGTGTAACATCTACAACACAAATCCAAATAGTCACTTTCAGAATAAGATAAGTGGAACAAAACCAATACAATAAAGCCATTTTAAAGGACTACAGAAAAAATACGTATCAACTCTGAAAAACACAATCAGTTGACAGAACAAAATTACTCTAAGCACAAGAAATTAAGGAACTTATAAAGTATTAGTGAATAAAATGGAAGTTTATTTTAGCCATTTTTATTTACTCATGTATTTTTGCTTTGAATTGTATTCACCCTTCATGCATCCTTTCAATACAGGCTCACTATTGAACCATCACTGGAAAAACTCTATAAATTCGGGTTTTCCAATACCGGAATCAATGTTTTGCCTTAATTAATACTGATGAATTCAGCTTAGTTATCCACAACAAAATATATCTTAAATTTGCTTCATGAAACTCTCTCAAATCACTGGACTTGTACTGAAATGTCCCAATTTTATCATCAAGGTTTCAAAAAAGTACTTAAGGCACGGCAGTAATGGACAACTCGAAATATTGTTTCCTCGCTTTCCATTGCTACCTGTAACAAGGAACATTTAGAGAGACAGAGCCTTGATCACTGTACTGGAGAGGGACGGTCTCTTAAAATAGAGAGGCCACAAGAGTGGCACTTCAACAGGCTTTGAGGACAAAATGGATTTAACTTCTTAACCCTTTGGGTTTACCTTTCATTTGATGATTTTACAAGTGTAATTAACTCAATATGAAAACCTTCACACTGGAACCTTCCCTCTTTACTTTAGCAGTAAAGCAAGCACTCGTCCTCATCAACACAAGAACTCATTAAACCATTCCATAAAAAGGTCACAGCACTCCAGTGAGAAACAAAGCCCTGAAGAAGGGCTCACATTATTCAAGTTGTTGCACAAACGTGGGTCTGCTTTTCCACAGGAAGAGATATTTTTGTCATTACTCGATAACATAAGCTTTACCATCTACATTTACCAACAAACTCAAGAAATGCACAAAATTTTGATGAGCTCATGCCAAAAACATCTAGAAACTAAAACAAACCCGCTAATCCGTAATGCTATATTATAGACTATAAAAATCATGATAAATGGCCATTTCAATTCACCCAGTTTGGATTGTGCAAAATAAATTAAGCTTTTTCACATTACAGTGCTGATGTGCTGACCTCCTACCGTCAGCTACAGTTATATACACATAAACAAGCCCAGCAAGGAACCAGCAACATAAAAAGTTTATTTATTAGTGTCATAAGCACATTAACACTGTAATGAAGTTAGTGAAAATCCTCTAGTCACCACCCACTGGCATCTGTTCGAGTACGCTGAGGGAGAATATAATATGTCCAATGCATCTAACCAGCACAGACTGTGGGTGAAAACCAAAGCACCCAGAGGAAACCCACACAGACATGGGGAGAATGTGCAGACGCTACACAGTGACCGAAGCTGGGAATCAAACTCTGGTCCCTGGTGCTGAGAGATAGCAGTGCATGGTACCTGTTCCAGCATATCAAGCACAGATGGCCAGTTCCTCATGTCTGCATTGAATCATTATTACACTTAAGCAACAAGCATGCATCAAACGTAACAGAACAATCAACCCTTTTACTAAGCAACAAAAAAGCAACGTTTTCTGAAAGAAAAGGATGCCTCTAGAGTGCTTAATGATAAAAATCAAAAACATTCCAACTCAGTGAAAAACACCAAACTTTGAAAAAAATATGGGATGTGAGCATCACCGGCTGTGCCAAATTTCCTGCCCATACAAGGGCATTTAAAAGCCAACCACGTTGGTGTGGGTCCTGAGTATATCATTTATAAACATGGATCAAAATGGAAAGAGAAGAAAGTATTTTCTTCTGCATCTGCCCCTGAAATAGAGTTAATCAGAGTCCAAATTTCCAAGTGCCTAACCGCTGGCCCTCCATTTGCTATGACACTTTTTAACATTACTATGCAGATGTGATATCCTTGTCCCAATAAAACCCTAGCATTCTGTCTAGCTGTTCTCTCAAGTCCAGTTAGTGCAAACTTCAGCATAACAGGCACATATCTGCTCAAGCTGTCTATCATCGGATTCGACTGGGCCATCTCAAGCACTACTGGATGACATACTGCTGACCTCACCCGGGTCATGATGTAGAGATGCCGGCATTGGACTGGGATTACTATCAAATAAATCGGTTGGATTTAAACTGATTTGTCAGACTTCTTACTGTGCTCACCAGGGTCAACAGAAAATCAAAGAGAATTTTTGTTTAATTTCTCCTTTTCCAATTGCCCAAAGTTATTTAGACATGTTTGTCATTATTTCAAGGACATAGTTCTGCTGACTCTGCCACATTCCTGATTCTGTATCAAGTCAAACATTCCCTTCCACTTGTCCTGGACCCATTTCTTTTTCTAGTTTCGCTCCTTTCCATCTCAGCTTCTGGCTGATGAGATCGCCAGCTGCTGCCTTAACTCCATTCTTACAAAACTGCCACCTCAACTGGCACTGACAAGATGGTTCCATCTCTGTTGTTCCTCCTACAATGGTTTCATCCCCAGTACTGATGGCGAGATCAGCTATATTGGTCCTGACTTCTGCTATTCCCTTCCCACAATCTACTCTACCTCCATTACCCTAACCTCCTCTAAAGGTCCTCCTTAAAACTTATATCTTTAACCAAGTTTTAGGGTCATCCCTCCCAATAGCTCCCTCTTTGGCTGAGCATCCACAAATCACCATTATGGATGATGTGCTGCATTTATACACATAGTGGTTTGGATGTAGTTTTTAAGATTGGGGTCATGGACATTGTCATATTGATTGATATGCTCATCCTTGTGTAGAAAAGTCTTTAAGAGAATGTTCAACATAATCAATCCCAAAAATGTATATAATTTTGGAAACAATGCTTGATGCAGATACAGAACGAACATACTGCTTTCATCTAGTAACATTTTGTAAAAATTGCCAACATCCATGTGTCACTATAATGAAAAGCACCCTCAAACTTGTGCTCCAAATTCTATTTTTTCTTCTCCCACCCCAGCCTTAGCAGTTCCAACACAACAAATAAGAACAGCTGAAAAAATATTCAAATGAATAGAATCAATGTTATAAACTGGGCATTCTTGACTCTACAGTTTTGTTCCTGGCTCACTCTCAAAGCACCACGGCTCTAACTGTCCTGCAACGCAAAGATAGTTCTAAACTGTGACAATTATAGTGATCTATTATACAAATACTGTTTATTGACAGAGTGACCTCCACTCCTCTGCCTTAATTCCTGAGTGGCAAGAAGCAGAGAACGCCACACGTGGTAAAAATTAAATGGCAAAACTGCAGAGTTCAATCTTAATTATAAAAGCAAAGCTTCAGTGCTTCAAAAATCCATAGGCTTGCAAATGTGCAAAATACTGCATTTCAAAATGTTTAAATATCAATAGTGTAGCTAAGTTATTAACCTACCATCAGGACAGTTTTAGTGCGCTCTGTATGATGGATGCTATCCATAGTTAAATGCTTAGAGAGCCAAGTAGCTCTAAGCAGGATGTCGATAAGAATATAATAAGTGTCTCTGAAGCTATCCAAGCAAGACAAACACCACAGTCAAAATGTAGGTCACATGACACACAGAGCACTTTGTACATTCATTTGTCAAAGATAAAGAAAATTCCTGATGAAAGTTGTTATTGGTGAGAGCACTTCCCAGTTGGTCTACATAAGCTGAACTTCAAAACCATCAATAAGGAAGGTCACACAACATTACCTCCTTCATTACTAACAAGGCAAATAAGAATCATCGAGCACAGGAGGAAAAGTTGTTAAAGGAATAGTTTGTAAGCATGACAATTAAACTTATAAAATGAGTGGTGAAAGCTAGCAAATGTTGGCACGAATCATTTTAATTTCCATTTATTTTGCCCTTCTCGCTTTAGGACAGTGCGCTCGACAACAACATACACTTTGCTGTGCTTCCGTAACAAGAACCTTTCTGCAGATTGATCAAGAAGCAATTCTTTTCTTGGGATTAACCACATAAGAGGATCGTTGAGCATTAGAAGGTCAGGCAGAGGGAGTAATAATAGCCGCTGCACCCTCTCACCTGTCGAAAATTTTCTGCAATCCATCTGGCAACAAATTCAAAGTATGTACTTATAACAAAACTGATTCCACTAAACATCATATAAAGGTGAACCCTACTTTAGCTGAACCACTGGATTGAGGAGAAAGAGCTAAGCACATATATTTCTCTCTCCACTGCAATTACATTGGCACAGATTGTGGTCCTTCTGCATATCTAGGAATAAACTACCAATATTTATTTATTGGTAATTTATGAAACTCTTTGAATGGGTTAGCACAACTGCATCCAAACAATCAAAAATTTTCTGAATTTACAATTTAATTTAGTGTAGGACTTGAAAACAAACTTTCCAATTGTAGATTCATTTTCAAAATAAGTATTTTTTCTAAATGAGTACAAGGGATGAATACCTTGCTGGCCAGGCCAGTGTTTATTGTCCATTCCTCAATGTCCTCAAGAAGGTGGCAGTGAGCCACTGTCTCGAACTGCTACACGTGAACTGTAACAATGCAAGAAGGCAGTTCACCACCAGCTTCAAGGACAGTTTGGGATGTAAAATGTTGGTTTTGCAGCAAAGCCCACATCTCAAAAATTAATTTGTTAAAAAAAGACAACATCACATATGGAAACAAACCAACTTCCTTCTACCACAAGGAACCCTGTTCAGGCCAAAATCTCCAACTCAGCTGAACCTAATCTGGTCCTCCAAATTACCCCCAATTTACCCCATCCACCCTCATGGAATTAACTTATTCAGCACAATAATCTCAGAATAAATGTAATCTGCTCCACGTAACAACACTGTACAGCAACTTCAGATGGCACAGATTTACCCTTTCAAGAAACTCATTGCTAGCCCAGCCACCAGTTAGAAGGATATCTGTCTTTCCAGTTAAGTTTCAGGTCAAAATTTATTCAGATCGGGAAAAGACAAATCGCCTGATTCTGCCTGTTGGGAGTTGCGCTTGGATAGAAGCGCTACAGAAACCTAGATAAATTAAAAACAAATGCTGGAATTCACAGATAATCAGGAGAATCCCCAAGAAAACTCAACTTCTCATGGTCTATTGTCACGTTAACCATTGACTGGTGAGCTACTGCTGAACACTTTCCCAATCAACTCTTACAATAATTATTTTCCTCTATAAGTGGAACCTTTTCTCAATTGCAATGCAAGAAAAGTGGAAGGAGGTTGTTTAGAACATCAAGGTCCACTCAGCCATCCAATACAATCGGAACTGAAACGATCACGGTCTTAATTCCACCTTCTGACTGCTCCCCCAAGCCACAGATTAAAAATCTCCCCACCTCAACCTTGAATATATTCCATGACCCAGCCCTCACTGCTTGCTGGGAAGAGGATCCAAAGACTAGCAACTTTCAAGTTCCTCCTCATCTCAGTTATAGATTCGCTCAGGAAGAAACATTCTCTCAGCATCAACCTGTCAAGTCTATTCAGAATCTTTGTTTCAATAAGATCACCTCTCGTTTTTCCAAATTCTAGTGTATATAAGATCCAACTTGCTCAACCTTTCCTCATAATATGACTAACCGAATATTTACGACAGATTAAAGTCACATTTCCCAGATCAGTCACAAATTCTAGGATGGGTTTTCATTCAGATAAACTGGGGCTAACAGGAAGCATCCAATTTTCTAAATTACAGATGGAACTATTGGATTTTCTCTCACCTTCCCAATTAGGAAGGTATTTTATCAAGGTATCCAGAAGTATTTATTTAATATCTTATCTCTAACCAAGGCATGTGAAAATTTCAAAAGTAGGTCATTCTTTAAAACATTAAGTGTGACTATTTGTAGGAAAATGTAGTAGCCAATCTGCATCAAGATTGGACAGTGACTAATCAATCTGCCTTTCAGAGGAAGGAATGCTGGCCAGGAAATATTCCCTTATTTCTTCAAATGGTTTATTTATTCATTTGTGGGACACGGGCATGACTGGCCAGCATTTATTGCCCACCTAGTTGCTCTTGGACGGCAGTCGAGAGAGAACCACATTGCTGTGGATCTGGTATCATGCGTAGACCAGATAGGGTAAGGACAGCAGATTTCCTTCCCTAAAGGACATTAGCAAATCAGACATGTCATGGAACTTTTCAATATCTATTGCAAGCGTCATCCAATGGATTACCACCAAAAACTGTGGTATAAAAATGTGAAGTGAAGTCACGGCACAAAGGTTCACCATCCTCAGTGAAGAAATTCCACTTCCCCTTAGTCCTAATCGGCCTACCCCTTATTCTGAGACTGTGTCCTCTGGTTCTAGGCATTTCCCCCTGTGCCCCGCACAGGAGGAACATTCTTTCTCCATCTACCTGCAACAATTGTGTATGTTTCAATGAAATCGACTCTTCGAAAATACATGCCCAATCACCTCAATCTCTCCTCATAGGGCAATTCTGCCATTCCAGGAATTAATCTGGTGAGCATCTGCTGCAACCCTCTCTCACACATACCTTTGGGTAAGCAGACCAAAGCTATTCACAATAATCCAGATGCAGACTCACCAAGGTTCTAAAGAGTTGCAGCAATTCTCTGCCCCAGAGGGCTGTGGAGGTTCATTCACTGAGTATGTTCAAGGCAGAGATTGATAAATTTCTAGACATTAAAGATATCAAGGGATATTTACGATTGTGGGAGGAAAATAGCATTGAGGTGAAAGATCAGCTATAATTCAGTTGAACAGCAAAGCAGGTTTGAGCAGCTGAATGGCCTACATATGTTCCTATATGTTTTTATAAATGATCTGGATGAGGGTATTGAAGGATGGATTAGTAAATTTGCAGATGACACCAAAGTCGGAGGAGTGGTAGATAGTGAAGAGGGGTGTTATAGTTTGCAGAGAGAGTTGCACAAGTTGCAGAGCTGGGCCAAGAGGTGGCAAATGGAGTTTAATGTGCAAAATTCACTTTGGCAGGAATAACAAATGTGTAGAGTAGAGGGCTAATGGTAGGATTCTTAGTAGTCTTGATGAACAGAGGGATCTTGGTGTGTATGTGCATAGATCCCTGAAAGTAGGCAGTCAAGTCGAGAAGGTTGTTAAGAAGGCACATGGAGTCTTAGCTTTTATTGGTAGGGGGATTGAATTTCGGAGCCGCAAAGTCACGTTGCAACTGTACAAAACTCCAGTGCGGCTGCACTTGGGAGTATTGTGTACAGTTCTGGTCCCCACATTATAAGAAAGATGTGGAGGCATTGGAGAGGGTACAGAGGAGGTTTACCAGGATGTTGCCTGGTATGGAGGGCAGGTCTTATGAAGAGAGGCTGAGGGATTTGAGGTTGTTTTGGTTAGAAAGAAGGCAGCTAAGAGGAGACCTTATTGAAACATATAAGATGATTAGAGGTTTAGATAGGGTGGACATGATAGCCTTTTTCCTAGGATGGAGAAAGCTAGCACGAGGGGACATAGCTTTAAATTAAGGGGTGGTAGTTATAGGATGGATGTCAGAGGGAGGTTCTTTACCCAGAGGGTGGTAAGGGTATGGAATGCCCTGCCTGCTGCAGTTGTAGATGCGCCAAGTTTGGTGGTGTTTAAGGGGTTAGTAGATAAGTTTATGGATGAAAAGGGAATGGTTTAGGTTAGAGGGTCATTGCTTTTTCTTAATTGGTCGGCGCAACATCAAAGGCCGAAGGGCCTGTTCTGTGCTGTAATGTTCTATGTTCTATATGTTCCTATATTCTAAAAGCTCCTTCAGATTTCCTGGTATTTAATTTATACTTATCACTTTCTGCAAAGGAGCTATGATAACACTTCACATAATACAAAGCAATGACTTAGACACACAAAGATAATTTTAAGACTTTCAACATTCATTTTTGGGACACCAGCACTGCTGGCTGGCTAGTATTTATTGCCCAGCAATATATTGCTGTGGCTCTGGAGTTATACGTAGACCAGACCAAGTAAAGATGGCAGATTTCCTTCCCTGAAAGGCCATTTGTGAATCAGATGGGTTTTTCTGACAATTGACAATGATTCATAGTTGTCAGTAGATTCTCAATTTTACATTTTTTTAAATACTGAATTCAAATTCCACTATCTGCTGCAGCAGGATTCGAACCCGGGTCCCTAGAACATCAACTGAGTTTCTGGGACTAATAGTCTAGTGATAATACCACTAGGCCATCCCCTTCCTATTTGGAGAGCAACATTTGGATAGCACGGATGTGATTAACTTTATTTGCCAGGAGGTTCAGACAATATCTGCAATGTTTTTAACCAAGGAGTCAATTCATGAGGTAATTCCTACCATTTGTCAAATATACATAACTAAGCGAATCAGTGATCTCTGAAGGGCATCATTTAATTTCCGATTGTAAAAAGTATTGCTTTGACTCCATGGTAATTCGGGCCTTCAGGTAGAATACTATTTTTAAGTAAACAGGAGCTCAAATGCCAATGAATCAAAGTTCAGTCTATTGGCAAAGCCAAAATCGTTCAAGTGACAGTTTGGAATGCTGCCAAAAACTCAATGACCCAAACCCCTGGTAATAACCTCTATAATGGATTTCATTTCCAAGACATAACCCTTCAATCAACACAGTAATCCACTTTGTGGTTTACAAATCAAAACAGTTAAAACACAGTCGTTACTTCCTACAGCTGTCAAAATCTATTACTACACTATTTAGTTATTTGCAGGATTCTCTCCCAGTTACCGTCTTGCCCAGGCACAGACAAGAACACAAACTGTAAAAAGGAGCTTCAGTTTCACTCTCCCAATTTTATACAAATCTACATCAGTTTCCAAAAAGCCATTACCAAATCCCAAAAGGGCTACAAAACAATTCACCTGCTTCCAATATTTGTGATTTTATAATTAAAAATTGACAATTTATTAATCTAAACCTTCCTGCCCTCAGAAGCATTAACTGAAGCTTATATCAGATGCATATGCTATTTTTGAGTTTTTGCTTTGATAAATTGTCTTACCCTTTTAAGCAACCATTTCTAATAAAGTAAAATGTGCGACTTGGGTTTTCGGTGTTTGTTAAAGCAACTCTTAAAATGCTCATGTCCACTGGTGAATGTTTCATTCGAGACCATTTTAAATTTCTTAGTGTGACTCCTAGCAAGCTTTTTTCAAGTTTATTAATATAAGCCTATTTGTGACATTAACACTGCAATGAAGTTACTATCAAAATCCCCTAGTCACCACACTCCAGCACCTGTTTGGGTACACAGAGAGAATTTAGCACAGTCAACGCACCTAAGCAGGACATCTTTCAGACTGTGGGAGGAAACCACAGCATCTGGAAGAACCACACGCAAACACGGGGAGAACGTGCAGACTCTATACAGACAGCAGCCCAAGCTGGGAATCGAACCTGGCGCTGTGAGACAGCAGTGCTAACCACTGTGCCACCGTACAATGGCAAACAAGAAACTTAATACCAATGGATGCCTAATGTAGGTTGAATGGTTGAATTTATGGTTGAACGGTTTATGTTAATGGAATGATCATCTTGTGCTTCTTGATGTTTAAGTACATTCATCCGTTTCAAATTCCTTCTAATATGTTCTGCACTGCAGATGCACTGACAACAACTAAGACATATTATCACAGTTGCCCACAAAGGAAGCCTTTATAGTAGTTGAACATCTTTCCAAATGCTATGTGCTCTCAATAGCGTGGACCAAGCATTCCGAAGCAGGAACATTCAAGCATCATGCACTCTCTTATGGTTTGCTTTCCACACTGTGTTGGTCCTATCTGATTGGCCTGTTCAAATCCAGTATATAATTGTTGCCAATTTGGAGTACTTCTAAAACGTTTTTCCTCATGCAAAGAAAAGTGCGTGAATTTAGTTCTGTACTACAAATAGGTGAGCCAATTCTGTTTGGTTCACAATTAATATCGAATTGGCATTCCTTCCCAGAAAGTAAAACAATTAATTCGGAACAGCCATACTTATACTTTATTCACTATGTGGAGTACCATGTAGAATTCGCTTTGACATTGAATAAAATGCTCACAATTTTATTCAAATTCTGTTATAAAAAAATCATTTAATCATGCAACTGTGGGAAAATTCTTCCAAGCACTATGCAAAGTAATGTCAGAAATATGTTCAGAAAGAATACATCAACAATTTCACTATCCTTAATGCACAGCACAATACTTTCCTCATCTTTATAAATGTATATTTATTTTTATCAGAGTTAAATTTAAAGTTTATTAGTGTCTCAAGTAGGCTTACATTTTCACAATAACTTCATTGCAATGTTAACCCCCTATCATCACACGCTGGCACCTCTTCAGGGACAAGGGAGAATTTTAGCATGGCCAATGCACCCAGCCAGCATTTCATTTGGACTGTGGGAAGAAACTGGAGCACCTGGAGGAAACCCATGCAGACTCCACACAGACAATGAACCAAGCCAGAAATCAATCCCAGGACCCTGGCATTGTGAGGCAGCAGTGTTAACCACTGGGCCACCGTGCCCAGACGGGCTTCCTCACTGGTAGTCAGGTCTGCATTTTTCAGTTCTGCATAGTAATTATCTATCAGAGACAGCAAATGTAAGGCAGAAAGCACTACACTGACAAAAAAGTAATTCAAGTTGTTGTCTCACAAGCTCATCACTTGCACAAATAATTGCACCAATTGAAGTTAGTGTATAAAAGATCACATGTCTTTGCTGGAGGCAGTCAGTTGTATTGTCTCATACTGTTTGGATAACTGGAAACCTTGCTCAGTCAGTGTGGTGTATCCAAGGTTACATCATGGAGTTTGAGGGGGGCAGAGAGTAGCCTGTATCTGTTCTGCTGCAATTAACAAAATTTACCCTCACATATGATCGCAAATACAGGCTTGTTGCTACAGGCAATCTAATGACTTTTGAAAAAGAAAATGGCAGATCAATGGTTTTTACCATGGATATTAGCAAGTAAATGTGCGCCCTTCATCATGAACAGCAAGGACACAAAGAACCACCCACAGATCTGTTTTTGTGCCTCTTGCATTGTTCATCTCCTCAGTCCATCTGATCGCAATGCCTTTTTTTTGTAGAAGCTTTATCCTCAAAACAGGATCAATGGCTTTTGAGTTTTTCTACCGTGGTTCCCCCAAGATCCGATGGCACCAGTCCGGATTAGTAAGCACTAGGCTCACTGGCCTTAAAACGGTGATTGAAAAAGCCAACACAAGTGTCAAGAGGTCTACAGAAATGACCTACACAACAGATCAGAAATATCCTTCACCCGGTGTTCTTACAGCTGAGCCACTCGGTATCTGTGCTAACTCAGGTTAAGTGAAAAATGTAAAGTATTCAACAGTGTTTGCTTTTTAAAGCCTTCCACCAAAGTTTATCTGCTAATGGGATGTATATTGTGAAATGGGAGGGGGCAGAGAAAGAGAAACCAGGCAAAAAAGAGGATTAAAGGATCTTCTGAATTTCACATGCATGAAAGTTCCACTCATTCTATTTTATCTCGTCTGATTGTTCAGCTGTGACAATTCAATTCAAATGACAAAAAAACCCTCTGCATCTGAAAATATTTTGCAACTGTCCGGAGTAAAGAGTACTCAGGAATGCAGGAGCTTGCTTCCTGTCAACAGAATAATTACACCAGGATTTCTAAATAGAGGGCTGGGGGTGGGGAAAAAAATCAGACCCTTAAAATACATTTAACTGACACCCCGCATTTGAAATTTTGGCAAAAATCTATTTCTACATGGGGTTACTGAGACTGTGATATTTTCCTATCCTCAATTTTTTCTTGAGCAAATGTCCTATTTTCTTTCTTTTGATATAATTATTTTCCACTTTTCATCTGCCCTCCTTCGATTTTCCCTTTATCTATTGCCTTTTGTAACCTCATCCTAATATCTCCTTCCTAACTTCTGTCCCATACCATTAATTCTCTACTTGTCTTTTCTAAATTTCCTTTCATCTTATTCAGTACTTGTGTGTGGGATGGGGAAGGGCAGGAGGCGCAGTGGTATTCCATGATCTTCAAAAATCACTCAATCTGCAAAGTTATGCTCAACTCAGTGGTGAATAATGGTGTAAAGCAAATATACATTAGCTCCTGAAGAGTTTTATTTCCCACAAGATGATAAATGTAATTAAGAATCTCTGGCTAACAGGTAGTCCTAAATTTCTAGCTTTTACAGCCACTTAATTACAGAGTTGAGGTAAGAAATGCAACGTGCGAAATTGGCTAAAGCCAACAACACTAAAAAAGTCAACGTGGAACTGGCAGTCTGTTTGACTTCAAAATAGAAATAAAAGTTGAGTTGGTGTGAAAAGGGTCTGTTGATCGCCCATTTCACACTCCTGACGATGACCAACTTCACCCCTGTATAGTAGTTCAATTTCCTCCATCCCGTTCTTTGGACTTCCCCTTCCTCCACTCGTGGAATCCTTGCCGTGCAGAAACAGGCCATTTGGAACTTCGAGTTTGCACTGATCACAATTACATTCAGGTCTATCCCGCTACCCCATTTATCCTGCCAGCCCCCCAATATTAACGGTCAATTTAACATGGCTAATCAATCCAACCCGCAGACCTTACAGCTGTGGAAGGAAATCCAAGCACCCGGAGGAAACCCACGTACACATGGGAAGACTATGCAAAGTCCACACAGGCAATGATCCGAGCCAGGAATTGGACCCGGACCCTGGTGCTGTGAGGCAGCAGTGCTAACTACTGTCCCACCACGCTGCCCCACTCCACTGATCGTTTTAGGAAAGAATGGAGCAGAAAAGAACACTTGAATGCTAACCGTACCTCTCTCTGTTAGTCTCAGTGAGCAGCAAGAGACCCATTCTCTACCTAAGTATTTATCCAAGGCACCTGAACTTCTCTGATTTTGATCTTGCGCATTCTGGACTTCTGAGTTGTACCATTATTGAAGGCCATCTTATCAGTTGTATAAGCCCCAGGCCTCTGGGATTCCTGACCTAGACCTTTCCATCTTGCTGCCTTGCTTTCCTCCCTTAAGGCATTTCTCAAAATCTCCCCCAAGCTTTCAGTCATTGGACCCACTATTCACTCTTTTGCCTCA
This sequence comes from Sphyrna mokarran, assembly GCA_024679065.1. NCBI lineage: Eukaryota > Metazoa > Chordata > Chondrichthyes > Carcharhiniformes > Carcharhinidae > Sphyrna > Sphyrna mokarran. The sequence continues at coordinate 21,675,702 of JAGIQG010000030.1, read as the reverse complement.
GTGTCATATTTTGCTTTGTAATGGTCACATGAAGCACTTTAGGCAATTTTATTACATTAAAAGGTGCTAAATAAATAAGTTGCTGTTTTGCAATGGGGGCAGCATTAATTAAATCCAGATTGTGAAAAGCAAAGCTTTCAAATGAAATGTACCTAATATTTTAAGAACTCAGAGTCAAGCAAACAGTTATTTAAATAAATATAAACTATTTAGTTAAAAGCTTTAACTTACAGAAGAGTCAAACACTGGATTCATAATAATCCATAACACAATAATATTAATCCAAACATTACTTTCAGTGCAGCATATTTATTTGATAGCTTTAACTGCAAAAACAATGCTTGGAGGAAAAAAAATTCAACATCCTAGCATGGTGTGGCACAGTGGTTAGCACTGCTGCCTCACAGGTTCAATTCTGGCCTTGGGTAGTTATGTGGCGTTTGCACATCCTCCCAGTGTCTTTGTGAGTTTCCTCTGATTTCCACCCACAGTCCAAAGATTTTCAGGTTAGGTTGATTGGCTGTGCTCATTTGCCCCTTAGTGTCAGGGGCATTAGCAGGATAAATACACAGGGGTATCAGGGTATGGGTGGGATTGCTGTCGGTGCAGGCTTAATGGATTGAATGGTCTCTTTCTGCACTGTGGGAATTCTATGATTTCATAATCTTCATCACCTTACAATTTATATTTAAAACTTTTTTTGACTTGCTGCCATTGGTTGCGTTGCCACCTGGATATTGTAGTTCCATCACAGCAGAGCAACAATTGCCATGATGCATTACACACATGTTCAATCACACGCGCATATATAAAACTGTGACCTGAAGCCAGACTTCAACAGCCTAATATCCACAAGAAATTTCTAATCTCTGGAACAGAATTAGAACTCACGTTAGGCTTTCCCAGAGAAAATGTCTTGCAAGTATCTCTAACATTAACCAAATGATTTCGTTGAAGGATTTAATGATTTTCCAGATTATTGACCATGGAATCAAAAACTGAGCCATTTACCTGACTTTGATCTACCCCGCCTTGCAGACATTATTAAGACTTTTGATTGCTTCATGCTTAGTCAATGGCATATTTCAGACAATGGGCATCACCAACTTTACACATAACGCTTAAATTAATTAACCACTAATTTTTGCTCTACATAGACTTACATCATGCAATACAGCCAGCAAGTAGAGCAGTCTTGGTGTACATTCACTCTGGAATTATGTAAGGTTTATGTGTTTCTACTTATTCATTATAAAGAGGTGCCATTACTGCACACAAATACATAGATGAAATGAGAATCGTAACTAACGTTCATGGCATTTGCTTCTGTAAACAGTCTTAGCCACTGCTCAAAATAGTCATGCAGGTTTAGCAAAGACAAGGCCAGGAAACACAATTCTCTGTACATTTAATGCCAAGTTAGCTGATCTCGGCAATGGGAGCATTGTAACTGGCCTCAGCTCCTCGGTTAGAAAGGTGTAAAACTTAGAATCATAGAATCCTACAATGCAGAAAGAGGCCCTTTGGCCCATCGAGTCTGCACTGACTACAGTTCCACCCAGGCCCTACCCGCTAATCTCTTTAACTAAGCATCTTAGGACACTAAGGGGCAATTTTAGCATGGCTAATCAACCTAACCCTTCTAACTAACTTCTGGGGAGAATTCTTCAATATTGCATGAGGATACTAGGATCAGGCTTGATTCCAAAGCTCGGAAGGTCAAAGAGCCTGACATCTGCAGATATAAATGCCAAACACGTTGGTTAAATACAACCAGCGCCCATGGAACCATTGCTCAGCGAGGGGACACTCACTCCTTCAGCCAAGGCTGCAAAAAAGAAAAAAAACAAAAAAAAATCCCAGATCTGGGCAAGTGATCCACTAGCTAGCTCAATAAAATGATTAACCTCTCAAAAAAATATTTGAACATGTTGGCAACTGACAGCTTATGGAACTTTTAAGGGTGATGTGCTTTTAAGTAAGTAGCTGATGGCTTAAACTTCACATTCACTAATGTACATCAGAGAGCTACATCAATGGCAATTACATCACAAGTTCAATTCAGCATGCAAACAGTTAATTCTGATTGACACAAAATCATCACAGCTAATAAAATTAGTCATAGCCTCCCACTCGGATTTAAATGGCTGTTACTGTAGAATGATCTGCCATCATTTTTCAGTGAGATAACTCAAAGGTAACTCTGAGAGAGACAAGATAACAAGGATTGCATTCGATACAGAAAAACAGATTATTAAATAATACACTACCCATGGATACTGTCTATGATCTAATACTTTTTTCCTCTGATATAAACAACTGGGCTTGAGGAGATTCCAATGTCATTAAAATTCTGTCATAAATGGGAACAAAACAGTGCTCAGGAAAATTGCTACAAATATCGCTGCAAAATAGGAAATTATTCAGTGGTCAAGGTAGCATTTATGCTGCCATTTTTTTTAAGAGCAACACAGCACGGGAAAGAGGCCCTTCGGCCCAACGAGCCCGTGCCGCCGTCATAACTATATAGTAGCAAATCCATTATCCTATTATATTATTCCTATATAATAATATATATTATTCCTAATATGGAAAATTCTCACTATATGGACAATTTGTTTCCCAATCAGCCTAAGAGCGAATTTTTGGGTTGTGGGAGGAAACCGGAGTGCCCGGAGAAAACCCACGCAACCACGGGGAGAACGCGCAAACTCCCGCAGACACCGCCCCAATTCCAAGTGTCTGCACAGCCACATCGATAGTCTCTGAGCTGTCATGGTGCCCTTCAGATGGTCCACATAAAGCACTCATTTACGACATGAGGTACCAGGCAACCCATGAATCAACATCCAAGAGCTGTACCAGCACCACCTGCCGAATGCATGCTCAAAGTATGGACCGAATTATCTGTGGAAAAAAGCCGTAGTTAAACAGTCCTAATATATCCCTCTATCTGCATACCGCTCATGTGGCTGTCCAAGAGATCCTTAAACAGCCCCAGCGTGCCTGCTCCCACCACCTTACTCGGCAGTGCATTCTGCACCCCCACTACCCTTTGTGTGAAAAACTGCCCTCTAATATTCGTCCTATACATAGCCCCCCTCACCTTATGGCCATGACCCCTCGTCCTATCCATTTCTAAAGGCGGAAAAAGTTTACCTCCATTTACTCTATCTATACCCCTTATAATCTTATACACCTCTATGAGATCCCCTCTAAGCCGACGTCTTTCAAGGGAAAACAACCCCAGTCTATTTAATCGTTCATCATAAGACAGTCCTTCCATACCAGGCAGCATCCTGGTAAACCTCCTCTGCACTCTCTCCAAGGACTCCACATCCTTCCGATAGTACGGCGACCAGAACTGGACGCAGTATTCCAAGTGAGGCCTAACCAAAGTTCTAAACAACTGCAACATCAGTTGTTTTAGCTCAACACGAAGTTGTTTCAGCTCCAACCCAACTCTTGCATTGCAGAAACCCTTTGCTTTGATATCAGGTTAGGCCTCGACTAAAAATTCAAGTTGCATTCACAAGACAAATGCAGCCATCAATGCAAAGCACAAGAAACACTGCTCACCAATGCTACAATTGTTGATTTAATACATACAAGTGTTACATATTTTCCAAGTTGGAAGGAATACAATTCCTAACATCATCATCTCAAAGCGACACCAAGTAACATTTCTCTTTTTTATTTATTAGTGTCACAAGTAGGCTTACATTAACACTGCAATGATGTTATTGTGAAAATCCTCTAGTCATCACACTCCGGCACCTATTCGGGTACAGGGGGAGAATTTACCATGGCCAATACACCTAACCAGCGTGTCTTTCGAATTCTTAGATTCAATACTACTGATCAATGGCAATTTCAGATTGCCATTCCACTATAAGTTAGTGACCCTAAAGCACTTTATTTGTGATTCTCTTGACTGATGTTAGTCACATAGTTAACTCCAAAATATGCTGTTGTGCAACTTCTAGTCAGACTATTTAATCCATATTCATATTTACTTTTTTTTAGAAAAAGTGTTATCAAATTAACCTCGTTACGCAGATAAATATATGATTTCTCGATGAAAGCTATGGTTCCAGTTCACGGATATTCTTTAATTAGACAGCTACTGTATCTGTAGTTTTGATGACACTTGACCTCTTTTCTGCCAGTCAAGCATTAAGTCACTTATCTGCCATTTTGAATTTTCTGAATGTCTTCCATCATCTAATTGTCCCATGATCTTTGAAGCCTACATTTCTCTCAGCACCCTGAAATCGTAACCGTGGGGAGGACACAGAGGCCTGTCCAGTAGCCTCCCCGTTCACCACCCCCACCCCACTATGTAAAGAACAGGGTAGAGACCTTTAATCAACTTCAAAGGAAATTCCTTACTGCTGCACAACAAGAGATTCTCACCAGGCAGGTATCAAATCAGCACAGGCCCCGAGGGTAAGACAGGGATGTTATTACAGAAGAACTTTACAGATACAAGACAGGATGAACACTCATGCTAATGAAAGATAGAGGGACTCTTAATGATCACCAAATCTAACAGCAAGGCACAGAACCCAACATTTGTGGTAATGACTGTATTGTTTAGAAGCTGAGGCAACTTATTAATCATTTTATTTTGGGCAATTTCCTGTCCAGGGACAAGCCATTTACTACTAATTATTGCAATAAGATAATTTATTCTGAGTAGATTCAAGTTAATTCCTTTGATATGACAATGTCTTTCTTTTAGCATAATAAAATTAAACATTTGTTTGCTTCAAGATATCCAGATTTTGAAAGCTCCAATACACTTAAAAATTTAAGATATTTTTTCCATTCCTCAATGACGATTCTTGGGCTGTGAGTAACCCATTATCTATTTTCATCACTTAGTTCTCGTCTAGTACTTCCTATCTCTTAGAAGTTTTAACTTAGAAAGAGGGCACTGGGCAGAGTTGAAGAAACTATCTGGTTTAATATTAATGTTTGTGTGGCCCCGCTGCAATAAACTTAAACCAACACTTGATTGTGTAGTGCTTCGCTTTCACATTTTACTTTAATTTCAGAGCTAGTTAGTTAGCAGTCCAAAATGTGCGTGGTTTTTTCAGAAGTGCTTTTCAGAAAGCTTTCAGAAGGTAATCGCTTGGAGAATTCCGCCTGCACTGAAAGAGGATTTAACCATCTGCCCCTGCCCCGTCACCTCTGCCCCACACAAATCCATGCTGAAGCAATGCTTAGTAAACCAAAGGCAGAGTTGCTTCACAGGCCTTATTACATGAAGCTTCCTCGTTCTCAACTAACTGCCAATCAATCACAAGCAGGGGCCCAACTCCATTGGGATTCTTAAGACACATTGTGCATATCACAGCTTTTCCTGCCTTTGCTTCCACAAAATCATCTGAAGCCCTTTACTGCCTACATTATCCAATCGCTTATGTAAACCGTCAAAGCTTTCTTGAACAAAATTCATTGACTGTTTCCATGCTTACACACTTTGAAAAAAAAGCAAGAGGTATCTCTTCAGACTTTCACACAGAAAACAGTAGTATTTTTTTCCCCATTGAAACTCTACTGCTAATTTGCTCAATTGTTCTGTAACCCGAGAAGCTGAAACACTAAGCAAAGCAACAGAGTAAACAAGAGGTCAGTTGCCAGGTCAGCACAGAACAAAGGTTTCCTCAGAGATGTCAAAGGCAATCTCATTATTCTTCTTGCAATAGTGGTATGCCATCCTGCCCATTTCTTGGAGGTTCTTGCTTCAGCAGCTCTCAAAGGAATAGCCCGAAGAAAAATACTATCTTCCAAACCCAAGAAAGTCAACTTATCTATTCTGGTGACAAACCAGAAGTGAATCAAAACGTGTTTTTAAAAACAGGATGATTAACTAAGGAATGATAAACTCCAAGTCAACTAGAATTTTAGTTGGGTAAGGCAAATAGATATTACAGCACCCATGTCACATAGACCATTTTGCGTGCAAATTAACATTCTTCACATATCAGTGCATGAGAAAATAGTGTTTCTACGATTTGACAAAATTATACAATGAAGTTATATACTCATGCGTTAATTTGTTCTCTTCCGCACCCCATCTATTAAATACACATGAATATCTTTTCACAGAGGAGTGCAATAAAACTGTTGCACTAATCAAAAATCTCTTGGCTCTTTCCTAGGCTGTGAAAAGCAGGAAATGGCTTGGGTGACACCCAATAAGCCACATTAGGCTGCTTCAAAGCATTTCAACTTGTGTGGCTGCCGTTCGTTCAGTAAAAGCACATGCTTTTACTCTGCCTGGTCTATTTGTCGGGGCCCTTCAGTGATTGTCGGAACAATTCGTATAGTGGAACACTGCCTTTGATTTTCAGGTATTCACACCTACAATTCACAAAAACCTCTACGAAACCAGCAAAAAGTCAACGCACCCCATTTTAAAAATTAATTTTTCAGTCTTAACAGTGTTCCTTTTATCATCTGGTTAGGTTGATTGACCATGCTAAATTAGTGATGGGGGCAGGGTAAATATGTGCGGTTACGGGAATAAGGCCTGGGTGGGATTCTGGTCAGTGCAGACTCAATGGGTCAAATGGCCTCCTTCTGCACAGTAGAAATCCTATGATTCTACCTGACGAACAAATGCATTTTTTAAACTGACGAGTTAAGATTTTAAGAAGCATTTACAAATCAGGAAATATTCATTGCATTCTACACGTTGCTCGAATTCCAGTGTCTAAGAATAGTTTCATCATGCGGAAAGTACAATTGTGAAATTCTTTGTTTGGATGCTGGGGATTCTGACTAAATGGAAAAGGATCTTCCATCCCAAGTAGTAACATCTTAGAAGTTTAGAATAATTTGTATGTGTACAGTACAGTTGTCATGGTAAATCATTCTCAAGTACCTACTTGAAAGTCTGAAAAACAATATGCAAGGTTCTTTAAAAGCATAAATAATCTCATCTTCATGACTGTTACATGAAGTTTAATCAGCCCATACTATCCATGGCGGGATGAGGATAGAGAATGAACACCATACATAATACAAGCTGTGATGCACATTTCTGAAAACGTAAAACAGAGAAAGGAAACTATGTGATTCCCTGTGCAGCTCAGGTGCTTAAATGGTACAAATATACGGGGCTACTCAGATCAGGAAAGTCTTCAATTACTGAACTGATTTCAGGCAGACCAGCAGGAGGAGTACAACCAGTATTCCTGAGCTTTGGGGAGGGGGCGTGAAGGCAACAGTGATAAATCAAAATGCCCTGCATCTGGTCACTACTCAGTGACCTCTCTCGGAGAGCAAATGTGCGTGTTGGGTAAGACTCAACTATGCTGGCTAAAACAAGGTCAGGACAGTTTGCTGATAGCGTCTCAGCTCGCCAAGATTAGCCCACCTGGGTACAGTGCAGGAAGACTAAAATAGTTGCATAACTACATTTGAACATAAGACTTGAACATAAGGGAAGAAGAACATTTAGAAAAAAACTTAGCAATATAAAAAGAAAAATGCTGAAAACAGTGATAACTTTTCTTTTCAGCATTTGACATTTTTCTTCACGGTGCTAAGCTTTTTTCTAAATTTTCTCTGCTTTTGGGAGAGCAGATAAAGATAAATGATAGAAGGATCTCAACCAGAGCAGAAATAGCACATACAACAGCTTTCAGTGCTTCAGAACAGGAGTTGGACAGGAAAACCCAACCAGATTGTCCATCATAACTGCTGTCTGACAATCCCAGTTAGAAATGCATTTTTGGACACAGTGAGGTAACATCTGCCTTAGTCATCATACCATTGGGACTCAAGTAGTCTGTTGACACTAGGCAGCATGGAGGTGGTACTTGGCACACACATTAAAATGGCACACTAACATACAGCTGCTATATTTAGAAGGATGGAAAGGGAAGGCAAAAGCACCATTTTATTTCTAATTATTGCTTTCACACGGCATTTTTTAGAAAAATTGTTTAGTTATTGTGACAAATATATAGCAGACCAAAACTAAAAATATATGTTGTTTACAAATTAACAATATAGGTCATTAAATTTTGCACTATAGGTTTCACTGAATCATAGAATAGTACTTGCGCAGGAAGCCATTTGGTCCTTAGTTTTTCCAAATGGATACAATCCAATTAGTCCAACTCTTTTGTCCATTCCCATGGTGAAGGCCTCATCTTAACCTTACCCCTCTCTGGAAGTGTGGTGATCCTCAGGTTGAAATCATCACCAGTCAGCCCCCCAACCCAGCTCAAAAGGGGAGAGCAGCCTATGGTCATCTGGGACAATGGTGACTTCATCTTCAATAAATTTCTCCCATGAGTATTTATTTTGAAGCTTTAAAACATGGCACATTGAGAAGGTAAATGCTGAATTCTGAGTGTGTTTATATTGAAAAACATTAACTGGAGTTTTGCTCTAAATGAGAACAGGATAATGAATTTACCTTATCTAAAAGCATTTTCTATTTGAGAGCAATTAGTCGTTAGTAACTATCAGGTTCATCTCATAGCTGAGTCAAAAATAAGAAATGTATCGCTGTCTTATTATTGCTTAACATTAGGTGACAATAATGAACACACTATGCATCTTTGTGTTCACTTTTCCTTCTAAATCAGGTATAAACAAGACTTCAACTATTTATAGTTATTCAACCAACTTGCTGGAAAGCAGTTTTTAAAAAAAATTATCAAATCCCCAGTCTACGCTATTGACTAATCTAGTAATTTGGCAACATATTACTAATCTAGTAATATGGCGACAGCTACAAAGATTAGAGACAGAAAAACTGGCCTGTACTCCCCTTCACATCGCTAGCCAGTGTTTAGCATTTTTACTTTGGGTAAAGACGTAGATATGTTGCTCTGCACATTAAAAGCCTGTCAACAGGCAGCAATAAGTCATAGTAAAACTGTAACCCAGGAAAAGAGTAAGCAAAAGATATTGACAGAGGAATCTAACAAAATTAAGCCCCACAATATTGCAATAAGACCTCACACTGTTGTCCTATAATCAGGACTTTTTAAAAAATTTGGAAGCATAATGTAAATCAGCTTTTTTTAAAAATATTGTTGAACACTGTAAACATGCCAAATAAACCAATACACTGTTGAAGAAATGTTGCAGGAAAAGAACTTATTGTAGATCATATTTCATCTAGAGCTGCTTGTCATGCTCACTCAAACAAAGGCAGGAGGTTAAATGGTTGGATCTGCCTTTTAATGCTCATTAGGTCCACTGGAAGGAAAAGCAAGCGTCTCTTTCTTCGGCAGCTCATAAGTTTTGCTCGAGTGAAACCTACATCAGAGAGAAAGAAACTATCTGCTGCCACAGTGCTTCAGAGCTGACAAATGACACTGCTGATAGATTGTTCCTTAAATCCAAAACCAGTGCTCTCAGCAGTAACATGTCAGCCCCCCCTGGAAAATGGAAACCAATTGGATAAGCAAGTGGCAGGAAATGGGATCCTCCAAATAAGCAATTTACTTCAACAGTGAATGGGTGCTTTTAAAAAATAAAAGATCCATACACCACACATGCCCAACAGCACCTTTCTCAGACATGCTCCAACATGTTACATCCAGCAAGCATTATTCAATTCAAAGTTCCTTTTTCTTCTCCCCCCCCCCCACTCCACCACCACAAAAAAGTCGCAAAATGAGAAATTAATCATTGACAACTGACCATTTCTAAACCAGTGAACAAGTAGCACACATTGCCATTAAGGTTTATTCAGGCTTAACAAAGGGGAAAAAGGCAACTTGCTTATCTGCCATCTGTGAAGATCAATAAAATACATCAGCATTAGTTTGGACACTAGGCAAAACATCAACTTCATCAATGCTACACGAAACCACATCTGTGATCATTCAACATGACCTTCTAAAGAAAAACTGTGAAGTGCAATGTAATGATTGTGTATAATATGTATACACACTTAGCTAATATTCATGTAGAACATTAAAATCATTTTCATTAATTAGTCATAATTACGAATCAAAGATTTTTTAAACTGGAAGAATGACTGGGTGGTTTATCCACATTTTCTAACAAGATATACTTAAGCAATCTATAAATTATAAATTCAATGTAGTTGGTTTACGTTGACTAAATAATCCAAAATTGTATTAGAACAGATTCTTGATAATGTTTTAAATTCTGTAATCTGTGATTATATGCCTTCGTAATTAGCGTCTTTAAGTTTACATTGATTGAATGAGTCAAAGTCTGCTTCCATTCTGAACTTGTATTGGTGTTGTGATCATTATGTTCTCAAATTTAACCAATTAGTCTGGGGAGGGAAGAAAATGCAAGCAGTGTCTTTGATAATATTCTTCCTCCCCGCAAGATGCCAACTCCAGCTAGATCTGATTCTAAGTGAATGTGCAGCGATAGCCCCTTGGCACTTTGCCCACTGCTGGCATTCCTCATGTGATCTGAGAGAGGGAGAACCAGTGCACAATTGATGATGGGGGGCCCTGACAACTGAACTTGATGCTGGGCTCACCCACATACAAGATTATAACATCCACATAAGAGATTAGAATTAGCTCCAGGCTATAGTGATAAATCTTCAACAAAAATGGAAAAAAAATTGCTGGATAATTTGTACTATGAGGCTAAGTTATTGGAAAGGGCAGCAAATTTGTTTGATTCCCCACATTCTGACTGAGGACAACAGCAATTCTTCACCAATAAAAAAAAATGCTGAGGATCCACAAACTCAGCACAGCCAATAGCATCTTTTTTCGAACAGCTAAGCAACATGAAAAGTAGGGTAAGATCTGATTAAAGAGTTTAAAATAAAACACAGCTAGCTGTAAAACACAAGGGGCATCTTTATAGCTTAATTACAAAACAGTTGAAGGTAATGCTACAACGATTAAATAAATTTTAAGTTAGAAAAAGACATACAAATTACTTTAAACAAGAGCTGGGAAGATCAGAAATTATTAATCTAATTATTCTTTATTTTCACAAATTCAGGAAGTTGATGGATGATCTGATAGAAGTCTGCAAAATATTTACAGGGAAGGACAATGTGGATAAGGATAAACTGTTTCCTCCAACTGAAGGCTCTAAATCCAGCTGCCGTTACTTCTACACAGAGTGGCAGAAGTTTGGAACTTTTCCTCACACTGCGGTGGATGCTATCCAATTGTTAGGTTTAAGTCTGGAGATAAATATTTCTTTTATTGAACAGGGGTATAGGCCTAGATCATGGTACACAGGCAGGTACATGGAATTAGGCAACAGATCAGCCATGATCTAAATGAATGGCCCTCAAATGGGTTTGAAGGGCTGAATGGTCTATTTCTGTTCTAATGTTTATTATAGTGCTTAACCCCAACCAAAGAGATGGGTATTACACATCAGTCTTTTTAACATCCATTATATTCCAACATCCTTGCTTTTATATTTTAGTAGTTCTTCCAATTATTTGATTTAATAAACCTAATAATTCTGTCAGAGAGGCAGTCCATATTTTGACTCACCTCTTCTTATCACATTGTCAGGATAAATAGATTTGAAAAAAACTTCACAGTGGACAGAGACCACTTGCTTTCTTTCTGAACGTCACAATCTGAAGTCCACTGCAAAAAATTCAGGGTCCTGCTTCTTTTTTCCCTGACTCCAACTGAGCTCATTTTGCACAGGAATGTAGCCTGATCTTCCGCAAATCAGAGCTGGCTCAAAAGGGTCATTTTGTCACTTCATATGCAAATAGCCATAAACCTACTGCATGCTGTGATCAAGGGAAATGCAGAGTGGCAAACCAGCAGAAGTGAACACATAGTCCTCACGTAGGATCAGGCAAAATTTGTGAACGTTTCTTTTCCTAATAAGTCAGCTCTGCCTAAACCATGCCTGCCCTTAAAACTCCCAACACAGATTCTGCCAAAACACCTAACATGACTTTTTGATTAGGAGCAAGTTATTAGGATATGCTGACAATTTTAAAACTTTTAAATCATTTGCAAAACAACAAGCCACTCAGTCGAGCAGAATCCCTTTTCTCGCTTTAAATGATTGTTTTTGAAAAACAGATTCTTTTGGAAAGAAAGGCACTAGGAGGAACAAATATGCCAGCGGAGTGAACTAAATTAATCAGAGGTAGATGGAGACGATCGTTTGTTGCTAGGGTGGTTAGCAAAGCCTGCCAGAGTTCACTGACCACTGCCAAAAGATAACAAAGCGAATTCTCCTATGAATAGTCTGGCCCCAGAACCCAGAGGTCACCGGGTAGCCCCTGCAAAGGCTTTGTGGTAGCTCCTAAGTTTTCAGGTTATTGTGTTGGCCATACCATCATTTTAAGATGTCACTGCCTTGCCACAGGGGGAAGGAACTGACTTTCCTGCAGTTCTTTTGTTCCAGAGAAACATTTTTTTTAAAAAAACCTGATACCATTCCAATAAAGGAAATTTTATTTGATCAAAACTGTTAAAATGAACTCGTTTTGATTTTTGAAACGTTTAACTTTTGGAGTTTGCCTACTTACAGGCTTAAATTCAGAAATCCATTATGGTATGGAAGCAATTCTTTATAGACCAAAGGAATAATTAGTAATACAGTACTCCAGAGGTGCAATAAGGGTTGACTTACAAGGTCTGGACAACAATTAGCTTTAATAGTCAGCTCAATTACTGTAACTATTATCTTCAGCAAAATAAAAAGCCTTTCAGCTGTCTAGAATATTTTGTCCAAACACTCTCGGGAGTGTTTTCTAGTTCAACAACATAACCAACTCCTCTACAAGTATACAATCTTGTCAAAGCTAAATGAAGATAGCCCTTGTTTTTTTTTCCAAAAAAAAAGTGTAAATGAAATCAATTACTTTAATTTCATACATTTGGACTTGCAGAATATGCAATATGAAAAGTGCGTGCAGTTGTTACTTCAGAATGAATTCCGCCCCACTAAAAAGCTTCCCCAGAAATGGAAGAGCTTAATAAACCAAAAATTCCACACCCTCTGATATCCCTGGGTGAGAGAAGAGGGCATAGAAACAGAAGCTACCTCTCCCAACTACTGTCAATGACCAAAATGCATGCAACGTGGATTTTGCAAAAGATTGGGATCAAGATCGCTTGGGGTGTCACAGTTGAACAGCCTATACCAGCTCATGCATAAGGAATGCCCATTGGGAGAGACACCTGGGGACAGTTAGAGCCCTTGGGACTGGTTTGAAACCCTTCAAGAGAGATAAATAGAAAACCAGAGACTGGATTTTATGTTTCCAGAGCAGAGTCCAATTACAATATTTTGTTAAAATAATTCACATCATGAGATACACTAATTCTACCCTAATTGACATTAGTTGTGGCCGATTGTCACCGGAAACATTAACCCTTTCCCTCTCCACAGATGCTACCTGACTTGCTGTGTATTTCAAGATTGTTGTTTTTAAGTGTGTACCACTTGCACCTTAATACAGAAGGGACACAAACACCATAGCCATGTGTCAGGATCAGACTGTCATTTAATTTTAAAATAGTGGCAGAACTCAGGTTTCACTGTTATTCACTATGAAATAGAATAGAGCAAGGTACCTGCCCTCCTGCTCTCACTCAAATATTTTGACCACAGCCTTTGCATATAATCAATGCTTTGAAGTAATTTAAAGCTTTGCGTGTTTGGAACCAAACAAAGAAGTTACCACTTAATTAATATTTTCTCGATGAATTCATTAGTAGCCAGATTCCAACATGCAGGAAGGAGATGACTAAAAAGCAGTTCGAAAAGACGATGAATGATTTAACAAAGCTTGACGTTTCCAGTTTTTGCCCATGGCTGAATGACATACACAAGCTTTATACATAAAATGATGAATGCCTGTCATTGTGTAGATAAACTCAATGACTGCTATTGAAGTGAGGCAGTGATAACACAAGTTATAGCCTCGGGGCTATGTTACACTTATTAGGCCAACAATGGAAGGGCCTTTGAGCATAAACCACAATTTAAAAACAGGTACAGTAACTCAAATTATTTGTCTGTTAAGTCAATGTTGTGCAGCTCTCAAAATATTTTAAAAGTGTTGGTGCTGTAACCATAAATGCTAGTTTAGGAAACATATAGTTGCTTTAATTAATTCCCATTTTCAGATGTCTCCCATTTTTGTCAAAATGTCAACATTCTAAACGGAAGCCATTTTTCCTACTGAGGGCAAAAGGTTACACTGATTAAATGTCAATAACCCTATCAGTGTTTGAAATTCACAGTAACCCGATATCCAGGCTACTAAATTTTAATTCTTATGTATCCTACTGGCTACTTTTTCTGCTCATTTTATAACCGCAGCAGGATACACATTGGGGCTTGTCAGACATATAACAACTAGAATGGATCAGAATTTCTTCTTTACCTTTTTAAACAAGGGGAGAAAGCCTGTGCACCATTCATTCTGGGCATCACAAGTTATTTGTCCAACTAATGTTTATAATATTCAATCAGCCAGACTGGAAATAGATTTTTTTTAATTAAAAAATTCACCAAAGTGGACATGCATTTCCAGACAGTTTAACTAAAATCTGCAAACTGATGATGAAAAGTAACAGGGTGATAGTAAAATGATGATCAAGTCATATTTGATATCAGTTAAAAATTAGAAGTGTCCCTCTGGTCCAATATCAACTGAACTCTGACTGTAGTCATTACTGGTGAAAATGAGTATTTTGCACTCTTTTTGAAAGCAGCTTTAACTTCAAGGACTCTGAAGGTAGATGCCACAGCCTTCAACGCAGGCTAAACTTCCTAATACAACCTAGCTAGATCATATTTACAGCATCCATTGAAAATTTTCATTTCCTATCCTACCAATCTTCTTAGTCCCTGGGGTAAATTCAGCAGTAAATCTTCAGTCGCACCAAGGCATAAACAGTGCAGTTACACTCTGTGGGCTTGCACCTATAGAAACTGAATTCACACTGCCCAAACTCATTTGACTGACCATTTTTGGTCATCAAGGCAGGAGACTTTCATCCCATTAGTCTAGGCAAGATGCAAATCAAAGTCCCAGGAGGTGAAAGGTCCCATATGTTGTCTCACTATTTAGTGCAGGCTGGATTCCAAAATAAAACCAACCCACACTTCAAATGGGTTTTCAGTCCTCTCTTCTCTTGTCTTTGCAGCTAAAGCAAGGGGCAGCACATTTGTAGAGGTACCAGCACTCCTTTGGTACCTCAGCCATCCTTTTTTGCATGTTACATCCTAAACAGGGGCTTTAGAAACACCACCACTCCTGTCGTTCATCCAGATTTCACTCCTGGTGGGGTGGAGAGGTAGGGATACACAAGCTAACTTTCCCTCCCCCTAGTCCTAGACACTGGAGTGCACCACCACAATTGTCTGCTGAGCAAAGATCAGCTAATTTAATACAAGTTGGACCGCAGTGACCAGGCACAGCATTCAGCCAATCATGCAAGATTTCCTATATGATTATTATATATGATTCCTATGTTCACATTAATATGACTTTTGGGGATGAACGTGTAACTGTTGGCCATAACACAGCTTCACGATGCACAAAACCCCTGCTCTTTAATTGATTTAACATTATTCTATTAGTATAAAACTCAATTATGCTAGAATAAATGTGCCATTCTGACTCCATACACAGATCTCACGCACACAAGTTCTACTAACAAACCTTTTTCCCCTTCAAGGTTAGCACTACATATAACCACACAACCAAGTTAAAAACAATTTCTGACACATTTCAGGCTGCCCAGAGTTAATTTCCTTTCTAGTTACAAAGTACATGGCCTGCTTCTACTTAAAATTTGCTTTAAAAACTTGTAAAAAGTCATTTGTGAATGAGACTACTTTACGCTGTCAACATTAATCTCCCTTCAGGCAGCGTGCTGTATCATGCTCTCAATGACAAAGTGAGGACTTTTTTTTGGAGAGGCACCAAAATATTCAGAGTTAAAACCAGTGAGAAATTGTCTTTAAAAGTTTCATTACCTCTAAGAAATGCAGTTTTCAAAAGTACATTATATAACCTTTCGACATTAAGCACTCAAAATGATGTTGAAAAGTAGCAACTGTTTCTCTGGGAGTGGGGTTTGAAATGGAATATATCTTTAATATAAAGGGTTAGTGCCTTCACCCACCTTGACACACACTACTCCAGCACCCACACACATACATTACCCCACAACACCCAGCCCCCACCACACACACACACACAAAATGTAGCAGAAATAATGCTGTTCTGGATCTCTGTGCCATAATGAGTAAGGCCAGAAACATCAGTATCATTCACTAAGGAATCTTAGTAAGCACTGGATGAACCATTCACTTATCCAGATTGAGAGGTAGGGTTTGGTGGCAAAGATAGAATTGCACTGAAGGTTTCTCCTGAATTTCACCTCTTCTGACTTGGACTCAAATTCAAAGCAGTGAAGGTTTCCTGTGACTGATAGCCACAAGGTCCAACTTGAGCTATTTCAGTTGACAAAAGGGAAAAATGCAACTTTGATGAAGTGAAAGCTGTTCTTTTTAAAATTGCGACAGAATAGAATGTCAGTAATGAGGCTGAAATGTGCCCCTAAGACGCAGTACAGAGTCTGTCCAGGTGCTCAACCTTTCACACCTGCAAGTCCCGGAAGATGCTATTGCAATTTTGAGAACTAGAAGAAAACAGGTTACACACCCCTATGGAGAACTCTACTGCGACATAAACAAGAAAAGTAAAACAAATTGCCATCAGCAACATGTCAAAGATAAATTGCACTTTGTTGATTAGACAAAAGGGAGTAGCGTTAGCCATCGCTCGGAACATGTTTCACATTTAATGCGTGTTTATTCCTAACACTAGCAACATGCAAGGTAACATAAAGCAGCAAATCTGTAAAATAATACAGGTCATGGTTGGTTTCATGTTCTGCTCTCCCCCACCACTAGGAGGGGGAAAAGTTCGGATCTTCTAACAGATCCTACTGTCCTAAAGGAAATCAATCAGATTTGCTATTACAACAAGCAGGTGCTCCTGGCTCATCTTCACATTTAATCTAATATCCCATTTACACGGCAGCTGCTAATTCAGTTTGCAGCACATCCACACAGAGCTGCTTTGAATTAAAACACATCTCACACACGCACACACACACGCAATTTGTTTACTCTGCTTTGTAAAACAAGTCTAAAAATCAATCAGCACCTTTGCGCTGCCAGTTTCAAACCAGTTCAAAGATAAAATTATTCAACTTGTATCAACTATTTAATTCAAAGCAAGCATCATTTCTCTGCCCTCTTAACAGGAAAGCAGTAGAGAATCTGGTGAAATGGTGCAACAACAATAAACTCTCCCTCAATGTCAGTAAATGAAGGAGAAAGTTGTCGACTTCAAGAAACATAGTGGAGAACATGTCCGTCTACATCAATGGGGTTGAAGTGGGAACGGTTGTAAGCTTCAGTGCTCTAGGTGCCCAGATTACCAACCACTTGTCCTTGTCCCTCCTTGCTGACGCAATAATCTAGTAAGCCCACAAATGCCTCTACTTTTTCAAAAGGCCAAGGAAATTCAGCATGCTCATACAACTCTCATCAATTTTTACAGCTGCATCATAGAAAGTATCCTTTCCAGATGTATCTCAACTTGGAATGGCTCCTGCTCTGACCAAGACTGCAAGAAACTACAAAGCATTGTGAACACAGCCCAGTCCATTACGCAAATCAGCCTGAGATCACATATCAACCAACTCAAGAACAGCTTCTTCTCTGCTGCCATCAGACTTTTGAATGGATCTACTATATATTATATATATTATCTTTCTTTCTCTATACCCTAGCAGTGACTGTAACACTATATTCTGCACTCTCTTCTTTCTTTCTCCCCTATTTTCTCTAAGAATGGTATGCTTTGTCTGTATAGCGCGCAAGAAACAATACTTTTCACTGTATCCCAATACATGTGACAATAATAAACCAGATCAAAACTCTGAACTGAACGAGTCATACAACTCAATAATATTGTTAAATTCAATTCCACACTACAGACCAACATTATAATCACTTCATGAAACAAATTATTTATCTAAATACAACTGGGAAGTGCTTTTAATTTGTAGTTTCTTCCCTGCCCTCCCAAAATTATATAACAATCTGAATTGTTTAAAGAGAGTCCAGCAGGTCTTGCAGCATCTTTGAAGACAGAAACAGTTGATATTTCAAGTCGATGATCTTTTATTAGAACTCATCTGGATTGCTTCTGACTCAACTTAACTGACATGGAGGATTCCTCATTCAGACTGTAGTCAGACCATAGACAAGACTGGAAGCAGTTGAAACTTCTGCTAGGGAACTGTGAACAATTATCTGATAGGAAACATCAATTTGTGTCATGATGAGACAAGTTCCCAAACTAGTACCATTTGAAAACACGACAATCCAAGTTCTCATCTTAAGTAAATTCATTGGAATCATAACAGCACAGGAGGCCATAATCTCCAAACAATTTGAATGTGAAATGACTTCAAGAAAAAATGCACCTGAACAGATTGCTTGAAATTGATCAAAAGATGATGATAGCATTTGTTTTTAGGAAATTAATGATTAACTTCTAATTCCTTTATCAACGAGCAGGGAGCATTCTAACCCACTTTTTTTTTATATTTCAGAAAAGTGAATTTGGTGCCCATCAAAATAAGCAGTCAATAAAAAGTGGTCCCACTTGTACAGCAGGTACACCTCATTGTTCTGCCGACTCCGCTCAACTGGTATACCTTAACCAACGTTGATAAACCAGACCGTCCTGTATCACAGAAGATTTTTCCAATTTCCTCCATCCATACACTCTTCTTTTACACCAAGTAGTATCAGAATTCAAACAGATTTAGGACATACGTCAGCCTCTGAAATAATCTCAATTCCAACTGCCTCAAACTCATTTCAAATGCAACTCTTACAACTTGACAGAGAGCATATTTTAATCTTAAAAGTGGAATTTTATTCTAAACCAGATCTTATAACACACTAGCCAACCCACCTCTAAAAATATATATTTGCATGCTGGCACAGTGGTTAGCACCACTGCCTCGCAGTGCCAGGGACCTGGGTTTGATTCCCAGCTTGGTCACAGTGTGTGAAGTCTGCATATTCTCCCTATGCAGTATGGATTTCCTTTGGATGCTCTGGTTTTGCCAGACCCAACAAGAGTGGCTGATTTCCTTCCCTAAAGGATTTTTATGGTAACTAACAATGGTTTCATCATCGTCATTAGATTTTTACTGAATTCAAATTTCAACATCTGCCATGGTGAGGAACAAGGTGGGACAGATTAAAAAAGGGATCGGTTCTCATGACTCCTGCTCTTGATCGCATCCAATGATAGGATCAAACTCAACTGTTTATGTCCCATTGACAAGACATGCTGGTTAGATGTGTTGGCCATGCTAAATTCTCCCTCTGTGTACCCGAACAAGCGTCAGAGTACGGCGATTAGGAGGGTTTCACAGTAACTTCATTGCAGTGTCAACGTAAGCTTACTTGTGACTAATAAATAAACCTAAATATGTTCTATCAAAAGCATGAATTTATTTCCTATATCCTACCCCAGCCACTAAGTAACCTTTCCCCGGATTCTATTTTCTTTCCATTAATTTCCTTCCAAAATCACTTTTCTCTGGGGTACAGCATCACAGCTGTCGGACACCCACTGGTACCTCACCCACGTGATCATTTTTCACACATGCTGCTGGACATTGATTGTCATCAGGATATTTAATTCAGGGGGGCATGGAACCACACTCCCTCCTCCACTCTCTCTCTCTCACACACACACACAATAGCTGAGGAATTGATCTAGAATGGAAACCTTGATGACTTTGTTCCCTTTCCTAGCCAAGTTAAGTCAGTTATAACAGTCCCTACTGCCTCCTTACTGAACTGTATTACGTCAGTGCAAAGGGAGTATTAAATGGGAAACTTGCTCTGCCCACATGGGACATGCAGCCAGTTGAGTCACTGGTGGTTTTGAATCTCCTCATATCCCAAATGGAAAATTCCAATCTCGGCACGTGTCTCATGTTTACACGTCAAATTCAAGATATCTACCAAGGAACAGATCATTTCTCAAACACACATTCCCACTGTGGCTTAACAGGTAAATATAAAAATATCCCATTCCTGTTCTGTGCTGAGTCAACAAACTTTAAGCAGGGTAACAGGGGGAACACAGCTACTTCAAGCATCTTAAGTTGTGTTTTAAGTCATTCGTGCAATTTGGGCATTGCTGGCTGGGCCAGTATTTGTTGCCTATCGCTAATTGCTCCGAGTAGCTTGTTAGGTCATTTGAGAGTCAACCACATTGTTGTGGACCTTGAATTACATGTAGGCCAGACCCAACAAGAGTGGCTGATTTCCTTCCCTAAAGGATTTTTATGGTAACTAACAATGGTTTCATCATCGTCATTAGATTTTTACTGAATTCAAATTTCAACATCTGCCATGGTGAGGAACAAGGTGGGACAGATTAAAAAAGGGATCGGTTCTCATGACTCCTGCTCTTGATCGCATCCAATGATAGGATCAAACTCAACTGTTTATGTCCCATTGACAAGTAGTGTGCAAGAACACAAAAGTTTCCACTTGGCTGAGATAATGT
The DNA here is from genome assembly GCA_024679065.1 of Sphyrna mokarran. NCBI lineage: Eukaryota > Metazoa > Chordata > Chondrichthyes > Carcharhiniformes > Carcharhinidae > Sphyrna > Sphyrna mokarran. Next base: position 21,655,100 of record JAGIQG010000030.1, on the reverse strand, counting down.
AGACCATCCAACAAGCATGAAACAAAATCCCAGCACAAGAATGCGGGTGGGGGGGAGCAAGGGGAATAGAAATATAGCTTTTGCAATGAAAGGCAAGACATTAATAATAAATGAACTATAATGAAACAATAAGAAATTCAATTGCTTTCCAAAATTCGGTCATATTTATTTTGTGTGTGTGTCAAACATGATCGTTGGTTCAAGTCCCACTCCAGGAGTGGAGAACAGAAATTGAGGCTGATAATGCAACACTCCACAGGACAGCACTGAACTACAAGAGGTGCCTTCTTTTGGTTAAAGCATTAAGTCAAAGCCCTGGCTGTACTCTCAGATGGATGTGAAAGATCCCATGACATAATTTCAAAGAAGAACTAGGAGCCTTAACCCCAGAATCCTAGCAAATATTTGTCACTCAATCAGCATCTCAAAGACAGACGATCTGGTCATTATCACACTGCTGTGTTTGGGATCTTACTGTGCATAAATTGGCTGCTGGACTTCCTGCATTTACAACAGTAATTACACATTGGCTGAAAAGTCTTTGGGCTATTGAAGTGAAGTTGCTGCTTAACTGCAAGTTTTTCCTTTTCTTTTTGTGAAGAATGTTAAATAAAATGACAGATTCAAACACAACGATAAGCAAATTAAAGTTGTGTTAATTTATATGCTGATTATGTAGTTCCTAACCCCTTCAAATTAAGTTTAAAAAAGCCATTTTTCACAACATGGTAAAAGGTCATTTGATTACAGCAATGAACGCACAAAGTTATCGGCTGCAACAAGAATGCGGATAAAACAAAAAGACCATTAGGATGTGCTGCATGAGTTGCTCCTTCAGGGAGAATCCTGGATTACCCAGAGTTGAATGCTTCTGTGTTAAAAATCCCTTCTACACACTGGGGACTAGGCAACTGTTTTCTTTATCCTATGTTACAATAGCATGGATGTGTCAAAAATTCCCTTCTGACGCACTCAAGGGGCCGAGCAATTTGGAAAGCAGACTTACTCTGCCATTCAAATGCCCAACTTTTTTACATTTCACATCAATTTTATTCTTGTAAATAACTGAGTGTTACTTCAAACATTGTCCCTCCTAAATCTTTAAAAGGTAATGTGTCCCAATTCATATTACGAGGTTTTTTTTCCCCTAGTTCCTCTTCATCACCTTGATTGTCCTGCACATAATCAATAGGTCCAGCTGTTAAATTATGGAGACCTTAGAATCCCTGCACAAACAGAAGCAAAGAAAAAAGATTCCTTTTATTTAGGATAATCAGAACAGACAAAGGGACCAGAATGAATTCTTTTCACTGACCCCTTGGAGTATTAGACTGTAAAACAATTGCAGGACCAGAACTATCCTGCGCTTCAGCGAGTTGCCTTGCAATAAAGCACTACAATTTAGACACTTAGTCACACTGGGAACTTTTGGCAGGATGCTAAACAACAAGAAAAAGGTGGCAATGTGGTTGGGAGATACAGCCCCATTCCCAACCTCATCCACCCTCCATTTCTCAGGTATGTGCAAATTTCATGGCTTCTGGAAAGAACTTCCAGTACAGAGGCAAAGCCAACCTGTAAAACAAAATCCCACAGACAGCTCTCAACAAATTAATAACCACAATTTAACTGTAGTAATGGCAACACATAACAGGACTGTCAAATACAAAAAGACAAATTTCTGCTTGGTATAAACAAAAACACTTTGCTTGACATTATATCCAAATATATTTTTCCATTAACAATAACAAATCTGAATGGAATGGTGACACAACTTAAACTGCACAATTTTGAGTTCTTATTCTCCAAAAACATAATGTTCTTTCCTCCATCAGAAGTCCAATTAATAGTTTGCATTTATCCTGCACCGTACACATGGTCTGAGTTTGAAAACTGACAACATTCTAAAGTAATTTTCTGAAGTTACAATATCCTCTTAAAACACAACAAAATCATTTAAAAGCAAAAATGAAATTGTTCTGAGTGAAGGAGCATACACTCCTCATCAGTGGCAAAAGACTTTTCACTTGTGATCTTACTCAGACCTGAAGCAACCCATATGGGGCTTCAATTGTTTAGTTGGCATTTTCCCCAGCAGGGTGCCCCACAAAGAACACAACAGCAGTGAAAAGAACTTCCTATTGTCTCCTAGTTACAAGAAGGGGGAAAATCTATTAAATGTACAGTCTTTTCTTTATATCTTAATAATTTCCTTAAACACTGGTGTTCAAAGTTACTTTAAGGGAGCTCAAGAAAGCAAAATTAGCTAAATTCCTTTCTGCATGGATGAACACCAAAAAACAGAGCCTTAAGGGTTTCAGAGCTCGAAACTGTCCCTAAAGACCTGCTGTGATGTCCTTATGTGATAAGGCTCCACAGTAACACTAAAGGCAAGGCATACGATTCCCTGCATTCCTTAAGAACAATTCCTGGCAATCACAAACTTTGTGGAGGAACAACATGAAAGCTACGGACAATGAATAAGGGTCATCTGCTCTTTATCACAGGGCTAAACCTCATCCTGCATAGCCTCTAACCTTTTAACCCAAAGAATTCTTAATTTGCACATGAATAATCAATTTCTCGACCACGGTGCAAGTATCAGCTTTTAGTTTCTAAGTTTGGAATCAGTGACACCTCCTAGTGTGTTCATGTCTAACAGTTCTTGCATGGATTAAATCAAGGCTTTAAATGTTATACCAGACGTTACACATCTGTGATAAAGGCTAACCTTACTGACAAATGCTTAAAAAAAGTATGCTGAAAGGAAAATTCCAGTGTCCCACTGCTGACTCTGGTTTTAAATGCATTTCCTTTTCAAACTAAAAATACCATTTCACTGCTTGCTTTAAATGTTTTGCATATGACTGCAAACTTGATGATACTTCCATCAAACCAATACAAAAAACCTGGAAACATCAATCAAAGTGAAGATATTACATATTGATACATCACTATAATGTAATGGGACTAATTTTTTGCCAAACTAATTGTAAATTACAATAGCATAATAACTTATTTAAACAGAATATATAAAATGCAAAAACATGATCAAGTCGTTTTAAATTCTTGCCTAAAGAAAGTTATGAGAAAATTTAAGTTCTACATATGATCAATAAGTATCATTAGTTGATGTTTTTCCTCCCAAAAGTTACCTAAAGTTGATTCTGGGGAGATAGTCCACAAATGCCAACAACCCCAAAGCACTTCCCTGAAAATGAGAATCTAACCTCCAAGGTATGGATCACAATCAACTCAATCATATCTTCACCTTTGCACCAATATTTTTAGACAACTTTCTGGTACCCTCAGAGAGCAGCTAACTTAGTTAAACCAGGGAACAAACCTAAGGTTTCCTAATTCTGTGCAACTTAAACAATGATGGTGAAATTTAATAGACTTTTAGAAGTACGATAGTAAAACCGCCAAAAATAGATATCATTACCTTTAACCTCACATAACTGTAGCTTATAATGAGTATATGAAGAAATATAATTATCTAATTGCATCAGCAACAGTGGGAATACTCTCAAATCCATTATACGTAGGAGAGTTAAATTTCAAATATTTGAACTTTCAACAGGAATGAAATTATTTTGATGGTAATTTTACCCAAACCTAATAAATATACAACAGAAATAAGATTACATGACTGAAGATGTTCAATGTAATGAACTTGTGCCGAGAGACTATTGCATGCTTCAGAAGTCTTTGTACAACCATGTCCCCATTACATTGTTTGCATCTTAGTAATGTCTTTTGATTTTCTCAGAAGTGCCACACAAGTATCACTGAATACTGGTACTGGCGATAACACCACATGACTGGAAACAATGAATGTAATCTGCTTACAATAGATCAAAGTGCTTTATCACAGTCCTAAACAATAACTGTGTGTCATGCTTACAAATTACCATTTTGGATCTATTTCCTAGAATTAAATACATCTCTCAGCATAACAGAAAGACTAAAGCATCTAATAAAGCGCATTCAATGTTTGACTTTGAGATGAAGCAGCTATATTGACAGAAACTGCTTTGAAAATCGGCAGGAAATCTTGAATGCTATTCACATAAAAGCAAGCAAGACTAGGTTTTTTTGGTCAGGATTAAATCCGATACTTTAACTCCCTAGTTTCCCCAAGGAAGGAGCAGCAAAATTTCATCATTTACAACTAATTGCAAAATTAGTAATACATTCTTAACAAACATATTACTACTTTAATAGAAAGTAACTAGCACTAATCATAATAGCTGAAATCCAGTGCCATATTTGCTTGTTGTACGTGATGGAAAATATCAGATTTTAGGTATTTTTCCCAACAGTTTAATTTTCATGCTTCAGAATGTATGAACAAATATAACTTCTAATCATTAGAAATTAAAATCTGACTGACATTTGAAAAGCAATCATTCTCTCTCATCTTTATAAGCCACTTTAGGACCATTTGCTTCAACATGAGATGGAACTGCTTGTACAAGCCACAACCCCATATAAGGTTGGCATCTTTGTTAAAAACTCTACAAGTCACTCTCTCATGCTTACAGATTATAAATACAGGTGCGGGCAGTGTACTGTACACAGTAAGGGCAGAATGTTATGGTCCACTGCTGGCAGGGTTTTAACGGAGGGGGGGAGAAGAGAGAGAGAGAGAGAGAGAGGAGAACAGCACCCTCCCTAACCCACGAAAACACCCAAGGTGGTTTGGCTTCCCTTGTTCGAAGTGAGGCACTTAAGGGGTGCTTCTTACACACCGCAATTTTGAATCCCATGGGAGGATAATCACCCCCCCACCCCCGCAACCTAGTCTCTTCATCAATACCCCATCCCCCTCCATATACCATGAGATTTTCCAAAACTACCTAGTCCTGGTCTTGTAATCTGGTTACTGCTTATAGTCCCAACCTTGGCCATTGCTGCCACTAGAACTAAAGCTGAATGGCCTTATTGGACTGGCTGAAAAGCAAGATGCAGAAGCAACATCCTCCCAACCAATTAATGTTCAGGAGTGGTAACAGCTGCAAGGCTGCTGTGGTTGGAGGAGTGTATTCATCTGTGGGCGCTTCAGCTGGCTGGGTGGGAAACCCCACCATCATAAAAGTCCCATCCCAAGTATCCCACAAACTTAATCAGGTTAATTCTAATTACCAAACTCCAAAAAAAATCCTTTGCTCTTACCTGACCAGGATGCCTAGAATCCTCCTATTCTGAACCATGTACGCGAAAGATGACATCTGCCTTGGAAAAAGTGGTCAGTTTAAAATATATCAAAAGAAAGAAATACTTACTGGCCACAGAGAGATGGGATTTCTGACTGAGAATGGCCCCATACTTGTTTTGAGCCAAACATTCATAGTAACCTTCATCTGATCGCTCTCCTCTACGATGTTCAACCTCAGTGATGTAAAGGGATCCATTTGATAAGACATATATCCGCTCACTATCCACTAATTTCAGTCCATTTTTCAGCCAGACAATGGTAATTGGAAGTTCTCCACGAGCCTGGCAATCAAGAACCACAGGGTCTTTCCGCAGAGCAATTACATCCTGGGGCTCTCTCATGAAAAAAAGCTCAGTAAAGCACCAAATACCTGGAAAACACAACACAAATCATTTCAAATTTGACAAGAGAGTGAACATTCATATTTCAACAAAACAAAAATTTTTGACAAATAGAATCATTCCTTCAAAATGAGCCCAAACTGATAACAGGAACATTGAGGCTACAAAGAGGTAAGACAATTGGTTGAAGAGTGCTGTATTAAATGATGCAAAATCAATTGGGAATTTTGCTTTTTTTATTAATTTGAATGGTCTGAAGCTGAATTTAAGATTCCACCGGGCTTACAAATGCTTCATTAACCATCCTAAAATATATATAGGGCATACGAAATAGGAACAGAAGTCGACCATTTGGCCACTCAAGCCTGCACCACTAAGATCATGGTTGATTTGTTTATGTCAAGTTCCACATTCCCATCCATCACCGATAATCAATTCCCTTGACTAATAAGAATCTATCCACCTCTGTTTCAGAAGCAGAATCACTGAATATTTTTAAGGCAGAGAGGTCCGAAGTTGCTCATCCCTCAGGGAAACAAATCTCTCCTCACGTGTCCTATAAGGTGACTTCTAATTTTAGAACAGTGCCCCATGATTCTGCACTCAGTCACAAGAGGAAACATCCTTTCCACATCCACCTTGTCAAGACCATTCAGAATCTTATATACTTCCATCAAGTCACCCCACACTCTTCTAAATTCTAGTGGAAACAAGCCCAATCTTTCGAAGCTTTATATGTACAGGCATTCTTCACATCAACTTGTTACTTGGTGTGGCATGGTAGCACAGTGGTTAGCACTGCAGCCTCAGCATCAGGGGCCCAGGTTCAATTCTTTGGGTCACTGCCTGTGTGGCATTTGAACATTCTCCCCATATCTGCATGGATTTAATTTGTCCAAAGATGTGTGGGTTAGGTTGATTGGCCATGCTCAATTGACCCTAATATGGGGGATTGGTAGGGTAAATGTGGGATTGCAGGCATAAGGCCTGGGTAGGATAATGGTTGGCATAGACTTGATGGGCTGAATGGCCTCTTTCTGCACTGTAGGGATTCTATGATTCTCCTGATACCATAAAATATCAGGGTGACATCTTCAAGTCAGTGGATCCTCACTTGAAACCCATGAATGTGGTCAGTCCTCATCTTCAATCTTCCCAGTTCCTCAATATCTGAGACAGGATGTTAGTCTTATCCGCTGTAATGGCCTTTAACTACAACCAGCGATCTATAATCTTAAGGAAAAAAATACTTCTGGCTCCAATGGAACCTGAATAAAAACCCCAAATGTCCATACAATCAAAGTTCACTTGCTGAATGATATTCAGATGGATGACACTGGCAAAAAGATCAAAGATTCACCTATATTTAGACCCAAAGATGGAAGATGTTTTGCTTCCACTCCACCTTCAGAATTTGTCTTCCACATGCCCCATTCCCACAAATTAAATGTGATTAAATTGAATATTTAATCGGCGGGCATGTCTTAAAAAATCACTAACCTTTTTTGTTTTAGTTACATGAACAAACTGACAGGATCTCTGTTTTAAATTTAAGACACTTGTTTGCAAAGTTGCAACATGGCTTATCGCCATCAACAGTATGCTTCTCTCAGTTCTTAAAGATTGCAGGATCCAGAGAGGCACCAGGAACCATGGGTAAAACACAAATTTAATAACGAAATTTCAAATCTGGGAATCAAAATTCTACATTTTATTTATTATCTATATATACACACACACACACGCATATATAGAAACTTGACGTGAAGCATGCCTAAATATAAAGGTTTGAAGGGCTGAACTTTTTCCACTAGAGTTTATATGCAATAAAAATGCTGTAAATGTTCTTATTTTGTATATCCATATATACTTTAGGATGGTTAAATCAGACATTTGTATGCCCCGGTGGAAATCATTAATATCTACATTAAAGTTTATTTATTAATAGTCACAAGTAAGGTTTACATTAACACTGCACTGATGTTACTGTGAAATTCTTTATTAATTTGGGAGGAGCGAACGAAAAATTCTAACAAATGTGTGCGACTATATTCAAAAAGCCATCAAACCTACAGCCCCTTTCTGTGGAGGGGGGGGGGAGACGGAGAGCAGCAGGCGCTGAATTCTCAAACCTACAATTACGACAAAAAGAGAAAAAAACTAATCCAAGATTACTAATTAATTCGAACAGCCAGTACACCGAAGCATCGGTGTTAAAATCACTGCAGGGGCGCATTACAATGGTGGTAACATTTTATTGAGTTTTTACATGGAACAGAAAACTCAATTAAGATCCGAATTAAAAGGGACGCTCCTCTTGTAAAAGCGTGTTATTATTTTGATTCTAAACACCACGCCGATAGAACCAGTCGCTCCAGTCTGAAGTTGCAACCGGTTGCTATACAGGGCGGACTTCGCACAAGATGTTTGCTAATTTTACAAGCTTGTCAAAAAGGAGTCTGAACAGGCGAAGTCGTAAAAGTCTGATTTTACGAGAAATCATTAGCAACAGGCTCTCCTCGTGTATCAATAAGCTCTCGCCGCCGTATTTTTCCCCCCAAGTTTTCAACTCCTCTCGTCTGGAAAAGCCAATTCAACCACGTGTCGCGAACTGAGTACTTGCAGTTTGGGAATCAACAGACATTCAGTAAAAGGTGTACGTCTAAAATAAAAAAGAGCGTCTCCCTCTCTCTATCTCTAAATGACTTAAAAAATATTTGAGTCTGGCAATCAATTCAAGTGGGCTGACGGATTAGGCAATGAGCCTGAAAAAGGGGCAAAACAATTCATTTTCATTAAATCGGTGGGCAGTTTCAGACTCTTAAACCAGTCTACTTTGATATTGCCACTAAAAAAAATCCAAGCTCCGAATTGGGGGGGAGGGGGGGGTAGAGAGACTGACAGTGCGAGGCTTCAAGCTGTGCCAGTCTAAAGTCACTCTAACTTTATGTTGGGAAATCGATGTGCGTGTCTAGGGGTCCCAGAGAAAAAAAAATCCAGAGATGTAACGTATTTTTAATTTGTCGTGTATTTGTCAGTATTACGGTGACAGCGGAGGGGATCGGTTAGAGGTCCCGGGTGAATTCGCTCTACGTGATCGAGAAGAGCTCTCATCAATTAATCAATTCTCTCCCATCAATACAAATCTGTATAGATTCCCCTCTCCCTCCCCCTTCTTCAACCCCCCCGACTTGAATTAATCAGCTCAGGGATGCAAATGTATCCTTCCGTTGGGGGACAATGTAACGCGACAGGAGACCCCAACACACTTGAAAAGGGAGAGGGGGGAGAACTTGGCTTTTTTTTTCTCTGCAATTTCTCAATTTAAACAAAAAAGGTTAAGAAAACCCATTTTAAAAAATCCAAAAATACACTTTTTCAGCCAGCAACAGATCCATGTGATACTCAGCATCAGTTTAAAGGCAAATGTTTACAAATATTCAGTAAGTGCATCAAGTCATCTGTGATCAACTGATGTGGCTATAATTATCTTAGTTCAAATTGTTTAACTGGACAAAAAAAAGGGAAAAAGTCTTCAGGAAGACAGCGTGGCCGTAGACCCCATGCTGGGTTATGGAGGAGGAGGAGGAGGAAGGGTGAGAGAGAAAGATTCACTCTTATCTCAAAAGTGAATGAGAGAGAAAAAGTAGTGAAATAAATAAATACACGTGGAGGGAGCCAGGAGGCGATACAATGTTCCAGTGAGAAACACTTCGTATCGAAAGAGAAAGGGCAACTTTTCTGTGGTAACATTGTGAACACAAGGGACGAGGCGTCCTGGAGGTGGACAGCACAAAAGCCGGTTTGTGGACACTGCCGGCCATGAAGTGGCTGCAGAGATGAGTAACCCTTCCCCCACCTCATCTTGTTCACTACTCATTCACCCCTACCTCACTTCCCTCTTCTTTCAGCCTCCCTTCATTTCTTCCCCTCACCTCCATCCTCCTCCAGTGCCCCCTCGCCTCCAGATCCTCCTCCAGTGCCACCTCGCCTCCAGATCCTCCTCCAGTGCCCCCAGATCCTCCTCCACTGCCCCCTCCAGTGCCGCCTCGCCTCCAGTGCCCCCTCGCCTCCACAGCCCCCTCCAGTGCCCCCTGGCCTCCACAGCCCCCCCCAGTGCACCCAGATCCTCCTCCAGTGCCACCTCGCCTCCAGATCCTCCTCCAGTGCCCCCTCGCCTCACAGCCCCCTCGCCTCCATGCCCCCTCCAGTGCCCCCTCGCCTCCAGAGCCCCTCCAGTGCCCCCTCGCCTCCAGAGCCCCCTCAGTGCCCCCCATCCCCCTCCCCCCACTCGTCCAGAGCCCCCCCACTCATCCCCCCCCCTCCCCCACTCACCTCCCCCCTCCTCCAGAGCCCCCCCACTCACCTCCAGAGCCCCCCACTCACCTCCCCCTCCTCCAGAGCCCCCCCACTCACCTCCCCCTCCTCCAGAGCCTCCCCCCCCCCAGACCCCCCTCACCTCCCCCCTCTCCAGAGCCCCCCCACTCACCTCCCCCCTCCTCCAGAGCCCCCCCACTCCACCCTCCCCCCTCCTCCAGAGCCCCCCACTCACCTCCCCCCTCCTCCAGAGCCCCCCCACTCACCTCCCCCCCCTCCTCCAGAGCCCCCCCACTCACCTCCCCCCTCCTCCAGAGCCCCCCCACTCACCTCCCCCTCCTCCAGAGCCCCCCCCCCACTCCACCTCCCCCCCTCCTCCAGAGCCCTCCTCCAGAGCCCCCCACTCACCTCCCCCCTCCTCCAGAGCCCCCCACTCACCTCCCCCCTCCTCCCCCCCCACTCCCCCCTCCTCCAGAGATCCAGAGCCCCCCACTCACCTCCTCCTCCAGAGCCCCCCCACTCTCCCCCTCCTCCAGAGTCCCCCCCCCTCCTCCCCCCCCCTCACCTCCCCCCTCCTGCCCTCCTCCAGCCTGCCCCCCACTCACCTCCCCCCTCCTCCAGTGCCCCAGATCCTCCCATGCCACCTCGCCTCCAGATCCTCCTCCATCCCCCTCCTCCAGTGCCCCCTCGCCTCCAGCCTCGCCCTCCGCCTCCAGATCCCCCTCCTCCCCCCCTCCGATCTCCAGCCTCCCGATCCCCTCCTCCAGTGCCCCCCCCTCCCCCGATCCTCCTCCAGTGCCCCTCGCCCCCCGATCCCCCTCCTCCAGCCCCCGATCCCCCTCCTCCAGCCCCCCGATCCCCCTCCCCCTCCTCAGTGCCGCCGCCCCTATCCCCCTCCTCCAGTGCCCCCGCCCCCGATCCCCCTCTCCAGTGCCCCTCCTCCAGTGCCCCCCCGCCCCCGATCCCCCTCCTCCAGTGCCCCCCGCCCCCCGATCCCCCTCCTCCAGTGCCCCCCCGCCCCCGATCCCCCTCCTCCAGAGCCCCCCCGCCCCCCTCCTCCGCCCCCCCCCCCCCCCCCTCCTCCAGAGCCCCCCCGCCCCGCCCCCCCCCCCCCCCGACCCCCCTCCTCCAAGCCCCCCCCGCCCCCCGATCCCCCTCCTCCAGAGCCCCCCCGCCCCCCGATCCCCCTCCTCCAGAGCCCCCCCGCCCCCCGATCCCCCTCCTCCCCCGCCCCCCGATCCCCTCCTCCAGAGCCCCCCCCCGCCCCCCGATCCCCCTCCTCCAGAGCCCCCCCCCCCCCCCTCCTCCAGAGCCCCCCCGCCCCCCCCCCCGATCCCCCTCCTCCAGGCCCCCCCGCCCCCCCCCCTCCTCCAGCCCCCCCCCCCCCTCCGCCCCCCCCCCGATCCCCTCCTCCAGAGCCCCCCCGCCCCCCCCGCCTCCAGAGCCCCCCCGCCCCCCCCCCTCCTCCAGAGCCCCCCCCCGATCCCCCTCCTCCAGAGCCCCCCCCGATCCCCCTCCTCCAGAGGCCCCCCCTCCCCCCTCCAGAGCCCCCCCCCCCCCGATCCCCCTCCTCCAGAGCCCCCCCCCCGATCCCCCTCCTCCAGAGCCCCCCCGCCCCCCCCTCCCCTCCTCCAGACCCCCCGATCCCCTCCTCCAGAGCCCCCCCGATCCCCCTCCTCCAGAGCCCCCCCCGATCCCCTCCTCCGCCCCCCCCGATCCCCCTCCTCCAGAGCCCCCCCCCCCCCCCCCCCCTCCTCCCCAGAGAGCCCCCCCCGATCCCCCTCCTCCAGAGCCCCCCCCGATCCCCCTCCTCCAGAGCCCCCCCCGATCCCCCTCCTCCCCCCGATCCCCTCCTCCAGAGCCCCCCCCGATCCCCCTCCTCCAGAGCCCCCCCCTCCCCCCTCCGCCAGAGCCCCCCCCCCCCCGATCCCCTCCTCCAGAGCCCCCCGCCCCCCCGATCCCCCTCCTCCAGAGCCCCCCCACCCCCTCCCCCTCCTCCAGAGCCCCCCCAACTCCTCCCCCCTCCAGAGCCCCCCCCCTCACCTCCCCCCTCTCCAGAGCCCCCCCACTCACCTCCCCCCCTCCGAGCCCCCCCCCCTCCTCCCCCCCCCCCCTCCTCCCCCCCCACTCACCTCCCCCCTCCTCCAGAGCCCCCCCACTCACCTCCCCCCTCCTCCAGAGCCCGCCCACACCTCCCCCCTCCTCCAGAGCCCCCCCACTCACCTCCCCCTCCTCCAGAGCCCCCCCATTCACCTCCCCCCCTCCTCCAGAGCCCCCCCACTCACTACCCCCTCCTCCAGAGCCCCCCCACTCACCTACCCCCTCCTCCAGAGCCCCCCACCACCTACCCCTACCCCCTCCTCCTCCAGAGCCCCCCACTCACCTACCCCTCCTCCAGAGCCCCCCCTCACCTACCCCCTCCTCCAGAGCCCCCCACTCACTTTCCTCCTACAGACCTCATTACTTACATTCTCCTCCAGACCTCTCTCATCTTCCTCTTGCAGCCCCCATTATCTCCATCCTCCTCCAGACCCCCCTCTCCATCACCCCCCCCTTTCTCTTTCCCCCCCGTCCCGCATCACCCTCTCTCCCTTATCCCATGTCCCCCTCTTCCCCCCTCTCTCCCTCACCTCCATTCATCTTTCCCCATCTCTCCCTCGCCTCCCTTCCCTACTTCCTCCCTTTCCCTCACCTCCTCCCCCCTCTCTCCCTCAGCAAAGCATTTCGCCCCCCTCCAACAACAAACCGCTCTCCTCATGCCCCCCCAGCCCGCTTGCCCACTCCCTGCGTGTTTTAGCAGAGAGCGGAGGGCAGTGGCCCGGGCCACAATGGAGAAGCCGGACACCGGAAGGGGGGGAGGGATGGACACTGGTCACTCCGGACATCAAAGCTCCTCTTCATCCAAAACATCAGCAGCAACAAGAATAAAGCGACCCAAATCACTGCTCACCTGAAATTGGAAGCAGCAGCGCTACCAGTGCAGTCCCACCACAAGTTCTCCTTTGGAAAATCGCCATTTAATCCACAGTTTCTTTTCTCATGCTAGAAGCCCTGAAACTCTCTCCCTTTCTTTCCCCCCGCTCCTCCAGTCTCTGCTCTGCCGCAGCTCCGGCGCCTCCGCCTCACTCACTCTGCTCGCACTCTTTGCCGGCCGCGCGCGCACACAATACACGCGCGGCGACGCTCCGACCAGCCCCAGCACCGGAGCCGGCGGCTTCATCCGCAAGAAGGGGGGGCGGGGCATCCGCACTACTTTCTTTTGCCGGCAGCCAAAGGAGCAGCTGGGTCATCAGAGGACAGAGACAAAAAAACTACCCGGGAAGGAGTGGGTAAAAATCTGTTTGGGCAGGAATGGGTTAAAAACTACCTGGGCAGAAGTGGGTAAAAATCTGTTTGGGCAGGAATGGGTTAAAAACTACCTGGGCAGGAGTGGGTAAAAACTACCTGGGCAGGAGTGGGTAAAAATCTGTTTGGGCAGGAATGGGTTAAAAACTATCTGGGCAGGATTGGGTAAAAACTACCTGGGCAGGAGTGAGTGAAAATCTGTTTGGGCAGGAATGGGTTAAAAACTACCTGGGCAGAAGTGGGTAAAAATCTGTTTGGGCAGGAATGGGTTAAAAACTACCTGGGCAGGAGTGGGTAAAAACTACCTGGGCAGGAGTGGGTAAAAATCTGTTTGGGCAGGAATGGGTTAAAAACTATCTGGGCAGGATTGGGTAAAAACTACCTGGGCAGGAGTGAGTGAAAATCTGTTTGGGCAGGAATGGGTTAAAAACTACCTGGGCAGGAGTGGGTAAAAACTACCTGGGCAGGAGTGGGTTAAAAACTACCTGGGCAGGAGTGGGTTAAAAACTACCTGGGCAGGAGTGGGTAAAACTACCTGGACAGGAGTGGGTTAAAAACTACCTGGGCAGGAGTGGGTTAAAAACTACCTGGGCAGGAGTGGTAAAAAATCTGTCTGGGCAGGAATGGGTTAAAAACTACCTGGGCAGGAGTGGGTAAAAATCTGTCTGGGCAGGAATGGGTTAAAAACTACCTGGGCAGGAATGGGTTAAAAAGTACCTGGGCAGGACTGGGTAAAAACTACCTGGGCAGGAGTGGGTAAAAATCTGTTTGGGCAGGAATGGGTTAAAAACTACCTGGGCAGGGCTGGGTAAAAACTACCTGGGCAGGAGTGGGTAAAAATCTGTTTGGGGAGGAATGGGTTAAAAACTACCTGGGCAGGGCTGGGTAAAAATCTGTTTGGGGAGGAATGGGTAAAAACTATCTGGGCAGGAGTGGGTAAAAAAACTACCTTGGCAGGACTGGGTAAAAAAAACTATTTGGGCAGGAGTGGCTTAAAAACTACCTGGCCAGGAGTGGGTAAAACACTACCTGGCAGGACTGGGTTAAAAACTAACTGGGCAGGAGTGGGTAAAAAAAACTATCAGGGCAGGGATGAGATACCTGGAGAGAAAATGCTAGAAAATCTTAGCACCATCTGATAAGAAAGAAAAAGGCTGACATTTCAAGTCCAGACGAAGCTGGAGATACCAGGGTTTTAAGGACAGCAGCAATAGGGGCAAACCTGTGGGCAGAAGTGAGTTACAAGGATTTTAAGGACCACAGCAATAGGGGGGGGGGCGGGTCAGTAATGCCTAGGAATAACTGAATAATAGGGGTCCTCTGAGGCAATCCTTCATAATCATAGAATCCCTAAAGTACAGAAGGAGGACATTCAGCCCATTGAGTCTACACCGACAACAATCCCACCCATGCCTGATCCCTGTAACCCCACATATTTACCCCTACTAATCTCTCTAACCTCCGCATCCTGGACACTAAGGGGCAATTTAGCATAGCCAATGCACCTAACTCACACATCCTTGGACTGTGAGAGGAAACTGGAGCACCCAGAGGAATCCCACACGGATAGGGACCCAAGACAAGAATCGAACCCAGGTCCCTGAAGCAGTGTTAACTACTGTGCAACGTGTCGCAGTTGAGGATAACTTGTCTAATAAAAACTAATAAAATGAATCCTCAAGTGACTGATTTTGATTTGACTCAATTTATTATTGTCACATGTATTAATATACAGTGAAAGTATTATTTCTTGCATGCTATACAAAACATAGCATTCATAGAGAAGGAAACGAAAGAGTGCAGAACGTAATGTAATGTCATAGCTAGGGTGTAGAGAAAGATCAACTTAATGCAAGATAAGCCCATTCAAAAGTCTGACAGCAGTAAGGAAGAAGCTGTTCTTGAGTCAGTTGATGGAAGAAGGAAGAAGGTAGAAGAGAGAATGTCCAGGGTGCGTGGGGTCTTTAATTATACTGGCTGCTTTTCCGAGGCAGAGGGAAGTGTAGACAGAGTCAATAAATGGGAGGCTGGGTTGCGTGATGGATTGGGCTACATTCACAACTTTTTGTAGTCCCTTACGGTTTTGGGCAGAGCAGGAGCCATACCAAGCTGTGGTACAACCAGAAATAATGCTTTCTATGATGCACCAACTTTTACAGATGCACCAGACATGCCAAATTTCCTTAGTCTTCTGAGAAAGTAGAGCCATTGGTGGGTTTCTTAACTATAGTGCCAGTGTGGGGCGACCAGGATAGGTTGTTGATGATCTGGACACCTAAAAACTTGAAGCTCTCGACTCTTTCTACTTCGTCACTATTGATGTAGACAGAGGCATGTTCTCCTTTACACTTCCTGAAGTCGATGAGAATCTCTTTTGTTTTGTTGACACTGAGGGAGAGATTATTGTTGCTGCACCAGTTCATCAGGTTCTCTATCTCATTCCTGTACTCTGGCTCGTCATTGTTTGAGATCCGACCCACTACAGTGGTGTGGTCAGCAAACTTGAAAATTGAACTGGAGGGGAATTTGGCCACACAGTCATAGGTGTATAAGGAGTATTGTAGAAGACTGCGAACATATCTTTGTGGGGCACAGATGATGAGGATGATTGTGGAGGAGATGTTGCTGCCTATCCTTACTGATTGTGGTCTACAAGTTGGGAAGCTCAGGATCCAGTTGCAGAGGGAGGATGCCTGTATACATAACTCTGAACCATTTACAAAGGTGGGTAGCACTACTGATCTGAAGAGCATGAGCTTGATGTTGGTTCTGGTTTTCAAACATTCTCTTCCTCAGGTAACTGAAGACTTCTCTGTCACACTAAAGGTGGTGTTGAACCTCATCATCAATGTTGACAGTGAAATAGAAAGTGGTTCATGTTGTCCAAGGCCTGGTTGTGGATTTTGATAACTGGGGCAAGGGGTGGGGGACAGTGCTGTGTGGTGGGGGCAGATTGGTGTAGGACCTTAGTCTTACAGATGTTTAGTGTGAGGCGCAAGCTCTCGTACACCTCAGTGAAGATGGTGACAATGGCTTGGAGCTCAGCCTCCAATTGTGTGCAGATGCAAGCATCATCTGCATTCTGCAGTTCAATGACAGACAATGGGACAACCATGGATCTGATCTGCAGATGGTGACAGTTGAACAGATTTCTGTTTGTTCTGTAGAATAGCTCCATTCCAGCAGGAAGCTTGCTGAGGCTGAGATGAAGCGTTGCAGCAAAGAAGAGCTTTGGTATGATGACACAGCCTTGCTTGACCCCAGTCCAGCAAAACATGGGCACGGTCATGAATGATTGAAAGGGATCGGAGAACATCATCAATGGGGATAGCAACGCATGTTCCTATGAGTGATGGGGATCAATGAGCTGCAATGCATGGGTATAAATGAATAACAGTGACTAAAGGTCTGTGCTCTTATAGGCATGAGTGATCCATAGGGATTCCAGGGCAACAGTAATAGGGGCAACA
This sequence comes from Sphyrna mokarran, assembly GCA_024679065.1. Taxonomy (NCBI): domain Eukaryota; kingdom Metazoa; phylum Chordata; class Chondrichthyes; order Carcharhiniformes; family Carcharhinidae; genus Sphyrna; species Sphyrna mokarran. The sequence continues at coordinate 21,638,406 of JAGIQG010000030.1, read as the reverse complement.
ATGCATGAGCATAAGTTAAGTATAAGGATTGCAGGTAACAAGGCCAGAAATGCATGGGCATCAGCAAGTACCTGCAGACGATTAGCAAAGAGACATGAAGGTTTCGACGAGAGGGCATGGAGGATTGCAACAAGGAAGGAGTGGGACTTGCAGGATGAGGGTAACATGAGCACTGTTTTGCTTACTTTCTGATCAACAGCAGGATCAATGCTTAGGTGCAGCATGGCAGACAATAAGTTGACTTCAGGGCAGCAATAAAGTTAGTCTTGAGCCGGTCTGTTAACCCGAGAGCCACCAGGTATTGAGTGCAACTAATAAGACTGCCCCTCTGATGGTTCACTGATTAATGTTTGGTGTGATACTGAGACACAGATTCCAAGTTTCAATTTTACCTTCTGTGATCAGTGCAGGGCTGTGAGTGTCTCATAAAGATAACTGAAGACATTCTAATTGAATTGGTGAGATTACCTTTTTGCCTTCACTTGGGGCAGCTTTTAAAGCTTAAGAGTAAAATTGGGTTTGTTCATTTATTATATTCCTGACACTCTAAAAGCAGTGATGTTGCCAACTCTTGTTCAGTCCAATTAAACTGATTTAACTGCTCGCAGCCAACAGTGAGCGGTGTAATTAACCCTGATCCCCTTCTGAAGAGGGGAGAAACAGGCAACATTACTGGTGATTACTGTAAAAAAATGCACATGGCTGGTTAAGAACAGAGGAGATAGGAACACCTTTAGGTGAAGTAGTGGCACACTGATATCATCACTGCTCCTACTAATCCAAAAAAACAGGGTAATAATAAATCATAGAACCATAGAATCCTACAGTGCAGAAAGAAGTCCTTCGGCCCATCGAGTCTGCACCAAACACAATCCTATCCAGGCCCTTCCCCCATATCCCAAACCCGTTAATCCCCCTAACCTATGCATCCCTCGATATTAAGGGGCAATTTCTTAGCATGGCCAATCAACCTAACCCGCATATCTTTGGATTAATGCTCCAGGAACCTGGATTTGAATCCCACCATGGCATGATGGTGAAATTTGAATTCATTAAAAATCTGGAATTCAAAGTCTAATAATGATTGGCATAAATGTTTACATCCACCACCAAACCGAGCAGTGAATTCCAGACACACACTACCCGCTGCGTAAAAGAAGTTCTTCCTATACATCTTCTGCCACTTATCTTGAATTTATGTCCCCTGGTTCTGGAATTCTCCACTAGAGGAAACAATTTTATTCTGTTTGCTCTATCTCTTCTCCCCATACACATTTTGTTTACCTCAATCAAGTCACCCACCCTTCAGCCTTCTTTGGGATAAATAATCCCAATTTATCTAATCTCTCCTCATTGCCACACTGTTCTAGCCCAGAAACACTCTTGTAAACCTCCTCTACACTCTCCGCAAAACAACTATGTATTTCCTTTAATGCAATGACCGGAACTCCACACGATGCTTGAGTTGTAGCTTCACCAGTTTTTTATACAATTCCAACATTATATCATTATTCTTATATTCTATATCTCTGCCAGTGAAGGAGAGCGTTTCGTATGCCTTCTTTACAGCCTTGTCTACATTATCTGCTGCCTTTAAGGACCTGTGTACTTGAATGCCAAGTTCTGTCACTTCATGTACTCCTCTTATTGTGTATTCCTATAACTGTTGGACCTCCCTAAATGCATGACCCCTAAATGCAGGACCTGTGTTAAAGTCCATCTGCTACTTTACTGTTCACTCATTTAACCCATCAGTATTGTTTTGTAGATCATGGCTATCGTCCACACTATCCAGTACTTAGCCAATCTTCGTATTATCTGCAAATTTCCCAATCATGCCCCCCACGTTCATGTTCAAATTGTTAAAATATATAACAGTAAGAATCCCAATACCAAGTCTGTGGAACATCACTTGAAATAACTTTCTACTCACAAGAGCATCCATCGACCATTATCTTTTGTTTCCTGTTGCTAAACTAACTTTCTTTCCCGTTTGTCACATTATCTTGTATCTCATGGTTTTACTTTTGTGACTTTTCTGCCATGTGGGACCTTGTCAAACACCTTGCTAATATCAATGTAGACACAGCCACTGTGCTACTTTCATCAACCCTTCTTGTCACTTTCTCAAAGAATTCAATCAAATTTGTAAGGTAAGAGCTTCCTTTAACAAATCCATGCTGACCATCCCTGACTAGTTCATGCCTTTCTATGTGACAGTTAATCCTATGTCTCAGGATTGATTCTACTAATTTGCCTACCACCAATGTAAGACTAACTGGCCTTTAATTGTTTGTCATTTCCTTCAATTTCTTTTTAAACAATAAACTATGCCTGCATTTCTCTAGTCCTCTGGTACCTCCCCAGTGTCTAGTAAAGATTGAAAAATCAGCCTCTGAGCATTGCTGTCTCCTCCCTGAGTTCCTCAGAAATAATGTCCAGGGTGCATGGGGTCCTTAATTATGCTGGCTACTTAATTATGCTGAGGCAGTGGGAAGTGTAGATAGAGTCAATAGGTGGGAGGCTGGTTTGCATGATTGATTGGGCTACATTCATGACCCATTTGTAGTTTCTTGCGGTCTTGGGCAGAGCAGGAGCCATACCGTTTGTATGGCACAGATGTTTTTTGCCACTTGTCAGGCCAAATCTAGATATTGTCCAGGTCCTGTTGCATTTGGACATGGACTGCTTCAGTATCTCAGCACTATGAGATACTGAAACAGTCCATGAAGTTTGCACAATCATCAGTGAACATCCCTTCTGACCTTATGATGGAAGGAAGGTAGTTGATGAAGCAGTTGAAAATGGTTAGACCCTGGACACTACGCTGAGGAATTCCTGCAGTGATGTCCTGGAACTGAGATGAATGACTTTCAACCTCCACAGCCATCTTCCTTTGTGCCAGCTATGACTCCAACCAGCTTTTTCCTTTGCTTTCTATTGACTCCTGATTTGCCAGGGCTCCTTTACGCCAAACTTGGTGAAGTATTCCTTTGATGTCATTCTCACCTACTTCTGGAATTCAACTCTTTTGTCCATGTTTGAACAAAAGCTATAATAAAATCAGGAGCTGATGATCCTGCAGAATCCAAATTAAGGGTCAGCGCTGTTGATGTTGTCTTCCATCACTTCACTGATGATCGAGAGTAGACTAATGGGATAGTAATTGAACAGCTTGGATTTGTCTTGTTTTTTTGTGTATAGGCGCAGCTGGGCAATTTTCCATATTGTTGGGTAAATGCACAGTTTTGTGCTGTATTGGAACAGCTCGGCTACAATGCAGCAGGTTCTGGAGAACGTCTTCAGTACTATTGCCAGATAAGATCTCTTTAAAGAGACTAGAAGTCAGCAGAAGGAACAGGCATAATGAGAGTGGGAGGCTTCTTACACATGGCTCACATGAGCTTTGGCAAATTGCGATACCTCCATGTGCAGGTATCATTCACTACCCTGGGACGTCTTGGCGTCTCCTTGGAAGGGGACCATGATGAACTGCATAGAGCCGATAACACAAGCAGCAACATGAAAAACCCAAGAGACGTCCATGAGATGGAATGATTCATATACTTAGAAAGCTGCAGTAAGTAATATACTTTGTTCACCTGTGTCACCAATGTTAACTTAACATCTGTTCATTTCTTTTAATTTCTCTTACCTTACAACTATGTCTAGACATCTACTAGAGGTCAAGATAGCATGTTGATTTCTATGTCCTCTTGTTTGTGATACCTTTGGCAGGCTATTGTTTGGAGGCTGGGTCGCAGCCTTCTTTAGGTGTCCTGCTTTGGGACAAGTGCATCCCCAGTGGTCTCAGAGGCTAGAGTTGGTCAGGTTACAGCCAGCAGAGGGTCAGAATACATGGATAACCTTGGACTGTTCTGTGTAGAATCCTCAAGGGTGTCCTTTGGATGCTCGTCCTCCCTTTGAAGCCCTTTCCTAACTCCTGACGGAGAAGGGGCACTTGGAGTGAGGTCAAGGTGCCAATGCATAAGCTTACCCATGATTAAAGCAATGGAGTACAGATCAAGTCTGCATTCTGCAGGACCAGGGTCTCTGTGGCATCTGTTATGGTGTGGAGATGCCGGTGTTGGAATGCACTCCATTGCTCTAACCATGGGTGAGCTTGTGCATTGGCTGGATGAGAGATTGACACCTCACAGAGGGGCAGCACTCTGAAAGCTAGTGGCTTTTGCTACCAAATAAACCTATTGGACTTTAACTGGTGTTGTGAGACTTCTTACTCCATCTGTTATTATCCCATCAAGATCTCCATGTACTGATTTGCCACGTCACAACATCAGAGAACACGCTGATGGACTCTTCCATTTCTCATGCCACTCTGTTGTCTGCCTGTCTCTTTGATACTCCAGCTTCTTTTCAATGGCTGCTTCCAGACGTTTATCAATGACTATGACTAAGTGGGGCTTCTTCTCCAGCCATCCTTGGTGTGCCAGAAGCCTTGGCTGCCATTATTTCCTCCTTTTGTAGACACGTGTCTGTGTGGTGATCACCAGAATGTAAAGTCAAGTCTGATTAGACCTCTCACACACCAAAGTGTGGGTTTCTGGGACCAGAACAGTTCACAGTATTTCAGGTATGGTCTAAGTACAGGTGGCACAGTGGCACAATGGTTAGCACAGTGCCAGGGTCTTGGGCTTGATTCGTGGTTAGGGTCACTGTCTGTGCAGAATTTGCATGTTCTCCCCCTATCTGCGTTGGTTTCCTCTGGATGCTCCAATTTCCTCCCACAGCCTGAAAGACATGCTAGTTAGGTGCATTGGTCAAGTTAAATTCTCCCTCAGTATAATTAAACGGGCGCCAGAATGTGATGACTAGGCAATTTTCACAGTAATTTTGGTGTTGTGTTAATGTAAAGCTATTTGTGACAAATAAATAAAACAAATAAAATACTTCCTTGTTTAGTTTCAGCTATACTTCCCTATTTATATACTCTATTCCCTTTGAAGTGAAGGCCAACATTCCCTTCCATTATTACCTGCTGAACGTACAGTTAACTTTTTGTCATTTTTGCAAAAGGACCCCAAATCTCTCTGAGCTGCAGCTTTTCTACAATCTTTTACCTTTTAAATAATATTCAGCTCCTTTAGTTTTCCCACCAAAGTGCATAACTTCACATTTTTCTACATTATATTCGATCTGCTAAGTTTTTGCCCGCTCACCTTACCTGTCTGTATCCCTCTGTAGACTCTGTATCATCCTCGTTACTTGCCTCCTTTGTGTCATCCGCAAACTTAACAATCATCATTTAGTTCCTTCATCCCAGTTATTAATAATTGTGGACCCAGCACTGACATAGAGATGCGGATTTTCACAGAGTCAGAAGCTCTCTGGAGCAATTTAAACATGATGGGTGATACCCTATTCGGGGATTCCAATCTTCCCAATATTCCCAACTTTCGCTAGTGCTGGTTAAAAATATGGGAATAAGCCCATATCCTATACTCTCAACCTGGCTGACTCCATTGCAGAGAGAGCATTTTCTAGTCCCCTGCAATTTTTATGAAGTTAGGCCAACTTCTCCATAACTCATGAATATCGGAGGAGTCATGAACCTTAGTCTGGATTTGGGAACCTTTTCAAAGGTAAGTTCAAAAGCTCTTATCCATGTCCGTTATGCCCACTCCATGCCAACTCAATGATAACTTATTCCCTCCCACCCATCTCCATGACCCCTTAAAGCCCTATGCCAACACAATACCTCCTACTCATACCCAATGGTCCTTTATATTCCCATTAACAGGCACAGTAGGCCAACTTGCCTCCTTCCGTGTTTTGAGGAGGAGATATTTCTGAAAGAAAGATCAGTTTCATTGTAAAGGAATGTATAAACAACGGTACAACAGAATTCTACAAGCTCACCTCAAACCACTTCTGTTTTCAAGCAATCTATTATCAAAGTCTCCATTTATCAATGTATTCCATTTTAACCACATGTCATAGAAACATAGAAACGAGAAGCAGGAGTAGGCCATTCAGTCCTTCTCTAATCTTCATTATAATCATGTCCTGATCCCACCTTCCTCCACATCCCTTGATCCCTTTAGCCCTATCAACTATATCTAATTTCTTCTTGAAATCGCACAAAGTTTTGGCCTCAACAACTTTCTGTGGTAGTGAATTCCACCCATTCACCACTCCCTGGGTGAAGAAATTTCTCCTCACCTCAGTTCTTACTGAATGGCAAGAATTACTCAGTTAATGGTAGGGCATTGGGGAGAGTTACAGAACAAAGAGACCTAGAGTTACATGTTCATAGCCCCCTGAAAGTGGAGTCATAGACGGACAAAGTGGTGAAGAAGGCATTCAGCATTCTTGATTTTATTGGTCAGAATATTGATTACAGGAGTTGGGACGTCTTGTTGAAGTTGCACAAGATCTTGATAAGGCCACACTTGGAATACTGTGTACAGTTCTGGTCACCCTATTATAGGAAGGATATTATTAAACTAGAAAGAGTGCAGAAAAGATTTATTAGGATGTTAGCGGAACTTGATGGTTTGGGTTATAAGGAAAGGCTGGATAAACTGAGACTTTTTCTCTGGGAGCGTAGAAGGCTGAGAGGTAACGTTATAGAGGTCTGTAAAATTATGAGGGGCACAGGTCAGTTAGATAGTCAATATTTTTTCCCAAAGGTATGGGAGTCTAAAACTAGAGGGAGAAGGGAGAGATACAGGAGTGTCTAGAGGGTCAATTTTTTCATGCAGAGGGTGATGAGTGGTTGGAACAAGGTCATGATGTAGAGATGCCGGCGTTGGACTGGGGTAAACTCAGTAAAATCTGGCAACACCTTCACCTGAAGAAGGCCACAAAGGCTGAAAGCTCACAGATTTACTATCAAATAAATCGGTTGGATTTAAAATAGGCATTGCCAGACTTTACTGGAACAAGGTGCCAGAGGTAGTAGTGGAGGCTGGTACAATTTTGTCTTTTAAGAAGCATTTGGACAGTTGCATAGATACAATGGGTATAGAGAAATATGGATTGAGATCTCAATTGAGATCAGCTTAGGGCTTTAAAAAAAAGGGTGACATGGACAAGTTGGGCCAAGGGCCTGTTTCCATGTTGTAAACCTCTATGACTCTACAACAATAGATTGACAGCTCTGGAAATGTAAGTTTTCAATTTTTTGTAACCTTTGTGCAAAAGCAATCTTCAAAACTAGAGCAAGAGCTGTCCCTGTTGCCAAAAACGGCAGCAGATATATCACATTGATAACAGTACTTCGGAAATATTTCAATAGTTCTAGAACACTTTGGGACCAACTAAGACCATGATAAACATGGTACAAATACAAAATATTCTGTTCCACATTTTAGCAAAGACAGGTTTGTTTCTGAAATAGAACTGTCATAATCTCGGGTGAGGAATGTTTTGTGCCCTTATGGAGGAAACCTTCTCAGTCTATTGAGTTGTGCTATTCCCAAAGGAATTCCCAGTCTGAGAAGTTTTATGCAAGTAATCATTTTTAATTGATTCATGGGATATGTGTGTCAATGGCAAAGCCAGCATCTATTGACCATATCTAATTGCCCTTGATGGTAAGCCACCTTCTTTAAACGATGCAGTCTGTGTGATGTGGGTACATCCACAGTGCAGTTAGGAAGGAAGTTCCATGCTTTTGACCAGGCGACAGTGAAGAAATGACAATATAGTTCCAAGTCAGGATGGTATGCAGCTTGGAGGTGAACTTGCAGGCATAAGGTTTTCGTATACCTCTTGCCCTCGTTCTTCTAGATGGTAGAGGTTATGGGTTTGGAAAGTGCTGCTGTAGGAATCCTGGTGTGCATTTTGTAGATGATACAAACAAATCGCAATTACTGGCATGAATATCGTAGCCACAATGTGGAGGTGCCCGTGTTGGACTGGGGTGGGCACAGTAAGAAGTCTCACAACACCTGGTTAAAGTCAACAAGTTTATTTGGCAGCACAAGTTTTTGGAGTGCTGCCCCTTCATCAGGTGAGTGAAGACTTGTGTTAGATAAGTCAGATAAGTGAGACATGTTACTGTGACTATTGTAGGAACAGGAGTTGAACCTCAAGTCTTACAAAGCATAAAATTTGTCCTCTTCAACAACGAGGAAAATTCAGACAAAACTATGAGATTTTAGTGAAAAAAAATCAAACTTTCCAATCGACATTCAAAATTATTATATAGGCCAATAAATTCCCCAGAGTGGTAATCTGTGATTCTCTCCGCGTAGTGACTTAGCTGGGTTTAAAATGTAAAATGCCCGTCTTGCTCAACACTCCTGACTCAGGTTGGGTGAGACTGAAAAAGCGAACCTCACCCCCCCACTCCAGCTTAAGAGGAACAGAGGAGGACATGCCCCCTTTTTATGGCACTTTCTGTTAAAAAGCAGAATTTAAAAGTCCCATTGAAAGGGAGAAGGTCAGCTTTTAAGGTAAGTGGGGGTTTGGTCATCGGTGGCAGGATAGTGATTTGGGTATGGGAGCATGTTGTGGGTGGGATGTTCCAGATATCAGAGTGTGTGTGGGGTGGAGGGATTCAGATATTAGCGGGTGGAGATTTTGGTCATCAGTGGGTTGGGGGATTCACATGCCAGATGGGTGGGACAGGTCGGGTCAGGGGATCAGTTGGATCATGAGAGTTCAATTGGGTTGGAGGTCTCAAGCTGGAACGGGTCTGAGTGAGGGGGTTTCAGGGTTTGGGGGGGATTATCAGGTCAGAGCCAGGTTGGGTTGGGGGAGTGTCATTGGGCCGCTGTAAGGACGCTGGGAATAAGGAATACTGGGAGTGTCCCCTTGGCAGTTAAGAGTGAGGGTGGTGTCCCGTGTGGGGCTCAGTCCGGATGTTTAAAATACTCTAAAGTTAGAAGTGCTTTTTTACCTTTTAACTTTCCAGAGGAACTATGAGTATAAAGCTATCAGAATCATCCAAAGTTAGTGATTTAAATCACTTTGTAAGATGATTCCCAGCCCAGTACAATTGCCCAGTGGGGATATTAGCGTTTCTGGATAATTGCCTGGTAAACCATTACGTGGAAACTTCTAACAGGGATTTCCCAACACACTTTTGGGGTACACCCCAAATCCAAGACAGGGCAGCCAGGAAGTTATGGTCCATCGATTTAAACACTAAATACATTCTAGAAAGCAAACCAGCCAAACAGCTGTATGCGTATTTTATAGTCAGTAATTAAGGCTATTTATAAGCAGTGAGGATTGTGCAGATCTCCCAGTGCAGCATCCCAACAACTCCACAGCAGCATACAGCACCTCGGATACTCATGCTGCTCTTTGTAACCTTTCCTTATCACAAGCAAGACTCCAAGCTGCCAGTGGAACTTCATACATTATTTAGAGGGCCCGTAATAGGTCAAAAGCCCTGTGGAAGAATGCATTTTGCTTGAGATAGAAGGATTCTGTCAAAGGGTTCAGGTTACATCACTGCAAAATCAGCCTGATTGGCCCTCTCTCAAATTCCAGTACAAGCTCAACCCTCAGACAGAGGGATATTGAAACTCTGTTAACAGTTGAGCCCCAAAGTTGTTTCAGCCACTCCATCCCCTCAGGTGTCTAAACCAATCCTTCCATGTGGTGCTCTCAGACAAGTTCTTATACGTATAAATCCAATTAATAGTAAGGAAACCAGATCTAAATGATGACCATCTAATTGTTTTTGTCAGAGATAAAAGTGTTCACGCTTTTGAGTTGAACATACAAAAGATTGCAGTGATTAAAAGTTACTTCCCATCTAAGGAAAAATGTGGCTAATCAATTCAAGGTAACAACTTTATTTGCTATTTTAACCTAAGCTACAGGCTGATCTTTAAGTAGGTTAAATAGATTTTACTAGACAGATTTTATTAGCTTATAAAGTCAAACTCATTTCTTTCGATGTTCCTTAGGTAAACAAGTTAGATACGATTCTCAATTTTACAGCACTTTCCTGTAACGAATTTGTGGCCTGCTCCCTCTCACTTATCCAAGTCATTTAGTTAAAACAAAGCAGGCAGATCATAATGGAACATAAACACAAAATGCTGCACACACACAAATCAGTCAGCATCTACACAGAGAACAAATATATTTACTGCGGCAGACGCACGCTCTTTCATCATCCCTGATCAGGTTTCTTCACAGATGCTGATTAACTTGCTGTGTGTTTTATATTGGCTTTCCAACACACAATAGCCCTGTGTGACTTGATGGGTCGGATTTTAGCACAAGATGCACCATTTTTACCAGTGTGAAAACTTGATAAAGTTGGATGTAAGGTGAGTAGTGCGATCTGCGACCATCTCCGCAGCCGATCCCCCTTTACCAACGGCTGAAAATGGCTGCAACCAGGACCACACCCGAAATGGGTGCAACGGCAATTTAAATGCATTTGCATCCATTTAAATAGACTAAATGGGCTGCATGTCCAACTTGACCGGCACTCCCTGCTTTACCACCGCGCACACCCATCCAGAATCGGTAGAAAACAGACATGGTGCGCAAAGGTCCGATTAGGGCGCTCCAGCTTCTGAGAAGATAAGATCAGAGCTTCCGGCTGCTCTCTGACTCAGATCCATGGTGGTGGGGAACACAGGGTTGGGGGAGGGGGGTGCAGGGAGACGGGTCAGACAGCTCTCTGGTGGAAGAAAGGGAGGCAGGTCTGTGGTGGAGGAGGTGGGAGGATCTCCTGCCAGTCTGTATGTGATTGTTGGGGGTGGGGATCGGCAAGGGGAGGCGGAGAGGGGCAGGGGGCCATGATCAGTCTGGGTAGCAGGAGTGGGGGGAATAAGGGGGTCAGTAATGTTGTGAGAGTGGGGCAATGTCTGTGTGGGCTGGGGGGAGGCATTATCTGGCCCGGGAGCGATGTGGCAGAGGAGTGCTTTTCTATTTTCTTTCGCACGTGTGCAGTTGGAGGTTCTGATCGGAGCTACTAAACCTCTCCCACAGTTTATGCAGCACAATTCAGAATCGCTGCTCGTTTTCAGGCAGAGTGCATACGGGGACATTGGAGAACGGGTCCAAAAGTCAGATCTGAGACACACAGATTCAAATCCACGCAGCACTTAGAATGAAAATGGTAAAATAGGTTCCAGTGTGGCAAACAGTTAACTAAAGAGTTTATGAATAGTAAGAATGATATACAACAGTGTTCAACAGCACAACTAATACACTTAACTACTCCTAATAATGTCCTGACTCCAGCTGAAGCCCCCCAGCCCCAGAATGCTTGTCCCAGTTCCCGACCGGTCCAGGTTCACACTCCATTGGCTCCAGCCCATTCACCTGGGCTGTGAAGTATTGTGTCTTAAAGAGGCCACACTACTGCACAACGGCTGCAGGTTTGCTGCATTTTATCAGCTTCTGTTAAAACTGGATTCATCCACCAGTTTCTGGTGCGGAACCTTATAGCCTCCTGATCTGTTTAAGATTTATGTTTACTTATAAGCGTCACATTAACAGGCTCACATTAACACTGCAATGAAATTAGTGGGAAAATCCCCTAGTCGCCACATTCCAGTGCTTGTTCGGGTACACAGGAGCTAGAAGGTACTTATTGTCCACACAAACTAATGTCATGAAATCTGCTTTCTTCTTTCTCCCCAGTCTTTCTGCTAATCTCCCCACCACCTCTTAAAAACGGAGACTCACACTGAGGTAATTTAAAGGCCACAAATAGTTGGCTGGCACATTGTCAAAATTATCATTCTTCAGCTGTGACCTTAGATAACAGCATCAGCAATCCGAGCGGAGGAGATATTACAGGTGAATCTGATGCTGTCTGTGTTTGGAAGTGTGTGCTTTCTAGGCTGTATCACTGGACAACAATCAGGGAAGCCTTGGCTGCTTTTTCTCCTCTTATCAGGCTAATTTATAAGATTTCTACTTTATTCCCTGGCTGGAGATTAGGTATCTCAGCAACAAATTAAAATAAACCTGATACCTTCCTGAATATGAACCCTTTTCTTTTTTTTTTGTCGTACCCTTCAAATTTTGTATTATTTTTGCAAATTTGTCCTTACAAACATGTGGTGAAATATTTCGTAAGGAGATACTTTCATTGCCATTAATATTTACCTAGATTGTTTGTGATATCACTTACTAGTATAGAATCTCTACAGTGCAGAAGGAGGCTATTTGGCCCATCAAGCCAGCACCAACAACAATTCTACCTGGCCCTAACCCCATAATCCCATGTATTTACCCTGCTCGTCCCCCTGACACTAAGGGTCAATTTAACATGGCCAGTCCACTTAATCTGCACATCTTTAGTCTGCAGGAGGAAACTGGAGCATCTGGAAGAAATTCACGCAGACAGGGAGAAAATGTGTGCAGAATAAAGTCAACCACATTGCTGTGGATCTGGAGTCACATGTAGGCCAGACTAGGTGAGGATGGCAGATTTCTTTCCCTAAAGGACACAAGTGAACCAGATGAATTTTTACAACAATCGACTCTAGTTTTGTGGTCATCTTTAGACTTTTAATTCCAGATATTTATCGAGTTCCAATTCACCATCTGCCATGCTGGGATTCGAACCTGGCCTTGAGAGCATTACACTGGGTCTCTGGATTACTAGTCCAGATTCCAGAGACATTACCACTACGCTACTGCCTCCTTAATATTTCAAAGCAAAATGACATCCTTTATATACATTCCAATCTCTTTCAGTCACAGAAGGCCACATCCATATTGGTGGACACCATTTGCTCCTTTAAGGGACATCCAGTGCAAATGTAGCTATAGAGTAGAGGCAAGCAGTCCGGCTGAATGAACCCCAGACAACAGTTTTCTAGTGTTTCACTGTGTGATCCAGTATCTATTTGTTTTGCAGAAAGCTAATCTTAGATCTGAAGGAAACATTCAAAATCATGAAGGGCCTGGACAGAGAAACTAGGAAAATATTGTTCACAGTTTTTCACTATATATTAATACTGTAATAAATCAAATCAAATCTAATTGAACAGCATAATAAGAGGGCACAGATTGACAAAATTGACACTTGATCTATTGGGCCAGTGGGCTGATAAATGGCAGATGGAGTTTAATTTAGATACATGTAAGGTGACGCATTTTGGTAGATCAAACCAGGGTAGTACTTACTCAGGTAATGATAGGACATTGCGAAGAGTTATAGAATAAAATCTAGCAACATATATTCATAACTCCTTGAAAGTAGAGTCACAAGTGGACAGCCTGGTGAAGAAGGCATTTGGTATGCTTGGTTTCATTGATCAGAACATTGAATACGGGAGTTGGGGTGGCTTGTTGAAGTTGTACAAGACATTGGTAAGGCCACACTTAGAATACTGTGTACAGTTCTGGTCACCCTAATATAGAAAACATATTATTATACTAGAAAGAGTGCAAAAAAGATTTGCTAGGATGCCACTGGGTCTTGATGGCTTGAGTTATAAGGAGAGGCTGGATAGACTGGGAATTTTTCCCCTGGACTGTAGGAGGCTTAGGAATGAGTTTATAAAGATTATACAATAATGAGTTGCATAAATAAGGTAGATAGTCCCAAAGGTAGGGGATTCTAAAACTATATAGCATAGGTTTAAAGTGAGAGGGGAGAAATACAATAAGGTCCAGAAGGGCAATTTTTTCACATGGAGGGTGGTATGTGTCTGGAACAAGCTGCCAGAGTCAGTAGTAGAGGCAGGTCCAATTCTGTCTTTTAAAAAGCGTTTAGACAGCTACATGGATAAGATGGGTATAGAGGGATAAGGGCCAAATGCGGGCAATTGGGACTAGCTTAGTGGTAAAAACCGGGTGGCATGGAAAGTTGGGCCGAAGGGCCTGTTTTTATGCTGTAAATCTCTATATGACACGGGAAAAATGTTTCCACGTAGCAAGTGGTGAGAGTCTAAGGTGCGCTATCTGACAGTGTAGTGGATGCAGGTTTGATCAAGATATTCAAGAGGAAATTGGATTATTATCTGAAAAGAAGATTGTGCTGGACCATGGGGAGAAAGTGGGGAAATACCACCAAGTGTATTGCTCATTCAGAGAGCTGGCACAGGAGCATGATGGGCCAGATAGCTTTCCTCTGTGCTGCACTAATTCTCTGATTTTGCAATGGTGTACTAAGCACTGGGTCTTCGAATACTTTGCTTCAAATTACATTGAAACAAAATCAAATTCTGGATACTTGTCCTGGGAATGAATTTACCAATTCCGCCCCCCATCCCTCCGGATCCCAAGAGGTAATTTTCTCTTCAAATCACAATTTTGTTTTAGAAAGCCATCCAAAGTATCATAATTTTGGTCTCCATTGCACAATTCCACTCATATTTCTTTACATAAATTACAAAACAAAACCTTAAAGACATCAAAACCATCAGGAGTATTGAGACCAAACGATAAATTGGGAAACAAACAGACTTTACAACCAATGTTAGTGTTAGATATGCAAGTTTCGTCATCATGATTGGTGCCCTTTTGGAATAATCTATTTAATTATCCTTACTTTTAGTTTGTAAATATAGTCATTTTATAGCTTTTCTGTGAGGGGCAAGACATTCTGAGACTTGTGAAAATCAGTGTCATTGTTAAAATGTTTGTGGACTGTCCATATCAATCTCCACCTCAGACACCAATCAGGATGCAGCTTGTATTGAGGAATTTCTGACGTGTTTGCCAAAAATTCCAGATGACACTGACTTCTTTCATGAAAAAAGATTTCAATTCTTGACCAGCTGTGTAAAGAATCTGTTCTAAAATGTTGCATTATCTTCGAATATCCGTAAAGAGCTAGGAGCTAATTAGCTAGGAACTAATTGCTAGATATAAGTGTTCCAGGGGGCCACATTTCACAAGAGACCTGTGCAAAGTAAAATTGAATGCGGTACCAGACAGCATGGCAAAATTAAACATGAGTTTCTGATCTTTGCAAGCTTAAAGCATTATTATTAACAATATCTGGGAGCTGAAAGAACAAGAACACATAGCAGAATCAGATATTGAATTTTCAAGTGGCAATCTCTGTGTTGCCCAATTGCCCATTCATTCTCCCAGTCAGAAAGCCAGTCTTCCATTTGCTATCTAGATGAACAATAATGATATATCATCCATGATCATAAAATAGCGGGCAATCAATAAATCAATAGAATCATAGAATCCCTGCAGTGCAGAAGGAGACATTCAGCCCATTGAGCCTGCACCGATAACATTCCCATGTAGGCCCTATCTCCGTAACCTCATGTATTTATATCAAACTTATTCTGATTTCCATCTTTTGAAATGTACGTATTCAGTGATGGTCACAAAAAGCAGGGATAGATCTCCACATTGCATCTAAGAATTAAGTTGTCATTAAGAATTGACCAATTGCTGCTTGGAATGGAGCAGTCCTGGTCCCGCCCAAAGAAGCATGTTTAAAGAACCATTAGGTAATAACTGGAATCCAAACCCATTAATTTACTGTTTGGAGAAAAAGTGGTGAAGAGGTTGTGGAATGAAAAGTTCCCAGTCATGATCTTGGGATTGGCTTTAACTTGCCTTTTAGTGTCAGGGGGACTAGCAAGGTAAATATGTAGGCTAACAGTGATAGGGCCTGTCTGGGATTGTTGTCATTGCAGGCTTAATGGGCCGAATGGCCTCCTTCTGCACTGTAGGAATTCTATGAGTTATTCTATGATTCTCTGAGGTGTAACATAGTTTTTAATAGCATGCCTCATTCAAAATTACTGCTAAACACTCTCTCTGGCCTTGAAAAAGTTGACTTATCTTCACAGAATATCAATTTATTGATTATAATTGAAACTAAATTCCACCTTTTTTACACAATTGTTTTAAAAGATTGTTTATCTTTATTTTATTTGTTATCTTACTTCAAAGATAATCATTATTTTGCTGAGGTACATGTCACAAAAATCACTAGATTCTTGTGGGAACTTCCTTCAAGATCAGGAGCAAGCACTGTTGTCTCACTGCTAACTACACAATGCAGGTCATTCCGCCTTTTGCCAAGCTGCTATGAAACATTGGGATTCTCTGCATGAGATTACCAATTTGATTGAAATTTGTTGCATGGATGACCCACAGAGTTGCAAAGAGGAGGGGGACTTTCAAAATTTCATCTGCGAGGGATTTGAACCCAGTTTCTGGAGGTGAAAGGTCAGAATGTTAACGACCACCACCAACACCCCCATCCCCCACCCCCCAGCCCCACCATCACCACGTCATCCATTCATTACCTCTTGGCTACTTTTCAAATCGTCCCTTGCTTTGGCATGGGTTTGTATATTCACTTTGGTACTAAACAAAATGGTGTTGCAGATAACAACAGTTACAGAAATGTCAGGGCGAAATTAAATGCTTTAAATTCAGGCTTTTGTTACTGGGTGAGTAAAGTAGTGTTCTGGTGACCAGAACTAATTTCCACGTCAGTAAACTCTCACGTCCGCCCACAGGAAAATTCCACTGGAAATGTTTCCACAGACGCAGGTTCTAATCACTCCCCTGCCACACCACTTAATCAATCTTCCTTAAAATTGATTCAACTGCAAACAGAGGAAACCACCTCGCAAAAGTCCCAGGATTTTTAATTAACATTTGATAACAGGCAACAATGAAAACCTACAGCAGCTGGACAGCAATGTACCAAGATTTAACACAGAAGCTTTAAGGCTTGGTGTATGCCCTTGCACAACCGTACGCACCACTGTTCCCCGGCTCCTTCAAGAGACAGGTGGTTGAAGAGGAATAAATGTTACTCTATCATGGATAGATTCTAGCAACCCCCACACCGCCCGCCACTGCACCCCACGCCACCCCACTCCGTCAATTGAGAATTGTACATTTATTGTCTGCACTCAAGTGGAGTAGAATGTGGTTCACTACTGAATTAGAACAGAAAGAGGGAGAGAGAGACAAAGTCAGTGAGGACAGCTGTCCTTTGCAGCGATTCTGTCTTAGGTGAACTGCAATCTTCAAACATCTCAATGCATTCAAATAATTATGCCTGGTTACAGTTAATTTGGTGGAAAGATTTATGAATGAATTCCCTGAAAAACATTTTGTATACAGTTTGCCATGTTTAAGGTTCAAACTTTTACAACAAATTAAACTTAAATTCCAAACTTGTCACATCATATTTGACGTGGGTTTTACGGTGCCCCAGTGATATACAATACAGATATTTTTACAAATTCTAAATATTGCAGCAAGGTATATTATTAAATTTGGGGTGCAGATAATTTTAACACTGGACTGATGAATAAATGTGAATTATTTCACATTGTTAGTCAATGATAGCCTTCAATTAACATCCCACCATCAGTTTTGTATGTCCTACAAAAAGGTGAGGTAGGTCTGTACTAGACATAATTTTAATATTAATATATGTTTGAGTGGTTTAGATGTCTGCAAAAGTTGCAGTGGTATCAATAGTGACAAAGGACAGAAAGCCCCAGGAAAAACGGAGTAATTAAAATGTTTTGTCCACTAGTAATAGATATAGACTTTGTAGCATGAAGCAATTGGGAAACAGTCACTTTGCAATGTGATATCCTTGAGGTAAAAGTGATGATTCTATTTCCAGAGAAACTGTCTGGGGTTTGAACGGTCTTATACTTCAGCCTGTTTTATCTAATTCTCTCTTTATAGTTAGCTTCTTGCATCTTAACAATTCTTCATTTAAAGTCACAAAGTAGGCCTCCCTTCAGAGAGACACAGAATTGCAACATTTTTAGTGTGCCGGATGAAACTGTTCGTGTTGTTAATCTAACTACAGACAACAATAAATGTAGCACTCGCTGGACAGGATTAATTCAAAATAATATATTCTCATGAACGCATACACCAAAAATTAGCATTACATGATTGCAGCACAATCTCTGTGATTATATCAAACATTTTTATTAATTATGAAGTTTATTTATTAGTGTCACGAGTAGGCTTACATTAACACTGCAATGAAGTTACTGTGAAAATCCCCTAGTTGCCACACTCTGGTGCCTGTTCAAATCAATGCATCTAACCAGCATGAATTTTAGACTGGGAGGAAACCCACGCAAACATGAGGAGAATGTGCAAATTCCACACAGATAGTGACCCAAGCTGGGGATTGAACCTGGATCCCTGATGCTGTGAGGTAACAATGCTAACACTGTGCCACCATGGCTACAATGATAAGTCCAAGAACTCCCAAAAGACCAACCAGCTAATAAAACTGCAACAATGTATTATTGAGGCTTGATAGAGATCACCAATCATGAAAAAATATAGTTTATGTTCCAAAACATCTACTCATTCTCGTTTGTAACTTTGGTCCAGAGTGGCTAACGCTGGAATTCAAAACTTTGACTTCTGGAGCAGTAACTATGATGCAACCAGTATTTGAAATAGCTGTGCTAAATCACATGTAAAATAATTCGTTTCCATAGCTGTATTATTTTATAAGTAGTGCAATCATACATAATTTTGCTGCCTGACTGAGCAATTGAACTGGTAGAGATGGATGATTTCCCTATAGATATTTTCACTATCACAAGGGACACATGTTATGCCAGAGGATCATTGGAGAGTTGGAAGGTTGTGGAGGGGAGTGGTGTAAGGGAGGTAAGAAGAGCAAACGTTTTACCCAGGAGAAGAAGAATATCAGATGAATGATCTCCTAATTAAAAAAAATTCTAACAACAGTCAGGACATGTATTGAGAGAGCAAGATGTTAGTCTAGGATTTTCCAGACCCCATGAGGTGGGATCCATTGTGGCTGATGTGATGGAACAGCCCTTAACCTACTGAGTTTCAACAGGACTGGAAGAGCCCAGTTTATAGAACTTATTTATTAGTGCCACAAGACGGCTTACATTAACACTGCCATGAAGTTACTGTGAAAATATCCGAGTTGCCACACTCCAGCGCCTGTTCGGGAAGGCTGAGGGAGACTTTAGCATGGCCAATGCACCTAACCAGCATATCGTTTGGACTGTGGACGGAAACTGGAGCACCCAGAGTAAACACATGCAGTCACTGGGAGCATACACAGACTCCCCACAGACAGTGATCCAAGTCAGGAATCAAGTGCAGGTGTCTGCTGCTGCGAGGCAGCGGTGCTAACCACTGAGATACTAGGCCACAAAAAAAGATGAACCAGGAAATCTTGCTCTCTTTGCCTTAATAGCTAATTGGCTGCTACACCAGACTACCTAAAAATGGGGCAAGAATCATTTTAAAATGAAGGAAAGAAAGAAGATGGCCGGAATTTTACTGCCCCGCCCGCCATGGGGATGTGGGCAAGAAGTGGGCCATGGAAAGATCTGTTGCCCTTTGACAGGATTTTACAGTTTGGGGATGAACAAGGCTGTAAAATCCTGCCCAATAATTAATTTTTCCACCTTTTACAGAGACTGAGCATTAACTCTGTGGATGAACTGATGTTGGAGAATCTCACATCCCGTTCCAGTAAAATACCTCAATCTTCCGGTGCTACTGCTGATGAGTGAGGTTGTCTACCAGACCAAACTAACTCTCATCATCAAAACAGAGAATGCTGGATAAACTCAGCAAGTGTGGCAGCATATATGGAGAGAGAAACAGAATTAACATTTTGAGTCCATATGACCCTTTGACAGAACTGGTGGCCCAGTGATTAGAATAGCTGTTTCACAGCTTCAGAGACCCAGGTTCAATTTCAGCCTTGGGGTACTGTCTGTGGGGAGTTTGCACATTCTCCCTGTGTCTGTGTGGGTTTCCTCTAGGTGATCTGGTTTCCTCCCACAGTCTAAAAATATGTAGGTTAGGTTGATTGACTATGCTAAATTGACCCTAGTGTCAGGAGGATTATGTGGGGTTATCCGAATAGCGCCTGGATGGGATTGTGGTCAGTGCAGACTCGATGGGCTGAATGGCATCCTTCTGTTCTGCATGATTTTATAGCTAATATTTTAGCTAATATCTTGTTGCTCCAATCTATCCCTGTCCTTCTACTCTGCTCCTCCATCCACCGTTTCTCCAACTATCTCATTAATTTTATTTCTATTCCTCTTCAGTTTTGTTGAAGGATCATATGGACTTGATACATCTGTTTTTCTCTCCGCAGACACTGCCTGATCTGCTGAGTTTATCCAGCACTTGTTGTTTTGATTTCAGACTTCCAGCATCCACAGCGTTTTGCTTTCAAACTAACTCCCCGAGATGCTGAAAATAAGTTTATGTAGCTTTCCCTTTCTGATATAGTAGGCCACCAGAGAAACAAGTATATCTCAAAACATACACCTGTGACTGCAATTTCCATCTTGCTGGAGTTCAGATCTATGGAGGCAATGCACTAAAAGTTCCCATTATATATCTTTATAATTCTCAGCTGTTACAATCCCAATTGATGTTATGGATGGATGGCAAGATCCAAGACAGGAACCCTGGCTCAAAAGACCACAACTTTTAAAAATAAAACATAGAGGAACAGAGTCATAACATAGCTAATTAGATTAACAACAAAAAAATTAGACATGAAAATCTGCATTATAATACAATACTCCTTTTATTCCCACTTAGTTTAACAATTACATACAGATTTTAAGATTAACACCAATTACAAAGTGCATCTTGAGCTTCAATAGTCTCATTAACACACAAAGTCCCTTTTAACTGTGGTCAAATACACTCATTCTACTCTGAACTCAGAATATCCCCAGATGACTGTCTTAAGCTACAGTGGTCTAATTAATGCACAAAGTGACTGTGGTCAAATTGACACACTCTGCTCTGAATCCAGAATCCCCTCCAGATGATTCTCACATTAGAGTTTCCAAGCTTCACTCCCAGAAACACGCTTTAATATCTTCTCTCACAATAATGCTTTCCCTTACTGTTTACATTCTGAAAGCTAGTCCAGGTTTTCCAAATGACACTCTTAACAGGTAATCCAGCTTAGGTTTTGCACCACCCCTTTAAGTTTTCTTCATGTTTACTGCTATATAAACTGTTCTTGATTCCCGAGCTGTATTAAAATGGCATCTAACTTTTGATTTATCTCGGAAGTCTGCTTTCTCATTCTAAATCTGATTACTGCAATTGTCTCCAACTCAGAACAAAATTCTGTGATCAAGTTCTTAGCCATTTTTGCCAAGGTGAGAAAATCTTATTGTGGTGCCATTCTGGTTTTGATGTCAAAATACCCAGTGGTTCTGATCTCCCTTGCCTTTTTAAACTGTCAATTTATATTCGAGTCTGAATAGAACAAAATATCCAACGTTTGAGATGCAACTTCTGAGGAACCACTTAAAATGATAGGCACAAAATGTCTCTGAGTTTTGATGGGACAAAGCCTTGAAATAATTGGATCGAGTTTTCATCCATGTGTTTCTGCAGACTTGCATTTATCAAAGGCAAATGGGACTCACTATCTCTTGCGGATCTCTTTGGGAAGCAGTGTGAGAATGGCATTGGGTTACAATGTTCCTCACATTATCAAAATTACCATTCCTGCAATGAGGTGTAAAATATTTTAGAAACCAAAATTGGTTTCTAAAATATTTTACACCTCATTGCAGGAGGATGAGAAAAGTAGGGTGGGTTCTATCACTGCTAATGGAATAATTGTCCACAGGATAGTTACAGCATTAGAGGATATGAGCTAATCAACAAGATCACTGATAAATCCAACCCGAAAAGTATGAAAACAAAACTAGAGAATTAAGAAATAAAAACAGCAAATGCTATATATACTCATCAGGTCTGGCAGCATCTGAAAGAGAAACAGAGTTAATATTTCGAATCAATATGAAAAGTTAACCTCTCCAAACTCTCCTCAGGTCCTACCCACACCCACCCACTGTCAGGCCTGCTGGCTTTATCCAGCATTTTCTGTTTCTAGTTCAGATTTCTATGGTCCACAGTATTATGCTTTTACTGGTGAATTAAGTTGCACTCTGTGCTCGCAAGCCAATGTTTCAAAAAACAAGCTAACTTCTACTTCAAACTGGGGAAACAAAATGCGAACACCTTAAAATCTGTCAACCTCAAGGAAGGCAGGTCTCCAAACTGATTGACACTTTTCTAGATGGAGAGCTTAATTTCCTAGTTACAGAATAGACTGCACTTGTGGCCAGTACAGTGGTTAGCATTGCTGCCTTACGACCCTAGGGACCTGGGTTCAATTCCCAGCTTGGGTCACTGTCTGTGTGGAGTCTGCACACATTCTCCCCATGTCTGCATGGGTTTTGTCTGGGTGTTCTGGTTTCCTCTCACAGTCTGAAAGAAGTACTGGTTAGATGCATTGGCCATGCTAAAGTCTCCTTCGGTGTATCCAAATAGGCACTGGAATGTGGTGACTTGGGGATTTTCACTGTAACTTCTTTGCAGTATTAATGTAAACCTACTTGTGACACTAATAAATAAACTTTTACTCCAATGTTTTTTGAACGTTAGTAACTCAGCCAACACCCAAATGAAGATTTTCCAGTTGAGTATAACAGGAGAAGAAGCAGAACCGTGGACCCCAGGTTGATTTGTGCTACCCAGGTAAGATCAACACAATCCAGGACCTCCTGGTGTGCATAACTTCATATCACAGTGAGTGATGTATTTGCCCATTAATCCCATTTTTTTAATGGGATTTCTTCTCATTCCCAGTTTTGCACGCTAAAGAAATTTCTGAATTATGTTAAGCCTTCTTGTACACTTTACCCCATCTAAACGTATTCAAAATAGACAACAGACTGATCGGAAATCTTTTGTCCAATTCATGCAGTCCCATGTTCCGCCTGCCAATACTGTTTAGATTAACAAATTGGGTCTTCTGTACAGTTAGGAATTCCTACAAAGAAGCAGTTTCGGGAAAGATCTAGCTCCTTACTTCCATACTTTAACAGAAATAGATTCACCTTAAGCCTGTGTACTTTAGTGTTTTGAGTGATGAGATGTCAACATGTGATGGTAAAATCAGCTATTTTTATTTCATTTTAATGCAAAAGGCCCATCTGTGGGACGCTGACAAATGCTTCAAGTGTAATTTAATTGTTCATTTATAATAACCCATTCCTGCTTTAACCATGCGTTTTCTCTGCTAACCTGAATGGATTCCTGGTTTTCACTTGAGTATAGAAGTGTCTTTGTTTCTATTTATAGATCGCCACTTCACTTGGCTTCTTCTGGTTTTGAGTGGCTCCTGCTGGCCACTTCTATTTTTGGACTTAAACTAAAAGTCTATTCATTCTTAATAAAAGCGCATTTGTTCGGTGGCAGATCCATTTTTTTGTCCAGCTGCAGATGTATATCTCAAAGGGCTTTCCACCAAACATTGCACTAGAATAACTGGGCAAAGGCATTTAATGTGTTGATGTGAAGGGGGGAAAAAAACAATGGCTAACAAACTATGCAAATTTGAAGCACGCACTCGCTCAAAACAATGCTCAAGCACTGGGCAATTACCCAAACCAGCATCTGTTTATCCCAGCTATAGAGGAGCTCCCACGCTGATTAAATATTTCAGTCCTGAAGCCACAACAGCTAAATGAGGTGCAGAAGCTGTTGATTAATAGAAACAGAAGTTAGCAAAACTATGTTGCGATTTCAATACCAAAGTCTCAACTTAAACAAGAAAATGCAGGTGAAACTACTTTGCAGGAAGTTATAGCACCTTCCAGATAGATTAGCGAATATGTCATATTATATAAAGGATTCAGTGAATCTTTTGTACCCCCATCCACGCCCCATATCCTCTTCAGTTAATCTCTTTTGCTAATTAAATGGATTTATAATGTTATTGTCGGGTTACAGTTTCAAACACACACACATATCCATATTAAATAAAATCATCCTGCACAGTTAGAAGAGGTGCCCAGGACTGGGAACTTCAAACCTTGCTCAGATTAGACAGGTCCGAAAGAATATTAATCTAAAAAAATTGAGAAGGATTCTAAACTCAGGGAATTTACAGTTTCAAATCCAATCAAGCACAGGATGTCATAGTTATAAGGTCAGAGAGATTTACAGAATGGAAATGATTCTTTGGTCCAATTTCTCCATGCCGCCCTTTTTTTAACCACTAAGCTGATCCCAACTGCCCGCATTGTTCCATATCCCTCTTCACCCATCCTATCCGTGTAACTATCTAAATTCTTTTTAAAAGACCAAAATTGGCTCTACTTCTACCTCTGGCAGCTTGTTGCTCTGTTTGACCTCCTGTGTCAATGCTCACCATTTATGCGCACTCTCTTACTTATCTCTCTATTCTAGATTTGCACTCTCTCTCTCTTCTGAATGCATACTCTTGTCTTTTTTTGGATCACCTTCCTCATTTCCCAGTTTTTCCTCTTTCCCTCTATTGTGTGGGGCCTTTCTTTTGGATGGTATGCATTTCAGAGAATGGTTATAGTATGCAACAAGCCCATTCAGCCCATCAGAATCAGCAAAGTGCAGCTCCAATAGACTCAGTGGTCTTTTCCACTTGGTCCTGCAAATGCTTCCTCTTCAGAAAGCTAGGATTGAATCCATTTCCACCACACCCTCAGACAACACATTCCAGATCCATACCAGTCGCTGCACAAAAACCTTTCTCCTCACATCACTATCACTTCTTTTGCCAATCATCTTTTTTTTGTTTTTATCCTAATTTAATCCAATCAAGTCCAATTCAGAGTCTCAATGAGTTGAGACATTTCCGACCCAAGGTGACAAGTCAGGGCTCTCACCTCCTGTCCTGGGCTTGATCTACATGATCCAAGCTGATTGGAGTAGGCATAGCTCCTCCTCCAAGGCTTGATCTCATTTGCATCTTAGCCCAAAGATCGAGATGCCACTTTTAAAAATTGCTTCAAGTGAAGCTAAAATGTAACCTAATGATTTTAACCAAGTACAGCATGTCGATACTACACTTGATCTTAGCCAGAAGGCCGAGAAGCCAATCATCTTAAGTCGGTATCCTCTGGTTCTCGATCCTACCATCACCAGGAACAGTTTCTCCCTTTCTGTCTTGACTTCTGTTCATTTGAGCATGAGTTCAACTCTCCTCTTAATCTCTGCTCCTCCTCAGATGCTCGTTTTCTCCACTCTGTCCATGGTTTGGTTGGATAATAGGCAATGCAGCTTCTTGTGCGTAGAGCTCAATGCTACGTGGAAGTAGTTGGTTGTTGTTTTACAAACCATAGCTCATGGTTGGGGAAAATATCCCGCTCAGGGAGACAGAGATGTAGACAAGGGCTTCAGGAACATTGGGAGGGCAGTGGAATGGGAACTCAGAGCAGGGGATGGTGGAAGGATAAAGAATCACTTGTTTAAAACTTAAGTAATATATTAAAGAAAAGGTCATTGCCCAGTGTTATGGGGATGGGCCCTGGAAAAACACTATCCTTTCCTAGTTCAAAAGCCAGATTCTGGTGGTGAATGTGAAATCACTTTTAAAACATAGTCTATACAGCAGAGGGAGCCATTGTAAGAATTGAGACAGTATAGAAACAAGGGGAGCAGGAGACACAGGGGAAAACTGGGGGCACACAGGAAAATCAGGGATGCAGGGGAGAGCGGGGGCGCAGAGGAGAGTCAGGATTGCAGGGGAGAGCGGGGGCACACAGGAGAGTCAGGGATGCAGGGGAGAGCGGGGGCACAGAGGAGAGTCAGGGATGCAGGGGAGAGCGGGGGCACAGAGGAGAGTCAGGGATGCAGGGGAGAGAGGCGGGGCACACAGGAGAGTCAGGGATGCAGGGGAGAGCGGGGGTGCAGAGGAGAGCCAGGGATGCAGGGGAGAGCTGGGGGCACAGAGGAGAGTCAGGATGCAGAGGAGAGCGGGGCAGAGGGGTGAGACAGGGATGCAGGGGAGAGCTGGGGGCGCAGAGGAGATCAGGGATGCAGGGAGAGCGGGGCGCAGAGGAAAGTCAGGGATGCAGGGAGAGCGGGGGCGCAGAGGAGAGTCAGGGATGCAGGGGAGAGCTGGGGGCACACAGGAGAGTCAGGGATGCAGGGGGAGCGGGGGCACAGAGGAGAGTCAGGGATCCAGGAGAGCGGGGGCGCAGAGGAGAGTCAGGATGCAGGGGAAGCAGGGCACACAGGAAGAGGGATGCAGGGGAGAGCTGGGGGCACAGAGGAGAGTCAGGGATCCAAGGGAGAGCGGGGGCGCAGGGGTGAGACAGGGATGCAGGGGAGAGCTGGGGGCATAGAGGAGAGTCAGGGACACACAGGAGAGCTGGGGATGCAGAGCAGAGGCACAGGCACACAGGAGAGTGTGGGACGCAGCGGAGAGTGGGCGACGAATGTAGAACAGGTGTTGAAAGTCGGGCAGATACAAGAGGAGAGCAAGGAATGAGAGGTTTCAGGGTGTTCACAAACACAAGACTGAACTAGAGAAAAAGTAATCATAATAAGCACAGCTATTCAAAAACCAAAAGTTGACAAAAACTGTGGAAAGAAGCAAGCATTTTAAGATATGTTTAATTCTCCTTCAAAAATCTTTGGAGATTCAGAGCATAATGTGGTTCAGGAACAGCGTTGTGCTGGGGGAGAGGGGGGGTCAGACTGGGGTATGTACACAAGGGCAATGGAGGATTTGACACAAAATATGGGAGAGAACAATCCCGCCGTCTGATATTTCAAAATTACTGGCAGTGTTGCATTTGTTATGATCCCCGTAAAGACCTAGGATGTTTAAGAAGAGATTCACAGTGGCTAACAAAAAATATTGTAAAAGATTTTAAAGTTTTTTTTAAAAAGACTTTTACTGAAACAAATTCAATCAACATCAACTAAACATTACCTAGTGGGCAACTATTGCACTAAACAATGGAAAAGAGTTTTCCACTTCAAGCCCTATTTTCGGGCTCTGTGATCCTTTTGCCAGATATATGGCCCTCTGCAGATTATATTCATGGTATTTCCTGTCTTTCCAGCAGGATCCTTTCTCCCTGCCACACCAGGGTAAGTCTTCTAGTATCCTTTTAAAGTGTCTTCATTCAATAATCCAAATACCATCAAACTGATTCCCAAGTGTAAGGTGCCCTCTGAGACTCCACAGTCCCATCTCTTCAAACAGAGTGTCCATTCTCACCAGCATTCTGCTTGGTCGTTAACACCAGACTCTCCCTCTGGGAGACCGCTGGGAATCAGTTTGATGGTATTTGATACAGCAATAGCTGTCTCTCTCCCTTTCTGACCCTGTAGGTCAGAGTTTGTGACCAGACAGACCAGCAGTCTGTATGTTAGTATGAAAACCGACTCTTAAATTCTATGGGTTTCTTCCTGGGCATCTTTCCACTCGACATCCAAATCACATGGATCTGTTTCCAGGCAGCATTCAGCATGCATTCTAGAATATTCTGCTTTCCCTTAAATTAAAATGTCAAGTTTATTTATTAGTGTCACAAGTAAGATTACATTAAGCAGCCAGTATAATTAAGGACCTTACGCAACCCAGACATTCTCTCTTCCACTTTCTTCCATTGGGATAAAGATACAAAAGGTCTGAGGTCATGTACCAATTGACTCAAGAATAGCTTCTTCTCTGCTGCTGTCAGACTTCTGAATGGACTTACCTTGTATTAAGTTGATTTTTCTCTACATCTTAGCTGTGACTGTAACACTACACTCTACACTTTCCTTCTCTATGTACAGTATGCTTTGTACAGCGCTTTTTCTGGATAGCACTTTCTCATTTCCTTCTCTATGAATGGTATGCTTTGTCTGTAAAGCATGTAAGAAACAATACTTTTCACTATATGTTAATATATGTAATACTAATAAATCAATCAAAACACCGTAATGAAGTTACTGTGAAAATCCCTGCACTCTGGCACCTGTTTGGGTACATTGAGGGAGAATTTAGCATGGTCAATGCACCTAACCAGCATGTCTTTCGGACTGTGGGAGGAAACCAGAGCACTCAGAGGAAACCCATGCAGACATGGGGAGAATGTGCAGATTCCACACAGACAATGACCCAAGCCAGGAATTGAACCTGGGTCCCTGGAGCTGTGAGGCAGCAGTGCTAACCACTGTGCCCCCGTGCCACCAGTTTAAAACAAAACCATCTTTTAAAGTCTTGCATTCATAACACAATCAATCTTCATGTAATGAATGTTTTTTTGCGTTCAAATTTAAGCATCGGCAGACAAGATACTGTAACTTATCATTATCTTTTTGAGCTAAACCAATGCCTCAAAATTGTTGCATGTTGGTAGGATTACAATCCTTGTTTTCAAATCCCTTCATGGCCTTGTGTTCTCTTTTTTGTTATAATGTCCTCCAGTCGTATAACCCTTCAGGATTTGTGTATTCCTCTAATTCTGGCTTCCTGAGTATCTCCGATTTTAATTACTCCACTTCCTGTGATTTTCCCTTCAGCTGCCAAAGCCCTACAAGCTGTGATTCCTTGTCTGAACCTTTGTGACACTCTACCTCCTCTCCATCTGCAAGATACTTCTTCAAAACCTTTCAGCATATCTTTGTGGGCGAAATTGGTTAGGATTGTATTATTTGGAGATTACAAGAGTGGGGGTGGGGGAACCTCATAGAAACTTATAAAATTCTAACAGGATTAGACAGAAGGGATTCAGAAAAAATGTTCCTGATGGTAGGGGAGTCTAGATTAGGGATCATTGTTTAAGGTTAAGAAGTAAATCTTTTGGCAATGAGGTGAGGAGAAATCTCTTCACCCAGAGATGGCAAAGTAGAAAACAGTTGAGGCCAAAATATTATCTAATTTCATGATGAAATTAGATGTAGCTCTTGGAGCTAAAGAGATTAAGAGATATGGGGGGAAGCTGGGCATTGAATTCGATGATCAGCCATGATCAAATTTTTTTTATTCATTTCTGGGACATGGGGGCCACTAATTGTTCCAACAATCAACAATGGTTTCAAGGTCATCAGCAAATCCTTATTTCCAGATATTTTTTACTGAATTCAAATTCCACCACCTAGTGTGGCGCAATTCAAACCTGGTTCCCCAGAACATTGAAAATGAATAGCAGAGCAGGCTCGAAGGGCAAAATGTGGCCCACTGCAGCTTCTAGTTACCGTGGTCGTCTGTCTCATACCTCCTTATGTGGCTTAGCATCAAATGTTGTTTGATAATCTCTCCTGTGAAGGACCTTAGGATCTTGATGTTGGTCGCTGTCATTGATTCTCCTTTACCCGTATTCATTGAACATAGTTAATCAACAAATGCCCTTTCCTCCTGTTTGATCTCTCACTTTGCCCTGCCTGAGACTCTCGTATTGCCTGGAACTGAGCTCAGACCAATCTTTTGCCATCAAAGAGCTTGGTTATGAATCCAGGACGAGTTATTCAGGCTCAGATCATACAGCGAACAAGGACACCGTGAGAGGAAATGTCTAAATTTGGATATTTGACCCATAGGAAGAAACTATTTGAATTAACTCTGAAAGATCTTCACAACCAACTAGTTACTTTTCAAAGAAAACTCACTGCTTAAATGTCTAAAAATGAGTACAATCAATCATATTCATTAGCTTCAACAATAGAAATTATTTACGTAAATAATTATTTCCACCTTCAAAAGTTAAGCAAAAAAAAGATAATTTTTAATCCTTATTTTCCCGTTGGTAAATAATAAATAGTGACTGCCACCTGGTGGTTACCTTGACTCAGTGCACTCCACAAGTTTTGTATGGAAAGGGCTGATGAATCTTTCTTGTGGCACAGATGCTCCATTTTCCCATAACAACCAGAAGTAATATGGCACTTTTTATGTGATAGTGTTGTGTAGTGTTAATAATTGCAGAGCTGTGTACGTCTCATCCTTCACACAGGATGAGGGGGCCACAATTTTACTCATTCAAGGACCAATGAGCGAATTTCAGAAAGATAAAGTTTGGCACAATCCTAAATGTGAATTTCAAAATGAATCTGAGGGATTAAAAGCTACAGCTTGCAGAGCAAAAGACACAATGAATAATAGATAACAATGAGTATAATAGGGTGCATGCTTGCGTGTGTTGTGTGCATGCATGTTCCTGTGTGTCTCACTCCAGTCTCAGTGTATTCAGTCACTAGTTGATCAGACTTCATACTGGGGTGTGTGGGTGAATGAGATTCCCAATACTGGGAGTGAGCCAGACTTATGGACACATTCAGTGATGCTATCACTCAATTATCAATCCAGAAACTCAACTAATATTCTGGGGTCCCAGGTTCGAATCCTACCAAAAAAAATCTGGAATTAAGAATCTACTGATGACTATGAAACCACTGTCAGAAAAACCCATCTGGTTCACTAATGTCCTTTAGGGAAGGAAATCTGCTGTCCTTACCCAGTCTGGCCTACACGTGACTCCAGAGCCACAGCAAAATGGTCGACTCTCAACTGACTTTGCAAGTGGGATGGGCAATAAATGGGCCAGCCAGCGATGCCTATGTCCCACGAATGTATTTAAAAAAATATTTATGACAAACTAACAAGTTGATGCTTCGGGTCTGCAATTCAGCTCAGATTTTGAAAGTTTAATAAGTTTATTTCATGTCCCCCAAAGTTTCTTTCACGTGCTGCCTCTTCAATTATTTCCCTGCCAAATGTTGTAAACGGTCAGCGGGAACACAGCCCACATCCCCTTTCATCCAGTCTGCTCAGGCTGTGGGTCCAGAGTGTAAAGAAAACCATTAATCGTAGCACTAACTACCTCCCTCCATCACCACCAACCCCTATTCCCCTCCCCTCCCCCAACCAAGTGGAATCATTCTCTTATAAACTAATGGGGTATAAATTCTGTTCCTGACAAAATGCAGTGAATACTTCTGACCTAAAACCTCTTTAACCTTACGCACACAGGCTAAAAAAGAAGAAAAACTTCCCTGATCACATAAATTAGGTTATTGGTGAAAAGGCAGGCCGGTTCGAGTGTCAAATTACTTGAAATGGGATAACGTGGGAATGGAACACTAAGCCCAATGAGGCAGGAGATAACTTTGGAAAGGGAGGTAGATTCTACTGAAATACGTTATAATTCTGAATACTATAAATGGAAATAAAACTCTCCTTGCTCATTTTGTGTTTTCAGCTTCTGATCATACCCCAGGCTGCAAACATACCATTTCTTGCAGAGTCCCTCTCACTCCTGTCACATTACAAATGAGGGAGTTAAGTACTCCCAATCTCTGACCCTATTTGCAGGGTGGAATGTCACAATGGGGAGATGGTTCTGAAATCCATGCACTCGGTTTCAAGTGAGGGAGGCAGCATTGAGGAGAATCAACTCAGCTTTTCTCAGAGGGAGCTGTGCCGTATCTGCGCCAGACCAACCCTCCAGCAATCACTGATCATCTTTCAGATGCTGTTCTGAGCAACCAGGGATGCAGGGCCATTAAAATATCTTTTTAAAAGAAATATTTTCTTCCAACACCTTCAGTTCTCTGGTATTGTTGAGGGTGTTGGGTTGGCAAATGATTGTTTGACTGGATGAAATTGCATTGTATAAATCCAGCCACAGCTCATTGTATCCTTAATTCAAATGCTGTCATCTAATTATTTGTGTCTTTCATACATGTACACAGACACTGTGTTAGAATCATAGAATCCCTACAATACAAGAGGAGGCCATTCTGCCCATCAAGCCTGCATCAACACCAATCCCATCCAGGTCCTATCCCCATAATCCCATGTAGTTACCCTGCTAATCCACCTGACATTAAAAGGAGCAAATTAGTATGGCCAATCCACCTAACCTGCACATCTTTGGACTGTGGGAGAAAACCGGAGTAACCAGAGGAATCCCACACAGACACTGGGAGAATGTGCAAACTCCACACAGATAGGCCGGAATCGAACCTGGGTCCCTGGTGCTGTGAGACAGCAGTGCTAACCACTGTGCCACTCTATTGCCCGTGGAAAGTATCAAGAATTCAAGTGTTCAAACTGAAGCTTGTTAGCACTGTGAAAATGGAACGCTTCCAAATTTCAGGCACACGGCATCAAACACTCCCAAAGTCAGTTACATAATCAGACATAAGCTTTCCTCTACTTAGTCCCAAGATGAGGAGTTTCATTCCACTGTGCTAGTATAAAATTTCTACTTCCACCATCAGCCATCCTGCAGCGTTCCTGAATGGAAGGCTAATTAGTGCTAAAATAAGGAATCATTTTGTGCCATTGGCTGATGGCCAACACAAATAAGACTACAGTACTTCATTTACATAGGAGCCCGGACAACAGAGAAAAGAAACCTTTATTCAGTAATCGTAGCTGGATTGAAACCCCAAGGGGAAAGTGTCAGAGTAACAACCCCTTCCTGCATCACCAGCTCATTAAAAAAAAATTCACCCTTTCAGCTTCTGATTATTGCAGCATCAAGGAGCAGCCAGAGAGCAATCGTTGTGAGCTAAGGTTCAGGAAAGTGGTCATCATTCTCCTCTGAACAAAAGATTTCAGCACATAAACAGCTTGGTATGGCTGGATCCATTGCATTTAACACTCGCTCCCTTTGCCACTGGCATTAGAGCAGAGTATCTACAAGACGCAATGCAGCAACTCACCAAGCCTCCTTCAACAGCACTTTCCAAACTGGCACCCTCCACCACTGAGAATGTCCCAGATACGTCAGAACACCACCACCCAAAACTCTCCTCCAAACCAGCGACACCAATACTCCATGAAAGATTCTACCTCACAGCACCAGGGACCCAGGTTCAATTCTGGCCTTGAATGACTATGTGGACTGCACGTTCTCCCTGCTTCTCCACAGGTTTCCTCTGGGTGCTCCAAAGATGAGCAGGTTAGGTGAATTAACCGTTGCCTCTTAGGGTCCCAAGATGTGTAGGTTAGATGCAATTAGCCATGGTAAATGTTACAGGGATAGGGGTTACAGCGATAAGGCTGGGGGGAAAATCTGTCAGAGTTGGTACAAATCTGATGGGCCAAGTGGCCTCTTCTGCACTGGAGGGATTTTATGATTTAAAAAAATTCTCATCTTTTGAGTCCGAGAATCAGAGGTTCAAACTCTGCACCCTAATTTAAGCAGGTAATTTACTCCCACTTGGAAATAAGTTGGCATATTAGTGAGAGCCAATGGTTTTGCGAAGGGGAAGTCGTGTCTCACTGACTTGACTGGTTTTTCAAGGAAGTGACAAAGGTGATTGATAAGGGTAGGGAAGTGGATGTTGTCTACATGGGCTTCAGTAAGGCCTTTGACAAGGTCCCTCATGGGAGACTGGTGCAGAAGGTGAAGTCACATAGGATCAGAGGTGAGCTGGCAAGACGGATACAGAATTGGCTTGGTCAAAGAACTCAGAGGGCAGAACTGGAGGTGTGTTCCTGAATGGAGGGCTATGACTAGTGGCATTTTTCAGGGATCTTTGCAGTTTGTAATATAGATAAATGACCTGGAGAGAAATGTAACTGGTTTGATTGGTTAAGTTTGCGGATGACACAAATATTGGTGGAATTGCAGATAGTGATGAGAAGAATTGTTGGAAGGTACAACAGGATAGAGATCTGTCAGAGACTTGGGCAGAGAGATGGCAGATGGAGTTTAATCTGGATAAATGTGAGGTAATGCATTTTGGAAGGTCTAATACAGATGGGAAATATAAATAAACAGCAGAACACTTAAGAGTATTGATAGGTGCAGGGATCTGGGCATACAGGTACAGAGGTGCCAGAATGTCTATGATGTGGAGAAATTAGCCAAGAAGGCATATGGCATGCTTGTCTTCATCAGGCAGGACATTGAGTTTAAAAATTGGCAAATCATGCTGCAGCTTTATAGAACTTTAATTAGGCTACACTTGGAATAT
The DNA here is from genome assembly GCA_024679065.1 of Sphyrna mokarran. Classification (NCBI taxonomy): domain Eukaryota; kingdom Metazoa; phylum Chordata; class Chondrichthyes; order Carcharhiniformes; family Carcharhinidae; genus Sphyrna; species Sphyrna mokarran. The sequence continues at coordinate 21,604,740 of JAGIQG010000030.1, read as the reverse complement.
AGTGTTCAATTCTGATTGGCACACTACCAGAAGGATGTAGCGGAAGCAGATATGACCCACCAGGAAGCTATTATCAAAATAAATTTTATTTAAGAACTCGGTTAGAATATAATAAAAATTACCACAACTTTTACCAATTAAAATACTTGAATATGATGAACTATAATTCTTGACAGTCAGCTATCTCTATTGTTCCAATTTAAAACTTATCCTTTATAAATATTTCGTGGGCCAGAACATTTAAAAAAGGGAAATCACAACTGGTTTGTTGTTCCACTGCTTTTTACTTACTTGTCAGAAGGTGTACAATTCCGGAGCAGATTTCCAACTCGGGTCCAGTGAGAAATGTATACTGTACCAGCTCCCAGTGAGACATGTGTAGCATACCGGCTCCCAATGAGACATATGCAGCGTGCCAGTTCCAGGTGAGAAATGTATACTGAACCGGCTTCCAACGAGATATACATGCAGCGTACAGATCCCCGGTGCAATACGTGCAGTGTACTTGCCCCTGATTCAATACATGCAGCATACTGACTCCCAGAATGACACATGCAGCGTACCGGCCAACAGTGCAATACATGCAGCGTATTGTCTCCTGGAGAGATACATGCAGCACACCAGCTCCCAGTGAGATATGTGCTGGCGTAGCAGCTCCCAGTGGAGGATCAAGCAGTGTACTGGATCCTGGTGAAGAAACTGTAGTCCTTTTGGTTAGTATAATGGGATAGATTACAGTGAGTGGAGTTCCAGTCGGAGGATGGAAAATAATTTGGAGTGTGGCGATTAGTTGGGTATAGTGAGGGGTATTGGGGGATAGTCAGAGAGCTGAGGGGGGTGGTGGTTGGAGATAAATTGGTGGTTGGGTGTTGATGGGGCTGGGGTTGGAGTGGTTGATGTGCCTGGCACGTTTTCTGGGTAACTCCAAGCTGCCACTCCCAAGGGGATCAGAATTTCTTTAACACACTGGCTTTCAAATCAGTAATCATCAGAACATGAGCCATTTGTGTCTTTAAACTGTTATACCAATTAAAGCAGGAAAAGTAACCAAGCTGCACTCCATAAAAACTGTTTAAATCTGTCAATTACATTATTTACTCAAACTCTGAACACATTAAAATCAACTGACAAGTAAATCAGCCAAGAAAACCACATCAAATGGAGTTTTAAAATTAAAGATTTGATGGAGCAATTAAAAGTACAGTGATGTTCTTGGGCATTGTTCTATATTTAAAAAGGGAATTCTATTGAAATGATTAGGATTAATCATTTACTCTGGGACAAAGTTAATTCCAAATTGTTCTGAAGTTGTTGCCGTGCTGGAAGGAAAATTCTCAAATTCCAAAAACGCTGGGACAGTAAAAGTGTCACAACTTTTTTCTGGGTTGTATTGTGCTGTCATTATGATTTTTGCAGTTTTGCAATGTCACTTATTTCATCACAATCATAGAATCCCTAAAGTACAGAAGGCAGTCATTTGGCCCATCAAGCCTGTACTGACAATAATTCCACTTTATTCTCATAACTCCACATATTTAATCTGCTAATCCTTCTGAAACTGAAGGGAATTTAGCGTGGCCAATCAACCCAACATCTTTGGACTGAAACATTGTGTGATTTCAAGAAGAAATTACATATATCTATTGGGGCTAAAGGGATCAAGGAATATCATAGAATCTCTACAGTACAAAAGAAGGCCATTCAGCCCATAGCGTTTGAACTGACACAATCCCACCTATATCCTGCAACCCTTATTTAGCCTGCTAGCCCCCTTGACACTGGGTTAATTTAGCATGGCCAATCTATCTGGCCCACACATCTTTCAGACTATGGGAGGAAACCAGAGCACCTGGAGGAAGCCCACACAGACATAAGGAGAATGTGCAGATTCCACACAGGTAGTGATCCAAGTCAGTAATCGAATCTGGGTTTCTGGTACAGAGGCAGCACTGCTAACTGCTGTGCCATCCCAAAATGTTGTATAGAAAGTGCCATTGGCAAAAAATGATGATCATTGTGAGGAGTTTCAGGAAGCAGCAGCTTTTCAGCTGCACGTTCCCAAGACATTGTGCAGGTGAACACTCCCGTGTGAATGTGAGAGGGTGCAAGTGAGAGCCACCGGTTTGCAGTGACACACTAACCATTCTTGTAGATGGAGAGACAGGAAAGAGGGATTCTGGATAGAGACTGCAACGTGTCCTATCTTACTTTGCAAACTGGCAAAACCTTTGGTGCTGCAGGATTGAGGAAAAACTTAAGGCCAAAGAACAAAACAAAAGGAAGTAATGAACCTTCAGAATCTGAATACATTTAAAAAAAGAAACATTTCTCCAGATTACACCAGTATCTTTCAAAAAGATCTTTTTGTGTAGGAAAAGAGAAAAGCTACAGCAAATTACTGGGATTCATTTTTCTGAAAATAGCAGCATTGCCTTTTGAATACATTGTCAAAAAGTATGGATTTAAATTAGTTACAATTCTTAAGTATCATTTTTTTAAACTCGTTCTCTCTCCAAGGACACTGCCAGACCTGTGAGCTTTCCAGCATTTTGCACTTTTATTTCAAATTTGAAGCATCTGCAGTATTTTGCCTTTAATGAAATCAGTTACGTTCTTAAGTTTGGATTTTTAAAAAAGTGGGAAGTTGAAGGATATCTGCAGTATATTATTCAAAAATCAATCCCATGTAATTTTTGCATCACAACCAGTGTTGTATAGGGAAAGTATAGCACAGTAATATCACTCACAGCAGTGTTCTGCCTAGCGGGAGGTCTGTTTAGTTTTGCTTTTATCTGCTGACTTCAGGGGAACAGCCTTGCTGATGGCAGGGCCAAGTGCCTTCTTGATTCTCTCTTTCAGATCTTGATTGTCACAGCAGCTTGGATTTCTTGACAGAAGTTGATCCAATGTTTGTTTGCACAGCATCCACCCCCCCCCCCCCCTTTCCCATGGCTGCTTTCAGGTCATGCAGTGTTTTAGCTGGTGGGTTGATGCTGCACATCCTTCTTGTATCAATAATGGATACTCCTGCAGCTGGAGTAGGACTGAATCCTTCTTGCCGGTTCCACTGTTATTAAATGCTGCCCCTGCTGCTTCTTTAGATAATTTGAGTTCAGCAATTTCCAATCATGAATAGCAGCATTAGCACTTCCTGACCTTTGGGTAGCAGTTATTCTACCAAGAATGTGAAGCATTGGTATTTGGCATCATTGTTAAGGATAATGAAACAGTTTGCTATTGCAACCCCCTTTAAAAGTTTATTTATTAGTATGATAAATAGACTTACATTAACACTGCAATGAAGTTACGATGAAAATTTCTTAGTCACCACACTCCATTGCCTGTTCGGGTACACAGAAAGAATTTAGCATGGCCAATGCACCTAAACTAGCACATCTTTCAGACTATGGGGGGAGCCCACACAGATATGGGGAGAATGTGCAAACTCCATGCAAACAATAGCCCAACCATGATAGCATAACCTGGGATGGTGGCACTTGATGTATGAATTAGGAGGATTAAGCCAAATGATAGAATCCCTACAGTACAGAAGGCAGTCATTCGACCCATTAGGTCTGCACCAACCACAATCCCACCTGGGCCCTATTCACAGAGAGAATTTGCAAACTCCATACGGACAGTGACCCAAGGCTGGAATTGAACTTGGGACTCCGGCGCAGTAAGGTGGCAGTGCTAATCACTGTGCCACCGTGACGTACAAATCCTCACAAAGCAAGTTGTTAATTGCAGCTGTGCACAGAGAAGGGGCAACAAAGGACAAGACACTTTCACACCAGCCAATGTAACGAGTGACATTGTTATCTCATGCAAATTTTAACGGCAAATTGATTAAACCTGACTGCAGATTTGGCACCAGAACAGTCTCTTTAGGGGAGTGATCAGCGAGTTCTGTTTTATTAGATTACATTAACATAAAAACTTAAGTGAACACGCAAAGCTATGTGCAGAGATTAAATAAGAAATGCCCCAAAAACAATTAGGGCAGAAAGAGAAAGTTGAAAAACAATGTTGCATCCACACATCTTTCATAATCTTTGTGAATTTCAAGAATCGTTCCCTTATAAAATCAAAACACAGCTTCCATGAAAACAGGATTTTATTATAAATAGACTCCATACACCAACTTTCCCAGTGTTTTGCACAAAATCTCTCTTCCAGGTGAACTTCACTCATTTCATTATAAGTGCACTATATATATTTACAAAAAGGTGTTTCCATCAGATTGGTTTTCTTGTTTCAAATTCTATCCTAAATTATAACCTTAAATATGAAAGATAACATTGCATGCACCATTTTTTTCTTAATATCAACTATAAAAGTTAATGGGTTATTTTCAGAAGATATTTACAAATCTGAAATGAATATATATTCTGCAGAACACAATATAATTTAAAGAATATGTACAATTTGGAATCACTATAGTCTGTAATATATACACATCCCATAATAATTGCCGTTTACTCCAAGCTAGCTTTGAAGAGGGACAACTTTAGCAATCAACCTCCAATAAAAATCAAGACCAATTGTTACAATATTCAGTACAACTTCTCAGCTGAACTGGTAACGGCCAAACACGATTAGCATCTTTTAACATAATGCCTGTGTTTAAATCAACATTTTGCAAAAAAGCTTTCAATTTATCAGTATGGATATTCCTCCATGGAATTAGCTTGATATAAACGCTTTAAGCCATATAAAAAAATTTCAGGTTCAGGTGTTGGATTTAACAGACTGTAAACTGATACTTTCTTTTCCTCAAGTGTAAACTTTGTTGTATTTTCTCCGTTAGGGTCCATTAACTATTGCCACTTATATTAAGCGTCATTCTTCCTTTTGGAAACTCAAAAAATGTCAAGCACATTTAACTGTTTCACCATAGATGTAGGTTGTCTTTTTGACAATGTTCACCTCATAGGTTCCAACTTTCACTATAAACAGTAGAACATCACAGAACAGACTCTCCATTCACTGAAACAAGTTCACTTCTTTGATTGGTTGGAGTCTAAGAAAAATACTTAACTGAATTTAATTTAAGAAAAAACATGGTCACCAGGGGAACTTTAAAAAAGTGTATTTTCACATGGTGTTCTAACATGTAAATGTCACACCTAGCAAATCTTCACAGCCTCTTCTCTTCCTCTTTGCATCAATATAGATAAAACACTGTCATTATGCAAGCTTGAAAGCATAAATTCTAAAGCCAACACCTGTGGAGTATTAAGTACAGCCTCTGGAATTCTCAGAATGCAAGATTAATGGTCAAGTGAAAAGTACAAGGTGATTTTTGAAAGCTATAGTCATATTAATCAAAATCACATTTTGAGAGGTACGATTAGAACAATTCAAAAATATTTCACAAATAAACACAGCCCAACACAAGCCTCATAGCTTGTGAGAAAATTTAAATTCCAAGGCATAAATTTTGGCACTTAAACTTGATGAATCTAGTCAGCCTTTCATGCTGTTGGGTCTATGTTAGACTAAATTCACATTGCAGGAAATCCTCCAAGTCACCTTATAGCTTTCAGTGGTTTGCTGAAGCTGTATGAGCTATGGTTATTAATTTTAACCCATTATCATAGGATAAATCCTGTGCAACTTATCAGTGACCCCGCAGGTTTAACAAAGTGAGTATGGCACTAAAGTTGACAGAATGATGGTGACTTAACACCGGAAACCAGCCTGACTTGTCACCCAGACTGGGGAAAGAAAGTACAACTCTCAACTGTACACGAGCGGACAGTGAGAGGTCAGCCAAGTTGCTGCACCTTTCTAATTATAAACATGATAATAGGTGCCGTACAGAATAAATACTAAACAATATCAAACATCAGGAGCCTGCACTGTGAGGTCACTGAATCAAATGGTATTTTTTTTGCCTGCATTTAACCATATTTTAACAGTTGGCTTGGCAAGTTTGTCCAGGCAAATCAACGCTATTCAGTTTCCAACAAAAGAAAGTGCTACACACACCGCGGCTCCTTGAGATGAGCACTCAGGGAACTGATGTTAATATTGTGGAATATTTAGTCTGTTAGTTATTTATTAGCTTCATAAAAAAAAAGTGACTTTTTTCCCATTCACATTAGGCTTAATCCCCATATCTGGATAATCTGCTTAACATTCGTTGCACGATGTGATAAACCAACATCAGTCGGCCGTGGTCACTCAGTCAACTCCGTCAAAGCCTTCAGTGTTCTCGACAGCCAGGTGAAGTTTTTCCTTCAATTCTTCAAACGATTCATAGGGTGGCAGATCCAGACGGTTGAAACTGAAAGACAACAATTTGTTTTGTTATATTGTGTTAACCAACCTGAAGCTTTCTTTTCTGTGTAAACAGCGTGGATTTTTACATCACGGAATTAGTTATTAGATCGTGTATTTCTTTCCCCCCTCAAGTTGTAAAACCAACACCCGACAATCAAAGCGTCACAGTTACCATGTATGGGCTCTTGGTAATTTTTCAGATGTTCCCCACTGCTCAATAGTAAATAACTGTGGTCCATTTGATCCTAAGAGTAAAAAGACAAGAACAAAGCTTTAAAACAATCAGTTGCTTATTCATAGGAATTGTAGATTATTTAACACTTTGGCCCTGTTCTGCCCACTCACTTTGATCATGGTTTATCTGCAAACATGTTACAGACCTTTACTCCACATTCCTTAATATCTTTGGATAACAACAATCAATCTCAGATTTAAAATTGATCTAGCAGTTTGCAGAAGAAATCATGCAGAATAATCTTGCAGCTTCATTTAATTTCTAAAGAAATTTGTCCAAATTCTGGAAGAGCAGTTTTCAAAACAAAAAGGGGAACTTTCACATGTTCAATTTTGCTTACCATAGAGTTCAGCAAATCCGTTCATAGGTACCCGAGAAGTACCAGTCACAAACTGAAGGAATCGAATGCGCTTTTCTGCATCCATCAACAACACTGTCTGTACACACAAAAAAATTCTTATTGTTGAAACTGCTCATTTTTTTTGATCAATTTTGGCAGGACATTTAAGATATTTACATTACTGTTCCACCATACATGGGAAAATTTTATAAATCTAACATTCCTTTTTTTCACATTCTGCATTTATTTCATGGGCAGCATAGTGGTTAGCATTGCTACCTCACAGCTCCAGGGACCCGGGTTCGATTCCCGGTTGGTCACTGTCTGTGCGGAGTTTGCACCTTCTTCCTGTGTCTATGTGGGTCTCCACTTTCTGTGGGTTTCCTCCCACAGTCCGAAAGACATGCTGGTTAGGTGCATTGGCCATGCTAAATTCTCCCTCTGTACCAGAACAAGCACCAGAGTGTGATGACTAGGGGTTTTCACAGTAACTTAATTGCAATGTTAATGGAAGCCTACTTGTGGAATGAATGAATTAATAAATGCATGAATGCATGCACAAACAAACAATTTCCTCCTTTATCTCTTCAGTGTGTAATCTTTTCTGGTTGATGAAAATAAAGTCTTCCTTCTCTTTGTCTAGGATAATGTTTTTTAAGTCAAGGATGCTTTTTAAATAGATATCTATTTCAAATAGGAATGTACATTTTCTTGTTAAAAATGTATTTTTGCAATAAAATCACTACATTTATATGAGAAAGTTGTGAGAGGAAAATGTTACAATATTTCAACAGTCAGACTGCAGTGACAACGTTTCAGTTCTTGTTTAAAAACAGCAGCAATTAAATGTGTCACATTAGGTTTTCCAGTCTCACTTTACCTTCCAAAACCACTGTATGACAGGATGGTTTGCACTGTAACCATTTTTGTACTTTGTATTCTCCCTCCAGTCATTCACATCCACATCTCCAAGTCCGCACATTAACAGCTGGAAATCAATATACAAATAGCATCAAAAACACACAAGGCGAAGAAATTCAAAATGCATCACCCTCAAACAATGAACAAGGATTACCTCCAATTCATTCTCATCAAATATTTTTATGAGGTCTTTTGGTATCAGTTCAAAAAAGCCCTGAAAATAGAAACAATATGTGACTTTTAAATGGTACCAGCAATGCTTGCTCTAGCAATAGTTAAGTCAACCAAACAACAAATCACTTTAAAAATTCAATTTACCCAATTTTCTAATGAAATTGATGCGCTTTGAAACTCAAAATAGCGGCAATCATGTATCATGGTCCCAAAGGCATTAAGTAATTATTTTAAGTACTAACACTAGGCAATCAAAATTTTTAAAAAATAAGTGCGAATATGTGCATTTTCTACAGAGACTCAATGCCAAATTTCACAAGGGTTTAAGCACAAATTTAAAACCAGTTATTTTGTAATTTTTTTTACTAATTAATGTTCACATTAATACATACATTAAAAAAGCTACCAAGACTACAAGAGTAAGTTTTTTGATATGTATTGGTCTGCCAGTAAGGTTATCGTCTGAGACAAATTGGAGTGCAGAGATCAATATATTTAGCCAGAGTCTTTTTGGGGGGGAAATGTTGGAGGCTGTCAGCTCTCACTTGTCAGCAAAGTGCAAGTTGGACAGCAATGGCTAGTAACTGTACACGTGCAGTTAAATGCAGAAATCATAAGCTCCTGTTTCTCTTGTGAGAAACACTTCTCCTGTTTCTCCAAAAACTTCACTGTAATGGTATTTAGCTGAGAGACATTGCATTGAAAAACATGAACAAAATTAATTTGTGTTACTTAACTACTACATACTCACCAAGCACATAAGAAAAAAAATTACTATTTTTATTTGAATAGGCAAGTTAAGTTTTAATGGTGTTTTGATTCTCAACAAAAAACCTCTGGTGCTGAAAATTAACTTTAGTCTCATTTCCTCAGATTTCACTTTATCACTCTTGATCTATAATGATGATTGCAATAGTGAACAATAAATGGATTTACTAATAATTCATATACAGCTGCAATTTTAATTCAAAAATACCTTTGCCCAAGACTCAGGGAGGGAAGGGATTCATTCCCCATTCTAAGTCCCGACTGATCACCCAGGCCAGGTGACTTTTACTCTGCTGTTTTCTTCAGAGTGACATTCACCACACAATCCCATCTTCCTTTCCATCAATTTCACTTTCTGCATACGATTTAGCACTGAATTATATATAACCTGCATTTTCTGGTTCAGATGTTATGTTCCTCATTAGGAATACTTCAATCCGATTGGTTAAGGAAAGACTTGCCCTGATTACACAGGTCCCAGATCCCTTGTTGAGAACTCTGCACTGAAACAGGTTCTTAATTTCTGCTAGTTCTGGTGATAAGCTCATTGAAAGTCAGTGAGGAAGTGAAAGTGTTGGCACCATTCATTCACTGCTGATCACAAAATCTGGAGCATTAGGATCATTTAGAAAAGAAACCCCATCAATCACATTTCACTAAACACAATGTTCATCTCTAATCTATTGTTCTAAAGCAGTGGTGTCCAAACTCTGATCAGGATGCAGCCCACTGTGGGCCGGATGTAGCCTATGGGCCATAGTTTGGAGACTCTTGGTCTAAAGGATGAGGGTGACTTAGAGGTTTATAAAATCATGAGGGGCACCAATAAGGTGAATAGCCAAGGTCTTTTTAAAACTAGAAAGCATTGGTTTAGGAGAGAGAGCGGAGAGATTTAAAAGGGAGCCAAGGGGCAACTTTTTCACAAGGATGGTGCATGTATGGCGTGAGCTGCCAGAGGAGATGGTAGAGGCAAGTACAATTATAACATTTGAGAAGGTACATGGATGGGAAAGGTTTAAAGGAAATTGGGCCAAATGCAGGCAAAAGGGACTAATTCAGTATGAGAAACTCGGTTGGCATGGATGAGTTGGGCCTAAAGGCCTGTTTTCCTGCTGTATATCTCTGTCAATCCATGTATCAGATGCTAAATGCAAAGATCTCAACCTCCATTCATGGTAGCATTTGTGCCTTTATTTTGCTTCTAACTCAAGATTCAAATCATTCAGAGGTGACTAAGGAATTTGAGCACCAAGATTAAGCCCATCAGAAAACACCTTAGACTAAACAGACTAACGCACAATTCAGGTAATCAAATTAAGTGAAACACGCTTGTTACCTCTTTGAAGGAATTCATTTGCACCTGGATTCGATTGACAAACCTCCACTGCATCACAAGGCTAAAATCAAAAGAAGTAGTAGTGAAATGCCTCTTTACTAGACCGTAAAGACTTCTAAATTCAGCACACAGTTATTTACTGAGATGAATATTGGGCACAAATTGTTTTAAAGTGTTTTTCTCTCATTCTTAGCATCTGAATTCAAATGCAGCCTAAAGTGAATGAATAAAATTTCATTGCTCTGTAACCTCAGAGTTCCATGTTAAAAATAGCTGCAACAAGCAGATAACCAGCACAAAAGCTGGCCACATTAGTTATCTCACTCAGATAAGTTAGAAGGATAACTCATGCTGAAAATGGATCAGTCAGGGAGTAAGGAAGCAGACCATTTATTACTGGACTTAAGAATTTATTGTTGAGGAAATTAAAAGCAAGCTTTACTCTAACAATTTCACTATCTATTCAGTTTGGAATTGCGTCATGCTGACAGCATGAGTTCAACAAAGAGACATTCCTTGGAAGGAGATCAACCCATAACTTCTTAGTTCCCCAGTGTCGCATTTAGGGAGTACTCTAATAATCTGCTGGGGAATCCTTCCAGGAAGTTCCCATGCAAGGGTTTACCTGACAATTTCCAGAATAATTAAATTTCCCGGGACAACTGTGCTAGGCTGAGAACTATCTGACAAAGCAATTTAAATTGCTAACTTTGTGTTGTTTTGCCAGTTTTACCCTGACAGTTACTCTGAAAGAGTCGGGGGGGGGGGGGGGGGGGGGTGGAATCACTTTTAATTCCAAGTAACTATTTAAAACCCCAGACCAGCCTCAGACAGCACATCCCCCAACACACATAACTGCTCAATGGATCTCCCACTGTCCACCCAACCTGACATCCCTCCCTCCCAATCTGATCTGACCCCGACCCCCTCCTTCTCCACAACACACTCCCCTCTCCAGCTTGCCCTGCTTCCCCCCCCCAACAACTCACTCTGATCTCTCCCCCCCGCCAAATCCCTCTCTGTCTCCAATCCTCCCGTTTCTCACCCCAGCAAATATATATCTGGAATATTTAACACTTTGTTAAAATATCTACCTTGAACTTGAAGTTGCACAAATAATGGTACAATTCTACAAGATTCACTTACTGGATGTATTCCTTCTTGTTTTTGTTGGTAACCAATATTTCTGATCCATTAGGTTTGAGCTCATGTTGTTGAGTCTGGTGGAAAATAAATTCAACATGCTTTACATCAACTAGAAAAATCACTAGAGGGCGTGTGTGGCTACAAAGGGGAACATTTACTGTTTACAAAGCTAAGCAATGCCATCATTCAAATGGCACACAAGACTTTTCAACCAATAGCATGACTTTAAAACGGTTCCATCTGACATTGTAATTTTTAGGTTTGACACATCCAAAGCGATTTGTTCAATTAGTCTCACATGTCGTGCAGCTTTTTTTTTAAACAGATGAGTGTGTCTCAAATCTAACCTTGGATCGATTTTGAATCTTGCTGGTTATCAGGGGCAAGGTGAGGGTTGGCATCAGTCGCAAGCATATCACAACATGCCTGTTCCTATGTGCTTATCCTCTCTCTTGCGAGACTCGTTTGGCACAAATATCTGGCTATTTTCTGCTAAGTTGCTTCTTTCTGTTCTAAAGGTCATCATTTTCTTGGGTGGTTGTAGGCATTGCTTACTGAGTAGGAATAGAGGAAAGTGCCATTCTGTGTTTTCATTCACCAGTGGTACTGGCAGCAAGGCACCATGTTGTGACTAAGGTTCAGATCAGGTTAAGCTGCTTTGGGTCAAGGGTTGCTCCAACCACTCGGAGCATAAGAAATGACAGTTGTGTAACGCTGCATGGAAGAGTTCATTTTGTTCTTCATTATACTACTGGCTAGAGGAAACACTTGGAAATTTTGCCCTTTACAATATATCTGAAGTTAATTAGTTAACTTAACTGAGCAGAATAACTCAAATCTTTTGGGGGCTGAATGTTTAAAAGATTAAACTTTTAATTATGTACTTGTCTCCATGGAGTATTCTTGGAAGGCCTGTTTAAACAAAAATGTCCGGTTTTCAGATAGTTGGATTTGAGGTACTGCACCTCAGTGGTTAGCACTGCTGTTCACAGCTCCAGAGATCTAGGTTCAATTCCAACTTTGGGTCATTGTGCAAACTCTACACACATTCTCCCAGTATCTGTATGGGTTTCCTCTGGATGCTCTGGTTTCCTCCCAAGTCCAAAGATGTGCAGGTTAGGTGGATTAGCCATGTGAAATTGCCCCTTAGTGTCAGGGGATTGGCAGGGCAAATATATAGGATTATAGAGATAGGGACCTGGCTGGTTTTGTTGTCAGTGCAATTGACCAAATGGCCTTTTTCTGCACTGTAGGAATTCTATGATTCAATCTGTTGTATTATTAGTGATAAAATGGTCTAAATGTCAAGGACTAAGTGTGGAATAACTTTATTATTCCCATAATGGAAGGAGAATATTTGAGTTTATTTAGATTAAAGAGGAGCTAAACCTTAGATAAGATTGCATCACATACATAACGAGAAAAACTTTTGTTTTATTTTTGGATCAATCCAAGAAGTTCCAAACGAGTACATCAACGGCCAGCTCCATACGACTTCAAAAGGGTCAAATTTAACACTTTTTCAAGCAGCAAATTAATGTTGCACCAGCTTCCAATGAAGCTTCTGCAAAGAACTATGTTGCATCATTATGGCCTAACATACTGAGCATCATCACTAAGTGCCAAGGTGTCAAAATCTCCTGTACCCACACTCTGACTGCTACCCATGTGATGTCATTAAAAAAAAAAGAGATTTTGAAAAGTAAATGTCCTTTCACTCCCTGAAGTCAAACTGTTCAGCAATTTCAAGCTCAGTTTTTTATTTCCACATCTAACAAATGTTAGAGCAGTCACTGTTCTTGATCACAGACACATTTTGCAGAGGCAAGATGTGCTTCTTCCAACTTAAAAAAAAATTAAGTCATTCACTGATTCTTTCCTTGGATCAATGCCTTAAGCTAATCAAGGTCAAGCTGCTTGGTTTAAAATTTCAAACAATGATTTGCAGTTAACTGCCAATCACCATCAACTGATGCATTCTCCATGGCAATACCACTACCAATGTCCAACTGCCAACCAATCAGCTGTTGTTTTACACAGTATAAATTACATTGTATTGACATTGTTATTAAGTGACTTAATGAGTGCAAGACCAAAAAAGCTGTGACATCTCTTTCATCAAGCAATACTTGCATCCCATCACCAAATGGGTGATGGGAAAAAACCACCAGGGTGGTTCGGGAGTGGAATGCCCTGCCTGCAGCAGTTGTAGATGCGCCACGTTTGGTGGTGTTTAAGAGGTTAGTTGATAAGTATATGGAAGAGAAGGGAATGGTTTAGTTTGGAGGGTCATTGCTTTTTATATTGGTCAGCGCAACATCGAAGGCCGAAGGGCCTGTTCTGTGCTGTAATGTTCTATGTAAATGACTATTAACATCAGAAGTTGTCAATTTCAATGGAATTGTATTTGACAGATCTTCCATTAATTTGCTGAGGAGGTGAACAAGAGAAACAAATACAATAATAAAGCTCTGAAAAATGTCTTACTCTGCACCATTTGTCACGCAGAAAAATGACTCACTTATCATGGGGACTTGAATCTGAAATATCTGTTCGAAGAAAGGACAACTGGGACAGTAAATTACTGCATTTCAATTCAAAAACTGAAATACAAAAGTATACTCTAACTGTTCTATAGACGTGTGTGGACTTTGCACCTTCTCAACGTGTCTCTGTGTGTTTCCTCAGGTGTTCTGGTCTCCTCCCACACTCCAGAGATGTGCGGGTCAAGTGAATTGGCCATGCTAAATTGCCCCATGGTGTCAGGGGGGATTAGCTGGGTAGATACTTGGAAGTTACGGGGATAGTGCTTGGGTGGGATTGCTATCAGTGCAGGCTCAGTGGGCCAAATGGCATTCTTGTAGAGAGGTTATGATAATGCCAAACTATTAAGTGGTGCCAAACATGACAGTGTTCTTTAAATTAAAGTTCATGCCTTAATACAGCAGCAGGTATATATCAATGTTATATGAGGCCCTGTACAAAATTTAATTTTGAAACCAAAAACACAGTATCTGTTTATGTATATAAACATGTCCACATATATATAGGTATACATAAATACAATATGGGAACACTGTAACAGATAGAAAATATTGCCATACTGCAATTATAAAGTTGACTTTATTGCCTAAGTTTTGGTCCAGCTATTCATTACAAATGTATTTCATCAGGTTGTCACCAATCCAATGTTTCAATGGGTATAATTTAATTGTAACCAGTGTACAAACGCATACAAACCTGACCAAAAAGCTCTTCATCAACCACAAAGCGAAGATCCAAATCAGCTGGATCATTTTCAAGAATCCACATCAGAGAATTATAATATTCACTGTCCTGTAATATTAAAGATTACCTGTTAGAAGTTCACACTGTTGAATTATACCTTCACATTTATGAACCTTTCAAATAAACTCATAACAGAAGGTGCTATACCACTTATACTTTACAAACTCGCAATTCTGAAATAAGGGGAATCCCCCCCACCAACAAATTACTTCATGGTTGTTGTGTGGCGGGGGGGGGGCACATGGGAGAACTTGAGCACTTTATAAATCAATCCAACTGCCACATCCACTGTGCAAGAGGTTAATATTGGATTGAAAATCGTTTTTTTGCCTTTCTTTTGCTGCCTGAGAATTTTGATGCGATTTGGAAACTAAGTTTGCTGAATGGATTTGTCTAACTGAGCTGTAACCAGACTCAGAACGTGTCAAGCAAAAATATGGGCCACATGTTTGGGAAATAACAGAATCTACTTTGAAAGAGCTTTTTAGATGACGCAAGTGTATGTGAAGAACTGCATCTCGGAAAAGGAATTTTCTTCTCTTCCAGCGCAGTTGTAGATTATTGAAAATAAGTATACTTTTAGCCAAAGGAAACTAAAGCATAATGACTGACATGTGGATTTATGATAGACTAGCTCGAGAACAGAAAGACTGAGCACAGGTTTTGTAACAGAATAAAGATTGAGAATTCAATGCTGGCACACAAGAATTATCATTCATGGCAACAGGACAATAGCTGTTCATGTGGATGCACATCTATCAGTAACATATCTTCTTAGAGCTGATATAAAACAGTTGGACTGCATAAATCATGTTGAGGTTGGAGGCTGTTGTTGCTGTGCTCATTGCTATAAAGCTCCAAGTAACCATTTATGGTCTGCAACTCATCCTACCAGCTTCTCAGGATTCAGAGTTCCTCTTTCACTACTAGTTTTGTGGTTAGTTAACAACTGAACACAGGTTTTGTAACAGAATAAAGATGATGAGTGTTGATTACTGATACGGAAGAATTATTATTTGTGGCAATAGAACATTAAAGTTTATTAGTCACAAGTAGGCTTATATTAACACTGCAATGAAGTTACTGTGAAGTTCCCCTAGGTCCCCACACTCTGGCACCTGTAGTTTTCTTTGGTGCATTTAAAGTTTCCTAGAAAATAAATGAACTTTAAGTTATGTTCCGATTTACAGAACTTGCAAGGGGCCAGGGAACAAGTAGACCCAATTGCAACAGGGCAAGGTAAATACCACCATTAATAGAGCAACAATTATATGGACAATTCATATAAAGTAAGAGTTATATAGCTTAGAAAAGGAATTCCAAGTTTCTCCCTCATATGTTTTTTAGTGCAATGGTGGAAGAATTTTTGATGTGGAGCTGCTGACGTTGACTGGGGTGAGCACAGTAAAAAGTCTCACAATACCAGGTTAAAGAGCAACAGGTTTATTTGGAATCATGAGCTTTTCGAGCACTGCTCCTTCTTCAGATGAGTCAAGGTGGAAATATTTTTGACATCTTTTCTTAATCCCCATACGCATAACCTTTTGCATCACTAATCTCTGTCTAATGGTTCACCTAAATTATATAAATCATATTGTATTTGGATTGCCATTATAAATATTCATGATGCTCTACTTCAGAGTATTATTAACATTGCCTTGTTGCAATCGGGCTTACTCACTCCCCAGTCCTATGCGGGTTTTGCACATTAGAATGTGATGAAGGTTCATGAGGGTAAATTCATTTTCTTTCCAGGAAGTCTTAACTATACAAAATGAAACAAATTATCTTAGCTAATCACAAAAGACATTTAGTTTGCTGTTGTTTATCCCTCAACCTGCACCTAAAACAAATGATTTTGTCATTTAATTGTTGTTTGCAGCAATTTGGCTATTGCTCAGTTTCTACATTACAAAAATGATCACACTTCACAAAGTACATCGTTGATTTTAAACAGCCTTGCAACGTTCTGAAATCATGAAAGACAGTATGTGAAATAGAATAGTTTTCACAGCAAGAATAATTTCCCATCTTACCTGGATTATGAAAACTAATATGTTTAACCTTAGTGGCCACCTTGGTGTTAGCGTGAGGTGCATACACGCGATGGGTCACGTGAGGGCTGCTCTTGGCCGTTTCGAGAGTAGCCCAGTGCTTCACGTTGTTAGTGTACACTTAAACTGGACCAGTTGATGGGCAACAAGACAGCTCAGTGACAATCACTGTTTGCTGTGCAGATACATGGATTTGGGCCAGTATTGTGGAAGTTTGCGCATTCTCCCCATGATTGCATGGGTTTTCTCCAGGTGCTCTGGTTTCCTCTCACAATCTCAAAGGTGTGCTCTTAAGCTGATTGGTGTAACAAATTGTCCCTAAATTGTCTCCCCTCAATCTGGTTTCCAATGTGGGTTTCCATGAGCATAGACAAGGGTCATGAGACAAAGAGGGAACTCACACTGTTAAAATGGCGGCCTGGGCTCGTTGAGCCAAAGGGCCTGTTTCCCGTGCTGTGTTGTTCTTTGTTCTTTGACTTTCTTTCATGCTAAGTTATTCAAAAAAGTACTTGCTGCAAACTATAACTTTCCAAGCAGTAAGGAAACTCACACCCATTGTATCTCAAAGACGAAGACTGATTCAAATCTGATCATGATTTGCCAAGTGGCCAATCACAGATTGGGTTTAATCTCAAGAGTTATGGATAAATAACATTATTCACCATTGTTTAATAAAGCCAGAATGGCTACCTGCCAATATCGAATGAAAATCAACTTTGTTGATAACCAAAGATGTTTTTCAATGGCCATTATTACTGACCAATTTCCAGGATTCTTCATATTGTTTCAAAGCTACAGTAACTTGCACAATGAACTAGCATCACTGCCAGCACAACTCAGCTGCAGCTACTTTCCTGTACAGCTAATTAGCTGTTGAAATATTCATGGCCATTCCTCAGGTTTGAGCTTTGACAACTATTTGCCCATTATCACATTGTTATGAAAACCAATCTGCCCCTCCTGTAACATAAACGCACAGGAGCACGAGTAGGCCATTTGGTCCTTTTGAATCTACCCTATCATAAGATAAGAACATGGCTGATCTGATCGTGGCTTCAACTCCACTTTCCTGCACTGCATAACCCTCAACTTGCTGGTCTATCAAACATCTATCCAGCTGAGCTGTTAAGGGAAAGAGAATTCCACAACATTGATGCAGAATGTTATTGGATAGTGATCAGAAGCAGGATTCTGACAGCCCCAATCAACATCAGCTAGAATCATAGATTATGTACAGTGCAGAAAGAGGCTGTTCGGCCCATCAGATCTGCACTGACTCTCTGAATAGCATCTTACCCAAACACACCTCCTTGCCCTAACCCATAACCCAGTGCATTCACCAAGGCTAAAACTACCTAACTTAAACTTAGGGGCAATTTAGCATGGCCAAGTCACCTAGCCTGCATACCTTTGGACTGAGGGGAATAACCAGAGCATACAGAAGAAGTCCATGCAGACACAGGGAGAATATATAAATTTCACACAGGCAGTCACCCAAGGCAACCAGTGTAATAAGCACAGCAGCTCAACTGCTACCTTGACATATCAGCTTGCTTTCTGTTTTGTGCCTCACAGTGACACAGTGGTTAGCACTGCTGCCTCATCTCACCAGGGACCTGGGTTCAGTTCCCAGCTTGGATCTGTGTGGAGTTAGCACATTTTACCCGTGTTTACGTGGGTTTCCTCAAGAGCTCCGGTTTCCTTCCGCAGTCCAAGTATGTGGGGGCTAGGTTGATGGGTTGTGCTAAGGGGGATTAGCAGAAGACATTCTTGGGGTTACAAGGATAGGGGCTGGGTGGGATTATTGTCGGTGCAGGCTTGATTGGCCAAATGGCCTCATTCTGTACTATAGGGTTTCTATGATAAGGCTGTGACATTTACACAGTGCAATTACAATTACCATTCCACACATCTACAACATGCAACACTTACTACTGACTCCATATCTTGCAATGTTATTGGCTTCTGAAGCATCATCTTATACAAAGGCCTGATGAAGAATCCTGCATAAAATGAAAAATAAAAAGGGATTGAATACCTGCAAGCGTAGATATTGAGCACCAGCGTCGGCCGATCTTTCCAATTAAAATACTTAGCACAAAATTCCTGCTCTGCACGTAGCTTATGAAATTTCCAAAAAAAATTCCCAGATTTTACATAAGTGCACTGGACCACACTGTGAATTTAAAACTATGTACCTACCATCTAACAATTTTCCATGATAAACTGCCATTCCAGCTACGCGGCCAATGAATTTAAAATAGGACAGATGCTCCTCATTGCAGAGTCCAGAGTTTGGGTTTATCTGTAAGGTGTAATTGTCCCTAAAGGAGAAAGGAGATTGGGTTGGATTAGTTGTTTGGAATCCAGTAATCTGGCAGACAGTATTAGCTGTGGGAAAATATTAGTCATGAAAGAGTACACAAAATCTATTTTGAAAGTTTTAAAATCTAACAGGAAATAAGGAGTTTCTGCACTGACTTTGAACAATTACAAGAACACTAGAGTCTGCAACTTTTGCTACAGTAATGCAGTTTCGCTTTGACACAACAGTAGGAACGCTGCAAACACCACTATTTGTCTACTAAAGCGTTAATGCAATTATGCAATGGTGTAACAGTAAAAAAAATGGGAGAGATGGTGGTGTAATAATGTCACTGGACTAGCACAAGAATGATCCCAGGAATTAAGGGTTTGTCATAGCGATTGAGGAGTCTGGGTCTATATTCAATGGAGTTTATAAGGATGAGGGGGAATCCAATTGAAACTTACAGAATACTGAAAGGCCTAGATAGAGAGGACACGGAGAGAATGTTTCCACTAATGGGAGAGACTAGAACTCAAGAGCACAACCTCAGTAAAGAATTTTCCTTTAAAACTGAAATGAGGAGGGATTTCATCAGTGGTAGTGAATCTGTGAAACTCATTACCACAGAGGACAAAGGCCAAGTCATTAAGTGTCTTTAAGATAGAAATAGATAGGTTCTTGATCAATTAGGGGATCAAGGGTTATAGAAAGAAGGCAGGAGAATGGGGATGAGTCATGCCCAATTGGCTGAATGGCCTAATTCTGCTTCTATATCTTATGGTCTTAGTCATCTAGAAGCCTAGACTTCTGCTCTGGGGGCAGAAATTCAAATCCCACCAAATGCAACTAGCAGAATTTAAATCCAGTTAATAAATCTGAAATTGAAAGCTAGCTTCAGTAATGGTGACAATGAAATCATCAACAGTTGTTGTAAAAGCCCATCTGGTTTACAAATAGTTAGTTGGTTGCACAAAGCTTGAGTATTTCTTTTGTTGAAGCTTTTCATTTTGCACTCATCAAGATAATCACAAGAATAGCGATGTCAGGGGTAGCAACAATTTTATTCCATATGAGAAGAGTGCGCTGATATGATGTTAGGGATTGTGGGTCATACACTCCAAAGTGTGGCAAGATCGTAACAAACAGCATGTCCTTTTCACTGTTCGCAAGAGACAAGGTTCAGACTGTACTTAACCAGGCCATGCTTGCAAAATTCAAAACACAATGTACATTAGACCTGATGATTGGACAACGTTTGCTAAATAATCTTCAGTGTGCTAAATTTATGCTGACAACCAATTTTAGATAGTCAGTTAGGCTTGCAATCTGATGCATTTGCAGGTACTGGAAGTTATATACACCAATACACAAGACCTTGCTCTTGACAGACAAAGAACAGGTACACACATTGCACCTGCTTCAGCTAAACTAATTAAATGACAGTCATTTACGGGTTCACAGTTTACGTACAGCAATGACTTAACCAATCATTGTCAAGCTGCCAGATTTAAACGTTTAAACGATTATTGTCAGTCACCATTAAGTGGTTCATTCTCCATGGCAATGTCTCTAGCAGCGTCCATTTGCTAACCAATCAGCATTCTCTTCTCATACAGTCTGAAGTTGCTGCTACCTCTGGTGTTGGTATTCTCGCGATTGTCCAGATGACCAGAAGATATAAAGCTTTGACAAATTTTTTTTTCAGCAGTGCTCCATGTCCTTTACCTTATCCACCCCCCATACATGATCCTCCTTCCACTTGACTCCAGATGCACAATAACGTAGTTGACTCTTGCTGGCCCAGTAAGCCTCTTTCAAAAGTTACTTAGGTCAGCCAACAAATTCTGGCCTTGTTATTTATACTCCCACTCCATGCAAGAATAAAGAAAAATAAGTGTACAAAATTCCTGTACTCTGAAGCTTAAGAATTCCGACACAATCACAAGGAGTGATTTGGGAAGTATTAACTTACGTGGCAGAGTATTCAAACAACCCATAATAAGGGTTAAACATCTCCTTGGAGAGGAGAAAAAACCACTCCCTGGCAACGCCTCCATAATCCAATCCTTTCTCAGAGTCAAACTCAATCCACAGTCTGGCTTTAAGGAACTCCACTCTCTTCACAGACATTATTTTTCTGTAGGAATCTTCCAAGATTGCATTACGGCGTAACTTCATTTCAAATCTATTTGGACCATCAGACTGCAGAAAAAAAGTTTAACATCACGCTGGGTGAGGGTCATATTAAGTGATTTTGTAGTTACAACCAGGGAAGAGAGCAGAATGATCAAAAGGATAATAATTGCATACATAAAATTTTACAGAATAAAAAAATCTTACATTTAAATAATGTCTTCAGGCCATCCCAGAGCAACTTGCACCAATAATCACTTTGTGTGATCTCATTTCAGTCAGAAACATTAAATGAAATGCATCAACTCCCTTTGCCACAATACAGTTTTGCAGCCATCCCTTACAATTAAATAAGCCCGCAGGCATTCACAGTCTGTGGTACGATGCCACCTAACTAAGCGAGATAGGTTTGAATGGTAATATGGCTGATGTGAATCACATCACCCTCTGTTTGGAGTGGAGCTGGCTCTGTAACACATTCTCTCAACTGAGGTGACTGGAGTAGCTTGACAGACAGGTAGACCTCACTGTAGGTTATCCACCAGCATAAGGTGATATTTAACATAATTAATAACTATCAACTATAACATATTAATATAACTAAGGCAATTTTCATCTAGCATTTCCTTACTTCTGCTTCAACTTTCAGCTGTAACTTGTGATGAGACTGTGCCTTTAAGAAATATATGTACATCACGCTTCTTGTAAGGGGTAGGTTTAGAATTCATATCTGTTTTGCAGAGGGCAAATTTATTTGAGATCTTTTAAAAATGAGCATTTAGAAGAACAGAATAAGTACATGAAGACTTTGTTTATGCAGGGCAAATGCCTTTGTGTTTACTTAGGTTTACCCTGCAGGTTTCAGAGTAGAATTTTGATTAGACTGACAGGGACAGATCATGTGCTTAATGGGAAGAGCTAAGTTTGCAGAGAAGGAACAAAGTTCCTTTAATTTTTTTTTGAAAAAAGGCTGTCATTGTCTGGTTCTGAAAAAAGAAAGACATGGGGTTGTCTCAAAGCTCCAAATGTGGTAACCTAAAGACAAGCACGTAAACCTGTATTTTACAAACTAATTTTAAAAGGGGGGGGGCGTGGTTACGTATATAAGTGGAATATTGTTTGAATTGTAATTGTAACTTATAGGAATAGGTGAGCAGTTAAGAATTGTATCTTATGGTCAAATGTTATTCAGTTGTTAAATGTTAAGCTAATACATTTGTTATTGTTAAACCATGTTGTTAACTAAAATTTCTTTTGATAAAAGTTCCCTAATTTTTTAGTAGAATCATGCCTGGAGTGAAACGCCCTATCCTCACATTCATGCTATAATAGAAAATTGTTGGGATTTAGTTTGACTTCATGACATATCTTTGGGTTTCTGATCTGGTATCCCAACAAAATGAAGAACTTAAGAGTTCAAAGAAAGTTACATTTACTGAAGACAAAATGGAAAAAGTACTTCACAAAATGTTACACTGTATATAGAGACAAAATGGTTAGAAATGACTTATTAATCAATAATTTCATTAGTAAATCATGCCAACAATGTTACAATGTCTTAAGTGACATATTTTAGCACAAACATTTTTCTAAAGAAATTCCTATGGCTAATCCCAGCAAATAAATTGCATTCTATTTTTGAATAACTTGGTATCTTGTAGCAACTTGTGCAGGTGTGATTAACAATGTTTCACTGGCTGCTCAGAGTTTTGGGACATCTGGACATTTAATTAAGGTACTATACAAATGATAAACTTTTCTCTAGTCGCTTTCTATCATTCCAGCCTTCATGAACATCAGTAGGAAGACAGCTACTTTCAAACTATATCCATATTCTGTGCCAGTACCAATGGAAGTTACAGACGGAAAATATTAACCACTGTTATTTGATTGTAATACTCACAGGCTTTCTCAGCTTTTTCCTGAAATAATCATACTTCTGTTTGTAATCTCTTGAGTAAGGCACAGCCTGTAAAACAGCATCAAAATCAGCACACAGATTTTAAGAAGCTTTTGAATTAAATGTAAACCAAGTAGACAGTTGACATAAATAGATAGCACTTGGAAGCTGGTGCTTCTAACACGATAGTTGAGAAAAATTTAGTTAATTCTTTTACAGGATGTGGGCATTGCTGGCGAGGCCAGCACTTAATTGCCCTTGGGAAGGTGTTGAGGAGCTATGTTTGTGAACTGCTGCAGTCCATGTGGTGCAGCCACAATGCTAGTAGGGAAGGAGTTCCAGGATTTTAATCTGGCGACAGCGAAAGAATGGAGAGATATTTCCAAGTCAGGATAGTAGCTGGAGTTTCCAGCCATTCATGCCCCTCCACTGCTGCAAGTGAGGATGGAAAATTTGGCGCTCAGCCAAATCTCCATTCACTGCAGCAGGACTGGAAAATCCCACTGGAATGAACAACTGGGAACTTCCACCTTGTGTGCAGCTTAGAATCTGCAGGTGATGGTGGTCTCATGTATCTGCTGTCTATGTCCTCCCTGATGCTAGAGGTCAGGTGTTTGGAAACTGTTGTCTAAGGTTCTTGGTGGGTTGAAGTGTGTCTAGTAGATGGCACACACTACAGCCAATGGTTATCAGTGGTTGAGGGAGTGTGTGTTGAAGGTGGTGATGGGGTGTCAGTCAAGCAAGCTGCTTGGTCTTGGATGGTATCAAGCTTCTTCAATAATCTTGCAGCTGCACTAATCCAGGCAAGTGCAAAACATTCCAACACGTCCTAACTCATGCCTTGTAGATGGCAGACAGGCTTTGGGGAGTCAAAAGGTGTCACTCACTGCAGGAATCTCAACTTCTGACCTGTCCTTGCAGCCACAGTATTTATATGGCTAATGCAACTCCACGTCTGGTGAATGGTCACTTCCAGGATGTTGATAAAGTTTATTTATTGTTAGTCACAAGTAAGGTTTACATTAACACTGCAATGAAGTTACTGTGAAATTCCCCTAGTTGTCACATTCTGGCGCCTGTTCGGGTCAATGCATCTAACCAGTAATGCCATTGAATGTCAAGGCAATATGGTTGGATTCTCTCTTGTTGAAAATAGTCATTATCTGGCATTTGTGCAGTGTGAATGTAACTTGGCATTTAACAGTGCAAGCCTGCGCACTGTCTTGCTACATATGGCCATGGACTGTTTCAGTATTTGAGGAGTCGCAAGTGGTGCTGAATATTGTGCAATCATTAGTGAACATCCCTATATTTGACTTTATGTTTGAGGGAAGATCATTAATGAAACAGCTGAAGATGATCAGGCCAAGGAAATCAGAATATAATGTAAAATTTTAAACTCAGATTGTAAATGTTTCAACTCACTGGTCCAGTGATGGCTACATTCTGTAAGCGAGGATCCTCCCACTGGGTAGCTTTGGTATCTGCCAGAAAATAGTTTACATTTATTTTCCCTTTATTTATATGATGAAAACTTAATGTAGATTGAGTATCCTTTATCTGTAAATCCAGAAACTGCACTTAATTTTGAACCTCATTAACCATCAGCATGGTTTTGTGAAGGGTAGGTCGTGCCTTACTAACCTCATTGAGTTTTTTGAAAAAGTGACCAAAGAGGTGGATGGGGGTAAGGCGGTTGATGTGGTATATATGGACTTTAGTAAGGCGTTTGATAAGGTGGCCCATGGAAGACTTCTGCAGAAAATGCAGATGTATGGGATAGAGGGTGATTTAGCTAATTGGGTTAGGAATTGGCTAGCAGATAGAAGACAGAGGGTGGTGGTTGATGGGAGATATTCATCGTGGAGTTCGGTGACAAGTGGTGTACCTCAGGGGTCTGTTTTGGGGCCCCTGCTGTTTGTAATTTTTATAAATGATCTGGATGAGGGTATTGAAGGATGGATTAGTAAATTTGCAGATGACACTAAAGTCGGTGGAGTGGTAGATAGTGAAGAGGGGTGTTATAGTTTGCAGAGAGACTTGGACAAGTTGCAGAGCTGGGCCGAGAGGTGGCAAATGGAGTTTAATGTGGAAAAGTGTGAGGTAATGCACTTTGGCAGGAATAATAAATGTGTAGAGTATAGGGCTAATGGTAGGATTCTTAATAGTGTTGATGAACAGAGGGATCTTGGTGTATATGTGCATAGATCCCTGAAAGTAGGCAGTCAAGTCGATAAGGTTGTTAAGAAGGCATACGGAGTCTTAGCTTTTATTGGTAGGGGGATTGAATTTCGGAGCCGCAACGTCATGTTGCAACTGTACAAAACTCTAGTGCGGCCGCACTTGGAGTATTGTGTGCAGTTCTGGTCCCCACATTATAAGAAAGATGTGGAGGCATTGGAGAGGGTACAGAGGAGGTTTACCAGGATGTTGCCTGGTATGGAGGGCAGGTCTTATGAAGAGAGGCTGAGGGATTTGAGGTTGTTTTCGTTAGAAAGGAGGCGGCTAAGAGGGGACCTAATCGAAACATATAAGATGATTAGAGGTTTAGATAGGGTGGACAGTGATAGCCTTTTTCCTAGGATGGAGAAAGCTAGCACGAGGGGACACAGCTTTAAATTAAGGGGTGATAGTTATAGGACGGATATCAGAGGCAGGTTCTTTACCCAAAGGGTGGTTCGGGAGTGGAATGCCCTGCCTGCAGCGGTTGTAGATGCGCCAAGTTTGGTGGCGTTTAAGAGGTTAGTTGATAAGTATATGGAAGAGAAGGGAATGGTTTAGTTTGGAGGGGCATTGCTTTTTATATTGGTCGGCGCAACATCGAAGGCCGAAGGCCTGTTCTGTGCTGTAATGTTCTATGTCCTATCAGTGGATGGAACTCAAGTTTGTCTACATAGTTTACTTGAGATTTTTGTGAACACATCAAAAGGAAACACATTGCAGATACTTTGTGCTTATCATTCAACGATGCAGCTTACTTTTCTGGCTAGAAAATACAGTCTATTTTCCTTAGACTGTAGCTAGCTTAGGGTATTGTAATGTAAGTTTATATGTGATATCCAAAAGCAAAATGATCTAAAATCCAAAATGAATCATCCCCAAGTATTTGGAATAAAGGATACAGGATCTATGGATTGAAAGCAAATGCCAGCTAAAAATAACATCCATGATTAAAACTGATGTTACTATAAAAACAACACTTCAGAATTGTTATACTCACTGTGGTCTATGTAGAAAACTCTCCCATCTGAGTGGACTCTCTCTTCCCAGCCAGGCTGGAGCAAAATAGAATTTAAACAAAGAGACTTATTACAGAAAAAGTTAACTAAATGATGAAAATAAAAACTTCAATAGTGTTTAAACAAATTTATCAAGAGAAAGCAGATCACCATTAGCAACATTATTTCTTTTCAAAAATAAAGAAACTATTTAAGATTTAGAAAGGATACATGGGGCGGCACAGTGGCAAGCACTGCTGCCTCACAGCTCAGGAACCTGGGTTCGATTCCCAGCTTGAGTCACCATGTGTGCAGAGACTGCACATTCTCCCCGTGGCTTTCCTCCAGGTACTCTGGTTTCCTCCCACAATCCAAAGATGTGCAGGTTAGGTGCTTTGGCCATGCTAAATTACCCCTTAGTGTCCCATGATGTATAGGTTAGAGGAATGAATAGTGGGTAAATATGTGGGTTACGTGGATAGGGCCTTGGTGGAATTATCAGCGCAGACTCGATGAGCTGAATGGCCTCCTTCCACACTGTAGGGATTCTATGATTTCTATGTACAAGTACATTTTTTGGGGGGGAGGGGGAGGCGAAAAGAAGAGAGAGAGAGATTTTTGGGATGAGGTGGTATGTGTTAGGAGGAGAGGACTGCTAGGTTGAGAAAGAGAGATAATAACTTACAGGAAGTGGTCCAAGATCTGAAGGATCTAAAGATGGCCGGTGCCTCATGTGAACTGGAATTTTCAATCTTGGGTCCTCCTGGTTACAAGATTGAAGTTTAGAATTAATGAACAATAAATAAAATGTTCTACTGCATTAGCAAAAAAATTTCACCCTGTTTAATCCACGTAATTGAAGTTGATGCCAAGGATACATTTATAAGTTTCTTCTTCCTACTACCATTTTAACTGTGATTTGCACAATACATGCCAGATTGAGATTGGGTGTCAGACACTCCTGAGATTTAAACAGAACACATGAAGCAAATCTATCACCACGGAATCGCAAAGCCCACTTTTAAACTCACCTTTTGGTCATCTCTCCTAATATCCTCTGGTTCCCTTTTCCATCATCAGCCTTTCCAACACTTCATTAAAAATGTCCTTGTCTGAACTCTATTCAATTGTTTATCTTGAACTATGATTTATTAACAATAACAGTCCGTTCATCAACTTTGCAATTATACATACTTTGAAAAAAATTGTTTGAGATTTTAAGAGGAATAATCCAAGTTAACTCATTTAACCTCATAAACCTGTCTGTCACCTCCTTTCCCTTCTCTGCAGGCTTTACACAGCGGAAACCCAAAATGAAACAGTATTCTCATTCTGACCAACACTGCAGGATTTCTGGAGTATTTCACTTGGTTTCTCCTCTGAAGGTACATGCTACATAGCTAAAAATATTTTCACATTTATCACAGTGCAAAGCACCAGAGCAACACTGAGCAGCTCAGCCATACAGATCAAGATAATACATGGTCCAATCCCTATTCTGTGCTGAGTCAGCTATATTCAACCAGGAAACTGGTAGCAGAGAGTATCCTCCTCTTGCTCTCACGTGGTAGAAATATAGATAGAAGATTGCGATACCATAAATCAGTTTGCAAATAAAATATCATATTGCAATTAAATCCAGTACACACTATATAAAATAGCTGCTTTTCAATGATCAGTACATTGCTGAATGGAAGGATATTGTTGATAGCGCACAGAAAAACAATGACAAATAAACCTTGACCCAATACAACTAACTGGTGGCCTTCTCCTTACCCATGTTGTAGTTTTGGTATTGTGATCAATGAAGAAAGGTCTTCCGTTGGTTACATTTCGGACTTCCCAGCCTGGAGGGAGAAAACCCAACTCATATTTCCGTTGATGGTTTGGAGAATTTTGTGGAGAATCTTGAGGAGAGACTGCAGGAGGAAGATACGCTGTGGGACTCCGACAGGGTTTTGATTGTACTGCTTCGCTAGTAGTCTGCGCACGAAAACAAAATAAATGCATGCAGATACTTCCCATTAATAAAATGTTAAAAACAAAATTGAGGCAATTTATTTCATATAAACCACTAAATGATGGAGGATCATAAATGTGAAATCCAAAAGGGAAAAGCAACAGTTACTTAGCTTTATTTTGTCATAAACTCAGTCATTTTAAGGTTGATACTTACAAAGAGAAGCTTCTCGAGTTTGTACCAAACATGGTGGACCAGGTACAAAAGAGCTGGGAAGGTTAGAGGAGGAAGAGGAGGAGGAGGGGGGGGGGGGGCATCTGATCCGTTCTGAATTTTGCTGAGAACAGAAGTGACTGATTTGTTTGTTAAAGGGGGGGCTTCTAGTGTGTTGCACTGGGTAAAAGGAGCATGATGTTCGTATCTGTAAGCAATGACCAGGGCAGTTGTGTTAATAGTGGATAGAATGCTAGTCTCCAAATCCCAGGAAGGTGATAGAAATGTCAGGTTTGGTAAACAGTTGTACTTTAAACCATCTCTTTAAATCCAAGATAGGGTGGAATTTGTTGGGAGTGGGTGACTGAAGTGTGAAGTGGGCTGTGAGAAAGATCTAGAGGATAATTAATTCGCATTTCTACAAGGCCCACGTGATTCAGATTGAGTTTTGAGAGGCACTCTTTGCATGAAAACCTTCCTCTGCACATCTTCCTTAAATTTTCCCTCTCTTACCTTGAACCTCTGCCCACTTGCAATTGTTATTTCCACCCTGACAAAGGCCTCGGACTATCCACACTGTCTATGCCTCTCATAATTTTGTAGACGTCTATCACGTCTCTCCTCAACCTCCATCCTTCCAATGAAAACAATCCTAGTTTATTCAACCTCTCCCCACAGCCGACACTCTTGAGATCAGGCAACATCCTGGTGAACCTTCTTTGCACTCTCTCCAAAGTTTCCATTTCTTTCTGGTAGTGTGGTGACCAGAACTGCATGCAATACTGCAAATGCAGCCTAACCAAGGTTTTATATAGCTGAAACATGATTTCCCAACTCTTGTACTCAATGCCCCAGATTAAAGCTGCTGCATGCTTTCTTAATCACTTTTGTCACCTGTGTTGTCACTATTAAGGAACTCTGGACCTGCATGCCCAGATCCCTGTATATGTTAATGTTTCTAAGGGTTCTGCCATTTACAGTATAACTCACTTCTAAATTTGATCCTCTAAAATGAATCACCTCACATATGTCTGGATTAAACTGCATCTGCCATTTCTATGCCCAACTCTCCAATCTACCTGTATCCTGTTTTAGACAATCCACGGCACTAACAGCAACTCCACCAATCTTCATGTCATCTGTACACTTACTAACCAGACTCACCACGTTTCCCTCTAGATCATTTATATATGCTACAAACAGCAGATGTCCCAGCAATGATCCCTCCAAAACACCATTAGCTACAGATCTCCATTCTGAAAAACATCCCTCCACTGATACTGTCTTCTATAACCAAGCCAGTTCTGAGTCCATCCAGCCAGTCCATTCTGAATTCCATGTAATTGTAGTTTTGCCACGTGGGACTTTGTCAAACGCTTTACTAAAGTCCATGTAAACTACATCCACAGCCCTCCCCTCATCAATTATCTTTGTCACCCTTCAAAAAACTCAATCAAGTTGGTGGGACATGATCTTCCCTGTACAAAATCATGCTGCCTGTCACTAACTATATGTTGCCTACTGAAATAAATAGTGTTTGGTCATCATTGCTTTTTAGTTTATTTGTTTATTACAGTAAAAGTTTTAAAACTTGCAATCCCTTTAGATTGGGTAATTGGGAATTTGAATTTATTCAAGTTAGCAGTCTCTATGGGAATCTCACAAATAATAAAAATAAATTGATCTGCATTAAAAGGGATTCAATTGAGAACCACACAATAGTGACACTGAGCTGGATTAGGAAATGGCAAGAGTGCTGGATTCAGAAAATATATGTCCTCTCATGTTCTGCTATTTGGTTCACCTGCAATAACAGCAAGCAACCACGGGAATGAATGCAGAGAAATGGTACATTAAAACTAGCTCGTTGAAATAATTCACTACACAAGCTTTAGTTATAAGGTGCAATTGGAAAAATATGCCTCAACAAAATACAAGTCAAGGTAAAAATACCAAAATATCTGAATAAGTCTTAGCTAGCATTGACACTAGTTCATGGGGCCAATCATTTGTGTACAGCAGCATGGTGATTCTGGTTTTGGACTAGCAACTCAATGGTCACGAATTCAAATTTCTACCTTCAGGTTGCGAATTTCAATTCGATAAATCTGTGGGATAGTCCTACAGAAAGTGGCCTTGAAAGCTGCTAACCTGTCACAGGAAACCAGATGTTTCACTAGTGTCCCTCAGGAAAAGAAATTAGCTTCAACTACTGCCACTCTGAACTCACACTACATGCTGGGCTAACAGTGCCCTCTGAAGTGACCTAGCAAGACAGTCATTTTCAAAGAAGTCAGCCTGCCATAATATTCTCGAGACAATTTGACATGGACAATATAATGGCCTTGATAAAAATCAGCCACGCAGTTTAAAAAAAATTACTTGGATCCATTTTCTGATCAACAAAACCATGTACCTTCCTGGACACAGCATCAGAATACAACACTAACATTTAAAACACTAACACTAACATTTTAAAAATGTTGCCTCAAACAAAAACTCAACAGCACCACATTCTTCATAGCCACTTCTCTAAAACTGTGTGCAATACATGTGATCAGCAAGTGCCTGCAAGTATGGTGAAAGTTTCAAGAGTTGATTCCATCTGGGTTCGGTTCCATTGATCACATGACATAGCCCATCAATCAGTTAGGATATCACGAGAAATAGCCCAGAAATTCTGGCAGTAGAATATCAAATTTGAATCTCAGCTTCACAAGCTCTTGGCTGGATCATTGACAGAGAGAAAAACATTACAATGACAGAACAATCAATCTATTCTTTCTGGCTAGGGTGCCGGGGAGGAGGGGGAAGAGGAGAGGAGGGGAGGAGGGGGAAGGAGAGGAGGAGGAGAGGAGGAGGAGGGGGAAGAGGAGGAGGAGGAGAGGAGGAGGTGAGAGGAGGAGGAGGGGAAGAGGAGGAGGAGGGGGAAAGGGAGGAGGGGAAGAGGAGAGGAGGGGGAGAGGAGGAGGAGGGGGAAGAGGAGGAGGAGGGGGAAGAGGAGGAGGAGGGGGAATAGGAAAGGAGGAGGAGGGGGAAGGCGAGAGGAGGAGGAGGGGGAGAGGAGGAGGAGGGGGAAGAGGAGGAGGAGGAAAGAGGAGGAGGAGGGGGAAGAGGAGGAGGAGGGGAAGAGGAGGAGGAGGGAGGAGGAGGAGGGGAAGGAGGAGGGGAGGGGGAAGAGGAGGAGGAGGGGAGAGGAGGGGAGGGGGAAGGAGGAGGAGGGGGAAGAGGAGGAGGAGGGGGAGAGGAGGAGGAGAGAGGAGGAGGGGGAGAGGAGGAGGAGGGGAAGAGGAGGAGGAGGGGGAGAGGAGGAGGAGGGGGAAGAGGAGGAGAGGAGGAGGAGAAGGAGGAGGAGGAGGGGGGAGGAGGAGGAGGGGGAGAGGGGAGGAGGGGGAAGAGGAGGAGGAGGGGGAAGGAGGAGGAGGAGGGAGGAGGAGGGGAGAGGAGGAGGAGGAGGGAAGAGGAGGAGGAGGGGGAAGAGGAGGAGGGGGGAAGAGGAGGAGGGGGAAGAGGAGGAGGAGAGAGGAGGAGGAGGAGGGGAAGAGGAGGGGGGGAGGAGGAGGGGGAAGAGGAGGAGGAGGGTGGGGAAGAGGAGAAGGCAGGGAATTTTGGAAGTTAAATCCTGAACTTAGGATAAAGAATCTGATTAAAGGATAGGCATTAAAAGATTAGAGATTAGCTGGATTGGCTATGCTGAATTACTCCTTAGTGTCAGGGGGACTAATGTGTGGGGGTTATGAGGATAGGGCCTGGATGAGACTGTGGTTGGTGCAGGCTTGATGGGACAAATGGCTTTCTTCTGCACTGTAGGGATTCTATGATTGCAATGACAGAAACTTGACTCAGATTGAAACACCTACTGATTGGAGTAGCAACCTATTAGTTTGCATCCAAAAAAATGCTGCTATAAATGTCAAAATAGCTGCTATATTTCAAAAATGTGCTAATTCACTAACAACCATTGTTTATATTCAGCAAACAATCTATCTTCAATTTTTAAAATTCATTTTTGGGACATGGGCATCACTGCCTGGCCAGTATTTATTACACATTCCTGGTTGCCCTTGTAATCTTAGAGCCTTCCAACTTCGTTGTGGAACTGGAGTTACATATAGATCAGACCAGGCAAGGACAGCAGATTTCCTTCTCTGAAAGACATTGGTGAATCAGATGGATATTTCTGCCCGTCTTCAAGGGTTTCATGGTCATCAGTGATTAATTCCAGATATGTTTTTGAATTAAAATTTCACCATTTGCCATGGTGGGATTCAAACCCATGCTCTCAGAACATCAGTGGAGCTTTTGGATTAGAAGTCTAACGTTAATACCACTAAACCATCTGAATCACCATCAGTAATAAGCTTCCTTAATTTCACCATACTGATAAAACGACAATTAAAATTTTCTCTCTAGTCCCACAAGTATAATCTGATTATCTGAATTACAACTTGCCTGCATTACAGGTCGTGTCCAACTGGTGGTTCGATTATTGTGATTGACATAATAAGCTCTTCCTTTGTCATCCTTCTTTACTTCCCAGCCTGGTGGTAATCCTGCTGAAGTGGGTAAAATCTAGCACAGACAAAGATAAAAATCAAACCAACCAATGTAGCCCAACAATACAAAGAAATGACCAAAAATAGAAGTTTTAATTTGCTTAAATGCTTTAAAATATTAAAATTCTATTTGAAAATGGGAATTCCATATTTTTAAATTGAACACTCACCGTAAAACTACATTAGAAAAGCACATGGGAGAGACTTATCCTATCCTAATATATTCAATGTGCCACAGTGTCAAATTTATGTTTAATGAAATTCCTTGGAATGTTTTACAATATGGGCATTATATAAAATGGAAATTGCTGCTTTAATCTAGTTTTATATGTTTATTGCAACAGATTCACCATGGTAACTATGAGATAGAAACATAGAACTTAGAATCATAGAGTCATAGAGGTTTATAGAATGGCCCAACTTGTCCATGCTGCCCTTTTTTTTTAAGAACTCCTAAGCTAGTCCCAATTGCCCACATTTGGCCCATATACCCATTTTACCCATATAATTGTCTAAATGCTTTTTAAAAGACAAATTATATCCCCCTTTACCACCACCTCTGGCAGCTTGTTCCAGACATTCACCACCTTCTGTGTGAAAAAATTATCCTATTGGACCTTTTTGTATCTCTCCCCTCTCACTTAAACCTATGCCCTCTAGTTTTAGACTCCAAGATTTAAGAGCAGGAATAGGCCATTCAGCCCTTTGAGTCTGTTCTACCATTCAATAAGATCGTGGCTGATCTGTCTGTAGTTCTCAACTCCTCTTTGCTGTCTGCCCCCCCCCCCCCCCCCCCCCACTCTACCCCCTTCGCCCCACCCCATAACTCTCAACTCCCCTTGTCTGTCAGAAATCTGTCTTAACTCTCCCTTGAATAAATTCAATGACTCAGCCTGCACTGCTTTCTGGGGAAGAAAATTCCACAGATTAACAGTGCTCAGAGAAATAAATCCTCCTCATTTCATCTTAAATGGTAAGTATTTGGGCAGGTGGTTTATGCCTAATTGCTAGCTTGGCTTGTTTTAAAACTAACGTTGAATTCCATTAAATCTTTGGAGGAAGTGTTACATACAGGTTAAACGTGTGCAGTGGCATTGCTCACTGGAAGTCAGGTAATAGTCCACTTGTCGGTACTACACTGCTGACAGAGGAGTATTATACCATGAAATGCATACTACATTAGCCTGCTAATGCTGTTAAAAGTTGGCAAAGTCTACCAATTAGGAAACAAAGGCCTGTCAGTTATTAAATACTTTTCGGTCAGGGAATGTCAGAACCAGAGTTTATGTTTCAAGACACTGTTGGAGGTCTGACTTCTACCAAATTAGGTTGTCAGATGAGCCTTTGTACCGAGCTTGCAGCAGGGTTGAGAGATCTGGAAATGATTCCGTTTCAATAGCACATTTAAGTGCCGTGAGTGTCGATCACTAGTAATGAGACCTAACGAGGAACGTAAATCAGACCATCTTTCTGTTAATATTAAAGGAAATTAAAAAGGTTTAACCAAAGGCAAGTTTTACTCAAACTGATACTGAAAGTGCTGAACAGGTTATAGTAAGGATGGTTTTAGTGATTTCAGATTCTTTTTCTTCCAAAATGTATTCTAATGTTAGGAGCATTATTGGTAAGACTGATGAATTTAAGGGCAAGCATTGAAATGAGGAATTGGTGTTGATTTATTGTTGTCACATGTATAGTAAACAACAAAAAGCTTTGTTTTTTGCCTGCTATACGGATAAAGCATATCATACATAGAG
The DNA here is from genome assembly GCA_024679065.1 of Sphyrna mokarran. Taxonomy (NCBI): domain Eukaryota; kingdom Metazoa; phylum Chordata; class Chondrichthyes; order Carcharhiniformes; family Carcharhinidae; genus Sphyrna; species Sphyrna mokarran. Next base: position 21,570,145 of record JAGIQG010000030.1, on the reverse strand, counting down.
AAGAAAAGGAGAATGCAGACTAAAATGTTACAGTGGTAGCTAGAGTGTTGAGAAAGATTAATTTATTGTGACACGTGTTTGAGGGAGGGACATGACTGGCAACTCAATATTCTAATGTATAGGATCTTCAGGCAGAGATGGGAAGGTATAAAAGGTGACGTTGCATTATTAATTAAGGAGTCAATTACTACAATAAGGAGGGATGATGTTTTGGAAGCATCTTCAAATAAGTCTTTCTGGGGAGAGCTTCAGAATAAAAAAGTGGGCAGTCACATTGTTGGGAGTGTATTAAAGACATTCAAACAGTCAGCAGGTAAGAGAGCAGATGATATGTGGATAATTCACTGAAGTAACTCTCCTGACATTAATTTGGATAGACATTGTGTGAAAGATTTGGAAGTAACAGATTTCTTGAAATCAGAGCTTTTAATGTCACTATCTAGAAGGTCCAACAAGGGACAGTGGAGCATTGGATCTACTTCTAGGGAACAAAGCTGGACAAGTGTTCAAAATGGCAGCTGGACAGCATTTTAGTAATAGTGACCACAACAGAACATGACTTAAGCTCGTTATGTAAAACAAAAAGGATGGCCTCCAAGAAGCAAAATTGGGGAAGGCAGAATCTGGCCAAGATAGACTGGGAGTAGCTTATTGTGGGAAATGTATAGTCAAGCATTGGGGAGTGGGGGGAGGGGTAGTGGTGGTGAAATGTTGGAGACTTCTGATGGCCAGGAGTATACAGGACTGGTAAAGAATGAGAAGAGAGACTTTCAGCAGGTACTAAGGGAACAAATCAGCGGAGACCTTAATGGATATAGAAGATGCAGGGGAGAACATAAAACACTAATTAGGAGAACAAAGAGAGGGAATGAAAAAGCACTGGCAATAATTAGGGATAATCCCAAGATATCTTATATTAAGGGGAAGAATGATAAGCAGGGAATGGGTAGAGAACATTAGGAAACAAGGGTGAATTTGCATCTGGAACCAGAGAACATTGGTAGGGTGTTAAACGAATACTTCACAGCAGTCTTCATTTGGGACGAGGAGGATGGTGTAGAAACAAAATTCTGGAAGATTGACATAGGGAGTGAGGAGATATTGGAAGTTTTTGCAGGCTTAAGAGTGGACAACTCCTCAGGTCCAGATGAATGGTATCCCAGATTGATATGGGAGGCAAGAGAGGAAATTACAGGCATTTTCACCCAAGTTTTTATTTCATCTCTGGCCACAGAAGAGGTGCCAGAGGATTGGAGGACAGCTAAAATGGTTCCACATTTCAAAGAGGGCAGTAGGGATAAACCAGGGAATTACAGAGCAGTGAGGGAAACGATTGAAGAAAATTCTGAAGGAGAGAATTAATCTCCACGTAGAGAGGCAATGTTTGATCAGGGATGGTCAGCATCGCTTTGTCAGAGGGAAATCAAGTCTAACAAATTAGGTAATCAGGTGTGCAGATGAGGGTAGTACAGTTGATGAAGTTTATACAGATTTTAGCAAAGTCTTTGATAAGGTCTCACATGGAAGACTGACTAAGATGATAAAAGTACATGGGATCTAGGATAACTTGGCAAGCTAAATCCAGAACTGACTTAGTGGTAGGAGACAGAGGTGGTGGTTGAAGAGTGTTTGTACGACAGGAGGCTGGTGTCCAGTGGTGATCCACAAGGATCCTTTATTATTTATGACATAAATAAACAGTACAAATGAGAACATAGTAGGGTGCTTAAATCATGAGGAAGAAGGTCTGAGGTTGCAAGTGGGATTGGTCAGATGGACAATCAGTGGCAAATGGAATTTAACCTTGAAAAAAGTGTAAGGTGATGCACTTTGGAAGGAGTGACATGTCAAGGAACTACTCAATGCATGCCAGGATACTAGGAAGCTCAGAGGAATATCAGAGGATCTTGTGGTGCTTGTCCACAGATTGACGAAGGCGCAGGACAGGTTAACAGGATAGTTAAAGAGGCACGTGGGGACACTTGCTTTTATTAGTCATGGCATAACTCATAAGAGCAGGGAGGTTACGTTCAAGCCACACAAAACTTTGGTTTAACCATAGCTGGGGTACTGTGCGCGCTTCTGGTCACCACACTATAGGAAAGATGTGATTACACTGGAGGCAGTGCAGAGGAGATTCACTAGGATGTTGCTGGAAATGGAGCATTCGTGCTATGAAGAGAGACTGGATAGGTTTGGGTTGTTTTCTTTGGAGCAGAGGCCAAGAGGAGACCTGAGTAAGGAGTACAAGATCATGACGGGTATGGACAGGGTGGATAGAAAGTTCCTCTTAGTTGCAGGGTCAATAACAAAGGGGTATAATCTTAAGGTGATAGGCTGGAGGTTTGGAGGGTGGCGAGGAAAGATTTTTTCACTCAGAGGATGGCTGGCGCCTGGAATGCACTGCCTGAGAGGGTAGTAGAGGCGGAAACCCTCACAAACTTTAAAAAGTGCTTAAAAATGTCATAACATTCAAAGCTATGGCTGGAAAGGGGGATTAGTGTAGATTTAGTGTAGTTTTGTCTGTGCAGATTCCATGGGCCAAATGGCCTATTCTGTACCATATGACTCCATGAATTGATAACATTCCTGTACAGAGCAATGGCAGAAAAAGAAAATGTGAGCAGCACATAGTGTTGGCGGCGAGGGATCTTGGTGATCAGAACAGTTCCCAAATTGCACCACATCCTAAAAGGAACACCCTAAGGGTATTTTCTCGTATTGAGTAACAGAATATTCACAAAAACATGAAGTGGCTGTGCCTGTTGACAAATTTCTGTAAGGAAAAAGGTAAAACTTACAACTGGCAGCATGGGCTGTTCTTCCAGAATAGTTTGTGAACTCCCTCGTCTACTGGAATGACTCTTAAAGAAAATAAAATAGAACACATGCCATTTCAAAATAAATCAGCATGGAAATAAATCTTTTGTTTTTACTAACAGCATTACTCAGTGCAACTGAACTGGAAGGACAAATAGGTGGAGAAGAGGAGACAAAACTGAACGAGTGGACATATAATTTTCCATAGTCAGAGACCAAGATAGGGTTCAATGGACATTAAATCTGTAGTCAGTACAATACGGAATAATATTAAAAGTGGATTGTACATTAACACCCCAGTTTAAACTATTCAAACTGTACATCAAGACTGGCCTGGCTAATGACAGCTTAAATCAAATAAATGGACAGGCCACATTCATTTAACTCAAATTTGTCAACCGTATTGTTATGCAGGAAGATACCGACAACTGAAGAATTTAACTTTTTAATTATGAGAAAAGTGAAGCCAAATATTATTCATGTATGTATGAGGGCATTGCTGGCTGGCCAGCATTTATTGCCCATCCCTAGATGCCTTTGAACTGAGTAGCTTGCTAGGCCATTTCAGAGGGCAGTTGAGAGTTAACCAGTTGCTGTGGCTCTGGAGTCACATGTAGGCCAGGCCAGGTAAGGGTGGCAGATTTCCTTCCCTAAAGGATATTAGTGAACCAGATTGGTTTTTCTGACAATGGTTTCATGGTCATCAATAGATTCTTAATTCCAGATATTTTTTATTGAATTCAAATTCCACCACCTGCCGTGGTGAGATTCAAATCCGGGTCCCCAAAGCATTCAGAGTTTCTGGATTGTTAGTCTAGCGATTGTCTGCCATTGTCTGCCCTCTAACGTGCATTTAAATTACAAGAGGCTTAAAGAGGCCATTCCACTCACTGAGCAGGAGCTGCGTCGATCTGTGACTGTACACCCAGAGGCCTGGAAACGCCTGCTAAGTTCCTCTGCAAGCTGATTTTGCAAGTCGAATCCCGCGTTCGGTCCTGTAGGTGTGTGAGGAGGTGGGGGTGACTGAGGGTTGCAGCTACTGAACGCAGTTTCGTCATCAGTTATAACTTCCCAGCTCTGCTGAGGGAGAGTTTTGAAAAAAAAATTGCATTCTTCTTTCAAACCAATTCTTCATCACAGCTTACTTCTAACATAATACCTTGCACAGATTCTTTGTTTTATAGAAGGGAAAACTATTGAAACTTACATCTGGAGAATCTCTGTTGTTTTCAGAAGTTTCAGTTTCTTCTGATATTTGTCTTCGGGTACTATACACACGCTGTGCCTCCAGCTGGATATTATTTCGACAACGGTTTATGTCAGATGCAGTGTCCCTGTGGAGTAAATATGGATAATTTCTCATAAAGCCAAGGTTATGGCTGTATTTTTCCTCCATGCGACGCAAGCACTCATCTTTTTATTACCAAATCTTTCAGGGGGTTGGGATTTAATCATTCCCAATAAATGAAAAAACATAACTTTTCAATTAGAAGTAGTACCCAAGAGTTTCTTGAAACATCAGGAACAGAACATCGCATCCTCTTGTTCAATGTTCAAAGCAGACTGCCTGATTCTATTATAGAATTGTAGTGCAGAAGAGGCCATTTGGCCCATCCACATAGGCCCTTTTTCCAGCCCTACAGCTTAATCCAACAAATCTAACCTGTTATCCATCCTCATACTCATAACCCCACAAAGCTACCCTGCTAATCTCCCCTATACGTGTAACCTCACAAATCTACTCTGCTAATCCCCTTAACCTACACATCTTTGGATATTTGGGAGCAATTTAGCAAGACCATTCCACCTAAGAGTATCACCATTCCATTGTGCCAACATCTGCACATCTTTGAACTGAGAGTGGAAACCAGAGCATCCAGAGGAAATCCACGCAGATGTGGGGGGAACATACAGACATCCCAAGGGTGGAATTGAACCCGGGTCCCTGGCACTGTGAAGCAGCATTGCTAACCACCGTACCACCCTTTTCTATTTTAAAATTTTTTTTATTCTTGCAAAATGTTTGTGCAGACAAGACAACTTTGAAGTCAGCCAACAGGAGCTGGATTTTTACAGTGCAGATTTGATCTTGGCTCTTTCACCTTCTAACTCTCGATGAAGCATGAGTAAATACCACATGACACAAAAGTAGAGAAATAACAAACGAAGTCTCTTAGTTTCGAGTTCATTAGAACACTTCAAACAGAAGCCATTTATACGAAAGTCTGAGAAACCACTACTATGGCTATTGGTTTCCAATGACCTGTTCTTGTCACATAGGTTTTAAACGCTCAAGTGAAAACGTGGAATATGTGGCAATTCTGAGAAACATTCCAATTTACCTCTGAAATCAAGTGGCCTTCACAAGCAGGTAGGCAGTTTGGACACAGTAGATGGTGTGTAGAACAGTATCCCCACTGATGCAACACTGTCACAGGATCAAAATCCTGGAATTCCATCCCTAATTGTACTGTTCTTTTAAACATTTTTAAAGTTTATTTATTAGTCACAAATAAGGCTTACATTAACAATGCAATGAAGTCATTGTGAGATTCCCCTAGTCACCAAACTCTGGTGCCTCTTCGGGTACACTGCACCTAACAAGCACCTCTTGCAGAATGTGGGAGGAAACCCGTGGGGAGAACAGGCAAACTTATAAACAGACAGCGATCCAGGCTGGAATTGAACTGGAGTCCCTGGCGTTGTGTAGTGGTGGTGCTAACCACTGTGCCACCACACCGCCCCTACATGTGAATTACCTCCACCACATGAACTGCAGTGACTCAGGGTAGCAGCTCATCACTACCTTCCGGAGGGTAATTAGGGATGGGTATTTGATGCTGGTCCAGCCAACAATGCCCAAGAATACATTAAAAATAAACATAGCTCAACAAGTCAAATGAGTAGAGGCACAACCCAAAACAGGCCCTTAGTGGACATTAACTGGAATTTATTGTTATATTTGTGCTGGCAGAATGCTGGCATCTTCTTGCTGCTCGTGTGTGGTGTGTGTGTTGTGTGTGTGTGTGTGTGTGGTGTGTGTGTGTGTGTGTGTGTGTGTGTGTGTGTGCGCGTGCGCGTGCGCACGCGCGCAGTGGCCTGTCAAAACTGATGAGAGTAAATCTGTCAAAAAAGTGCTGGGTTCACCAGCAGCTGGAACCACTGGCAAAGCACCATAACATTAAACCAACTCCATTCCACCTAACATTCCGCCAATTTCAATCCCAAATTTCAGTATGTGAAGAATTAGTATAGACTGCCCATATACAAAAATTCCACTAAGTAATAGGGTAAGGAAAGACAGAACAAGAAATTTACAACCCAATAGGTCACTAAAATCCCCCTTCCTAAACCAATATTTTAAAATACTCAACAGATCACCTTCCATTATTGAAAAAAAATCATAGGATCCCTACTGTGCAGGAGGTGATCATTCAGCCCATTAAGTGACAATAATCCCACCAAGGCCCTAACCCCGTAAACGCAAATATTTATCCTGACACGAAGTGCAATTTACCATGGCCAATCCACCTAACTTGCATATCTTTGGACTGTGGGAGGAAACCAGAGTACCCAGAGGAAACCCATGCAGATATAGGGAGAATGTGCAGACTCTACAGAGTCACCCAATGCCAGAATTGAATCCAGGTCCCTGAAACCGAGAGGCAGCAGTGCTAATGACTGTGCCACGCAAAATGCTACTCTATATTAGAAAAGGCCACTTAGTTGGTATACAAATTAATCTGAATGAATTACCAAGCTAACTCGAGCAGGAATTCGTCCCTCTTACAAATGTGATTTCACTAACTAGCATCTCCCTGCCGGCCCACATTCTAATAATAGGTGTACAGATATTCACTTTAACTACTTTTCTTTCTCCATCCAATGACAAATAAATGTTATGCTCAAAGTCATTCAGAAACAAATGCCACTCTTCCAAGTCGCATCTTTTGAATAATCTGTATACTGACCCAGTTTCTTTGGCAGTACATTACACAGGGCTATCAGCTCACAGAGTCCAACACCACAGAGACCAATCTAACAGCTATTTTTGGAGACTGCAAGTGAAGGCAGTGCAATATTGAAGGGCTGCAGAGCAGGATTATTTTCCTGGCTATACTGAGACTGGATCTTTAATCCCAGCCCTATCAAGAGTGCCCACCATCATAAATGCAGCAAAATTGTGAAGACTTACTGAGAACTTGGTCGCATCCATTGCGTTGTTCTGGTTTCGTGGTTGACAAAGTAAGTTCTCCCCAGATTATCCTGCTTCTCTTCCCAGCCGTTGGGCAACGCAGGAGGTGCTTGGCTATGGACAGACGTGCTCTGTTGATCCAGAAATTCCCAGCCAGGCTGTGGAAAAAGCAACATTAAAGTGTGAAGAAGCACTTGTTTTGATAGTCAATGTAACATTTCTACATCAAAGAAAAAGACTGCAATTTTTATACTGTGAAAAAATGGAAAATATTACAGGTCTTCAGAAACTTATTTTTCTTCTCACACACAAAATGCTCACTTTAAAAAATGAAAAAACTACACAGAACCAATAGTGGCTCATTTAATACCTTAAAAACTGAACTACAAATTATCTTTGGGTTTCATTTGAGTTTCTTATCTGAAGACCAAAATACATGAAGTTGATACCTTCTAATTTGTGCAGATTGGTGTTGTTTATTTGGATGAGCATATGAATATTTGAGTGAAAATGTGGGAATAGTTGGATAAGCACCTAAAATATCATAAATTTCAAGGAAATGGGACAAGTGCAGGAAAATGGATTAGCGCACTTTTAGGGGTAGTTATTGTCAGAACAGGTGATGGACCGAAGTGCCTTTCTGCACTGTATGACTGTGATTGTTTTTATTCATTCATGTACATGAGAGTCACTGGCTGACCAGCATTTATTGCCCATTCCTAGTTGCCCTTGTTCCGAGGGCATTTGAAAGTCACCACATTGCTGTGGCTCTGCAGTACATGTAGGCCAGATCAGGTAAGGGTGGCAGATTTCCTTCCCTGAAGGACATTAGTGAACCAAATGGGTTTTTGAAACAATTGACAAAGATTTCTTAGTCATGGGTAGATTCTTAATTCCAGATAATTTTTTTTGTTGAATTCAAATTCCACCATCTGCCGTGGCAGGATTTGAATCCAGGTCCCCAAAACATTAGCTGAGCTTCAGGATTAATAGTCTGGCAGTGATACCATTAGGCCATCACCTCCTCTTAAATACATCCATGTAACGCAGCAATTAGTAGCAGGAAGTAATTCCCCCACACAGAGAGAATAATGTGGTAAGTTGTACAGTTGCAGCAAAGCAAACACAAAGAAAAGAAAGGAAAATGAGATGATTCACTTTGGATTGTTTCTGTACATCTCCTGGGGCGGTGCAGCTATACTGACAGATGTTTGCAAATACATGAAATGCCTGTTGATGAAACCAGAAAATGATGTTTTGCATTTAGTAGGAAATTAAGACAGAAGATTAAAAATGACTCGGATTCAGCAGAATGGGAGAGGAGAAATGAGAAGTAAAACAAAACTTGCAATAAGAACCTTGGATAAAAAAGGAGCTATTTAAATTCAAGTTATTGTTGCAACATTTGGGTTTCCTTCACAAGGCAAAGTACAAAGAGCAAACTGATTTTTTAAAATAAAAATTTGACTTATAAAACCTGATATGCACCTGGATTGATTGTGTCTTGATTAAAAAAATACAGTTTATTAGGAGCAGATGGCTTGCACAGCAGGGTACAAACATGAGAAATGAAATAGCAGCATCCAGCAGGACAAATTGATACCCACAGTGATCCTTGTGCACAAACATTGGAAATGCAAAAATAAAAATTCTAAATAAAAATCTCCAAAACAGCAATTTCAAGAAAACAAAATGGAACTGAAATGGTTAAACCATTTTTTTCCACAATTGTTAAAGTAGAAGTTTATTAGTCACAAGTAAGGTTTACATTAATATTGCAATGAAGTTACTGTGAAACATCCCGTGTTGCTTTATTCCGACACCTGTTGGGGTCGATGCATCTAACAAGCATATCTTTCAGACTATGGGAGGAAACTGGAGTACGCAGAGGAAACCCACAAAGACATGGGGAGAACACGCAAACTCCACACCGACAGTGACTTAAGCCAGGAATCGAACCCAGGTCCCTGACGCTGTGAGGCGCAGTAAAAGTCTCAACACCAGGTTAAAGTCTAACAGGTTTATTTGGTAGCACAAGCCACAAGCTTTCAGAGCACTGCCCCTTCATCAGGTGAGCAACTTCCATTCACCCAATGAAGGGGCAGTGCTCCAAAAGCTTGTGCCACCAAATAAACCTGTTGGATTTTAACCTGGTGTTATGAGACTTCTTACGGTGCCTACCCCAGACCAATGTCAGCATCTTCACATCATGGCTGTGAGGCAGCAGTGTTAACCACTGTGTCACCCCAAACAATCAAAAAAAGTTTATTTATTATTGTCACAAGCAGGCTCACACTAACACTGCAATGAAGTTACTGTGAAAATACCCAGTCGCCACATTCCAGCACTTGTTCGGGTACACTGAGGGAGAATTTCAGCCTGGCCAAGAGAAAGCATTTAAAAGTACGATCAGAAATCCTCCATTTACCTCCAGTTCATCAGTTTGTTCTGTGTTATCTTCTTCAGCGGCATTACTCTTTGGCAGATAGGTCATCTTTAATCGAAGATGTCCCTTAACCCTCGATTTATGACTGCAGAAAATACAGCAGAAGTAGTAATTAATAACAATCAAGCAACTTTGGTCCAAACATGGGTGTTATTTAAGAGGGCAAAGCAGAATAAATCCCACTTTTCATAGTTGTATTGTCCTTTTTTCAAAAAAAAAAGTTTCTAAATATAACCACAAAGAGTGCTTTATAGGCTCATCATGGATCACCAAGGCTGCCTTTCACTCATCTAGATAATTATTTCTACCATGGCAATTCCCATAGCACGACGAAAAATTAAATAAATAACTATCTTGGCTTTAAAATCACACGTGGAGCCAATTAATCATTGAGAATGCCAAGATTTCAGCCCCTCAGATGTTACCTCAGAGGGGGAGAGCAGATGTGAACCAGACTCCACGCTGAGTGAATTCAAGATTAGTAAGCGGTGGAGACGGCAGTTTCTAATGGCATTTTAATTTGAAGGCAACTCTTTTTTTTTAAAAAGAAAAGGGCAATTTATCTTGAGGGTCATGAAGCTAATACCTTGGTCCATTTCCAGGATTGTGTATTGCAATTCATTTTAGTTTAGTTTGTCACAGCCATATGAATTTAATTCCAAATATAATAGTGGCATTTGAGACTGGCCAAATGACTGACTTGGGAGAGAAAGATGACAAAATAAGGACTGACCCGAGGAGAAATTTCTTCCCTGAAAGAGGTGGATGATGAAATCTTCTGGTATTACCTATTGCAGAGGGTTACGGAGGCTCCATCACTGAGTATATTCAAGATAGATTTTTAGATCTTAAAGATATCTAGAGATATGGTAATAATGCGGGAAAATGGTATTAATGGCCACAATCTATTGAATGGCGGAACAGCTTGAAGGCCCAAATGGCCTGCTCCTGTTTTCAATGTTTCCTATTCAACACCTTGAACCTGTTCAAATATTTATTCTACATTGTTAAAATATTGTTTCAACTTGAGCACTTCACTCCCCAAATCTTCCAGGAGTGAAGAAGTAGCGCCCAGTTAAGTTGGCTGATCACGGGCAAGCATTTAGATGAACAAGTGAAACATCACAGCGTGCAAGGCAACAGGCCAAGGGCTGGAAATGGGATTAGGATTGATAGGTGCCTGATGGGTGGCACAGGCACAATGGATTGAAGGACCTCTTTTTGTGCTATAAAACTCTTAAGAGTAGGCACCCTATCACTAGTTTCAGTGCCTCCAGATTAAGAGGGAGAAAGCAGTCAGGGTTCCCATCTCAGAATGATATCCAGCAATCACTGGAAATGCATGGAGAGTGAACATGAATTAATTACAAGATAGAGTGAACACTAACACTGCTGATGGCAATTAGCCCCTCAAGCTCACTTTGCGACTCAACAAGACCATGGCTTATTGGTGACTCAATTCCAGGTAATCACTTTTACCTCATAACCCTTTATATTTTTTACTAAAACCTCAGATATAAAATTAACTAACCCAACAGGGACTGGTACTTGTGGAACCAAATTCTAAATTTCTACTATTCTACATGCCTAGAACTGCTTCCTAACTTCACTGCTACAACTATTAGGATCACTAGTTAAGAAGAAGTAGTCAGTCTGGAATCAAACAAGTTCACGATCATAAGCACAACCTATCAGCAATATTCTCTGGATACCGACCAGCCAAAGCAGTTTCTCTCTCGTTTCCCCATCAGCTCCCCTTAATATCATTAAAACTTTGATTAAGTTACCCTGTAATTTCTAAATTCAGGATAGCACAGGGACACAAAGGTTTGCACTGCTGCCTCTCAGCACCAAGGACCTGGGTTCGAATCTTGGCTCGGATCAGTGTCTATGTGGAATCTATAAATTCTCCCCATGACTGCGCGGGTTTCCTCTGGGTGCTCCAGTTTCCTCCAGTCTAAAAGACACGCTGGTTAGGTGCATTGGCCTAAATTCTCCCTCAGTGCATCAGAATGGGACGAATAGGGGATTTTTCACGGTCATTGCAGTGTTAACATAAGCCGAATTGTGAAACTAATAAATAAGCTTTTAAATTTAAATTCTGGGAAATACAAGACTATTTTCCTTGTAAATTAGCCCTGGGACTTTAGGTATTATTCTGGTAAATCTACGCTAGACTCAGTCCAAGGCCAGTATAGTCTTCCAAAAGGTAAGATGCACAGATCTTAAGGCAGTATTTCAGGTGTGGGCTCACCAGGGTTTTGTAACTTCTCCTCCCTTTTATTTTAATCCTCTAAATATAAAGGGCAATGTTCCATGAGCCTTTGTAATGATTTTCCCACCTGAACATGACGACATTCTAATGATCTATCTACATAGATTTAGCCTTTTTGGGCTTCCATTGCTTATGCTATTCACCAGAAAAGTACTCTGCTCCAACCTTGGTCCATAGTGATGACCCACACATTTTGCTCCACTGAAATCTATTTACTGCAGTTTTGCTCATTCACACAATCTATTAACATTGCTTTGCAATTACATGCTTCAACTTACACTGCTTACAGTGCTCTCTAATTTGCATTACTGGCCAACTAGATACTTGGCTCTTTACCCATATGGCACCTATGCAGTTAAAAAAAATACTTGAAGCCTGACATGTATCTCTTTGGCACAGCACCAGTCATGATCTGTATGGACACAAGCCTACCAGCCCTACTCTGTCACCTGCCATTCAGTCAATCCCCCAACTCTGGTCAACAATTTGTCCTCAATTTGCTTCAATGAACTTCAAATATGGCTAGCGGTCTCTGATGAGTGACTATATTGGGTAGATTGCAGGAGTCCACAGGCTTTCTCCTGTCCAAGGTTATGGACTGTCACCATGGTAACACAGTGTGAAAAACAAACATCTGAGTGAAGTACCGCCCAACACCCTAAAGGGCCACACCTCAGTAAGTAGTTAGTACTCAAGGTTGGAAAGTAAATTGGGCAAAATGTCAAAATCTCTAAGTTTTTCATTCAAAATTGTTTAATTCAAATTATCTGACAATTCAATGTTTCATGTACTAAATTATGTACCAAAATTGCTCATTTCAAATAACTGTAATTTATAATTTTAGTGCCAAGAACTTACTTGAAATTAATTATCAGGATTGAATTCTGTTTGTATCTCAAGGGACATGCTGAAATGAAGGAACTGTGAATAAGAGTCATTTTCTGTCTTGTACTGGTGCTCAGTATTTTATTGGTTAAGCATTAAGTGTTCGTATGAAACTCTTCTAATGTGTCTGCGACAGTGAATTAGTTTGACATAGTGAATGAGGTAGGTTTAGGATTGGCCTCAGGATGGCCAATATTTCAAATAGCTCACATTTCTCTAAATCAGCCTCTAGAAAAGAGTGCAGAAAAGATTTATTACGATGTAATCAGGGCATGATGGTTTGAATTACAAAGGGAGACTGGAACTCTTTTCCCCGGAGCGTAAGAGGCTTAGGGGTAATCTTATAGAGGTCTATAAAATAATGAGCATAGATTAGCTAGACAGTCATCATCTTTTCTCAAAGGTAGGGGAGTCTAAAACAGGAGGGCATAGGTTTAAGGTGAGAAGGGAGAGAAACAAAAGGGTCCAGGGGGCAATTTTTTTTTTTACCACCCACAAAGGGTGGTGAATGTCTGGAACAAGCTACCAGAGGTAGTAGTAGAGGCAGGTACAATTTTGTCTCATTATGGGCCAAACACACACAATTGGGACTAGCCTAACAGTTAAAAAAAAATAAAGGGCGGCATGGACAAGTTGGGCCAAAGGGCCTGTTTCCATGCTGTAAACCTCTATGATTCTAATTTGATTGCCTTTTCAGAAATACATCTGAAATGTCAGCAATGTCAAAAAAAATACCAGCATTGACAATGACAGCAGCTTTTAAGTGTCTCTATTAACTTTTTGGCACGACCATTAATAGCTTCTGATGGCTTGAAACACGAGTACCAAAGCATAACAGGCTTGATTGGGTACAAAGCTAAGTTGTGATCTGCTATTTTGACTTCTGCCAGCAAAAGTCAAATCTAAATAAGAATCCAGGTGGAACAGCAATCACACAATAATTACTAAAACATTTCACAGAGGGAAATGAAGCCATGGTGTACTGTATATCTGTGTTAAACTGAATATTTCCATTTACCTTCTGGGATGAAGAATAAAATCCTTGAATGTATATGGTCTCTCCAGGTTTGGATTTTCAGTCTGCAATTACAAAAGGTATCCATTAATTCTGAGATACTTGCTTCAATTTCAATTACATTCTTCTGCTCCATTCCTTCTATTTCTTTCCGTCCAAGTACTCATTTGCACATATTTTTCTTCAACCAGCAGAGTCATGCACTCCAACTTGTAGGTTTCTGCACACAATCTGCCAACAGAATCTTAACAGTTCCACAGAATGTGCGTAAACTACGAGATGAAAGCGGCGATGGGTTTTTGCCTAATTCCGAGGTGCCGTAACCTAGACTCTGTTAAAAACTAACACAGTGCAAGGCACATCCCCATTAACGATGACAGAATCATTAGGCACCTGCAAGGCTCTCATTACTTATAGCTTCCAGCTGAGCTGCAGATATTCCAACTGTCTGCAGTTTGAACAGAACAAGTCTTTATTCCACTTAGTAAGTTAAATGTCAGGCTTATTTTGCCTGCAAGACTAGTTTACTTCCTTCCCACATTACTGCTTTATTTGGGCCTCAGTGTAAAGTGGTTAAGCAATTGGCTAACTTGCCAGAGTGAAGGGAATGTTGTGTGCTTGCCAGAAGTTTAGGAAGAGCTGCAGTATAACCTCAAGAGTCTTGGGCTTGACCTCAGTCAAAGCTGTTTGTTTTCTTTGGTTTGGCAGGAAAGTAACAACAATACATCTCAAACCACTCAGAGTGGTTTAAATATTTTAAGGGAAAGAATGTGTGTGAGGTGAATGGTGGAAGAGAGAAATATTTCCTCTCTACTTGTTGACCCCATGTCAACAATGAGCATTTTAATGTCTCGCAATAGTTATAACCTCAGAAGAGCTCCTCCGCTGGCATAAGGAGGTTCTTCTGGCTGCAGGGATAGGGCCCCCTGCCTCTTAACCAAAAGCTCCAAGCTCAAGCCCCACTCAAGGGTTTCTCAGTCATGGAAGGAGCACGAATGTGGTTAAAGCAGGTTGATAATTGGCCCCTCATTCCTCAAATGTTTCCCAAAAAGGGAGAAAAAAGTGTGCCAAGAGATACCATAAGACACAGGAGCAGAATTAGGCCACTCGGCCCATCGAGTCTGCTCCATCATTCAATCATGGCTGATTTTCTTTCTCATCCCCATTCTCCTGCCTTTTTCCCATAATCTCTGATGCCCTTATTAATCAAGAACCCATCTTAAACACACTGTCTTAAAAACACTCAATGACCTGGCCTCCACAGCCTTCTGTGGCAAAGAGTTCCACTGCTTCACCACTTGTTGGCTGAAAAAATTCCCCCTCATCTGTTTTAAAGGATCATCCTTTTAGCCTGAGGTTGTGGCCTCTGGTTCTAGTTTTTCCTTCCAGCGGAAATATCCTCTCCACGTCCACTCTATCCAGGCCTCACAGTAACATGTAAGTTTCAATAAGATCTCCCTTCATCCTTCTAAATGCCAATAAGTATGAAATAAAGAAGCAAATTTCACTGGTTTAGCTTGTTTCTCTTCTCCCGCTCATCCTTTAGCCCAAGAAAGATTGTGAATTTAGTATTAAATTGTAGCTGGAACGTTCTAGAGTTTAATACTGGAAGAAGGAGTTAGGGTTGAAGATTGAAAGGCTGTGATTACTTCAGGCTGCAAAATATTTGTTATTGGCCTAGGTTAATTAAGTAGAAAAATTATTCTGATCCTTAAGATATAGGTGCAGAATTAGGCCATTCAGCCCATCGAGTCTGTTCCACCATTCAATCAAGGCTGATATGATTCTCATCCTCATTCAGCTCCCATTTGATATATTCTTCTGCCAAGATAACCAACAACAAAAAATCTTTGGAAATACTCAGTCGGTCAGGCAGTATCTGTGGTGAACTAGGATGCCATTTGCTTTTCTCAATCCCTCAGTCTCTATTGAATCTGCTCCAATTACAGCAGAGATTCCATAATCTATTTCTTTCTCATCAGCCAAGGATTTCCCTCCATTAGTCCTCGTTGAAGTCTGTCCCATTCTCAGAGTTTTGATTATATCCTCATCATCAACTCAGAATCAAGATAGGATCCCCTTGTCCTCATCTTCCACCTTACCACTTGGCAGGTCATCCATACCCTTTCCTCTGTCCCTATACTCTCCGATACCCGAGAACCATTGCCTATTGCTCCAAATTCAAATCCCTTTTTCCTTCCCCTGCCAAAGACAGGAGTGTGCCAGGCACAGAAAACATCATTTTAAGACTTAGTAAGACTAATCAACTGCAGGTCAGAAAAGTTGGCAGGAGTCAAAAGATGCAAAACCTTGAGGGGTATCAGAAAGAAGTCTGGGGAGTTGTGGGGGTTGAGGACGACAGAACAGACAAAACAAAATGGGCGGAATCATAAAAGATAGAATGATCCCAATCCAAGTGAAGTTTAATCTTGGTTTCAAAAAAGCATAATCCTGCATTCCAAAGCGTACAGGCGTACTACTGTCTCTATACCAAGCAAGCAAAGTGGAAGTCAAATTCTAAATGGGAAACTACACTGTATTGAGACATTTCCCTTCCCTCCACTGGAAACCCAAGAGGCTAACGGCATGAGCACACCAACTAATATCCAGATATGTATGGGAAAGAAGAAAGAACAATGCGATGGGAGTGAAGGAGAAACAAAAATAAAACATGAAAAATTCAACACTTTAAAAATAGACATTTATAAGATCCACTGAAGTTCCCAGATTTTTCATATCACATTTGACAAATGAATGCAGGACTATCGGGCACAAATTGTTACATTTTTACACATCTCTTTGCTGAACTTGAAACTTACCGGGATATGTTGAAGTGGAATATCCACCAAGCCCAGAAAATCATCCCTGGTCTACAGAAAAGAGAGAGAGAAAAGGGGAAAAAAGAGAAATTAAACAAGTGTAACCATCTAAACTTGGTTGCCTTTAGAATACACAATAAATGTCCTTCCAGTTAATCTCAAATACCATGAACATTGCTTCACCTTGGACTACACAAGGAAGTGAATTCCATATGTGGTAAATAGCTTACAACAAATAATTCCTCAAGGCTAAATTACACAGCAGCAACATTATATATCCTAATTTTTATGAGCAAGTCTCTCACACACCAAAGAAAACATCACCTAATCAGGTCATCAAATCAACCTGGGCAGCAGGAAGCCCCTGGACTGGGTCAAATGCCAGTCTTGCTCAACACAATACTTCTTAAGTAAAAGCTAATAAATTGCAAAACCAGTGCTGCACCTAACCCACTGTGATTTCCTGATGGGCAGATTAGATTAAAATTTACCATCTTTCAACATTAAAGAACATCTGAATGTCCCATATGCCATCCCTCAGAACCACCTACTTTGTCTTAACGTGACTCCAGAACAGGAAGCATAAGTTTATTGGCTAAAATTTCAACTACGGAGATTCACCGCTGTTAGCTGTGAAAATATTCAGAAAAATTATATTCTATGTATATGTGAAAAAGAACAGTCAATCACAAGTTGTATTTCAAACTAATGCACCAGGGATCTGGGTTTGATTCGCGGCTTGGGTCACTGTCTGTGTAGAGTTTGCATATTCTCCCCATGTCGGCATGGATTTCCCCCAGTTTCCTCCCACAGTCTGAAAGATGTGGTGGTTAAGTGCATTGGCCATGCTGAATTCTCCCTCTGGGTACACAAACAGGCTAATCTACATCATTCCAAAACAGGCACCAGAGTGTGGCGACTAGGTGCTTTTCATAGTAACATCATTGCAGTGTTAATGTAACTTACTCGTGACTAATAATAAATAAACTTTAAATGCAAGGAGACTGAACTACTGGAAACACAGTATATTGGAGCACTGACTGGTGGCAAAGGGCAGTTGAACACAGATCATTTGGTGCATTGCCACCAGATCCCAATGAAGAAGAATATCCAATTACTTAAAAAACATCAATGAAGGGTAGCAAAGTATTTGCCTGAAAGTCTCATCAGCAGCAACAGTTGCAGAACAAAAAAGTGTTATTTTTTCCTTCTTATTTGCATTGACTGGTTAATCAAAGTGTCCACCAGGGAGCTGTCCCATTATTACCATGAATAATATAGCACTGAATTGAAGGTAAAACTACAGAGGGGCAAGTCATTGTCCATGCCAGGTACAGGATCCAACTATCCGCAGTTTCATCCATTGCTGTGTTCACCGTCTCTACTTGTGGCTCCATCAAAGCTTCACTATCTTTGCACCATCGACAGAGCCATTCTGACATTGTGCTACTTCCGGTGATGCACATATGGATTGCAGCCCCAATCTCAGTCACCAAGCTATGCATACATTTTGCAGTGTTGAACTTCAGAACACATGCACAGATATGCTTGCAGTACTACCTCCCTCCCAGCAGAGGATGCTAATGCACTTTTTTGGAAATTAAACCATAGTAACATCTATTTGGTGAGGAATTCTTTACAAAAAAAGCAAAAACTAAACTAGTAAAATCCTGGATAAATAACATTGTTATTGATCCAACTTGGCAATGAAAAATGGCTTCTCAGTTGTGCAGATGGTACTTGTACAGTCAGGGAGAAAGTAACCTGATCCAGCATTTTGATTTATCTGATTCAAAAACAGCTTCAATTCACTCCAGCAACAACATGCATCAAAACGGCTCCATTAACATAAAACTCCCGCAAGCACTTGCAGAGGAGGATTAACAAACAAAATTCATTCCAAAGCTGCTTAAGGGGACATTGAGGGCAACTCAGTGGTTAGCACTGCTGCCTCACAGTGCCAGGGACCCAGGTTCATAAGAACATAAGAAATAGGAGCAGGAGTAGGCCATTCAGCCCCTCGAGCCGGCCCTGCCATTCAATAAGATCATGGCTGATCTGTAGTGGTTCAGTACCACTTTCTCCCTGTAACCCTTAATTCCCTTATCAATCAAAAACGTATCCACTCTTGACTTGAGCATATTTAGCAAGGAAGCCTCCACCACTTCATCAGGCAGAGAATTCCAAAGATTCACCACCCTTTGCATGAAGAAATTCCTCCTCAACTCCGATCTGAATCGCTCCCCCCACCCCCTCCCCCTCCAATCTTAAGGCTGTGCCCTCTAGTCCTGCTATCTTTGCTAAGTGGGAAAAGTGTCTCAACCTCTACCCTATCCATCTCCTTCATTATTTTATACATCTCTATAAGATCCCCTCTCAGCCTTCTAAACTCCAAAGGTACAAACCTAGCCTATTTAGTCTCTCCTCATAATCCAATGCCCTCATCTCCAGTATCAGCCTAGTGAACCTTCTCTGCACCCCCTCCAAGGCCAATATATCCTTCCTCGAATGCGGCGACCAAAACTGCACACAGTACTCCAGCTGCGGCCTCACCAATACCCTATACAGCTGCAAAAGTACCTCCCTACTTTTATATTCTATCCCCTTACCTATAAAAGCCAACATTGCATTTGTCTTCTTAATCACCTGCTGCACCTGCACACTGTGTTTTTGCAATTCGTGCACAAGGATCCCCAGGTCCCTCTGCACCGTCACATGCTACAGCTTTTCGCTATTTGAATAGTAATCCTTCCTACCATTATTCCTACCAAAGTGGATAACCTCACATTTGCTAATATTATACTCCATCTGCCAGGTCCTCACCCACTCACTCAACCTATCCAGGTCCCTCTGCAGGCTTTCCACACCCTCCACACAATTTGCTTTTCCACTCATCTTCGTGTTGTCAGCAAATTTCGTCACCCTGCACTCAGCCCCTTCCTCCAGATCGCCTGTATAAATGGCAAATAGTTGAGGCCGCAGCACCGATCCCTGGGGCAGTTCACAAGTCACCAGCTGCCAATCAGAATAGCACCCATTAATTATTACCCTCTGCTTCCTATTAAACAACCAATCCTCTATCCAGTCTAACACCCATTCCCGGCTTGGGTCACTGTCTTGCAGAGTCTGCACATTTTCCCCATGTCTGCGTGAGTTTCCTCCAGGTGTCTAGTTTCCTCCCACAGTCCAAAAGATCCATAGGTGCTTTGGCCATGCTAAATTCTCTCCCCCCTGAACAGGCACCCGAGTATGGTGACTCAGGGATTTTCACAGTAGCTTCATTGCAGTGTTAATGTAAACCTACTTATGACGCTAATAAATAAATTTTAAACTTATACCTTAGTGCAATGACCAAGACCTTTGTCAGAAATATTGATTCTGAGCATCTGATGTAGACAGAAGGATTTGGGGCGGGAATTCCAGACCGAGGCTTTGGCAGCCAGAGGTATTGTCACCACTGGCAAAGCGATGGACATTTCTCCAACTGGAGAAATGCAGATCTCTGAGGATTGTGGATCAGGGAAATATTACAGATACATGAAAGGATGAAAAAAAACAAGAATGAGAGTTTTAAAACAGAGGTACTGCTTAACCAGGGTGATGGGGGGCGGGCAACAGCACACACAGAGGTGATGGACAGTGTGGTGTGAGTTGAAACACAACACAGTTTTGGATGACCTTAAGTTTACAGAGGGCAGAACAAGGAGAACTTGGTACAGAGTGTGTGCCTAAACGGTCAAGACTCGAGGCAACAAAGGCATGGTTAAGGGCTTCAGCAGGAATGTTAGAGTTGGAAATAAACGTGGTGTGGATACAGGATCAGCTGCTGATCCCAGCCTCAAATATACGCTAAGAACAGCCCAGTTCAACCTCAGACAGCTACCAGGGCTCAGAAGGAAAGATGATGGTTTCAGCCCTTCCAATACCTAGTCAGAAGAAATTTCAGCTTATTTAGTACCAGATATCAGATAAGTAATCGAGACTTGATTCTTGTCACATGTATTGGTGTACAGTGAAAAGTATCGTTTCTTGCACACTATACAGATTAGAGCATACTCTTCACAGAGAAGAAAAGGAGAGGGTACACATTGTAGTGTTACAGTCATAGCTAGGGTGTAGAGAAAGATCAATTTAATGCGAGGTAGGTCCATTTGAAAGTCTGATGGCAGCAGAGTCAGTTGGTACATGATATCAGACTTCCCCGACAGAAGAAGGTGGAAGAACAAATGTCTGGGGTATCCTTAATTAGGCTGGCTGCTTTTCCGAGGCAATGGGAAACACAGCCAGGGTCAACGGACTTAGACACAGTGAGGAAGGGGAGTCAAGATGGTGACTAGCTGCGTGCCATCAATGTACAGATGGAAACTAATGCTGTGCTTTTGGATCACATCTCCCAGAGACAGTTCGCAGATGGGAAATTGGGATGGTGGGGGCAAGCATAGATCCTTCAGGGACACCCAAGGTAATGTTGCAGGAATGGATTAGAGAATTCTTGGCAGGTGATTCCCCGGGTTATTGCTGTATAGATAAGAATGGGATCAGGAGTCAGTTTCCAACAGAAAAACTATATCTTATCATACACTTGCTGGCCTTGCACCCAAAATCAAGTCAACAAAATGAATTGCCTGTCATCGGCACTGAGATATTTCAGACCACAAATATGCATTCTGAATATAGAATAATGCTTTCACAGGGATACAGTTTCGCAATCATTATTACCTTCAACAATCACTGGGTTGAACCAGGATTTTAATAAGATGTAAAAAAAATTGTAGTGTACAAATGGTACATCAGGTTTAAATTTAAAAAATGCACTGTACCATTCATACACAACAATTTTGTTTTTACATCTTATTAAATTCCTGGCACCACACAATGGTGGTTTATGGAAGCCAAGTCACTTTTAAAAAAAAAAGCAAACAATTTGATCCCGATTTGCCAATTTAAACATCTTAAAAACTTAGCCAAACAGATTGGACCTGTCTTGGTAGGTTGCATTTGTTCCAAATCCTGAGCAGTGTTCCCACCAGAATTAAGTCTGGCAAACACCCTACACCAACTCGCAGTGCTGAATTAGCATGGCCCAGCAAGCCATTCCCAAGGTCCAGTTTCAACAGAACCCTCTGTTGTATCCTACCTCACCTGCCAACCCCTCGAGCTTGGCAAAGCTGACAAGACTGCTTCAGGAGAGTGGACCCAACTGATAAGACAACAGTACAAACTTGGAAAGGAAAAAGGCTAACCATCACCTCCACCATTTTAATACGACTGAATTAAGTTACATTATTATCCGTGTTTTAGGGGTTCACATTCCACAAAGCAAAAACAGTATTAGCAAAATGTAGTCTCAACAAGAGTGCAGTGGGACACATGAACTTCTCCAAGTGTAGCCTTCCATTGGTTGTCTTAGAGACAGAAATAAAACTGCAGGATACTAAAGTACTAATTAAAACATATTTGAAATCAAATTGAACTCTGATTTACTTTGAGAAAAAGTCTGGGTTCATTCCTCTGCCTCCCTGAAAAAAATCATCAAATCATAGAATCCCTACACTATAGGAGAAGTCATTCAGCCCATCGAGTTTTTACTGACCCAGGCTCTCTCCATCCCATCCTATCCCTGTAACCCCACACACTTACCATGGTTAATGCATCCAACCTATACATCTTCGGACTCTAAGCGACAATTTAACATGGCCAATCTTTGGACTATAGGAAGAAACCAGAGCACCCAGAGGAAACCCAAACACAGGGAGAATGTGTAAACTCCACACAGTGACCCAAGCTGGGAATTGAACCCGAGTCCTGGCGCTGTGAAGCAGCAGTGCTAACCACCGTGCTAACAGTGCAACTGCCTTCTCAAATTCATGCTGGCAAGTTCCTTCCTCCCACATCCAGAAGGCCTGATTTCCCACTCCCCTTTTTTCTGTTTATTGAAAGATGTCGGTGTGCAAGTTTGACCATGGACGCCTTGGAAAGAGAGGGCAGACGAATGTTATCGAACTAGCAATCCTGAGATCCAGACTAATGCCCAGGAGACATGATTCATATCTCACTATGGCAGTTGGTGGAATTTAAAATTCAATTAGTAAGTCTGGAACATAAAGCTAGTCTCAGCAATGATGACCATGAAACTATCACCAATTGTGGTAAAATCCCATCTGATTCAGCGAGAATAAAATCATGGAATTAAAATGCTGTAGAGACAGGCTATTCAGCCGCTAGAGTCTTCACCGTCTCAAAAGAGCATCCCCCCCAAGACCTTTCCTCGTAAACTCTATTCATTTACCATAACTAATCTACCTAACTACATATCTAATATCCTTTAGGGAAAAAAATCTGCTGTCCTTAACTGATCTGGCCTGCATGCGACTCCAAACCCACAGCAATGCTGGATAACTTCAGTTGCCCTCTGAAATGGCATAGCAAGCCACTCATTTCAAGGACAATTTTGGACAGGTATCAAATTGTGGTCTTACCAGAAATGCCCACAAAAGAATATATAGTTCCTATATAAGAACAGGGATTAACTTTCACACTGAGTGAACCAGGGATGTGGGTGGGTCCCAATCTTGCCACTCATCAGACCTGCTCCATGTGGGCATGTCTCAAAACTCCCAAAAGGTTCAAAATTGATAAGGAGAAAATGTTGAATAGACTATCAGCCTTGAAAGCTGACAAAGGACCAGGAGCAGGTGAGATGCACCCAAGGATATCGAAAGAAGTGAGAAGGTAATTAACACAGGCACCGACCATCATCTTCCAGTATCAGGGGAGCTACCAGAGGGCTGGAGGATTTCAAATGTTATGTCCTTATTCAAAAAAGAAAGCAAGGAAAGCCTCAAAAATTACAGAGCAGATAGTCTAACTATTGGGCAAGTTTCTAAAAACAATTGTTCTGGGTAGATTAGTCATCATGTGGAAAAATGCAGTTGATTAGGAAGATTTCTAAAGAGGAAATTGTGTTGGGCTAATTTGCTGGGTTTTTTTTGGAGGAAGTAAAAGCAAGGGTTGATGAGGGCTTTGCTGTTGAGGTGGTGTACTTGGACTTTCAGAAGGCATTTGATAGACTGCCACTCATGAGAAACAGTATAGCTTATAACAGGGTTACAGGGATAGGGTGGGATGCTCTTTCAGAGATCCAGTGCAGACTCTAAGGGCTGAATGACCTCTCTGCACTGCAGGGGTTCGATGGTTCTGAAACATTTTCACACAGCGAGTGGCTCGGGTCTGAAATGCACTGCCTGGAAATGTGGTGGGTGGAAACAGGTTCAATTGTAGCATTCAAGGGGAGAGGGTTTTAATGAAACAACGTGCAGGAGTACGAGGAAAAGGTAAGGGAAAAGCCATACGCCACGATGCTTGTTTGGAGAGATGATGTAGACACAATGGTCACCTTCTGAGATTGTGTGTTCCTGCTTGAGATCTTGCTCCCAGTAAGTAAAACATCCATTTGAAAGGTGCAAATTTGAAGCTGGCTATTAATTTGTTTTTATTCATTCATGGGACATGGGTGTTGCTGGCTGGCCAGCATTTATTGCCCACCCTCTGTTGCCCTTGGAGGGCAGTTGAGAATCAATCACATCGCTGTGCCTCTGGAGTCACATGTAGGCCAGACCAAGTAAGGATGGCAGATTTCCTTCCCTGAAAGACCATACTGAACCAAGTGGGTTTTTCCGACAATCGATAGTGGTTTCACAATCATCGGCAGATTGTTAATTCTATTTTTTTTTATTGAGTTCGAATTTCACCATCCACCATGGTGGGATTCAAACCCAGGTCGCTAGAATGTTAGCTGAATAATGCAAGCATCACTTATCGTGGCTGCAAAATGGGGTTGACTCAGATGCTCAGGATAAAAAAAATGAAATTTGGAGGCAAAAGGTTGAAGCCATCTTATCCACCAGGTTGATGTGCACATTAAATCCATGGTAATGTGTATTGCAATCCATTTACTCTCTCTGCATTCAGATTTATTTTTCCATCATCTCATCACTCATCTCTGTCCCCTCCCTGAGTCCAACTGTGAAGTGACCCAATGGCACACTGTAGGCAGGAACTGTTCTTCCTGCCAGTGGAATGGAACAAGCAGAATTGTTTCCAGCAGAAACTGCACTAAAGAAAGCAAAGTTCAGTTCCGGCTTCAAAATAATGTTTTAAGAAAGGACTTCCACAAAAGTTAAGCTGCTGACTTGATGATACAAATCAGCCCGAAATTCTGATCTTTGATACAGGAGTAGGCCATTCAGCCCATCGAGCTGTTTTCCCATTATGATCATGGCTGATCAGATACTTTAAAGCCTTTTATGCACACCAAAACTAGGGGGGCATAGATTTAAGGTGAGAGAAGAGAGATACAAAAGTGTACAGAGGGGCAGCTTTTTCACAGAGTCTGAGTGAGTGTCTGGAACAAGCTGTCAGTAATAGAGGCAGGTACAATTTTGCCTTTTAAAAAGCATTTGGAGAGTTATATGGGTAAGATGGGTATAGAGGGATATGGGCCAAGTATGGGCAATTGGGATTAGCTTAGTGGTTACAAAACAAAAGGGTGGCATGAACAAGTTGGGCCAAACAACTTGTTTTCATGCTGTAACCCACAATGACCCTACCCCCAAACCTTTTATGTCATTGTTAATCAGAAATGTATCAATCTCTACCGTAAACATACTCAGTGACTAAGCTTCCAAAGTCCTCTGGAGTTACAGAATGCCAAAGATTCACAATCCTCTGTGTAAAGAAATTTCTCTTCATCCCAGTCCCAACTAGCTTCTCCCTTATTTGAAATCGTGCCCAGTTTGCCCAATCTCTTCATAAGAGAGTCCTACTATTCCCAGAACAAGTCTGGTGATTTTTCATTGCATTCCATCTCTGGCAGCCAGACTTACACCTGATGGCATCTCAACATGAATTGCCCAGAATTCGACACAAGATGCCATCTAATGCAGAGTAATCTGTTAAAGACAATGGGTCTTACATTTACCCACTGAATGTCTCATCTTCACGTTATGATGTGGGAAAGTGCCAGCCAAGATATCAAAAGCCACTAGCAGTCAATCACTACTTCAGGACATCCTGAGGCCATGTCATCCAGGGATAGCATGCAGTGTATGGAGACGCATGGTGGAATGACAACCATGTGTCAAACACAACATGGACTCTATGTCTTGTGGAAAGAGTAGAGCAGAAGACCAGTAAAGTGGCTTTCAAAACCATTCTTTTTTTTCATCACTGGCTGGCCATCATTTATTGCCTATTACTGGTTGCCTGAGAGTAGTTGAGAGTCAACCACATTGCTATGTCTCTAGGATTTTATGTAGGTCAAACCTAAAGAGCATTAGTGAACCAGATGGGTTTTTCCAGCAATCAACAATGATGTCATGGTCACCAGTAGATTTTTGAATTCCAGATTTTTTAAATTGAATTCAAATTCCATCAGCTGCTGTGGCAGGATTCGAACCCAGGTTCCCAGAACATTTGCTGAGCTTCTGGATTAATTGCTTTGCAGTAATTCCACTGTGCCATCACCTTTCACATTATTGGGCCCGGAGTGAAATGATTATTGCCTTCTAGTGTTGTACATGGATTGAAGAGACGTATCAGCTTTGAGGTTCCATTAAGCCAACCTGTTGAGCTTCATTTTATAATTAGGTAACAAAATATTTTAAAGAGATCACAAGATGGGGCAGAGAGGTTGTACACTGCAGCTCCTGCCAGTTGCACTTCCAATGGTAAGATGCAAGTTCCAGTTTCAGCTAGGCCACCAGGGAAAATGCTGAAAATATACCAACCACTTTTCAGAGATGGGAGGAGCAACTGACCTCAGTTGCACTCTCAGGACTGTAGGATTATATTGTTAACAGACACATGAGCAATGAGTGAGAGTTTCACATCTCAGTTCAGCTTGGGACCATTGTAAAGACCCATTAAAAAAAAGAGAAAATGGCAAAATTAGATTCTTGACCCCAAGCTTCACTCAAGTGTCACCTCCTTCACTAATTCCATTTGGTTAATGGAGGGTGATTGAGTTCTGTGCTGTGAACATACTAGAAAACAGAAATTCAGTCATAACACACAAGTTGTTGAGAGTACCTCCTGCATCGTGGGATCTCAAACACAGCGGGAACAATCTTACTGGCTCAATCAATGCAGGATGAGACATCCAGGGCAGTGACAATTTTCTAATGCACTGGGAGACCATTGCATGCACAATGGCACCCTCTAGCTTTCAGCTGCCAGCTTCCCAGCATGAATAGACTGTCCACTCCCCCTAATGGCGAGAATCATGCTTCGTCTAATTTTTTTCTTTAAGTGGTGGCATAAAATAGTGTCTGAGCGCTCGCCCAAAAAAAAGGTAGCGATTCTCTCCCATTTCCATGCTCATTCAGCACTTGAATTTTTTTGGTAACACTGACCCCAGGTTTTTTTTTAAACAAAAATGAAATAAAATAGGTTTGCTCAACAGTTTCATTCTTCTCAATGCTATGAAGAAGTGTCCTTCTCCTCAAGGATGGTGGGCTCCAAGTTAAAACATTTTTCATCATTGAATTACTTTGTCATTCAATTATTGTAACTGAAGGCTCTCTGCCTATTTATCTGGCTGGGTTCATAGCAAACAACAGATTTCCCTGTCTCCAAATGTATGCCATGAACAAGAGAGAGAGAGAGGGGGGGAGAGAGAGGGGGGGAGGAGAGAGAGAGAGAGAGAGGGGGGGAGTGGAGAGAGAGAGAGAGAGAGAGAGAGAGAGAGAGAGAGAGAGGGGGAGAGTTTGGCACAGCCTTTCCCATTCAGTGGTAAGTGTTGGAGCTCATTATATTCTGAGAACTACAATTTGAGCAAAAGTGTGTGTATATATTAGTCTTTTCCCTCACCTAATAAATAAAAAGATTTACACTTCATAATTTCAGAACATCTCAAAGTGCTCTGTAGCCAATTAAGTCGTTTTGAAGGGTGACCATTGGTGTAACGTATGAAATGTGGCATCCAATTTGTCCACGAATAGCAATGTGACAGTTAGATCATCCATTGATGACTGAGGGATAAATACTGACCAGCGTTCTAAGGATGAACCCCTTGTTCTATTTCAAAATAGCACCATGAGATCTTTTACATTGATCTGAGGGGGGGCAAATGGGTCCTTGGCTTTGGAAAGCAGCACTTCAAAGAATAAGGCAGTCCCTCAGTACAGCATTGAAGTGTCAGCTTAGTTTTTTTTTATTAAGCAACACAGCACGGGAAACAGGCCCTTCGGCCCAACGAGCCCGCGCCGCCGTCATACCAAATAGTAGCAAATACATTATCCTATTTTAATATTCCTATATAATAATATATATTATTCCTAATATGGAAAATTTTCACCATAGGGACAATTTGTTACCCAATCAGCCTAAGAGCGAATTTTTGGGTTGTGGGAGGAAACCGGAGTGCCCGGAGAAAACCCACGCAACCACGGGGAGAACTCGCAAACTCCCACAGACACCGGCCCAATTCCAAGTGTCTGCACAGCCACATCGATAGTCTCTGAGCTGTCATGGTGCCCTTCAGATGGTCCACATAAATCACTCATTTACGACATGAGGTACCAGGCAACCCATGAATCAACATCCAAGAGCTGTACCCGCACCACCTGCCGAATGCGTGCTCAAATTATGGACCGAATTACCTGTGGCAAAAAGCCGTAGTTAAACAGTCCTAATATATCCCTCTATCTGCATACCGCTCATGTGGCTGTCCAAGAGACCCTTAAACAGCCCCAGCGTGCCTGCTCCCACCACCTTACTCGGAAGTGCATTCCACACCCCCACTACCCTTTGTGTGAAAAACTGCCCTCTAATATTCGTCCTATACATAGCCCCCCTCACCCTATGGCCATGACCTCTCGTCCTATCCATTTCTAAAGGTGGAAAAAGTTTACCTCCATTTACTCTATCTATACCCCTTATAATCTTATACACCTCTATGAGATCCCCTCTAAGCCGACGTCTTTCAAGGGAAAACAACCCCAGTCTATCTAATCGTTCCTCATAAGACAGTCCTTCCATACCAGGCAGCATCCTGGTAAACCTCCTCTGCACTCTCTCCAAGGACTCCACATCCTTCCGATAGTACGGAGACCAGAACTGGGCGCAGTATTCCAAGTGAGGCCTAACCAAAGTTGTATACAACTGCAACATCAAACTCCTACTCTTGTATTCTATACCCTTTTCTATGAAAGCTAACATACTATACGCTTAAGTTTCTTGTGCTCAAGTCTCTGGAATGTGACTTGAACCCACAATGACAAAGTCTGCTCAGCATACTGTTAGGAAAAGGAAGTACACCCGCTTTAAAATGTAACAAGTGCTCAGTTTCCGAAAGATATGGCGA
Organism: Sphyrna mokarran; assembly: GCA_024679065.1. Lineage (NCBI taxonomy): Eukaryota > Metazoa > Chordata > Chondrichthyes > Carcharhiniformes > Carcharhinidae > Sphyrna > Sphyrna mokarran. The sequence goes on along the minus strand of JAGIQG010000030.1, from coordinate 21,541,326 downwards.
ATAAAGGGAAAGGTGAGTCGATGTCTACTGCAAATCAGACTTTTACTGCACTGAGACCTGACAGTTATTAAAAAATTTGTCAAGTTCTGGGTGACAGTGGAATGATTTATAATCACAGCCTTTCTCTAATTAACTCGAGAAGGTGGTGGTGAGCCGCCTTCTTGAACTACTGCAGCTCATGTGGCATAGACACACTGCTATTAGAGAGAAAATTCTGGGATTATGGCACAGTAGCAGCAAATATAATTCCAAGTCAGGATGGCGAGTGGCTTGGAGAGGAACTTGCTGCTGGTGTTACCAGGTATCCGTTATCCCAGTCCTTCTAGCTGGGAGAGGTTTTGGGTTTGGAAGGTGCTTTTGGAGGAGCACTGAGCAGTCGCTGCAGTGCATTGTGTAAGTGGTACACACATTCCATCACTGTGCACAGCGGGTGGAGAGACTGATATTTAAAGTGGTGAGTGGGGTGTTGATCAAGCAGCTTGTGTTATCTTGGATAGTGTTGAGTCTCTTAATTGTTGCTGGAGCTATACTTGTCCAGGCAAATGGAGAGTATTCCATCACACCCCGACTTGTGTCTTGTGGATGGTGGGCAAGCTTTGGAGAGTCAGGTGGTGAGTTACTCAACGCAGCATTCCCAGTTTAGAAAAGGAGACTCAGCTGACATCAGGGCAGTCAGAGTGTGTCTTGCTTTCTGATCAGAAGAAGACAGCTATTAAAAAAAGACTTATTCACTGTGCAAGTACAAATCCTGCCCAGGCAACCACACCAAATGTGAAACTATATGCACCATAATTTGGAAAAAGGTAGCTGTACAGTTTCAAGGACTCAACTTGTATTTATATAGCATCTTTAACTTTGTAAAATGCTGCAACATGTGAAATATAATGGAAATTCTGACACTTTAGTGAATAGATATTAAGACAGTGACTGAAGCTTAGTCAAAGGGGCAGATTTTAAGGGAGGTTTAAAAAAAAAGGAAAAAGAATTGGAGAGCTTAATTATCCACCAAACAGTGAGCTGACACTAGTTTAGAATCATGTACTAATGGATAAAAGCAAATTACTGAAGATGCTGGAATCGGAAACCAAAAGAGAAAATGCTGCAAAATCTTAGCAGGACTGGCAGCAATCTGTACAGAAACTGCCTGACCTGCTGAGACGTTCCAGCATTTTCTCAGCATACTAATGGAGTTCCACAAACATGGTCCTCTGCCACATGCAGATCCACTTTGAGATGAAGGGAATTTTGCTCCCCTCCATAGCATTGCTGCCACACAGCAACTGGGATGACTGGTATGGGTAGCATCAGGTTTCATGTCTCGAGCATCAGGAGATCATGTCTCAAACCTGATTGAGATTTTTGAGGAAGTGACAAATATGATTGATGAGGGCAGGGCAGTGAATGTCGTCTACATGGACTTTAGCAAGGCCTTTGACAAAGTTACTTTGGGCATGCTGTTTTTTTATATACAGGTTCACTGAGATTTTGGGATGGACAGTAGTAGAAAAATCATTTTGAGACTAATAGCACATGACCAACCCAACAATTTTGGATTATTAGATTAAGCCAAGTAATTTTACATGGATCTTATTGTGAAATCCCCATTAGAAAATTGATCCTTGGACTTTTGGGTGAGGACTGGTGGCATTGGACATGGGGTTGCCAGATCAAGTAGAACTATAGCCAAACGATCAATTTTCTAGTAAAAATCTAACAATAAGATCCACTTAACAGCAGTTAGCACTACTGCCTCAGTGCCAGGGAGCTGTGTTTGATTCCCAACTTGGGTCACTGTCTGTGTGGAGTTTGCATGTTCGCCTGTGCGTGTGGGTTTCCTCCAGTTTCCTCCCACAATCTGAAAGACATGCTGGTTAGGTGCATTGATCCAAACAGGCACCAGAGGATTTTCACAGTAACTTCATTACAGTGTTAACATAAGCCTACTTATGACTAATAAATAAACTTTACTTTAAATTACTTAGGATTAATCTAATTATCCAATAATGATGTGTCAGTTATGTGTCACTAATCTCAAAATGATTTTGCTGCTACTATTTACTACAAAACCCCAGCCAACATGTAAAAAAACAAAGCACGCCGAAATAATCAGTTTTCAAAAGTCAAACTGCAGAACATTCAATTCCCGAAGGAATATTTATTGTTTCGGTGTTTCATTTAAAGTACACACTCTGAAGGTGAACTTTCCACTCCCCTGTTGCAGACTGAGGCCACAACTTGCCTTCATACATCAGTCTAGGTAACTAACCCCTGTTCAGAACACGGAGCATTTGCTGCCAGTGCAGACTCGATGGACTGAATGGCCTCCTTCTGCACTGAAGGGATTATATGATTTTATATTAAACCATGCATTTTTTTTTTTTAAATTGGATTAATCAAAACTATTTGTAAAATCCATCACTGATAACTGCAAAAGAGGTATAAACACTCCTCACGATCACTTTCTCCTCTGCTTTTCTGAAGGCACAAAACTGCTCTGGCTTGATTAGTCATCAAATCTTCATAGTTTTAAATATATAAAAACTTTCAGGGGAATCCTGTCCCAACTTGTGACGCAATCAGTGCCAGCAGCTCAAATGAAAGAACCAATACCACAGCAGAAAAGATTTAGTAACATATTGTTTTTTATATATATGTATATATAACAATAAGAATTTACTAATAGCTTATAAAAACTGAAATATTCAAAAATTACAGAAATATTCAAAAATCTAACAACTGCTGCCATTCCTTCAGGAATATGCGATAGGCAGCACGGCTTTGTGCAGGGGAGATCGTGTCTCAAACCTGATTGAGATTTCTGAGGAAGTGACAAAAGATGATTGATGAGGGCAGGGCAGTGGATGTTGTCTACATGGACTTTAGCAAGGCCTTTGACAAGGTCCTTCATGGCAGGTTGATACAAAAGGTGAAGTCACATAGGATACGCAGTAAGCTAGATACAAAACTGGCTTAGTCATAGAGGACACAGAGTAGCAGTGGATGAATGTTTTTCTGTGACCTGTGGTATTCAGCAGAGATCGATGCTGGAGACCCTGTTGCATACATACAAATAATTTGGAGGAGGAGGGGGGGCCTGATTAATAAGTTTACAGACAATACAAAGAATGATGGAATTTCGGATAGCGAGCGGGATTGCTAGAGAATACAGCAGGATATAGATAGGCTGAAGATTTGAGCAGGGAAACGGCAGATGGAATTCAATTTGGATAAATGCCAGGTGATGCATTTACAAAGTTAATGCAGGAAGGAAGTATACAGTAAATGGAAGAACCCTGAGAAGCATTAACTCACAAAAGGATCTAACCACATGGGTCCACAGTTTCCCAAAGTCGCAACACAAGTGGATAAGATGGTCAAGAAGGCATAGGGCATGCTTGCCTTCATCGGTCAGGGCATCGAGTATAAAAATTGGCAAGTCACGTTGCAGCTGCAGAGAACTTTAATTAGATCACACCTGGAATATTGCATATCGTTTCAGGCGCCACACCATTGGAAAGATATTGCCTGGTTTGGAGGGTATGAGCAATAAGGATAGATTAGACAAACTTGGTTTGTTTTCAATTAAATGTTGAAGGGTGAGAAGTGACTGGATAGAAATTTACAAAATTATGAGAGGCATAATTAGAATGGGTAGTCAGAGTCTTTTTGCCAGGGTAGAAATGCTAATTACTGGGGGACATAAGTTTAAGGCAAAAGGGAGAAATTCAAAGATGATGTGAGGGGCATTTTTTTTAAAAAAACACAGGGTGGTAAGTGCCTGGAATGTGCTGCCAGAGGAGGTGGTAGAAGCAGATACAATAGTAATGTTTAAGAGGCATCTTGACAGATACATGAATAGGCAGGAAATAGAGGGGTATGGACCTTGTAGAGGTAAATGGTGTTTAGTTTGGAAAGGTGTCACGTGTAAGCTCAGGTCTGGCCGGCCAATGGGCCTGCCCCTGTGCTACACTGCTCTCATAACCTATGACTGACAGAGGCAGTAAGCAATGGTCAGGATGAGAAGCTTTCTAGTCTAGGCGTGCTCTGTCTCCTTCTATCTCCCAGACCATCAGCCACCTCAGGTGAGCTAACTGAGCAGAGTCTGAGGACGAGGGCTTTCTAGATTTGCACAGCCCCTTACCAGACCTGGTAATACCTTCAATAATTCAAGTTCTAATCGAAGCTTAAAGAAAGGGCATTCAGTTTACAACAGGAGCAATCTACAAGGATTTATTGCTTGTGTCACCCAACCATCGCCATAGGATCAGTTTTATTTTCAACAGCACACACAAGGTAGACTGTGAGCAATTCCCAGTTTTAACACTATTACCAATTTGTCTCAAATAAAACTCGAGTCAAACACTAAGCCTCCTTACAGTCCATCCAGGTTTATTTGGCCTTTATGAAAAGGACCTTCATACTATAAGAAGCTTTAAGAAATTAAATGCGATTATGGCAATAATTCATATTCCCAGAAACATGCATTAGCAGCGATCGAGCTCAAGTTGCAGACTAGTGTTTCTCTCATGGCAGCATAACATTACTGAACAAGAACTGGCCGGTGCTCAAGTCCAACAAAATAAATCAGCATTTAATCAATTTAACAGGTCTTCAATCCCCAAAATCTGCAAGGTATTTTACCATATGCAATAAGAATTAAAACATTTCGGTCAAATGCTTTAAAGATTGGGGTTTGTTCTATGGAGTGGGGAAGGGAATAGGTTAGAAAAAGAAAAGAGAAATTGATAAGTTTGAGGACAACAAGGAACGGATGCAAAATCCTACAAATACAAAAAAGTAAAGCCTCAAAGTAACCTGCTTTATTTCCCCCCCCGCCAAGTTTAAAAAAAAACTGTTGCTCTAAAACTAAAACCGCTCCCATGGTTTGTTAATAATTCAGACCTGGGGAGGGGTCAAGAGATCGGAAATGGATCTCTGTACTTTCACTGAATTTATCCCTTTTTCCACACCATCCTCACTCTTCCTTGTTTAGCAAGGGGGTGTGAGCAGTTGTTGGCAACCATGAGCATTGCTATAATTAGCAGGCAGGAGTTGTATGGGCAATGTCAGCATTCCTCCATCCCCTTCCTCAGAATGAGCAAACACTACATATGGGAAGATATACTGTTGACAGGTTTGAGGAAGAGGTATCCTTGGAACTCAAATCTGCATCCTGGGGCTGTCGAGTTAGCATTTTGATTCAACTGCTTGGCAACATGATTGCTCTGAGCCTTAATTAGCTGATATAAAACACTATTCCAAGAAAATTGATACTCATGTTGTGCATCTAGCGCCTGTCAATGTATTATTTCGACTTAGTTTTGGATGTTATATTTCAACAGAATTTCAGGGTACATTCACGTTGTTGTTGTTTGTCCATTGTCATTGATGAGGTCCTCGACACCATTAGTCATTTTGAGGCTGGTTGCAGCGTGTCCGAAGATAACTGATCAGGCCAATTCGGACACAGAATGTCCTGACACATATTGGGCAGACTTGTGTAGGCACTGTAGTTGTTGCGCTGGTGGCTCTGGACTTGTGCAGCTCACGCTTAAGTTATGCTTCAGCAATACACCTTGTTTCGTAAGCTTGACAGCCTTTGTGGATAAGGCAGCGGCATGTAGGTTGGTTTTGTACCAGCGTTTCCCAGATGGTCGTGTCTAAGTCAAGCAACTTCAAGGAGGCCTTGAGTGTGTCTTTGAAACGTTTCTTCTGCCCTCCATGTGAGCATCTTCCCGTAGAAAGTTCCCCAAAAAAGGAGCTGCTTGGGTATGCACTCATCTGGCATAAGGATGACACGACCTGCCCACCAAATCCACGCTCTCATCAGCAGTGCGTGGACTGATAGTAGGCTTGCTCGACAAAGAACTTCAGTGTCTGATACTTCGTCTTGCTATCTGATGCATAATATTCTGCTAAGACAAGTCACGTGCAAATAATTGAGCTGTCTTGCATGCTTTCGATACACAGTCCACATTTCACAGGTCTCCAGAAGAGTAGTGAGTATCGCGGCGCTGTAGACCTTCAGTTTTGTTGCTGGGCTAATTCCTTGATGCTCCCCATACAATGGAGTGCAGTCTATCAAAAGCAGAACTTGTCTTTGCTATTCTACAGTTAACTTCTGTATCAATGGTCACTGCTTGAGAGAAGGTGTTGCCAAGATAAGTGAATTAGTCCACTGCCTGTAGTTTCTGCCCTTTAATTGTGATTATGGGTTCTGTGTACAGTGCATAAGGAGCAGGCTGATGCATAACTTCAGTCTTTTTAAATGTTGATGGTGATCCAAAGTTGTCACAAGCTGTGGAAAAGTTGTCCACACTGACTTACATCGCTGGTTCTGAGCCACTATACAGGGTGCAGTCATCGGCAAAGAGGAAGTCTCTCAGAACAATCTCCTTCACTTTGGCAATAGCTTGAAGTCCCCTCAAGTTGAAGAGCTTCCCATCCACTCTGGACTTGAGGTTGATTTCCAGCAACACTGCCCTGGAAGGCATCATTCAGCACGGCAGTAAACATCATGCTGAACAGTGTGGGTGTGAGAACACACAGTTGGTGGCTGGTAGCACAGTGATTAGCACTTCTGTTACAGAGTGCCAGGGACCTGGTTTGATTCCCAGCTTCAGTGGGACTGTATGGAGTTTGCACATTCTCTCCAATTCTGTGTGGGTTTTCATCCAAAAGACATGCTGGCTAGTTGCGTTGGCCATGCCAAATTCTCCCTCAGTGTACCCGAATAGGCACCGGAGTGTGGCAACTAGGAGATTTTCACAGCAATTTCATTGCAGTGTTAATGCAAGCTGACTTGTGACACTAAGTGAAGGTCTATGAGAAAGTGCAATCCATTGCCAAAAGTATTATGTATAGAATTAAAGAAAATCTGTCATTGTCAACCTGGAAACAGGAAAAGCTTTTAGCAATCAGGATGATCAAGTACATTTTACTGACTGAATTAGATGTCATTCGTATTGCAACAGCTCATGTTGTTTTCGAGGTTATCTACTCATAACAGGCATCCCAAGACAATCTGACCAACCATTAAACATTTGTGATAAAAGCCAGGCTATATCCAGTCAGAGACAGAGCAACTATTGTATTTGTGAAACTCTATTACAGTGGCCTCATGCATTTGCACAAAGAAGGCTCATTTCAAGGCAGAGCAGATCACTCATACAATGCACAGGGCATTTGACCCTGCTGGACCAGATTGAATCCACGCAACCTGTTTTTACACTTGCATCAAGCCTTTAACAAGCCACTCTTTCATAGCTACAACCACCTGGACTCAAAAGGTGCATCTGTAGTCACACTGAATTGCAGCATCACCATTTCAAGGATCCCAGCAAAAGAGAAAACAAACCCTTGCCCTGTTCAGTGCCACAATGGTCTACATTGTGGTTTCAGCATCCATTTGCAGGAATTATGCAAGAGCGTCTGACAGAGGAATTCACTCATTTACTTCTTGACTCATCACATCATCTTGGTTTTGTTGGGGAGGGTGCCAGAGGGCAGTTATTGAAATGTCAAACATTGCCTTCAACTGCTGCTGAACCTTGATAGAAAGGTTGAGCTTGTGCGGTAAATATTACAAGATGCACAATAAGTTACCCATCACAGGATACTTGTTCCACATTATACCCTTCAGGCTGGAACATTGCTACATTCTGAAAACAAAAATCAGACATGAATCTGGACAGAGTCCCTCACCCTGGCTTTTACTATAGTGTCTTCTGCTGAGTTACACTGCCAATTTTACACTGCTGCACACATGGTCACTAAGGTAACGCAAGATGAACAGTTTGTGTTTGCCATATATCACTTGAATATGAGCAATCAAAATTGACTAGGATTATACCAGATGCGAGAGGCTATATTTGTCTGGAAGACTGAAAAAGCCAGGGCTCTGTTCTGTAAAGAAAATCAAGCTCAGGAGGATAGACACCTCTAAGATAATAACAATTTTGATAGGGTAGATGTGAAGATATTTCCATCTGCTAGCAAGATGAGAGTTAGCAACACGGTGGCTAGTACAGCTGCCTCACAGAACCAGGGACCCAGGTTCAATTCCGATCTTGGGTGTTTGTCTGTGTGGATTTTGTACATTCTCTCCTTGGTTGCGCGGGTTTCCTCTGGGTGATCCAGTTTCCTCCCACAGTCCAAAGATGTGTGTGTTAGGTTGATTGGCCATGCTGAATTGACCCTTAGAGTCAGGAGTATCAGCAGGGTTACAGGTATAGGGCCTGAGTGGGATTATCATCGATGCAGGCTTGATGCGCTTAGATGGTCTTTTCCTGTACTGTAGGGATTCTATGATTCGATGAAATAGAAGATTGTCAAGAATAAATCCAATATTAACATATAAATTAGGAGTTGGTCTTTTGGCCCCTTGAGCCTGCTCCGCCATTTGATTAGATAGTGACTCATCCAGCTGTTGCCTCAAGTCCATCCCTATATATTTGGATTCCCTTGTCAATCAAGAATCTCTCTCACTCATCCTTAAAAATATTTAAATAGCTTTGCCTTCACTGCTATCTGAGGAAGAAAATTCTACAGACTAATGCCCCTTTCCTTACCTGCATCTTAAATGGGAACATCCCAATTTTTAAAGTTGTATCCCCTAGTTCCAGTCTCCCCACAAGAAACATCCTGTCAGAATCCATCTTGTCATGTCCTCTGAGACTTGTATGTTTCAGTAAGATCACCTCTCATTTTTCTAACCCCCAACAGGTATAGGTTCAATCTGGCCAACCTTTCCTCACAAGACAACCCTTCATCTGAGGAATCAGTTGAATGAATCACTGCTTCTTAGTGTAATTTCTTCTAAACGGGACCAAACTGTACATGGTACTCTCAATGTGATCTCACCAATAACATTTATAATAATGGCAAAACAGGTTACTTTTTGATTTTCCATTCCCCTTGCAATAAACAATAACATTTCACTTAACTGATAAATTTTGATTTTATTATTGCTACATGTACGGGGATACAGTGAAAAATATTGTTTCATTTGTGTCAAAATGTACTGTTCATAGAGAAGGAAAGAAAGAATGCAGAAAAAGATCAGCTTAATACATGGTAGGTCCATTCAAAGGTCTGATGGCAGTAAGGAAGCTGTTCTTGAATCATTTGGGCTGTGATCTCAGACATTTCTACCTTTTCCCAACAGAAAAATACCCCCGCCCCCAACCAGGTACATGGGATTCTTGATTATGCTGGCTGCTTTTCTGAGGCAGCGGAAAGCGTATAGAGTCAACAGATTAAAAAGCTGGTTTACATGATGAACTGGGCTACGTTCACAATCTTTTGCAGTTTCTTGCTGTCTTGAGCCCATTAGGAGACATACCCAGAAAATGCTTTCTATGGTGCATCTGGAAAAATTGGTACAAGTGGACATGCCAAATTTCCAAATTGTGAAATCATTTTTATGCCTGCATACTAACGTTTATTAATTCACTAAGATGCCCAGATCCCTCTGTACACTGAGTCCTACAATCTCTCTCCATATAAACAATATCCTGCTTTTCTATTCTTACTGCCAAAATGGACAAGTTCACATTTTCCCAGGGCTTACTCCATCTGAATAGATGCAACAGAATGGAAATTTTCAACTTGAATCATAGAATCCCTACAGTGCAGAAGACTGCTATTTGGCCCATCAAGTCTCCAACAGAACATCTTTGCCAGGTCCTCTCCCCACCTAGCCCTATAGTCCTACACATCTACAGCACCAATTCCCTTAACCTACACATCTTGGGACACCAAGGAGCAATTTAGCCTGGCCAATTCACCTAACCTGCACATCTTTTGACTGTGTGCAATCCTAATCTGATGAAACTGTACTAGGAACTTACTGAAGCAGTGAAAGCAAGCTTTCTCCACCCCACAACATCTCCCCCTGCCATGGCACACCAACATCTTGCGGGCAGAGTAAAACCAACATCACTTCTTCAGCTCCAGCCTTTAAGGGTCACTCAAGATTCTCAATTTAAATACCACACTTTGTTTTTAAAAAATGTCTCCATCTGTTTAAAGCAGCCAGCTCACTCATGCCCACAAGTGGAATTTGCTTGGGTGAATGGCAGTTTGCGGTTGTTGAATTTTTGACTGGTTTAATAATAAAATATAAATATATATTCAATCTATATTTTTCCATGCGGTTTCAAATAATAACGTGCAATAACATGAAGTACTTTGCTGAGTGTGTTGATTCCCGAAAGAGCTGCAGCAGATCTAGAAGCTGCGTGTGCCAGACTGCGGATAGAGTTTCTTTAATTTCTGTTTGTCAGTATTTTTTGCTGCATCTGGAATCATAGAATCCCTACAGTGCAGAAAGAGGATATTTGGCCCATTGAGCCTGCACCAACTCACTGGCACGGTATCTTAGCTAAGCCAACTCCCTACCCCATTCCAGTGACCCCACGGCTAATCCCTCTAAAATACATATGTTGGGACATTAAGGGGCAATTTAGCATAACCAATCCACCTAACCTGCACATCTTTGGAGCGTGGGAGGCATTAGGATGTCGGAGGAAACTCCACACAGACAGACAGTCATCCAAGGCCAGAATTGAACCATAAGTAGGCCATCCAGCCCCTCGCTCCTGCCCTGCCATTCAACAAGACCATGGCTGATCTGTAGTGGTTCAGTACCACTTTCCCACTTTCTCCCCGTAACCCTTAATTCTCTTGTCAATTAAAAACCTATCCACTCTTGACTTGAACATATTCAGTGAGGAAGCCTCCACCACCTCATCAGGCAGAGAATTCCAAAGATTCACCACCCTTTGCGTGAAGAAACCCTTCTGCAACTCCGATCCAAACCTCCCCCCCCCCCTTATCTTGAGGCTGTGCCCTCTAGTCCTTCTATCTTTGCTAAGCGAGAAGAGTCTCTCAACCTCTATCCTATCCATCCCCTTCATTACCTTATACGTCTCTATAAGATCCCCTCTCAGCCTTCTAAACTCCAAAGGGTACAAACCTAGCTATTCAGTCTCTCCTCATAATCCAACACCCTCATCTCCGGTATCAGCCTAGTAAACCTTCTCTGCACCCCCTCCAAGGCCAATACATCCTTCCTCGAATGCGGCGACCAAAACCAGGGTCCCTGGCTTTGAGAGGCAGCAGTGCTAACCACTGTACCACCCTGAAATATGTGGGGAGGTTTGCAAAATTGCACCTGGCATTTTTGGGTATGCATTTGCTAACCAAGTTCCTTGTTCCGTCAAACTGTAGGTTTGACTTGTTGACTGAATGCTTTACTTTCTTACATACTAGTATATTTAGAGATAACTGTGTGCAGAGAATGGGTAGCTTTATATTTTAACTATAACTCCCAACTTCGCAACCTTAACTACTTCATAAAAGGATCATAGATAGAATTTGACAGTGCAGAAGGAGGCCATTCAGCCCATCAAGTCTGCACTGGCCACACCCACCCAGGTCTCATTCCCACAACCCCATGCATTTAACCCAGCTAGTCCTCCTAAGGGGCAATTTAACATGGTCAATCCACCAAACCTGCACATCTTTGGACTGTGGGAGGAAATTGGAGCACCCCGGAGTAAACCCACATAGGGAGGGGAAGAACGTGCAAACTCCACACAGTCACCCAAGCCGGGAATCAAACCGGAGTCCCTGGCATTACGATACAGCAGCACTAACCACTGTGCCATGAAAGAAAATCTTGCATTGATTAATGCCGCTCAACCTCAGGAGATCCAATTAGGTACTCTTAAAAATGTAATGAACATCCTTGTTGTTTTGAAATGAGAGAATTGTCCTTTGTTTTAAAAAAAAATGACAAGCTTACTTCTTAAAGCCCCTTTAACATCAGTGTTTTTTGATATTTGTTTTGATGCTTTCATGCTTTAATTAAGATGTTTAATTGAGATGTTACATTTGCCCTAAGGCCAGTGAGCATTTCATCTGGTTCACGACAATCCAATTTGCATTTAAAATACAGGTGATAATTACAATGCAATTTCTAAACTTATTCTTTAACTATTAGAAACGTTTAATATACTTGTTTTAAGAGAGTTGGCATTTTCATGTTTTATGTACAATGATTACTGTTCAAAAAAAAATTTTTTTTTTGTTTTACACACAAAATAGAACTTCAATTGCTATGGTTTGGCTTATCTATTAACAAATAGAACCTCCCCTTCCCTTTATTTTGATGAGCAGATTGAAGCCAATATATAATCAGAGCGCTGTACTCAATGTACTTGTTTTTGAATGGCTGAGGTTGCCTGGAATGCCTCAAGCGACTCCAATTTGGCAGGATGCCCTCATATAACAGACAACCCTTCCTGAATATTGAGAAGCACACACTGCAAACTATAAAATAGAGCAGCCCATTGGATTTCACAGATGCTGTTTATTGAAATGGAATCAGGCTGTAGGACTACTGCACCTTCACTACACGTAGTGCACAGCGGTTTTATAGACACTGCACGTATAATGAAGATGGAGTAATTAAATTCTTCAACCTTGGCAGCTTGCTAGTCACCGAATGCAATTTGAGCACTGCTGAACTTTAGTTTTAGTGCAAAGTAACTGCGGAGAGAGGTGACGACACCCATCAATAATTGTCAGAGGTGTCAACAGGCAGTATCTCAGGGGTTGGGTCAGCACCTGCTGACACAAGTTACTGCAGATTGAACACGTCTCCCTCCAGTTCAGGTCTTTCCCAGCTCTGGTAGCTACGGCACTGGAACAATTCCCTCTTGCTTCTCAGTACCATGCCAGCGTTAATGGACTTTATAATGTGAGGTGGTCTCCTTCAGCTCTGACTCATTTCTTCAATCCCTCTTTCAGGCAGCCACTTACATCTATATAATGTCCTTCAGTGCTGGAAATCAGTCAAAGGCACTTAGCAATTTCTCAAATCAATGCCAGCAAAGATACACAAAGACACTTGAGAAATTTTAAAGGAAAATCTAAAGGTAATGGCCAATTCAAACATTTATCTACATTCTTGACTTATTGAGAACAGGATTTTGAGAAAAAAAATTTTGGAAATTTTATTCAGCTTTTGCTGCCTAAGATCAGAAAACTTTGCATGAATAATACAGCACTCAGAAATCTCCTGCAAACCAAACAACATAACTACCCTTGACTATTAACCCTGGACAGCGCCATAACTTCACTAAAGCCTTAAGGGGTATCAAGCACACTGTACAATTGTAATACAGCTGGATGCAGACTGCCGTCAGAGACTGGTCATTTTAATTAATCATAGAAGTGAAGAGAAAACTGAAGTTTGCATTTCTAAACGGGTGACAAATCAGACATAAAATAAGGAAATGATGTAACAAATAAATTTGATTCCCTCAAACAAGAATCCATTTTTTGCAGAACCTAGTAATTAAAAATTTAATTGCCATTTTATTTAGGAAATTATTGGCCACTGTATGAACATGAGAAAGATACCAGCTGGGATTCTCTGAAAAAAAAATCCAAGTTCCCAATGTGAAAGAAAACAGGAATAATTCATACTCTTTTTTTAAAGCATACTTACCAGAGTGAATCTCCAACACTGAGCATTGCAGAGTACGTCAGCATAAGTCACTCTGATAAGCAGGTGGCAGGCCTACTGCCACCCAAGAGGCTGGCAGCATAATGCTGAGTGGGCCACCGTGCATGCACCAATCTGTCAGCATGGAGATCAGCACAGCTGCCCTCCCCGCCCCAAAAAGCCCTGTTCGCCCCCCCTCCAGCACCCCATCCGGTGCATAGTGGGCAACACCTAGGTGTCTGGTGGACAGATGTCCAAGGGGCACACCCCCAACCTCATGGTGGGGGGGGGGGGTCTCTGCTCCCTCCAGAGGGGGTACAGCACTTGTTCCCAGTCAGTAGGGAGTAGTCATAAACACCAGTGAAGGGACCACGCCCAGCAAGTGTGGTGGTGGTGGTTGGGGAAGAGGAGGGGTGGGGGTGCCTGGCGAATACCATCCCAGGTCCGCTAATCATACTGAAATGCTGATTTCAATATAATAATCAGCTATGCATTTATTTCCAGCACAGAGCTGATGACACTGAAAAACTCTGATCAGGAGACGCGCAGAGTACCGAGCGTGATCCCGTGAAACAGTCGTGGCTGTTGTCTCCTGGCCACCAGCGCTAGTCGAGCAGCACAGCGGGATGGGAGAATCCCAGTTATCATTTCTATTTGCAAGATGAGTGAGATTTGTTTAAACGTGCTGCATCATTTTATGATTCTACCAGTCCCATACACACTACCAGGGTTTGCTGGCAGTGGGTTCATTCCACACTCAAAGTGACAGATTTGTCAACCACCAATGTCAGCCACAAATTTTGATAAAAAGACTACTGTGGGCACAAAACCCATAACACACTGCTTGCTGAGAGAAGATTCGGTTGAGCAATATAGGATCAGTTTGGCTTCCAGTAACTTTTTGGTCTGTGTCAATATTTTCCTTACACTCAGAGAGAAACATTTAGCCTCTGTGTTTCTCATTGGTAACAATCTCTCTGTACTTATTACTGTTGTGGTTGGACACCACAAGGGTGTTTCCAATGATAACAGCCAAGCAAAAGAGACTTTTGGTGGAAATGTAAAGCACTTAGCAAGATGCAAGCACAGAAAGTAATGTCAGCATCAGTTTGGATCAATTATAGCATTTGCACTTCAGAGTCTGACTGTGGGTTCAAGCTCAGATCCAGAACTTCAACACGTAACCCTCAGTTGAAACCAGAATGCAGTACTTGGGAGTGTTGCGCTGTTAGAGGTGTCATGACTTCAGGTAACACTGAGACCCCAACAATCTATTCAGGTGGACATAAAAGATATCCCAGTGCCACTTGAAAAGCCAGGAAATTGCTGGCCAAATATCCCTCAACAAATGTTATCAACTAATCATCAGTTGGCTTATTTTCTCATTGCTTCTGTGGTATCTTGCTTTGTGCAAAACAGCTGCCACATTTGCTATAGCATTGGGGAGTCAAAGTAATTCATTAGCCATGAAACAATTTGCAGTACCAAAGGACGTGAAAGGTGTTATATAACTACATGATGTGGAGATGTCGGTGTTGGACTGGGGTGGACACAGTCCAAAGTCTTATCACCAGATTAAAGTCCAACAGGTTTATTTGGTATCAGGAGCTTTAGGAGCGCTGCTCCTTCATCAGCTGAGTAGAGCACTTCACCTGATGGAGCAGCACTCTGGTAGCTCATGATTCCAAATAAACCTGTTGGACTTTAACATGGTGTTGTGAGACTTTGTACTGTAATATAAATACACAAGTATACACTTAAACATCAGGTTTTCACTCCAGTCTCAAACGTTATTCAAAATTTGATAAGGTAATAATCAATTGAAATTGATTCAAAATTTAATAAACATAACTTTTTCTTCTGACTTATACCTAACTGGCCAGGGGTCTAATTATTCCATCCTAATCTAAGGAACAGTTGTATTTTCTCCAGTATATTGAATAATTAATGAAGATTATTATTACTAAGGCTATAATGACACAGTTCCAAAGTGCAAACCTTTATAGGCTGTGGATTCAAGCACCACTCTAGAAAATTGGAACACAAATTTCGGCTGACACTTCAAGCACAGCTGGACTGTTGAGGAGACGTCCAACTCAAGTCAGGAGTCTGAATGGTCAAATGCAATACATACAAGGGTCTACGTGCATTTTAAATATGATTTGAGTTTTCTCAGTATCTTTGCCAAACGCTATCCCTTAAAATCTAGTCACTCATCTCATTGCTATTTGTAGGACCGTGCTGCAATATATTTGCATACAACTATTATTTCACTTCAAAGGCCATTCACTGACTCTGATACGCTTTGGGATGCCCTGAGGAATTGGGACCATATTATAAATGCACACCTTTTTTTTTAAGTTTGAGGAAGTGCTGATTCTAACCAATGCCTTGTAACTTTTCCTTCCATGATCGCGGAGCTTGTAAACTTGATTATTTAAACAAGACTTCTGACTCAGGTTATTTTTCAAGTCCCTTCCAAACAAAACAATTTCTTATCAATGTGCTTTCATCTCTTACTCAGAGGTTTAAAGAAAGTATGACAAAAAGACAACAATTATTTCTTTGGAGCCTATATTTAACAATTATTCACACCTCATTAACCTCTGCTTGTGTCTAAATTATAGACATACAATAAATTCTACTAGATATAATACAAGAGGGAAAGAGCAAACAAGCTTCGGGTGTGTGTGTTTTTTTTAAAAAAAAACAAAGGATGCCTTTTTATATTGACCAGTCAGTAATGATATTGATTGAAGCTGCCAGCGTCTCATTCTCCAGCCTATCACAGGGCCTGCCCCAGGCTTGTGCCACTGTTATTTGTTTTCTATATTATAAAGACTACAGCAACACTGCAGGCAACCCTACATAGAATCCCTACAGTGAAAAAGAGGCCATTCAGCTCATCAAGTCTACACCTGCTTTGACAGAGTATGCTCCTCAGACCGTATTCCCCCATCCCTATAATCCCAGATATTTACACTGGCTAATCCTATCAAATCTACACATCTTTGGACACTAACAGGCAACTTAGCACGTCTGACCCACCTAACCTTTGGACTGTGGGAGGAAACCAGAGCACCCAGAGGTAACCCAAACAGACGCAGGGAAAACTTGCAAACTTCACAGACAGGCAGTCACCCAGGACTGAAATTGAACCCGGGTCCCTGGAGCTGAGAGGCAGCAGTGTTAACCACTGTGATACTATGCAGGAATAATAAAAATATATTTGAAATAAGTTTAAAAAAAAAACCTTGCCCATCTTCCCAGAAGCAAATGGAGGCTGTTATGATTATAAGCAATGAACCCTCTTGGGATAGGGATTCCCTTGTCCCAACCAAAGTGCCAGGAGAACTCTCAAATTTCCCTACAGCCAGAAAGACAATGTGAACTACAGTGTGAAAACACAAAACTTGCACTAAAATCATGAGACAGGCACAAGCTGATGGGCTGAAAGAGTCACATTATTACAATAATTTCGAGTAATCAAGTTAATGGTTCACTGGAATGATAGGAGCAATTCCATAAAAAATAAAAATTCATAAAAACATAGACCAAATGGCACCCTAGGTGTAGGTAGTCAGATATCTCATGAAGCTAAGATTGAATTCTTACACTGCTATTTTAAGGAATGACATGCTTGCAGTAGGGTGCAGACTACTAAATTACTGTGCTTTTAAAAGTTACTTTTAATACTTAACATTTATTTAGGATCCCAATGCACCATCTACATTTATGTGCCCTGCAAGAAGGTCAAAGAACGATGCTCTGAGGGAGAACACAATCGCCAAATTCTATCGCCACCCCACTACGGAATCGGAACGGATGAGGGGGAAGAAGTGGCTATTGATTTCAGGTGGGATTTTCCAGTCTCAGGTCAAGCGAAGCCATAAAATCCTGCCCAATGGGTCACTGGCATCTTCAAACAGAGAAGCTAATTTCCAGCCCTGATCATGAACTCATGAATTTATGGGCATAAGCAATGCAGCAACTCAACCCCCTTCTAAACCCAAAACCTCTACCACCTGGAAGCACAAGGGCAGAAGCTATATGGGAACACTGCTCCATGCAACGTTCCCTTAAATCACGCACCATTCTGACTTGACACATAAGACTGCTCCTTCACAATCACTGCACCAAAATCCTGCAACTCTACCCAATAGCACTTTGGGAATACCTGCACAGGTTCACGGCAGGTGTTCACCACCATTTTTTCATAGGTGGTTGGCGATGCTCACATCCCATGAGCAAATTTAAAGAAAATTTTCCAGGACTAACATTCTGTACTATCAAATGGAGTAAGGAAATTGATGAAGACAACAATTGTAGCTTGAAAAAAGGCAGCAGATGGGTAATCCAGTCGGAGGTCCTTAGAATTATGAACAAATTTGTTAGCGTATACAAAGAGAATACGGAAAACCTTATCATCAGGATGGTCTTAGATGAGGGTGACCTTCATCAAGATTGACAAGTTGGTGACCTGACCTTTTACTGAATGTTCTCTTATGTCCAGCATATGACTTAGAACATAACAACACAGTACAGGCCCTTCGGCCCTCTATGTTGTGCCGACCAATGGAACCAATTTTATGACCTTCTATCCTAAACTATTCCAATGCTATCCATATGCCTATCCACTGACCATTTGAACGCCCTTAAGCTTGACGAGTCCACAATTGCTGCAGGCAGGGCATTCCACGCCCTTACTACCCTCCGAGTAAAAAGCCCACCTCTAGCATCTGTCCTATAACTATCACCCCTTAATTTAAAGCTTTGTCCCCTTGTGTTATCCATCTCCATCCGAGGAAAAAGAGTGGATAGTGAGAGCCTATCTAACCCTCTGATCATCTTTTATGTCTCAATTAAGTCACCTCTTAGCCTTCTTCTCTCCAATGAAAATAACTTCAAGTCCCTTAGCCTTTCCTCATAAGACCTAATCATCATACCAGGCAACATCCTGGTAAACCTCCTCTGCACCCTTTCCAATGCCTCCACATCTTTCTTATAACGTGGCGACCAAAACTGTACACAATACTCCAAGTACGGCCGCACCAGAGTTTTGTACAGTTGCAACATGACATCTCGGCTCCGAAATTCAATCCCTCTACCAATAAATACTAACACACTATACGCTTTCTTAACTACCTTATCAACTTGAGTACCAACTTTCAGAGATCTATGCACCTGTACACCGAGATCTCTCTGCTCATCTAAACTACTAAGAGTCCTACCATTAGCCCTATATTCTGCACACATATTACTCTTACCAAAGTGAATCATCTCTCACTTTTCCACATTAAACTCCATTTGCCACTTCTCGGCCCAGCTCTGCAACTTATCTATGCCCCTCCGCAAACTGTAACGTCCATCCTCACTGTCTACAACTCCTCCGACTTTGGTGTCGTCAGCAAATTTACTAACCCATCCCTCTACATTCTCATCCAGGTCATTTATAAAAACAACAAACAACAGTGGCCCCAAAACAGATCCCTGAGGTACACCACTAGTAACTAAACTCCAGGTTGAATATATCCCATCAACCACCACCCTCTGTCTTCTATCAGCTAGCCAATTCCTAATCCAAATTGCTAAATCTCCCTCAATCCCATGCATCTGCATTTTCTTCAGTAGTCTTCCATGGGGAACCTTATCAAACGCTATGCTAAAATTCATATACACCACATCAACTGCCTTACCCTTATCCACCTCTTTGGTCACCTTTTCAAAAAACTCAATAAGGTTTGTGAGGCATAATCTTCCCTTCACAAAACCATGTTGACTATCCCTAATCAATTCATTTCTTTCTAAATGACTATAAATCCTATCCCTTATAGTTCTTTCCAAAACTTTCCCCACAATAAATGTAAGGCTCACTGGTCTATAATTTGCAGGATGGTCTCTACTCCCCTTCTTAAACAAGGGGACAACATTTGCCATCCTCCAGTCTTCTGGCACTACACCTGTAGCCAACGATGACATGAAGATCAAAGCCAAAGGCTCTGCAATCTGCTCTCTAGCCTCCCAGAGTAACCTGGGATAAATCCCATCCGGCCCAGGGGATTTATCTATTTTCATACTCTCAAGAATAGCTAACACCTCCTCCTTATGTACCTCTATCCTGTCTAGTCTACAACCCTGTATCCCAGTATTCTCCCCAACTCCACTGACATTTTCCCGTTTGAAGACCGACAAAAAATATCCATTCAGTGCCTCACCAATCTCTACAGGCTCCACGCACAACTTTCCATTACTGTCTTTGACTGGCCTAATCTTGACCTAACCAATCTTTTATTCTTAACATATCTATAAAAAGCTTTAGGGTTCTCCTTTATCCTACCCGCCAAAGTCTTCTCATGTCCTTTTCTAGCTCTTATCTCCCTCTTTAGCTCCCTCCTGGCTAATTTATAACTGTCCAGTGCCCTAACCGAGTCTTCACATCTCATCTTTATATAAGCCTCCTTTTTCTTCTTCACTAGTGAACTAACTTCCTTAGTACACCATGGTTCCCTGGCTCTATCACTTCCTTCCTGCCTGACAGGTACATATTTATCGAGGACCTGCAGTTCCACATTTCAGGTGTTCTCAGCCCCTGCAGTTTCTTACTCCACCTACTTAGGACGAGGGTTCACATTGAATTCTCTCTGTATTTACATCATCTTACTTTAACACTGTAACAAAGTTACTGTGAAAATCCTCTAATCACCACACTCAGGCTCTTGTTCGGATACACCGAGGTAGGATTCAGCATGGCCAATGTACCTAACCACCACGTTTTTCGGACTGTGGGATGAAACCAGAGGATCTGGAGGAAATCTGCACAGACACAGGGTGAACGTGCAGACTCTGCACAGACAGTGACCCAAGCATGAAATAAAAGCCAGGTCCCTGGTGCTATGGGGCTGCAGTGCTAACCACTGTGCCACCCGTCATCGATGGTGTAACTTGTCTACTGACATAATTAACATTAATCCTTTGCACCATGGGGAACAGCAAAATGAGAGATCAATACAAGATGATCATTGAGAAATCCAATAGAGAATGCAGAAGAAATTTGTTTACCCAAAAGTTTGGCATGAACATGGAACTTGTTACTACAAAGGAATCGTTCAAGTGAATAATACAGATGCATTTAAGGGGAAGTTAAACAAGCAAAAGAAAGAGAAGGGAATAGAGAGTAATGGTGATAGACTTAGATGAGGACAAATGGGTAGAGATTCAAGTGAAGCATAAACAACCAGGATGGACTGATGGGCAGAATGGCCTGTTTGTAGATCTTATCCTACGTCATGCTAAGCAATTGGACCATTACCCAATATTTTTCCCCTCTGATTTTTCCCTCTCTGTCTGAACTCATGATGTTCACAAAGTTTATAACTCTGGCAACTGATGGCTTTTATCCAGAGTATATTTTTGCAACTACTCAGAGACTAATTACTATGTATATTGTAGATACTTCCTGATCTTAGAAGACATCAAGTCCAAATGACATTCTTCGAGTTGTGGAGGTTACATAACAGGGTATCTAATGCAGTTTAATGTCCTTTTTAAAGCCATGTACTCTGCCTTTATTTTTTGTCGGGTACTTTATCAATTAGAGGCACCACAGCATCATCATTGGCAGAGACCGAGACACAGAGTGAAGGGTGTAATGAGGGAAGCAGAATTATAAATATTTCCATTGGAATTTGCAATGGAAGTTGACAAACGAATGTGAAAATGAGACTTTGTGGACGAGAAAATTTTCATGTGTTTTAGATATGCCATTGATTAGTGCATTGGGCAGATTAGTATACTGTAGAAATGTCTTCTACTCATTAATGGAAGACAGTCAGTATTTAAAGACTCCCACGATCAGTGTATAGGACTAAGTGAAATTTATGTTATAGATATCCCGTAAAGATTAATTAAATATATAAATAATCCACTGATTAATATGTAGAATATTTAAGTTCAACTATCTAGATCTATAAGGGCTTCTACTCCAACCCTTGGCTATGTAAATGGATGGTTAAATCTTTGTCATCAAACTAACCAAGGCAAAACAAAGGCAAAGAGCCACATTGATAATTTAGGCATTTAGAGAGAATGAATAAAGCTTATTCTTTTTTTTTAAAAACGTTGTTAATCTGCTCAAAATTCCAGTTTTTACTATGTAAAACAAATTAATTCTAAATGGCCAAACTATTCATTGATTTATTAACAATCCATCCATAGAGTTCAGTAAACTATAATTTACTGGTTTAGATTTGGACTGAGATTAAATTACTTGAAGTCTGTTCAAAAAGATATCATTCAATTTGGGGAGGCAGTGGCATAGCGATTGGACTCATAATCCAGAGACTCAAAAAAGATCTGGGATACACAGGATCAAATTTAGATGCTGGTATTTGAATACAATTTTTTAAAGTCTGGAATTAAAAGTCTAATGGCGACCACAAAATCATTGTCAATTGTCATAAAATCTGATTCACTAATGCCCTTAGGGAAGATACCTGTCAATCTCCATCTACATGTGACTCCAGACCTACAGTAATGTGGTTAATAAGGCCGAGCAAGTCTCTCATCAAACCATTGCAGAAATTTGAAATTTGAATAAGATACTAAACCAAACTATCAATCCAGGTACTGAAAACAACTGTGCAAAGTCCTATTTACTAATATTGGGAGATTGCGAGATAGCTGTCCTAATTTTGACACAGATTAGTCAAGTAACAGCAACAGTCATGCTCATAGAATCATACTTACTGGCTATGCCCCAGACATCACGACCTCTGGGTTACATCCTGGCCTACCAACAGAATTGACAGCAATAACATATAGTTGGGAGGGAGTTGCTTTAGGAGTCCTCAATGTTCACTGAGTCCTGTGAAGTCTTTATCAGAGCAGGACGAGACAATAAGGATGAAGCCAGAGTAGATTGGTAGGGTGTCAGCAGCTTCATACAGCAAAGTCAGTCAAGCATAGTTTAACAAGAGTTAGTCAGCTTGCAAGTTAATATACCAAGTGCATTATTCTGCAACTAAAACATTCCCACAGGTCAGGTGAAGCACGGGCAAGGAAATCCCTTGTTGATTACCACTTACTGCCCCGCATTAGCTGAAAAATCAGTATTCCTCCATGATGAACCCCACCAGAGGGAAACACTGAGGATGGCAAGAGTGCGGAATGTATTCTGGATGGGGGAACTTCAATATGCACCACTATAAATCAAGCACTATATAAATCAAAGGACATAGCTGCTAAGCTGAGTCTACATTGAGTGATAAGGGAAAAGCATACCTGACCTTATCCTCACCAATCTGCCTGCCACAGATGTATCTAACCATGAAAATATTGGTATAAATGACCATCACAGTGTTCTTGTGGAGACCTGTCTAATAAAGCTACAACACTGGACCCTTTGCATGCCAAACAGCATAAGCAGCAAGTGATAGACAGAGCTAAGTGGTTCCACTACCAAAAAGATCAGACCTTAGCTCTGAAGTTCTGCCACATCCAGCGTAAACAGTGGAGGACAATTAAACAAGAACTGAAGGAGCTGAACAAATATTCCCATCCACAATGATGGAGGAGCCCAGCTTACCCATGCAGAAGATAAAGCTGAAGCATCTGCTACATTCAAACAGACGCACCAAGTGGATCTCAGCCTCACCCAGTGGTCCCAGCATCACAGATACCAGTCTTCAACCACTTTGATTCACTCCATGTGGATACTGCGAAGGCTATGGGCTCTGACAGTTTACTTGCAATAGTACTGAAGAATTTGTGCTTCAGAACTTGCCACATCCTTAGCCAAGCTGTTCCAGTACAGCTACAGTAGTATTTATCCAGCAATGTGGAAAATTGCCAAGGTATCGCTTGCATACAAAAATCTGAATAATCTAACTCTGCTAACTGTCATCCCATCAGTCTATCTGCAATTATGAATAAAGGGATGGAGGGGTCATCAACAGCGCTATCAGCAGTACTTGCTTAGTAATAATCTGCTAACTCATGCTCAGTTTGGGTTCTGCCAGAGTTACTGAGCTCCAGGTCTCAGTACAGGCCTCAAACATAGACAAGAGATTAACTCGAGCATTTAATTCAACAGATAAAGATAGCTGTGGTTGGAGGTCACTCATTCAGTTCCAGGACACCACTGCAGGAGTTCTTCAAGCCAACATTCTAGGACAAACAATTTTCAGCTATTTCAACAATGACTTTACTTCCATCATAAGGTCAGAGCTGGGGATGTTTGCTAATGATTGCACCATGCTGAACATTTTTTGCTCCTCCTCAGATATTGAGGCATCCATGTCCATATACAGCAAGATCCAAGCTTGGGCTGATAAATGCAAGTAACATGTGCTACACAAGTGCCAGGCGACATCTTTCTCAAACAAGAGAGAATCTAACTATCTCCCATTGAAGTTCAGTGGTATTATCACTGAAGTCCCCCACTAACAACCATTGACCAGAAGCTGCACTGGACTAGTTATATAAATATAGTGGCTACAGGAGCAAGTTAGAAGCTTGGAATCCTGTGGTGAGTAAGTCACCTCCTGACTCCCCAAAGCCTGTCCACCATCTACAAGGCACAATTCAAGTGTGATGGAATACTCCCCATTTATCTGGATGAGTGCAGCTCCAACAATACTCCAGAAGCTTGATACCATCCAAGACAAAGCAATCCACCATTCTGACTTGGAAATATATTATTATTCCTTCACTGTCACTGGATCAAAATCCTGGAATTCTTCCCTTGCAGCATGACGAGTGTACTGCAGCAGTTCAAAAAGGCACTTCTCCACCACCTTCTCAAGGGCAATTAAGAATGGGTAATAAACATTGGCCTAATCAATGACACCCATCTCCTAT
Source organism: Sphyrna mokarran (assembly GCA_024679065.1). Taxonomy (NCBI): domain Eukaryota; kingdom Metazoa; phylum Chordata; class Chondrichthyes; order Carcharhiniformes; family Carcharhinidae; genus Sphyrna; species Sphyrna mokarran. The sequence goes on along the minus strand of JAGIQG010000030.1, from coordinate 21,516,953 downwards.
GAACAAGTTCTTTTAAAAATGAGTTTTACAACCATAAAATAAAGAGGTACTGAAAGAGGGCTTTAAAGGCATATTCTCAAGCAAGATTTCACATAGGACTACATAAGGAGATAGGAGGTCAGGTGCTCAAAAGCTTGATCAAAGACAGGTATGTTTTAATAGGAGGGAGGTTTGGGAGCGAATTCCAGTATTCAGAGTCCAGGGAGCTAGCTGAATGCATGATCATCACTGATAACTGTCAGGGAGGCACGCTCCACCAGAGTGAAAGGAATGCAAGATCTCAAGGCTGGAAGAGTGAGACATGGAAGGACATGATAACGAGAATGTGATGTTTTTAAAATCAAGGCACTGCAGGCCTGGAACCAATGTTAATCAGTGAGCACAGGGTGGGGGGATAGGTTTGGTTGAACAGGTCAAACTTACAATGAATACATGGTGGCACAGTTTGGAGTATTGGAATAGTCCAATTCTGAGATAACAAAAGTATGGATGAGGGTCTGGAGTTGGAATTTCATCTGAGGGTCAAATAGGGCACCAAGCTATGAACGGTCTAGCTCAGTCTCAGGCAGTGGCCAAAACAGCATGTTGTCAGTGGGAGTGTAATTTCCAGTAACATTTAGCTCGAAGTTTTGTTTTCTTGCAAGTGACTCCATTTACCTCTGCACAAAGAGCAATTATTGAACGTTGAATGAAGAGTTTATTCTTACAACATTTGACTGTAGTTAATACACTGGATAGAAGCAATGGAATAAGAAAGGGGTTTCCACAGAGTACCTAACAATAGCTTCCAAGCTAGAGATCAGCATGATCAGATCCAAATTAAAAATTTACCATTTGCAGCCAATGAAACACTTATTCCAATTTTTAAAATATATTTTACCCTTTGAAAATTGCGCTGGGAATTTTGGTAAATATGAAAATGTAATTCAAGTGTGTGAAATATTTTTAATTCAATGGCATTGCGATATGTTGCTTTTTTAAAACAAGCATTTTAAAATCATTTTTAACAATCATACATGTTTGAGAGAAGTGCAGACTGAAATTTTATTCACACAGAGGAGTTCAATTGCTTATGCAACTGAATACGTATTTTTGAAGATCATTTGCTTTATTTGTGGTGCCTCGTTAATGCTTAGTTTTAGGGAGACAAGTGCCTCAACAGTTCTCAAAACAGAACTGCAAATACATAGTGGTAAGTTAGGCACTGGACCACATTAAATTTATGTTCTCTGGGCTAGACAGTCCAGACTGCAGTGTTTTACAACATGCTCTTGCACAGAATCCAGTCATTATGACCATCCTATGGGGCTTGCACTAAGCTAATGTAAAATTAGTCTCCAATGGATATAGGCATTTTACAGATGTAAAACAATCTGCGACAAAAATTTGCAATTACTTGGCAGGTTTCAAATATCTATGCTCCAAACAGCTATGATATTTGGCATTATGAATTGCTGAATTACATTCAGACAAATTTGCTTCTCATGATAAACGTCTTATCATTTACACTTGCACCAAAATACTGGTACAGCAGCTGTCAAGAGAATGTGTAGTAAATTAAGCACACAAGCTTCCACAGCATTCCCCTTCAGTCATCAGCCAAAAACACAGTTTTGTGAATCCAAGTACTATTTAAGTCGACCCTCAGCTTCTCTGCTGTATCGCTTCAGTAATGACATTTTTCTTCCGTGTTCTAGTTATACCGGAATCACATTCCACCAACAATACTCAGCCAATTACAACAACAATCAACTGAGCCCCATGTCAAAATAGAACACGTGTTAATTTAAACACAGATTGCAACCACGAGTTTTAGGGACAATTGTTTTTAAAACAGCATACATTTGTGTTTTGTTATATATCATGTTTGAACAGTAGTTTGCAGGATCACCCGGTTTGACTTGAGTTACACAAATTAATGGAGGCACCCAGAAAATGTTTTATTCCATCCTTCAAACACACAGTATGCTTTATAAGCAACGGATAAATTTTGTAGTCCTGAAACTGTTATTTAGGCAAAATAAGTTTGCACAAAAACAAATAAATTAATGGCCAGATAATATATTTTGGTGATGTCGACTTGAGGAAGAATGTTGGCCAGGTCACAGAAATCTTTGAACAGTGTCACAAGATATTTTACATCCACTTCAGAAGGCAAGTTTAGCATATCACCCACAGATAACACTCACTGGCAGTCCAAAACTGCAATCAAGTGTTCAGATGAAATGCTGAAGTCTAGGACTGAACTTGAACTCGCCATGTCTGATTCAGAGGTAAGCGGTACCAAATAAATAAAGACAAGCAGAAAACTGACAGTGAATTGTAGGGAGGGGTGTAAGAATGCAAGAACATGAGAAGTAGATAATTCATCCCCTCAAGATGGCTCTGCCATTCGGTGCGAGCATGGATGATCTCATCACAACCTTCCTGTTCATTGCCCATAACCCTTCATCCTTCTACTAATTAAAAAACTATCTCCACCTTAAACTTGTTTACTGTTTTAGAATCTGTGGATTGAGAATTCCACAGATTCATGACCCTTTGAGTGAAGTGATTCCTCCTCATTTGTTTAAAATCTGCCACCCCTTAGCCTTAAACTCTGGCCTCTCATTCCAGAATTTGCTACAAGTGGAAACATTCACTCCAGATCTACTCTGTCAAATCCCTTAAGCATCTTATAGATCTCAATTACATCTCCTTTCATTCTTCAAACTCGTGTGTAGGCAATCTCTCTTCAGAAGACAATGATTCCATGGATGGAAGACATCTAGTGAACCTTCTTTGAAAACCTCTAATGCATTTTTTGCTCTTCCTAAAGTAAGGGGATCAAAACTGTGTGCACTATTTCAAATGTGGTTTAACAAATGCCCTATACAGTGCAATAGCACCTCCCTACTTTTATACTCAATTCTGTTAGAAATTAATGCCAAAATTCCATTCGCCTTCTTTATTATCTGATGCAGTTGCATACTAATTTTTTTGTGATTCATGCACAAGGACACCCAGATCTCTCTGCACCAAAGCATTTAGAAGTTTTTCTCCATTTAGATAATGAGCTGTATTTTTATTCCTCTGATCACAATGGAGAACCTCATACTTATCCATGTTAAAGTCCATCTACCAAATTTTGGCCCACTCCCCTAACCCATCCATATCCATTTGTAAATCTTTTGTTTCTTCACTGCAACTTGTTTTCTCATCTATTCAGGGTTATCTGGAAATTTGGTTATAGTACATTTTATCCCTGCACCCAAGTCCTTAATATAGATGGTAAATAGTTGGGGCTAAAGAGCGAACCCATTGGCACACCTCCATTTACAGCTTGCCAACCAGAAAAAGAGCTATTTTGGTTGGTTAGCCAATCCACTAACCAAGCTAATTGCTTTTTAGAATCCATCTTTATCACTATATGACACAACTTGGTTATATTCATTGGGAATATAACCAAGTTATAAATATTGGGTCATCCTTGTGATGTTGTCCATTCTTTCTTCATCTAAACCCATCATTGCACTGCTTCCCCTTAAATGTATCTACAATATTTGCTCCAACCATTTCCTCAGGTCCGTGTATTCCCAATTCTCACCACTCTTTGGGCAAATATGTTTCGTTTGAATTCTCTTCTGGGTTTCTTGGTGACTATCTTACATAGACGGGCTTTTAGAACACTCTTCTCCACAAGAAGAAACAAGAGACAGAATCCTAATAATCAAAGCCTTTCAATATGTTAAAGATCTCTATTAGTTCATCTCTCTTTTTTTCAAAAAAGAGAGGGTAGCATGGTGGCACAGTGGTTAACACAGCTGCCTCACATCACTAGGAACCTGGGTCCAATTCCAGCCTTGGGTGACTGCCTGGGTCTATGTCTACGTGGGCTTCCTCCAAGTGCTCCAGTTTCCTCCCACACTCCAAAGGTGTGCAGGTTAGGTGGATTGGCCATGTGAAATTTCCCCTTAGTGTCCCAAGATATGTAGGCTAGTGGGACTGGTGGGGTAAATACTTGGGGTTACAGAGAACAACACTGGGTGGAACTGCCCCTTAGTGTCACAGAGATTATCTGGTGTTACAAAGATAGGGCCTGTTTGGGATTGTTGTCTATGCAGACTTGATGGGCCAAATGGCCTAGGAATTCTGTGGTTGTATGAAAAGAGATCCAGCCTGCCCAACCTTTGCTGATAGGGACACCCATACATTTCTGGTATCATCCATTTAAATCTTCTCTGCACCACTTCCACTGCCTCTATTTTCTAAAAAATATATCATATTCAGCATGACACAACACTATCCTATAAAATTAATTTTGTGGTTAAGCCCATTTTTCATCTAGCCACAAATTCAAAATATTTTTTTTTTTACTGAAATCATATTCTTCAACGCACATACTAAACCAAAGAGATCCTAGTGAATTCCATAACATGGAGCAACTTTGGAATTCCCAAAACCATCTGAATACAGAATGAAACTTGTAAAATACACAGAATATATTCTCCTTTACAACTCCAGGGAACAGACAAGTGCTCCTGTGTGTATTGCATGCAATAGTTTATTTGATCAGATGTGAGTGCAGCTGTTATCAAATGCAAGACTGCAAATCCTACTGAAAGTTATAACACAATTGTTGTTAGAGTGAACAGCAAATTAAAATATATCATGACCTGTGCTAACATAACTGAAAGAATCAGTAGATGATTAAAGAAACATCTAGGAAGTGAATGTTCTTTATATCACTGAAAGAGTCCATGTCTTGCAACTTTTAAGCTGCAAAAGACCTTTACATGTTTGAACTGTACCACATTGCACCATCAAAGTTCTATCCCCGGTGACATCAAAGATATTTCGACAATAAACAATTTTTAGAATGGAGGTTTTGCTGAGCACTTTATAGTAACATTCCATACTGACAAGAAAAATGATTCCCTGCCAAATTACATTTTCAAGCTCCATAAAAGACATATAGCCACAGTTTGATTCTTTTACAGGCTTAACGTCAACAACTAAATTGAAAGAGACAAAATATGGGCAATCAAAATCAAGGCCCTCAGTTTCCCTTTATACAGGAAACTAAAAAATGAACTTACCTGATTTTAAAAAAGATATAATTTGGTGGAATTCAAAACATCAGCTCAGAAGGCAGCATTCAAAAATAATCTCAGTTAACTTGGATTCAAGTAAGCTCCCTCTGCTATCAGGAGAAAAAAAACCTGGGATTGGATTTTCCCATCCTCAAAGTGCTAATTTTTTAATGAAATGTGTTAGGAAATTCAAATGGTGCCAGACACACAGGATCCACACTGGGCATCGTGCTCTTAGCACTAGATTTCTGGCAGTATCAGCAAGGAACTTCATTACCTATGCAGAATGTCACTCCCCCTTTCCTCCTCAGGTTTACAGTAGCTCCACACATTGTGGGGAGTTGGCAGCCCAAACGCACTGGAGTGAGGGGGGGGGGGGGGGGGGGGGGGGGGGGGGGGGGGGGGGGGCAATCAGAGCCCCCCGAAGGTTTGGGATTTTGGCGGGGGGGGTTTGCTGATCCCTGGGCATTGGCATCCTGGCAGTACCAGCCTGGGCCCCCTCAAACTGCTAAAGTGGGTGGGGCCTGCACTACCAGGGGAGAGGGCAATGGGGAGGGAGATAGTGGGCAGGCATTGCCAGGGCCCACTATGCAGCAATTAGAAGACCAGCAGTGCGGGGCTGCTGCGCATGTGCAGATCTCGGCACTGATAGATTGGCGCACGCACAATGGCCAGCTCAGCGTTATGCTGCCAGTATCTTCAGTGGGAATAGGCCCCATCCGCTGAATTTCAGAGTGATTCACACTGAGGCACTCTGTAGCGCACAGCATGTGGGAGATTCTTTTTGAAACTGCCACTGTAAAAACTAGCGGGATTTACCCCAGTTCTCTCTCAGATTTTGGAAGAATCTCGGCCCTGGTGTCCAAATCTGTCTTGCTGTTGGCTGGGCCGCTAATGCTTTCATTCCAATTTTTTTTTCTCAAACGTGCTAATTCTCTATTTATTTAAGCTTCACATGATTTTCTGATAATCTCTCAATTTGTAATGGCAGTTATACCATGCAAATGTAATGCTGCAACTGAAGCTTCAACTAGATAATCTGGCATAAAAGTGATTGGAGAGAGAAGCAAGTATTCTCAAGCCATACATTGTAATAGTTTTCACTTTTTCAACAAGAGCTTTCAAACGGCTGTGACAGCAGGTCTACTTTGAAATATGCCGCAGTTAAGTGAACACAAAATAACATTGTTGCTTTACTTATTTTCCATGAAATCCTTCTAAATGACTGCCTATCTGAAATTACCATTTCAGCAACAGTAAGAAATGTAGTTCATTTAATTTTTCATTAACAAATTATATATACATAAGCACATAACAGCATAAAATAGAGACTACAAATTATTCCCGAGCAATGGTAATTTAGTGCAATAAAATCTATTCCTAATATTGGAATATGATGACACTCGTAACTCCACTGCACTCATTGTTGTCAGTTTAAATTAACATTGGTCGTGTTGCCTGCAAGACCCGTGTATGATTTATGTTTAGCACCAGTGGTGGGCTGAAGTTAACCCTACATTTACATTCATTAAAATCATTCAATGCCCCTCTTTATTCTACCAGCTAAACCACGATTGCCCTTCACGGCCCTCTCAACCCGTAAAAAATCTCTCCTGCAGTACGGTCAGCATTGCACAATACTTAAATTGTAGCCTTCACTGTTCCTGAGACAGTGGCAGCAACAGACCGAATAAACACCCCATCATGAGTGCTCCTGTAGGGCATTCACCCTAGAAAATGGGAGCCAAACCACAAATGTGAAGAACTAGACTCCTCAGTGACTGTAATTTGACAAACATCTGATGAGTAACTTGTAGTGTTGCTCAGTTAGTCAAAGGAAATGATAGATCTTGAAGTCATGTTGATTGCAACAGGAGAGATATTGGGGCGAATTTTCCCATTCTGCCTGCCACAGTTAATCGGAGCAGACAAGCGGGTAGACCATGGAAAAATCCATTGACCTCGGGTGGGATTTTCTGGTTTTGGAGCGAGCGCAGCCAGAAAATTCCATCCATTATCTCAAAACAAGTAAGGCCACTTCTAAAATGTGCTTTTCAAAAAAAAGAGTTGAAGTGCTGTCTAAGGCCTAAGAATAAAAGTATAATTATCACTCAAGCAATATCCATTGATTACACATGTACTGGGGCATAATAGCATTACCAATTTAAACCTGGAGATATATTTCGCATTTTCGATTATTTCACTTTTTTTTAAAAAGCCAGCCATGCGATGTGAGCATCAAAGACCAGCATTTGTAGCTCATCCCTAATTGCACTCCAGAAGTTGGCTACCTTCTGGAATTGCTCCAGTTTGTGTGGTTAGAACATCTATTATTCTATTAGGAAGATAATCCCACGTTCTGACCCAGTGACAGCGAAGGAATGGCAATATAATTAGTTCCAAGTCAGGATGGTCTGTGATTTGCAAGAAAACATGGTGCTCCTCTGTGCCTTCTGCCCTTCTCCTTCAAGGTCGTAGAAGCCGCAGGTTGTCATAGGAGGTTTGGCTGCAGAATACCTTGTAGATTATATACACTGCTGCCACTGTATGCTGGTATTAGAGGGTGTGAATGTTTAAAGTAGTGGATAGGATTGCTTGCATTAGTAGAGCTGATGACAGATAAGCAGTAAAGATGATACCATTTGTTTTTGGGGACCTGGTGCTGTGCTTTCAATGTAATTAGAACAATCCAGAGGCCTAGGCTAATGTTGTGGGAACTTGGTTCAAATCCTCCCTGATGGAATTTAAAAATCAATTAACAAATCTGGTCTCAGTAAAGCTGACCGTGAAACTATCATGAATTGCTGTAAAGATTCACCTGATTCACTAAATGATTTTCAGGAAGGGAAATGTGCCATTCTTAGCTGGTTTGGCCTGTCACCCAAGATCCACTGCAATGTGGTCAAGTCTTAACTACCCTCTAAACCAACCTGGCAAGTCACTCAGTTCAAGGGCAATTAGTGATGGACAACAAATGCTGGCCTTGCCAGCAATGTTCACACAGTCTTTGTTTCATGCAGGAGATTAATCTGCTCCCAATAAAACAAGAAAATGCCCAAAGATATGCCCCAGAATAAAACCATAGCGTGATGGAAAGCTAGGCACAAATGATTACTTAGGATCAGAATTTCTCACGAGATGGTTTGCCAGGGTGGGAGTCTTCACTGCAAGATGATGGCAACATCCAATTACATGCAGCAACTGATCAGTAAAATTATTGGTAACTTTTAAATGATTAATCCTGGAAATTTACAATATGAACCTCGCAATGGACCAACATCCTATTTTTCCTCTTATTATTATTAGAAATGTGAAATTAAGATCCAGATTTTTCAAAGTGACTGAGGGCAATGCACATGTCATAAAATTGTTGTTAAACCTTCCTGCCTAGATTTTAAAAGTAGCCTTTAACAAGCTGTTAATTATAGCTAGCAGGACATCTGATACTCTGTTGAAGTCTACTGCCCAAGCGAAAGAGGAACATGTGGACCTTTCACGTCTGCAAGCACAACAGAACTCAACCAGGATGCTGATCCAATTTCAAGTCTGCCGTGTACAGATGGCTGACAGTGACCACCACTACTCTAATATCAAGTTGTTATATTTGAACTCAGATCTTCCATAACAGCATGTCAGGCCAGACTCTCTGGAGTCTGATGAAATATTCTGGGAGCAACATATTTAAATCAGGTCTACACTCTGCTATGTTTAGGCAACCTAACTTTGATTCAGCTTATAAAACAAAATGGATAACCTAACCGTCTACGTATTTCAACAACTCAAATAATTCCTCAAATTAAAGTCAACACGTGGGTTTACTGTATTAAGTAAAATAATGCAATAAATTCAAGTGAAAACAAAAGAGGCTTTTTTAAAATCAGAATAGATTGAACAGGTTCAAGATTGTAATACAGCTTCAATCTGGAATCAGACTTTCTTTTACTCCAAACATGATCATGTCTAATGGACTTTATCTCTAATTCAAGACTGCACCAAAGATTTAAAATTTTTTTTAAACAGCACTTTGCTAAAGGCACACTTTTCTACTTGAAGGCTGAGTTGCACAGTTATTTACCAGTGTGGCATCAAGCAGCACTTCGAGTTTAATGTGCACTTAATTGCAACAACATCAGACAGGCTGTTTAAAATGAGATTGCAATATGATGTTCTTAGTTGAGTATAGCAGAGTTTTTAAACACTGTTTTAAGACACTGCAGAAATGGTATCTACCTCATTATAAGCAAGATTCAGCCAATGTGCTTTCCAAAATGCTGCACTGCAAGTGGCAAAACCTGAATATTTTTAAGTTCACACTTGTCTTAAAGGATAAATAACTTCTTACCCAAAGATCCCACTTGACAGCAATAAAACATCTGAACTCTGACTGACTGTACAGACCAAACATGCAAAAGCTTTTTTTTGCATTAAGTGCTGATTCAGGACACTAACTTCTGTATACAGACATTGACCTAAACAAAATCTCTTTCTTAACAAGGACCCATTGAAACCAAACAAGACCCACATCAGTTACAGGAAGTGGAGCAAATTTCTTTGACAGTAACAAGCAGTTAGAGACATTCTCTGATCTCAAAACAATTTTATATTAATTTCCAACATGCTTCAAAGAGTCTTTAAACTCTCGCATGTACAGTCCTTAAGTACAGATCTTGATTAAAGTGTCAAGAGCAACCAACACTGAGCCACAACTGTCTGCGATTATTACTGCAACATATTTTAAAACCAGTTTTTTTAAAAAAGGGAAATTTTCTACTATACCACTCACACCCTGCTAAACAAACCGATTATTAACTCAATGGACGCTGCACACAATTTGGTACCACAAGTCAGAAGGCAAAGTAATATTACTTAAAAGTCAAAGTTTCAGGCAGGTACAGAGCTGCAACAAAACTTCGCTTTCACAGCTCGCAATAACCCGTCTGACCAACTCAATGAATTCGTTTACCTTGCAGTCCTGTCCCCACACTGTTCCGACACCTTCCCTTTTGTAGTTTCTAGCCATTTCCCCTTCAGAAATAAAGATCTTTTGTTCTGATCTGGGAGCTACATGAATTTGCAAATGAGGCATTCCGGTCTTTGAACAACAGTGTTTAGGTTTGGAGTGATAACTGGAAACCAGTCGGCAGGGAACTTCCAGCGAATGGCTCCTTTGAAAGATCGGGCGCTTGTTCTGTTCGTTTATAATTTCCCTTTCTACCACCCCGTTAACATTGACTTGGCAGTCTGAATGCTTGAATGAAGGCAAACATACAGAGGTGCTCCTTATTAACTTGATAGGGTGATGTCGTGTATGTCCAGTATTTAAAGAGCTCTGTTTAAATTCCTTCACGAATGATTCAGGGTGGATTTGTCCTTCCTTGGTCTCAGTCGCTAGTGCCTGAGCTCTTTGATAATTGAAATACAGAATGTTATTTGAAGGTCTGTGCAGTTTCTTCACTTTTCCCCGGCACTCTGCTTCTTCCTCACTATAATCAATGGCTCGGTTTTTGCCAGGCTGCTGCCCATTACAGTAAAGTGACTTAATGTCTCTAACTTCACTGGAGGGGCAAACTGGGTTCGATAAACGCAGTCCATTAACTGCTGTGGCAACAAAACAGGTGCTTGTTTCTTTGGATTTAGACCCAGCCTGATCTTCATTTCCATTTGGTTCCTGGGAGCAAGGAAGGAATCTATTTAATGTGGTGTTGCTACTTCCACTGAGAAAGGGATCGGGGCTGGTTGGTGTGGCTGGAGGAGTGCTGCACGGACTCTGAGGGAAAATCACCAGCGAGGAACAGCGTCTTAACGGCACCTTCGATCTCCTCGGCTTCACCGAAGCTTTGGTGGATGCCACTGTGCACTCCAAAAGTTCTTGGTCAAAAGAAATGCTGGCGTTACTCGTGGCCCCCTCACTGCCACTGCTGTTGGCACTGGATTCGCACTGTCCACTGGACTGCAGCGATATTTGCAGAGTGGAGCTCTTCTTGCGGTGATGGTCACTGTTACTAACCTGTGGTATAAACAGGGAAGAACTGCGCTGCAGGACACGTTCATCCTGTGATGCCGTCTGCACCGCCACAGGCTCATGCGTAGTCACTTGGTGAACATTCTTTCTTGAATTTATTGGGACAGTCTCAACTGTCATACATATGTTGCTCTCCAAGCCCTCTCCTGAGGTTTCAGACAGCGGGTCAGTATTGCTCCTTCTGGTTGCAAAATGCAATCGCAAACGGCGGGCCATTCTCCCCCTGATCCTAAGGTTGGAATGAGTCTGAGCCGGTTAAAAACTCACATTCTGCAGCGAAAGCTGAAGGCAAACCCAGCCAGCGCCGTCACTCGGGATACAGTCACCATCAGTAGCTGCAGATAAGCAGAAATAGCTGAAGTGACAAGCAGCATTCCAATCATTATTGGACCAGGGCTATTAAGCTTGGGGAAGTTAGAAATATCCCGCGGCAAAACCGCGGTGGCAGGAATACCTCCCCCAAGTCTGAAAATCCATGAGTGTCTGTAACGGTGTTGAAGTGAAGGCTCTCTTCCACAGCAATGAAAATTCTGCAAACCTTTACAAGCAGCTCAGCTGCTACACACTGTTGGAATTCTAGCCAAACCTTGCTTCAATTAAACCTCCTTTACTTGCATGAATGACTGAATCTAACCCAAAGTCAACATCTTCTTGCATTTCGATTTCATATATGACATCTCGCTCCCCAGCAAACAGGCCAGCGCTCCTCCAGGCACCAGAAAGCTTCAAATGTTTCTCTTACGCTGGACCAACATTGTATTTTTACCCTATAGTATTGCATTACAGGAAATTTTAAAAGAACGACATCCAACACACCCTTGAATCAAAGAGGGTTCCTGAGCGTTACCCACACGATGTTAAAGCTCTGGGATATGGCAAATAAACGGGAAGCTACTGCTAATAACAGCGAGAGAGAGAGAGAGAGAGGTTCACAGCCTTGCATTCACAATTGAACACAATTTGCCTTCGACAGTCCTCCAGTGTGACATGAGAGAGAATTGGCTTTGCGCAGATAATTTTTGGACTCACGTTTTCAAGTTCTGCTACAGCTGGACACATTGAAATCTAACAAATAAAACCGTTTAAAAGCAGTTTGAAAAAAATCCTCGTTAAAACAAAAACAAAACTATTATTAGACTCCCACTAGACCCAAATGCTGCTGGTACTGGACTGTTAGTGCTTGTCAAGTCAGTGTGGCTAACTCTGAAAAACCTCTCTCTTAGTACACAGAAATGCCACATCCTGACATTTGAAACGCATCACTGTGCCAAAGGAGTTACATTCTTTTCTTCCTGTGGCTTTCCAATCAGCTGCAAAGATTCAAAAGCACTGAATAAGTAATTTATTTTTATGAGGATGCATTTTTCAAATGCTTTATCCCGAACGCTAGATTGTGGCTAAGTGGATTGCCCTCTGCAAGCTCTGGCACAGATTCGAAGGGCCAAATAGCCTCCCTCCGTGCTGCACTGTTCCATGATTCTATAGGTGAAATCTTCTATTATTGAGTCGCAAGTGCAGTGGTGGGCAGCCTCAGTGGCACCTTCCTCACTGGTCAGCATGGCGGGATCCTGCACCAGATTCTGTACTTGGAGCCTCATTACTTATGTACAGGGTCATTGTCCTCAGTCACCTGGTAGACCAGCAGCAGATTTGTTCACTCACTGCCAGCTAACAGATTCAAACATCCTGATGCATATTTAATCACCAGTCCAGCACACATGCATCACTTTCTCCAACCCATCTGCCTTCACCAGACCGTGCACAATGGCAGGCAGAGGGACAGGGAAGTAATGGATAGAGGTCCAAGTTGGGCATGGGAACATTGCAGGCAATGATGTGCTGTTCATCACTCTGCCAAGGCAGACTGGTTTCTGCCCTCCACCTCCATGCCAAGCTGGTCTGCATGGACAGCACATGCTGCTGGACCTATGGACTCTCCTGATCCAAAGAAAAATGGCCAACAGCCTAAAGAAGAATTCTGTTTCTTGATTCAATCACTGTCCTCCCCCAGGCCCATGTGATGTGCCCATGCCCCACTTGGGCCTCTATCCACCACAGCTGGAGTCTTTGAGCATCACCTTACAGTAAATGTCACTAATGTCCTTTAGGAAACCTGCCATCCTTACCTGGTCTGCCTTATCTGACTCCATCCTCCAAAGCAATGAATTGACTCTTAAATGCTCTCCAAGGCCAACAAATACTGGCTGGCCAGTGATACCATGTCCGATGAATGAATAAGAAAAGAAATGATGGGGTATCCTTTTATCCCCCTTATCTATGAATTTAAGCACTTGTCAAGGTCTAGATTCCCTCCTTTTGATCTTTCCTCTGATTTCCATTCTTTTCATCACCCACCTCCTTGCCCCTCTGCCATTGTGAGCCCTCCCCCTGCCATCCTTTCCCTGCACAGCTCTCCTTCCACAGTTTCACCCCGTGACACCTCACACTCCATTCCCAGTCCAATTTTGGACTTTTGTCATGGTGACTGCAAGAATCCCTCTGCACACTGCTGTCCACATAGATACTGGTGTGACACACCATGGGGAAGGAGGAAACTGTACTACTACCCAACCCCACGTGCTGTACTGATCTGACTCAGTGACACAGGAGAGTCCATGGGTCCAGCAACATGGTGCTGTCCTGGAAGACCAGCTTGGCATGGAGATGGAGGGCAGAAACCAGTCTGCTTTGGCAGAGTGGTGAACAGCACATCAGAAGCAGTGCAGCATAACAGCTGTGTTGTAGTCACCACAGTTTCTTGTGAATTGAGGACCTTCTTGTGCAACCCACTCTTTAGAGATTGAATTTTAGACTAATATCATTTCAAATAAGATTATAAGGCCTGGTGGATGCTTGTTAGCAACTGTTTTAATAGGCATTCATAAAATGCAAATAAGCATTCATACCACTAGTCAGTGGGAAGACCAACCTGCCATTAATCTGCCATTGGGAGAATCGCAACATGATTTTACAACAGCAAGTGTCTGACTTTTTGGCTCCTGCTAGATTCTCCATTCCAGTCAGTTCCCAGGCTAAAAAGGGTGAGATGGGGGAATTCCATTCTTTATCACCACCACATAAAAAGATTTGGGTCCATGTGCTTTACACCAACAGCACAGACTGGGACACTGCATACAGTTGACAAGATGGGGAAGATTTCCTTCGAGCAAGGTTGCAAAGATGAGTTCCAAGCCTTGCAAGAGGAGAAAGAAGGTTCCTTGTCATTTTAATATATGCAACCATGACACAAGATGACTCGCCATTTCACACATTCTAGTTAAAACCTTACATAATACCTTGTTAACTCAGCACTCAACAATTTGCAAGTTGCTATGCAAGAATAGTAGGTCATTCAGCAGAACCAATGAAATAAAATGGTGTAACATTTTTCCACAACCAAACAGCAAGTGTTTGATAACTGTATAATGGCCATCTTAATGCCCTCAGGGGATAAAAGTGGCTACACAATGGAAAAATGTGCTGCTTATAATAAAAAGCTGTAACAACTGCACCATTTACTGTTGGCATTTTAACAGATGTCTTTTATGGAGATTTTTACCACTGCACAGAAGTGGGAAAGTTATTCTGAACTGCAAATAAAAGTAAAAATGGTCCTTTGAGCATTTCAATTTGCACTCAGTCAAAAAGCAAACAAAATAGCTAACCTAACCAAACAGCATGCGCTAGAGGTATAGGTAGGCTCTTTGTACAGAATAAATACTTGGTTAAAATTTTTTTTATAGCAAAAACATTTATATAAAAAAAATGCATCTGGATAGAACAATGCCCTCTTTGTGGGGAAAAAAATCTGCATTATGCCTTTCAAGTCCAGGATTTTTCCTAAATAAAGTTCCAGACGGCCAAACACGCAGGAATTTCAGCTACCGACCAGCTCAGCCTTTTGAACAGTGTACAGAATCAGAATATTTGCAGCCATTCCAGTTTCTCATTATCACTATTCATTATAATTTAACTTTGCAATGCCAATGACAAAATACACCGTCGCAGATGCCGGAATGAATACTTTCTTTTAAAAGAAAACAAAGCGATTCAAAATGGAGCAACACAACATGTCACCGTTCTGAAAACGCAACAGCTGTTTGAACTCTGAAAGAAACGCACAAACCTTAACAGATTCTGACAAAATGATAATAAGTTAAACTTACATTACAAAGTTAAATTATGGCAGCAAATCAGAAATTAAATTATTGCCAAAATAGTTCAATGCGTGGCAATGTCAGCTGCTGGATTACTTGCAGTCTTTCCTATTGTGAGAAGCACAAAATGGAAGCTGGACCCTTCCTCTCAGAAGATTGTAGAAAACCAGAGGGACGAGTCACCCAATCTAATTCTGAACCCCATTTAGCAACCTGCTGTAGACTACAAGGGTGCAGATCTTCAGCATACTTTCTTTGCCGTACAAGATGAACTCAGAACCACACACAGGAATGAAACAACGTTAGCAGAATGTAGCTAGCCCTTTTGATCAAATTGCCTGCTTTAAATCATTCACTGATAAACAAACTTCAATGTCAAACCATTCACTGTTACAATGTGCATTTTCCTTTAGACTAAATGCTATCACATTTAGGCTTGGAGACAACACCATGACATGCAGAGCTTTCACACAGATTTGATATTTTGAGATAAAACCTTACACAGCATGGCAACTCATAATGTACTCCTATTCAGAAACAATGTCATCCCAACTTTGCACTGAGAAGCTGGAAGTAGAAATAGGAGCTGGATTTATCCATATTACATATGGCGACACTTTCATTATGGCTATTATTTGACACGGGAGTAAGTATTCCCAGTTGATAAGAATTTTGCTTGGCACACCATACTTACCAAGCGGTTTTCATCAAATACTTCAAAAAGAATCCGATGCTGCCTTGGCTGAACCTAGCAAAAAAAAAGTATAAAAATCTCATGAGAAAGGACATAGGATTTTATCCTCCACTTGTCAACCCAAAGCTGTAATTTAACACGATTAGTGTATGTGTTTAGTTCTATCATGCAAGTACATGATATTCAATTTCCTTAATGTAGCTTTCTGTTCCTCAGAAAAGTCAGGTGAGTTGGCTAAATGCCTTCTATTATTTTAACACAATCTAAAGTAGGCAATTACCTGCCCCCAAGTGGAAAAGGGCCATTGGCGCTAATCAAAACAGACAAATACGTAGGGACTCTTGGGATGGAATTTTCCTGTTCACAGAAATCATAGTGGACAGCTCCGACCATACAAAGGTCCATTTACATCGAGTGGGATTTTCCAGAAGGGGGGGGGGGGGAGCCCAGCTGAAAAATCCTGCCCATGATATTGTTTTCCACTAACAGTAGTTTATAAGAGCTATTTTAAACAACTCCATGAAAATCAAATATTTTAGTGAAAATATTAAAAGGAACTTTAAGTTTGAAGCCACTTGCAGCCCCAAATTCTCTCGATCAATTATAACTTTTAACTTTCACTCCAAGACTCAGTCTCCAAGTTCTAATTTTGATTTCAATTCAGAATTGAAACCGCATCTGGCCTCCTTTCCCTAATCAATATTTTGCTGAATCTGACCAAATTCACATGAAAACTAGGATGTGTTATTACAAAACCAATACAATGAAGCACATGGACTTTTTAAAATTACCTTATTACAAACTCCAAATGTTTCCAATTATTTCACTGTTCTGCCTTCCATTACCAAACCTTAAATTCATTCTACATATTAATCACTTTAACTAAAAAGCTTGTTAATATTAATCTCAAATTTGCTTTTAACTTTTCTTTTTCAATTATGTTTAAATTTTAACTTGTGCTCCTCATTTCTTTTTCCTCCACTTTTAATAATTGCTGCAAGGGGTGGCATGGTGGCGCAGTGGTTAAAACTGCTGCCTTACAGCGGGACTCTGTTTGGATTCCTGGCTTCCATCGTTGTACGTGTGGAGTTTGCTCATTCACCATGTGTCTGCATGGGTTCCCTTCAGGTGCTCCAATTTCTTCCCACAGTCCAAAAGATGTGCTGGTTAGATGCACTGGCCATGTTAAATTCTCCCTCAGTGTACCCAAACAAGCAGAGTTTGGTGACTAGGGGATTTTCACAGTAACTTCATTGGAGTGTTAATGTAAGCATACCTTGTGACACTGATAAATAATCTTTAAACTTTAAAATGGCCATGCCTGGGACTTGAATGTTCCAATGGTATATGACAGGACAGGATAAAAGAAAATAGGAGCTCTGCTAATGAAGGATGCAGTCAGTACAGCAGTAAGGAATGATATTGATTTGGAGAAGCAAAGCATAGAAATCAGTTTGAGTAGAGATAAGAAATAGCAAAGGAAACAAATCATTGCTGTGATAGGTTTATAGGCTCCCTGACAGATACTACAGTGTAGGACAGGGTATAGAAGCCAGGAAATAATGAGAATTTGTGGAAAAAAAAAGGTGCTGCCATAATTGGGGAGGTTTAAATCATCATATAGCTCAGTGAATCAAATTGGCGAAAGTGGCACGGGATAAGTTTATCCAGACAATTTTCTCAAACAATATATTCAGGAATCAAACACTGAACAGGCTATTTTAGCAATTGCAATGTCTAATCAGACAGGATTAATTAATGATTTTATTGTAAAGAACCCTCTAGGTAAAAGTGATCATAACATGTTAGAATTTCCCAGTTTGAGGGGTGAGAAACCTTGGTCTGAAACTACTGTCTTAAACTTAAATAAAGGCAATTACAAGGGCAAGATGACAAAATTGGCTAAAGCTCATGAGAAAAATCAGTGAAAAGGCAAGATGCAAATCATGCAATATTTGTTATTTTAGATTCCAGGCAATCTCAAGTCTCAAGCAAATACCCAATAAAATATGGACATTCACAACCAGCTGGATAAGGATGAACAGTCCAAAAAAAAAACTACAATATCCCAGCCCAATCTTATTTGTTTTGCTACAGACAGCGGAAACATCAAAATTCAATATATGCCTAACAAATGTGAAATAGATCCTGTCAAACTTATGATGGCTCTTTATCCAAGTAAGACGGGATGAATTTTGAAGTGTTAAACAACGCAAGCTATGTAATCAACATACCATCTTGTTGTGAACAAAGCGCTTTTGAACTTGACAAGCACAACCATGTTTCCTGTCTGCTTTTAAACAGAAAAAGTTCCTTGCAGAGATAGAGATCTGTCAAATAAGCCATCAAACCAGCTGCATATCAACTAAGCAGTCAAGATAACAGACAACAATACTTTGAAAATGAGAGAAAGTCTCTTCGCAACTTGCTCTAACTTGAAGTTCATCTGAGGGTTAACCTCCTAAAAAGTTGACAACCAAAGATTTTACAGTTTATTGGAAATACCCTGCTTATAAGACTTCAATTTAATCAACTCATCTAAGAAACGACATGCCTGCCATGAAAGAAGAACAGAGACAGTTATACTTTATCTTTTATTCTTCATCTATAGCTAATTGTTCCGTGAGTGACTGCACAGATGTGGTCGTGAGCGAGACATTAGTTTTTAAACCTGGGGCACGTGTGGAATAATAAATATCATCCTTTATTTTAAAACTCACGGAAAATCTACTGCTGGCCTTATTTAAATTTGGACATTCACTTCTAGGGTAAAAAAACCACAGCTCTCATTCACAACATGAATAATGGGCAGTTAGGAAACACAAAATTCTGTCCATGACAATATATTCAAGATTGAGTTGGACAGATTTCTGAACAAAAAGGGAGTTCAAGGTGATGTAGTCAGGCAGGAGTGTGGGGTTAATGCCGCAATTCGATCAGCCACAATCGTTTTGAAGAGAGGAGCAGGCTTGATGGGCCAAATGGCTTGCCCTATTTCTGATGATCTAATGGCCCTTAAAATTTCACCCTCCAACAGCAGAAAAAGCTCCAATTTCTCCAGACCTTTCTCATAACTCTGGTGTCTGAAAAAAATGAATCATTCAAATAGATCTATGATACCTTACTTCAATATATCCTCTCTTTTCAACTTGATTAGCTGGAATTGAACTGTTTTAAGTTTGGTCTGATCTAAGATTCAACAGCAACTTCCCTCAGCCTGTTGTCCTGTCAAATACTTCAGAGCTCTATTTCATTGGTACTCAGCATATCAAATCACTGAAGTTTTATCTTCACCTCCAGTTATTTCAACAGTATGTATTTTACACACATTTGCAGCCTGTTGCTCTTTTCACACTTGCCCTACTTTAGACTGGTACACAGTAAATTTATCTGTCGTTCTGATCACTTGTCACTATTTTGTGCAGTACCTAAAACTAGAGCTGTTAATATCTCGCTCTGTCTTCCCATGCTTGTAATGCATTAAGGATCAATCTGTACCCAGGCTATTTACCACTTGGTGGATGCTTTACTGCTTTGTCTAGGAGTCCAATAAACTGCTCTCTGAATAATAAATAGGCTTTGAGTTCCTCCTCCACTTTCAAATGGCAAAATTTTTAAAAATTACATTTTAATTAAAATTTGTTTGTTTATTTTCTGAAATTTGGCCAAAGTAAATAAAAGCTTTGAAATGTTTGGTTTCAGATTCTATATTTTGATGCTTTTTCAGCTATTGGAGGGTCATTAGCTATGTTGAAGTTCCTTTCACGTTGGATTAAATACTGTGAGCTACTAACAAGTGGGGGTCATGGTAAAGGAAACTTGCTCTGTTTCAAGCACTTGCATTCACTGAGTTTCCTGTGGGTGCATTGCTCTGACACACTGCTCATTTTCCACAGTGATGGAACATCTTGTATATTTACCTCGCATTGACTTCAAAACCATCAAGAGGTCTCCCACTCGGAGAATGTGACGCAGTGCAAGTAGAATCTTAACGGCACAAGAGCATCTTTCCTGGTGTCTTACAAAGCAGAAACATGTTAACCAATAAAGGTGAACACTTTCTTGGAAAGGGTGCAAAGATAGCTCAGAAAGCAAACACTACTGAATTCTGTGGGAAGGCTCTAAAGATGATGAAACTTTGGTTAGTAGACTAACATGTAGTCCTAGTCTTTTCTTTACTGATGTTCTCTCCACCACAAAATAGACATCACAGTTGGGAGTGGGACCACAGTGGTCAGATGCTTTTCCTTCCAATTGTGTGCAAGACATTGCAAAATTCCTCAATCCTCTGCTATCCCACCTCAACTATACCCCAGCCAATGACACAATTCCTTTATAAACACAAAGAGCTCAGACACATTGCCCTTTGGGACAACTGAGTACTATGTGGAACCAAGCACTTACAAACATTGCCTTACTGGGTGTTTTGAGTAGCCTGTACTAAAAGCGCAGAACAAAATAGTTAGGAAAATCATCAAGAAGAATGAGGGAAGATTGACAAAATTCATTCACAAGACAAAATATTTTGGTTAAAAACAGAATAGAAGTTGCTTGGGCATATAAGGCAGAATTTGCAAACAGAAAATTTATAATTGCAAATACAAAACTTTTACATGGTAATTATCAATGCTGTAGTGCTCGAATATAATAGAGGACATGCTACTATTAGGAAAACGTGCATAAAAACTGCCTAAGAAAAATACAAATTGAGAAATGCTAGGCTTTATTAACATAATGAAAACAAAACTTTCACCAAGTTCTTCAAGGCATGGAATTAAACTTATCAAAATAAAATGGCTTCATTGTTTCAGGGCATGATATTTTCTTATTATGGTTTTCTACAAATCAGTTTAATTTATTCCCCGTTCTATAGCCAAGTGATCCACTTTATTGGTTCCGAGTTTTGATTTCTTGGGCACTTTATTTTGGACATCTTTCCCTTTTTCGCACACCACCTTCAACCAACATTAGGAATCCAGAGTTTCTGAACATTAACTGCAGCCCTCTATAAACGAACATACCAAAGGGCTTTTTTGGAACATGCTAGGTCAGAGAATTCCTTCCTCTCAGCACTTGAGAGACTTTGGAACCGTCTTGGCAGAGGGATAAATTTTAAATTGCAAAGTAGAATATTTAATAGTATATGAAGTACACAATAAATTATGGCAAAAAATTCAATCTTACCGTACACTCATTCATTCTTTATTTGGATTTTATTTCAATGCTGATTTAGTTTTCTATACTACTACTAAAAATGATTGTGACAACATAGCTTATATTACTTATTCCTCACAAAGCTCACCAGCAAACATTTACCAACATACTTGCAAGTAATTTGTCTCATTTCAATTTTCACTTCCTCCAAATGAAATACAAAGTGGCTACATCAGGTTGCTAAGCACCATATTGAATTCAATATCCATCTGCTTTGACCTGCTATGCAAGTTGCTATTATACATCGTGCCAACCCATATCATTCCCATCTCATGGAATTTTCTAACCCAGAGTTTCCACTGGTTCAAATTCATACCATGGAAAGTTTGCATGCATACATAAGAAAAACAGAAGGACAGCTAGTTAGGGGATCCACACATGGAAGGCTTTAACCTCACTAACCAGGAGTTAAAAACAGCAGCATCCATGTGCCCATGAGATAAATAGTGCTGCCAAATAAAAGCTAAGCAAACAGATTAAGAATTTGCAAAGCATTTTGCTTATTTCCAAATGTTATGCCTGTGAAGATAATGAATGGGACTCTTCCCATTTTGTGTGTGGGTGCATATAATGTGTACATTACATGTTTAAAGTTTATTTATTAGTGTCACAAGTAGGTTAATATTAACACTGCAGTGAAATTTCTGTGAAAATCTTTAGCCGCCAACTCCAGCATCTGTCAAGGTACACTGAGGGAGAATTTAGTATGGCCAATCCACCTAACCAGTATGTCTTTCAGGCTATGGGAGGAAACCGGAGCACCTGGAGGAAACCCATGCAGAAATGGGGAGAACCTGCAGACTCCGCCCAGACAGTGACCCAAGCTGGGAACCGAACCCAGGTCACTGGCATTGTGAGGTAGCAGTGCTAGCCACTGTGCTGCTATACATGTTTGTCCTGAATTTTTTATACTCATGTATGTTCCATTGTTCTGAACCACTTCATAATTTTAGACAGATATCAAATTGACAAAAACAGACCTAAATTTATCGAATATAAAAAGGAGGGAAATGGGAGAAGAGATCATTCAAAAACAAATAATCAGAAAACATGATATTGAATTTAAACCAAGGTCTGATTTGTACTTATTTGCCATTCAGCAGAAAACCTGTACGGGACTAACGCATCATCCACTCCACAATTACCAACACATTTCAGCACAGGCACTGCAACAAGTCACTTTCCTTCAGAATGATATAATGGACCCATCTTTTCAACACACATTTTAAAAGTGATTTTGTGATATTCCAGTCACAACTTCAGACTGTGCACATCATTAGTGGCTTGCTTGTTCACAGTAAAATGATTTTTGCCACAGCCTGAATGGTCAATGGCTGACATTAATCAGCATTCTAACTTTATCACACTGGATCATTTGATTGAATTAATAGTCTTTAATTCTTAGCTCATTTTACATTTTTATCTTTCATAGAAATCATAGAAACCCTACAATGCCGAAGGTGGCCATTTAGCCTATTGAGTCTACACCACCCATATCCCTACATATTTATCGTCTAACTCATGCATCTCATGACTCTAAGGGACAATTTTTAACATGGCCAATCAACCTAACCCACACATTTTTGGACTGTGGAAGGAAACCAGAATATCTGGAGGAAATCCAAGCAGATGTGAGGAGAATGTGCAAACTCCACACAGATAGTGACCCAAGCCAGGAATCAAAGCCCAGATCCCTGGAGCTGTGAAGCAGCAGTGCTAACCATTGTGCTACCGTGCCACCCATCTTTGTATCTTATATGTTTCTAATTAGTTCAAACATGCATCTTGCCCAATAAAATGCCCTTTTCAGAAAATCAGCTACATCTGCTTAACAAAGTAGACTCAATCAATTAATTAATTGTTTGGAGTCTGTTCTTCCCTGCATGTGATTTAGCCAATTACAATATTACTGCAGAGGGCAATCACTGTATCTGGTCAGGAATGTACAAGAACCAAGTGTCATTGATGCTTGTCACAGATACAAAAACATGTTTTATAACAAAAGAGAAAAGATAAACTTGCAATTAAATATACAATGCCTTTCACAACTTAGGACATCCCAAGTGCCTTACAGCCAATTATCTATTTCTGATGTATATTCACACCTTCAGCTCTTCCGAGAAGCAAAGGTTTATACAGCAAAGAGAAGATAGTATTTACAAGCTGGTCACAGATTCACTTCTACGATACAACACACGCAAGTCCACTGGAAAATAGGGGTTTAATAGCCCCTAAGGGCAGGACTGGCTATTCACTTCTTTCAGTCAAGAGAACTTCATCCCCACCCCAACTGTTCAAAAATGGCCATGAGGCAAGAATGTGCTACCAAATCAGTGGGAAATTGCTGGCTTGCCTTCCTCCTGAGAACAGTGGACATTTTTCATGATGGGGCAGGAAAATGGGAAGGAGTAAGGGAGTGCCATTACAAATCTTGGGTCTTATAGAATCAAACAATCTCCACAGTGCAGAAGGGGGTCATTTGGTCCATTGAGCCTGCACTTACAACAATCCCAAGCAAGTCCTATTCCTGTGACTACTGTTAATCCCTTGACACAATTTAGGATTCTTGTGTCTTCGTCAGGCAAATGCAGTGTTCTGCATTTGCCTGACGAAGACACAAAAAAGTGTTGAAAGCTCGCAATTTTACTATCAAATAAATCGGTCGGATTTAAAATTGGTGTTGCTAAATTCTTACTGAGTTCTTACCACCCCAGTCCAACGCCGGCATCTTTACATCATGACAATTTAGGATGGCCAATCAACCTAACCCACACATCTTTGGACTGTGGGAGGAAACAGGAGTACCTGGTGGAAACCTATGCAGACATAGGGGAGAATGAGCAAACTCCACATTGACAGTGACCCAAGCCAGGAATTGAACCCGGATACCTGGTGCTTCAAAATGCAGATGCTAATCAATGTGCCACCGTGCTGCTCTCAGTCTTAGGGTTTGTTGTCTTGCTTCAATAAGCTTGATCACTTGGAGCCCATATCTTACTGTGGCTGAATGGCCTGCAGAAATTTAACTTTTAAGATGCTGAAAGATCTTCAATCAAGCAAAACTGACTTTTTGGCCCAAGTTGTTGTTTAAGTATGCTAGGATTTCCTGTAACCAAGTTGGCCACAGACTTACCAAAGGACATAAGGACTGGGATTTTCCAGACACGCCCTTCCCAAAACCATAAAATCATGTCCAAGGTCAACAGACCTTTGCATGGTCTGCCCTCCACCCACCATGATTCCCAGGAGGGGAAATTTACCAAAGTGTTAAACCACGTCAAGGCTTGTTCCCAAACAAAGAGCTGAAGGAGCGTTGCAGATTTTCTGGAGCCAGGGTTTCCTTATATGGGCAGTGGCATGTCTGTTGTGTGCAGCAAGGCACAAACATGAGGAGGTCTGGATGTTTCTGACCCTCTCTCTGCTGGCTTTATCTAATTGGCCCAATCGAACAATGTGATCAGTTTCTGATTAGTTCACTGGCTGGTTTCTAGTTTGGTGGGCCAAAGGGCCTGTTCCTGTGCTGTACTGATCTTTTGTTAGCACAAGAAGGCTAACACAAAAAGCTGAGTTCAGTGAAAACCCAGGACCAACATTCACAGAAGATGACAACATCCGGAAGAAGGACGATATCCTTGCAACAAAACCCTGCTCAGGATTCATATCAAGAAGTCTCACAACGCCAGGTTAAAGTCCAACAGGTTTATTTGGTAGCATGAGCTTTCGGAGAGCCTTCATCAGGTGAGTGGAGTGATACCAAATAAACCTATTGGGCTTTAACCTGGTGTTGGGAGACTTCTTGTGTGCCCACCCCAGTCCGATGCTGGCATTTCCACACAAGATTTCATATGCAAGTGGAAATCTGCCTCAAATGAAGTCATGGATAGTGAGTATTTAGTTCATATGCATAGCAGGCATTAACTATTTTCCAAGTCACTACAAAAGAAAATTGTGTTTGAACATTTAAGTCAACTTACTGTTCATTAGAGGTTAAAATACACAGGTTTGAACAACATTGCGTTCAGGGATTCACTCAGACTGGCCCATATCTAATTATACAATAGTGTAATCCAGAGGTGTAACAGTAGAAGCCCCTTGTGATCTGAACTAGATATGTCCCTGGCTCATGCACTTCAATAAACAAATTGATCAATACTTCAGCGAGATTGAAGCCAGACATATATTGCTACTCTTATTCATTTCAATAGCAAATGAGTAAAAATAGGGACCAAGAGGTCTAACAAAATCATTCTTACTTAAATTATTCTGAAGCTAACTTGTGTGAATCGTCAGGGACCTCACTAAATGACTTCCATCATATAGATCATCAATCTCTCATTTCTTATTCTGTCAAAAGCTAGTTGCTAGATTTGTGCTCCCACAGCTTGCCAGAGGATTAAATGGATAATTTCCAATTAAACCTAGTGCTACATCTCCTGCTCCACACCCCATTCTCTCAATAATAACTTTACACAAAGCTCAACATGAAGAGACATTTCAAATCTCTTGAAATGCAAAGGATGGCAAAGATTACTTTCAATGGAAGAAGAACTCATCAACCATTTCCAATCACCTTCAATGCCTGGTTCTTCAACATATCAATCCCTTCTTTGCCCAAGTGTCTGCAGCCTGAAGAAGGACAAGAACTAGTCATTCAGAGGTCTGCGATGTTAGTGTGATCCCATGAAGATCTGGCTCTGAATTTCAGTTCTGGGAACGTGCTTCAGTAGACATGCAATGGAGGTGATGGCAATGTTTTTGAAAACTACTTGTAAGTTGTGGCTATTGAGCTAATGGATTGCTTCCTTGAGTACTTAAAGCCAAGCTCTTTCATTAAGTTATGGGGAAGGGTAATTTTTGAAAAAATATTTACAATGATGTAATTGAAGTCAGAATGATCGTTAAGTCTGCTGATGTCTGTTCACTTGCTTGCTGTAATTTGGTTTTTAAAGATCAGTAAAATTTTACTTGGCATCCATAAACTTGAGCTTATCCAAAATTCCAATACTGATATTCTAACTTATGCCAAGTCCTGTTCACTCAACCCTGTGTTTGCTAACCAACATTAGTTCCTGGTTAAGCAACATTTTGATTTTAAATCTCTCCACATCTCGAACTTCTTTTTGGTCTCTTATACATATCCAATTGTAATCATTCCACATGAGCTGTCACGTCTTCAGCTACCAAGGTCTTATGCTCTGGAATTCTCTCCCTAACCCTTTGTATCTCACTATCCACCTCTTCGATCATGTGCCCCAATATTCCCTTTATATGGTTCAACGTCAAATTTTGTTTACAATGTTCTTGTGAAGCACCTCAGAAAATGTCACTACATTGAAGGAGCAATAGAGTTATTGTTGTTGGAAGACCTTTAACTTTCAATCGACTTTAAAATATCAAAATTAAATCATATCCAAATCCTTTCCTTGGTAAAATGGCCAAAACCTCCAATAAGTGTTAGGAATTTAATCAATATTGGTGATTTCAGTGACCCACGTGACAAATCTACAATCAGTGACATAAAGTGGTTCACCCAAATGCACTGACAATCAATTTAGTCTGATTCAGCAAACCTCACTTGCAAGACCACTGTGGAAACAAGAAAAATGCACGGATTAAAATAGCTTAATTCTACTGTTAAAGGTTTCAGTTGTGGGACTAGGGCAAAGTTAGAGGCTGCACAATGGACAGCACTGCTGCCTCACAGTGCCAGGGACCTGGGCTCGATTTCTGGCTTGAATCACTGTCTGTGTGGAGTCTGCACATTCTTCCTGTTGTCAGCTTGGGTTTCCTCAGATGCTCCAGTTTCCTCCCACATTCTAAAAAGCCGTACTGGTTAGGTGCATTGGCCATGCTAAATTCTCCCACCATGTACCCAAACAAGTGCTGGAGACTGACAACTAAGGGATTTTCACTAACTTCATTGCAATGTGAATGTAAGCCTACATGTGACACTAATAAATAAACTTAAACTTAACAATAATGCTTTTGAAAAAGTTATTGACCTGAAACAGTAACCCTGTTTCTCTCCACACATGCTGCCTGACTGATCATTTTCAGCATCTTTGGTTTGTTTTAGATGTCCAGCAGTCGCAATGTTTTGCTTTTGAGCAAAAATCAATGCAAGTACAAGGCATCCATTCATGGAGTTAACTTGGAAAAGAAAACAAAACTTTGACAATCTATTTCAATTCTGTGCACTCAAATCCAGATAACTACAATTGCATATACTCTACGCTTTTTAAACTTATTAATTGGCTGTGGACATTGCTGACAAAACCAGCATTTACTGCCCATCCCTAATTGCCCTCAAGAATACCACTCTCCTGAACCAGTCTAATATAGAGAGTATACAGCAATACTGTTTGGGAGGGAGTTCCAGGTTGCTGTTGAAGTGTTTGAGAATTGCTGCAGTGCATCCTGAGAATGGTGCACACTGCAGGCAGGGTGCACGGGTGACGGAGGGGATGAATATCTGAAGTGATGGAAGCAACCCCAATCTGACTATTTTGATCTAGATGGTGTTGAGCTTCTTGGAACTACATTGTGTACAGTTCTGGTTATCCTATTATAGAAAGGATATTATTAAACTAGAAAGAATGCAGAAGAGATTTACTAGGATGCTACCGAAACTTGATGGATTGGGTTATAAGGAGAGACTAAATAGACAGGGACATTTTTCTCTGGAGCGTAGAGGGCTGAAGGGTGATCTTATAGCGGTCTATAAAAATAATGAGGGTCATAGACTAGTAGATAGTCAATATCTTTTCCAAAAGATAGGGGAATCTAAAACTAGATGGCATAGGTTTAAGGTGAGAGGGAAGAGATTCAAAATTGTCCACGCGGCAATTTTTTTCACACAGATGATCGTGAGTGTCTGGAGCAAGCCAGAGGTAGTAATAGAGGCGGGTACAATTTTGTCGTTTAAAAAGCACTTAGATAGTTACATGGATAAAATGAGCACAGAGGGATATGGGCCAAATGAGAGCGTAGGGTTCAAAAAAAAAAAAAGGTGGCATGGACAATTGGGGCCAAAGGGTCTGTTTATATGTTGTAAACAGTCTACGACTCTTTACTAATCCAGGCAAGTGACTTGTGGCCTGTAGCTGGTGGACAGACTCAGGAGAGTAAGGATGTTAGTTACTTGCCACACAGAGCTCCCAGTTCTGATCTACTTATGTTGCCACAGTATTTATGCGGCTGGTCCAGTGCAACTTCTGGTTAAGAGAAACTTTCACGAAGTTGAGTCCCTATAAAGGAGCACAGACTAAAACTCTGGTTGTTGGTTAGGAGTTGGATGCTTCAGACATGTAACTTTGTAAAGAAAAGGGTGCAAAGACCAACTCCATTATCCTTCACCAACTCCATTATCCTTCACCAACTCCATTATCCTTCACCAACTCCATTATCCTTCACCAACTCCATTATCCTTCACCAACTCCATTATCCTTCACCAACTCCATTATCCTTCACCAACTCCATTATCCTTCACCAACTCCATTATCCTTCACCAACTCCATTATCCTTCACCAACTCCATTATCCTTCACCAACTCCATTATCCTTCACCAACTCCATTATCCTTCACCAACTCCATTATCCTTCACCAACTCCATTATCCTTCACCAACTCCATTATCCTTCACCAACTCCATTATCCTTCACCAACTCCATTATCCTTCACCAACTCCATTATCCTTCACCAACTCCCCTTTCGGAATAGAGCACTTGCTATCACAAGAAATACCACAGATTTCCATTCTACAAGGTTCTATTTCCTCTTAAATTCCAATCAGGAAATATTTGAAGTTACTAAATTTAACAGTTGTTTCAAAATGAATTCCAAGTGCTAACAGTTTAGACCAAGGGGAATATGATGAATCCAAACAACAGGCAAATGGATGGACTTGTCTCCTGGGAACCCAAAATCAAGGTTCAGCTTGACAGAAGCAAGTAAGCAACCAGCCCTCATGATGGGACCAATAGGATCTGCAGCATCTGAAACTGTAACCAAACTTTAGGCAATTTACCCCATTGAAGTCAATGCTAACAGTCGGTTTTGGTAGCTTTGCATTAAACAATCTGAACTTTTTTGGTTTCAGTTCAAAGATGTGTAGGTTAAGTGGATTAGCCAAGGCAAATGCGCAAGGTTATGGGAATAGGGCGAGAGACTGGGTAAGACGCTCTTTCAGAGAGTTAGTGCAGACTTGAAAGGGCCATACGGCCTTCTTCAGCACTGGAAGGATTCTATAGTTCCATCATCATTCTTTAAGCACATAGCACATATGATACTGCAAAAATACGTACGACTACTTTATAATGAGCCTGCAAGAATGGCCAATGTGCAAGCAATCCCTTGGGATTGTAGTTTTTTTTTAACCTGGGTGACGAGTATAACTGTCTAGCTCAAGGGTATAGGATGTTTTGTATACAATAATCTTTCAGCTGCTCAATGTACACTATGTAGAACATGCCATTTTGAGGCTTTTCATGACTTTTCTAACTACAAGAAGAAAACAAATGAATATACTCACTCTGAAGAAAAATTCTTCATTCCACTTCGGATCTAAAGTCTGAAAGAAAAAAGCGATGCTATAAAACTTCAATTTATTTGGTAATTTATGTTAAAACAAAATTACACCATTACCAAATGCTTTTTCCCCTCCCCCCCATATGTACAAAATCTTTGTGCCTATTTTAGTCCAGTTTTAGTATCAGTTCAATCTTCCATCCCATTCTTCCATTTTATATCAAATAGAAATTACAAACAGTCACAAATGAAGCCCAGTCTAAACCAGCCTTCCATCCAGCGACTCAGTTCAAACTTCCCGCTGCCTCAAAAGCAGCGAGCGTAATTAAGGACCCCATGCATTCTTTCTTCCAACTTCTTCCATTGGGAAAACAATACAAAAGTCTAGGGTCACTTATCAACCAACTCAAGAACAGCTTTTTGCCTGCTGCCATCAGACTTCTGAATGGACGTCCCTCACATTAAACTTATCTTTCTCTGCTCCTTAGCTATGACAGTAACACTACATTCTACACTGTCTCCTTTGCTTCTCTATGAATGGTTTGCTTTGTCTGTATAGCATGCAAGAAACAATACTCTTCACTGTATACTAATACATGTGACAATAATAAATCAAATCAAAAAGCAGAGTCTTTCGGAAAGCAGACAAATAAGGCCAGTTGAAGCCTTGAAGTTTCTTTGCCATTTGGAAAACTGATATGAGGTGATGCAGTGTTATCACAGATGGAAAGATGAAGTAATGTTACGCCAAGTTTACGGAGACAGTCATCATTGCAAGTGTGGACATAGAAATGCTAAATCGGGAAAAACCGATAATGTGCATGTGGAACCAAGATTGTTAATGTGTCAAAAACACGAAACTTCACAAGAATGTATTAACTTGCAAGGAACAAATCAGTTTTTGTAAAACGTCTTAGGTTTTGCTCACAAATTGAAGGGAATACAATTCTCGTCAACTTTTACTAATGAAGGATGACAACATGACTTTCTTTTTCAGGAAATACCAGGCTTCCAGCTAGCTTCAACAAATCCAAGGCATGTCCTTAACTTTTCAGCAAGCAGTGATGCTGTATGTTCCTTTGGAATATGCAGTGTTGTTTAGTGATACCTGAGAACTGCAGTTTCTTACAAAGAGGAGACATGCTTGCATATGTACGTTTTGTTCATTTATATAGAGACTGTTACATCAAACTTTAAACATTAGGAGCAAGATGGGCTAACATGCAGAGGAGAAGCTATGACATACCCAGGATTTTCACGAGCACACTGATGTTGTACAGTTTTGGAGGAAAGGCACGACAACTGTTGAGACCAGCTGCTGGCCGGAGTGTATCTTTCCTAAATTTGTTATGACATTCTTTTTTAAAAATACATGAATATGGTGGGGTGAATAACAAAGAGCAGCACAGCATATACACAGCACCAGAGATCCGGTTCAATTCCAGCCTTGGCTTATTGTTTGTGCAGAGTCTGCACGTTTTCTTCAATGTATCACAAAACATTAGGGCTAAATGGTAATATATTAGCTGGATTGAAAATTAGTGAATGGATAGAAAATCAAGACATTTATTTCTGTAACCAGTGGAGTAACACATCATACTTGGACCTTAGCTGTTTGTGATAATTATAATGATTTAGATGAGGGATTGAATGGAACATCCAAGTTTGCTGATAATTAAATTCTTTTCAATCATTCACAGATGTGGACATCACTAGCTAGGTCAGCAGATACTGCACAACCCTCACTGCTCTTGATAAGCTGGTGGCAAGTTACCTTTCTGAACTACTGCTGTCTGTGTGGTGTGTTAGTATAAGCACAGTGCTACTGGGGAGTTCAAGGATTTTTGACAGTGAAGGAACAGCAATACATTTCCAAGTCAGAATGACATGCGATGGAGGGGAACTTGCAGATGGTGATGTTCCCATGTATCTGCTGCCATTCACATAGATGGTAGAGGACCCAATTTGGAAAGTGCTCACAAAGGAATTTTGGGGAGCTGCTGCAGTACATCTTATAGACAGTACACATTTCTACCACTCTGTACTAGTGATAAATGTTTAAGGTATTAGATAGGGTGTTAATCAAGTATGCTACTTTGTGCTGGATGGTATCAAGCATTTTGAATATTGTTGAAGTTGCATTCATCCAGACAAGTGCAGAATATTCATCACACTCTTGACTTGTACTTAGAAGACAGTGGACAAGCTTTGTGGAGTCAGGAGCCAAGTTATTCACTGCAGAATTCCCAGACTCTGACCTGGATTTGTAGCTATTGTACTTACATGGCTAGTCCAGTTCAGCTTCCAGTCAATGGTAATCCCAGGATGCTGATACAGAGAGAGATTCAGTGATGATAATGCCATTAAATATCACGGGGAGAGAGATTCTCTCTTGTTGGAGATGGTCATTGCTTGGTATTTACGTGATGCAAATGTTACAAAGCAGTCAGCAGCGAAGAGGATGCAAAGAGGTACAGACAGGTTGGATAAGTAGACAAGATGGCAGATGGATTAGAATGTGGCAAAGTGATACATTATCCACATTGCTAAGAAAAATAAAAATCAATATTTTTTGAATAAAGAGAGAGACTAGGAAATGCTTGCATTAAAGTGGGACCTGGATATTCTTCTCTGTGAGTCACAGAAAGTTAACATGCAGGTACATTAAAAAAATAAAGAAAATGGCATGTTAATTTTTGTTACAAAAGTATGGAGCACACAAGCAAAGAAATTTTACTGCAATTATACAGGGCAGTAATGAAACCACACCTGGAGTACAGTATGCAGTTTTGGTCTCCTTAATTGAAAAAGGACATAGTTGTCCTGGATAGAAATCCAATAAAGATTTACTAGAATGTCTCCCAGAATGAAGGGATTGTCCATGAGGAAAAATTGAGTAGAGTAGGTTCCCTATAGTTTTGCATGAGAGGTATTCCAATTCCAACATATAAAAATTCTTAAAAGGGTGGCCAGGGCAAATGTTCAGGAACAAAGTTTCCCCTGGCTAGGTAATGTAGAAAAGCGGTCAGTCTCAAAATAAGGGATCAGCCATTTAGAACCGAGATGAGGAGCAATTTCTTCACCTAAAAGATTGTGAATCTAGCCCAGAGAGCCATGGATGCTCAGATCACCGAACATATTGACAAAATTTTGGGTACTAAGCGATATGGCAATATTGTGGGCAAAAGGTGTTGAGGTGGACCAGCCATCTTGTTAAATTGCATAGCACGTTAGAAGGACCACATGGTCTACTCCTATACGTTCTCAAAGGACTTTCATTTTAACAGCAAATTTTTTCAACATTTTCATCTGCCTCTTAAATGGGAATGAATTTGAGAAAGTGACTTAATGTTTTAGTTGCTTAAGTACTGATGCAATTAAATTGCATCATCACATTAGGATGAGTGCCAGACCTTATACAATTATATATCATTTGTATTATAGTTGTGGGGCATAGATAGGCCAAATGCTAGAAGCACATTAATACTAATACTGAGGCACTGTGATAATGTACCATCATTTTCCTTCTTTTCAAAGCTTTTAAGTACTCAGTTTGATCCCAGAGGTACCAGTAACCTTAAAACTCTTTTCTAATGGTCATCCTTCACATTTCTGAGTCTATATTTAAATGGCAGTGATCTTTTTAATCTCAGGAGATCCCGCCCTCACTTGACATGCACTCAAACAGAGTCTCAGATAAAAATCAATGGATTTGATCACAGGTAGGATTGCTGGCTAACTTCCCTGCTCCCAAGTCTATGTGACTTGCACTAGGTGACTGAGGAGTTGAGGGTTTAAGTAAAATTCTGGTCCAAGTCCTTGATACTTTTCAATCAATCAACCTCATTACTTTGCATTACTTCATCAAATAATTACATTGATGATGTTCAAACAATTTCTTCAAACACTTTCTTTTACTTTCTGTAAACAGTTTTGCAGATCAGCCACGTATAGGCACATGGAAAGTCTTGCGGCTCAATGTACTATATCAGGAACATAAACAAGTGAGGCTAGTTTTTTAGCGTGAGATCTGCAAAAAGCAAATTAATTAAAAGTGGGAGTAGGTGTTAAAGCCCCTTCAGCTTTCGCTGTTCACTGATCATGGCCAATCATTTGGGGTGGTTAGCAATGCTGCTTCACACAGCCAGGACCCAGTTCGATTCCCAGCTTGGATGATTGTGTGGGTGGAGTTTGCACATTCTCCCTGTGTCTGAGTGGGTTTCCTCAAGGCGTCTGATTTCTTCCAACAGTCCAAAGACACGTGGGTTAGGTTGATTGATCACACTAAGCTGCTCCTTAGTGTTAGGGAAGTGTCAGGGGACTAGTAGGTTAAATATGTATGGTTACAGGGACAGGGCCTGGGTGGGATTGTGGTTGGTGCAGGCTCAATGGGCTGAATAGCCTCCTTCTGTATTGTAGGGAATCCATAATTCTATCATCCAACTCCGATTTTTGAACATATGAAATGGAGTAAAGTAGGTCATTCAGCCCCTCAAACATGTTCCGTCATTTATTAAGATCATAGCTAATCTGCTTGTGTTGATTCCACATTTCCATTCACCCCTTTCTTAACAAGAATCTATTTATCTCTGCCTCAAAATATCCAATAACACCACTTCTACCATCCTCTGAAGCAGAATTCCAAAGTCACCCAACCTTCAGATAACAATTTTCTTGATTTCTGTCCCAAAAGAGTCAATCCCTAATTTTAAAACAGTGCTCCCTAATTGTGGGCTCATCCAAGAGAAGAAACATCTTTTCCACATCCACCTTGTCAACACCATTCAGAATCTTATATAGCTCAACCAAATTATCCCTCACTCTTCTAAACTTCCATGGAAACAAGCCCAGCCTGTCCAACCTTTCCTGCCTTATCCCCATATCCCTTAATTCCCTCTCCCATGACCTATGCATACAATAGATAGGCTGGCACTTGGGTGTAGTACTGAAGGAATGCTGCACACTCAAATTTCATTTTTCTTTCAGACGAGATGCTAAATAGAGTCTGACTTCTCAGGTATGTGTAGATGACATGATACTAGATATATTATTTTAATCTAGTCTTTTTTAAACTGCCTATATTATGATTGTAGTTTGTTGAGTATTTATTTATTTTTATATTTATGCAAAATCCTGAAGTGAAAAGATTAAGAAACAGCCTTGATAAAATTTTACCAACCTTCTTGATCGTTTTGGTTTGAACGCTGGTGAGTTCTCCATTTATTGGATCGTACAAAGTCACTTTAGCATACGGATCACTGTGTATAAAGGAGAAAAGAAAAGTGAAAATCTCTCCTGTCACTTTGGCAGAAGATTACACAAAAGTTGACACTTTAGATATAAACATTTATATTCTTCCACCAGATACTAAAAAGTCATTTCTGTTAAGCTTTTGGAACACATCCCATTGGGTGTTTGGTACAGGTGAGGATGTTCTTTACCCAAGCATGCAGAACACATGCTTGCCCAGAGTAATAAGAATTAGTCCTGTCCCAACAGCAACACCACATGCTGGGTTAAAAGTAGATAATAAATTCACTTGTGCTGTTCTCCATTACACTGTGCATACTTCAATCATGTAAATGGCACCAACAAATAAATTCCTGGTCCTTTGCAATTACAAGCAATACTTTCCTGCCTCATTTTAACATATAAATTCAAAGACTGAAGCCAAGACAAGGATGATATGTTTGATCAACAGCAAGAAACAAGAACAGTGCTTTACAAAGCAGCACGGGACAGCACAGTGGTTAGCACTGCTGCTTCAGTGCCAGGAACCTTGCTTCGATTCCTGGCTTGAGTCATTGTGCATATTCTGCACATTCTCCCCATGTCTGCTCCAGTTTTCTCCCACGTTTTGAAAGATATGCTGGTTAGGTGCATTGATCCGAACAGGTGCCAGACTGTGGTGACTAAGGAAATTTCACAGTAGCTTCATTGCAGTGTTAATGTAGGCCTTACTTGTGACTAATAAATAACTAACTTAAAATTGAACTCCTTAAAGTCTGTTCTCAGGTAACTTCCAAAGAATTTCTTGCTTTTGATTGAACAGCTAACAACTTTGCCGTCAGCCTAATATTCAGGTGAATTAATACTGTCATCATGGGGAAGAGGTAAATTCAGATCCCTACTTCTGCTGCTATCTACCCAGATAGCACCACAGGAAACACAGGCACTTAAAATACTTGGATTGCTTCTATTCTTTTGTGCTCAAGTTAAATAATATTTGTCCTGAAATCAGCATCAGGCACCTGCTAGTCAAATGTAGAAAGTTGGATACTGTATAAAATTCCTGTCTATTCTTCTGCTGACGTAAGTTACTCCTAAGAGAACATCTATTGGATGTAAATTTTTTCACAATGGATCAGCCAGTTTGATCATTTCTGACTTGTAAGATCTGTACTGAGTCAAGTAGCTCAACTCAAGATTTTATTGGGCAGTGAATGGATCCAAATACTCATACACAACAAAGACTTGTCAATTCAGCATCCACCTCAGAACCCACTGAAAGGAAGAGGAAACAAATCATCCTTGATCCCAAAAGACTGCCCGAAAGAAGGACATTAATTAAGAGCACATCTCATCTTAACTGGAGAGATGTTTCATTCAATAGCTCTCCACACCTAACCTGGTGCGGACCCTGCTGCCTCTCAGATAACATTAGTAAATTAAAATTAGAATTTATTTCATGACTCAGGCCACTATGCAGTTAACTGAAGTAACCTCTTTGGAACTTTCTCCCCGTTAACATGATCAACTCCAAGTTAGATGCTGTTCACCAAAATTGAAGGAAATGAACCAAAAACTTCTGATAGAATCCTCACTATTGTGAAAAAAATTGTCACATCGAAGCGCGTTGTTCAGCTCAAATTTCTAATTCAATGAAAGAAAACACACAGTGCCATCTGCAGGACACAGGCAAACTACCCTTCGTCAAACTTCACTTGCAACCCAGATACAGAAGGATTAATCTGGTTGAAGAGATCAAAGCTTGATTGTCATCATCATCAGATTTAAAACCATCCCAGTGAAAGTAAATTTGCACTTTCCAAAGATACCCTGAACATTCTCTAATTACACTGAATTGCGAAAGGACATTAGATCTTAATGACGGGAAAGAAAGGTCACACCTAACATTTAGTGGTTACACCTGACACACTCCCGCAGCTCTGCAATTTGAATGAAAATTGCCTGACCACAAATATAGCTCACTTGATGGGTTTTAAAAC
This sequence comes from Sphyrna mokarran, assembly GCA_024679065.1. Classification (NCBI taxonomy): domain Eukaryota; kingdom Metazoa; phylum Chordata; class Chondrichthyes; order Carcharhiniformes; family Carcharhinidae; genus Sphyrna; species Sphyrna mokarran. The sequence goes on along the minus strand of JAGIQG010000030.1, from coordinate 21,480,040 downwards.
AAGAAAACTCTCCAGAGAATCTTTACAATAAAAGCTATTCAAAGCACTGGCTACTAGAAAACAGGTTGAAATCCAGCAGAGACATCAGTCAACAGCACTCAAACCTGTCTCTTTCTTTGAGTGCCTTTAGTTCCTACAATCTTCAAAAATCATGATTTCTCAAATTCTGAACATAGGCAGTAAATGGAGGAAATTGATTAAATTTGGGAAGGTACAGTAAATGAAAAGAGTAGAGATGAGTGACAAAGGGAATGGAATATGATAAACAGGCCATGACAGGAAGGGATATACAAGTGGAATATAAATCTACATCAGCAGGTAAGATTAGAAAACAAGAGACAAAATAATAGAAAGATCAAAGCTAATTTTTTTTGTATCTGAACGCACGCAGAATTCATAATAAAACAAATGAACAGTGCACAAATAAAGCCCAATTTTTTAAATATTCATTCGTTGGATGTGGGCATCTGTGACTGGGCCAGCATTTGTTGCCCATCCCTAATTTCCCTCAAAATGACTGGCTTACTAAGCTAGGTCAGATAGCATTTAAGAATCGGCCATATTGCTGTGAGTTCAGAGGCAAATGTAGGCCAGACCAGGTAAGGATGGCAGATTTTTTTCTCTGAAGAGCATTTGTGAACCAAATGCGTTTTTAATGACAAATCTACAACAGTCATCATTAGATTTTTAATTCCAGAATCTAAATGAATTCAAATTTCACCACTACGCCACCAGCTCCCCAGTGCCAGCATGAGGCAGGATGGTATAGATCAGGATCTAAATATTGAAGGGTATGTGAATTTAGGAAGGGCAAGAAGTTGGAAAAGCTGGAGAGGTGGTTCCATTAATTAATAATGGTGTTAACAGGATAAACCAGGTGAAACTAGGACGTGGAATCAGTTTGGGTACAGATAAAGGCAAGAAGGCACTTGTGGGAGTGGTGTACAGGCTCCTAGCAGTAACCACACAGTAGGGCAGAACATAATGAAAGAAATAATGGGAGCTCGTCAAATAGGTATGGTTATAATCATGGGAAATTTTAATCTACATTTAGACTGGATAGGTAAGATGGACAAAGACGACCTTAATAATGAGTTTATAGAACGTTTCGGGGGTAGTTTCTTAGAACACCACATTCTGGGATCAATCAGAGAACAGGCTGTACGACACTTGGAATTGTCTAATTAAACGGGATTAATTTATGATCTTACAGTGAAGGCATTCCTTAGGTAGCAGCAATCATAATATGACAGAGTGTGGACCCAAGACTAGATTTTAAACTTAAATAAAGGAAATTATAACGGCATGAAACCAGGTCAATAGAGGTAAAGTCACAGACATTTAAAGGGATATTTCAGAATACATTCCAACAAGAAAGAAAAATTCTAAAAGGGAAGATCCACCATGGTCAAAAAAAAAATAAAGACAATATTAAAATTAAAGAAAAAGCTTTCCATTGTGCATGGACAAGTAGCAGGTCAGAAGACTGAACAGAATATAAATAAGACTAGAAGAATAACGAGGAGGTAAAATAGATTACAAGAGGAAATGAACTGGAAATATAATAATAGATAGGAGGAATTTCTATTGATATTTAAATAAAGGAAATTAATAATGGAAAACAATAATTGACAGGTATTTTGCATCGATCTTCATTATAGAAGATACAAATAACAGCCCAGAAATTGCTCCAAGTCAGGAAGTGGGAGGGAGAAACTCAAAGATTACTATCACCAGTGAAGTGATACAAAGCAAATGTTGGAGGTATGGGCTGACAAGTCCCTGAGTTCTGATGTACTTCTGGGGTCAGTGATGCACTCCTGGGATCTTAAGTGACCGAGTTAGCTGATACATTGGTTTTAATTTTCCAAAATTCTGCAGATTCAGGGAAAGTTCCAGTAGACTGGAAAATAGCAAATGGAATGCCTCGATTCAAAAAGAGAGGGGGACAGAAAACAGGAAGCTTACAGCCAGTTAGATTAACATTTGACATAGCAAAAATGTTAGAAGCCAAGGTGTTAGAGCAAGGCACTTATTCAAGGAAATCAGGCAGAGTTAACAGTTTTGTGAAAGGAAAATCATGATTAATCAATTTATTGCAGTTATTTGAAATAGTAACATATGCAATGGATAAAAGGGAACTGGTGGATGCACTATACTTAGACTTCCAAAAGGCATTTGATACCGCAAAAGGTTATACTGAAAAATAAAAGCTCACGGTGTAGGGACTTACATATTGGCATGAATAGAGGATTGGCTCGATAACAGTAAATACAGAGTAGGCATAAATGGATCATTTTCTGGCTGGCAAGATGTGATAATGGTGTGCTACAGAGATTAGTGCTGAGGTCTCAACTTTTTACAATTTACATAAATGACTTGGATCTCAGTGAAGGCACCTATAGGTAACAGCAATCATAATATGATTGAATTTTACATTCAGTTTAAGGGAGAGAGGGTGGATCCAAGACTAGTATTTTCAATTTAAATAAGCAGTTATAAGGACATGAAAGCAGATCAATAGAGATAAAGTTATAGACTTTAAAGGGATATTTCAAACAATTCAATAAACACATTCCAACAAGAAAAAAAGGGAGGATCCAGTGATTAACTAAAAAATTAAAACAAATTATTAAAATTAAAAAAACATCTAATTGCACGTGGATAAGTATATAGAATATGAAAAATATGAAAGAAAGAAGGAACAAAAGTATGATTGCTAAATTTACTAATTATAAAAATAAAAGTAGAAACATAAATTGTGAAAAAGACAGGTTACAGAAGGATACAGGTAGGTTAAATTAATGGGTAAAGTTCTGACAAATTGAGTAGAACTTGAGAAAATATGAAACTGTATTTTGGCAGGAAATTAAAAACAAACTAAATAGATGGCTGGACTTGCAGGTAGAGAGGAGCATTGTCAGGCAATGCAGCAGGACGTAGATAGGCTGGTAGCTTGGGCAGACAGATGGAATTCAATCCTGATAAATGTGAGGTGATGCATTTCGGGAGAAAGAATGTAGGGGGGGTGGTATATGATAAAGGGTAGACCTATTAAGAGTATAGAAATGCAGAGGGACCTGGGGGTGCAGATGAACAAGTCTCTGATGATGGCAGAGCAAGTGGAGAAGGTTGTGAAGAAAGCATATAGTATGTTAGCCTTTATAGGAAGGGGTATAGAGTACAAGAGCTGGCCTTTAATGTTGCAGTTGTATAAAACGCTGGTTAGACCTCATTTGGAATACTGCGTCCAGTTCTGGTCGCCTTACTACCGGAAGAACGTGGACACTCTGGAGAGAGTGCAGAGGAGGTTTACCATGATGCTGCCTGGTATGGAAGGTCTGAATTACAAGGAGAGATTAGGCAAATTGGGACTGTTTTCCTTAGAAAGACATAGACTTAGAGGAGATCTAATAGAGGTGTACAAGATTATGAGGGGTATAGATAGAGTAAACAGGGTTAAGCTTTTTCCTAGGATGGACTCAAATAACACGAGGGGTCACGGGCTTAGGGTGAGGGGGGTAAGGTATAATTTGGATGCTAGAGGGAGTTTTTTCACACAGAGGGTGGTGGGGTATGGAACGCGCTGCCAAGTAAAGTGGTGGAGGCAGGTACTCTGGAGTTATTTAAGAAATACTTAGATGGGCACATGAACAGAATGGGAATGGAGGGGTATAAAAAACTGATTTAAAATAGGGATCATGAGCCTTGGGAGTCCCTAGGAAGTGTGTAAATAGATGATGATATTGATGTACTTGTTTTTATCCTACAGGCACTTTGATCCAACTTGTTGTCTAACGAGGGGCATACACACGATGGGTCGTGAGAGGGCTGCTCTTGGATTTTTGAGAGTATCCTGTGCTTCACATCGTTAGTGTACGCTTGACCTGGACCATTTGATGGGCAACACAACAGCTCAGTGACTATCGCTGTGCTGTGCAGTGCAGATACATGGATTTGGGCCTGTGTCTGTGGGAGTTTGCGCATTCTTCCCGTGCTTGCGTGGATTTTCTCCGGGCGCTCCGGTTTCCTCCCACATCCCAAAGATGTGCTCTTAGGCTAATTGGCAAAACAGATTCTCCCTAAATTGTCTCAAATTTGGTTTTCAATCCATAGATCTATAAACATGGACAGGGATCACGGGTAGAGGTGGGAACATCAGGGTGGCGGCGTGAGCTCATTGGGCCGAAGGGCCTGTTTCACGTGCTGTTTTGTTCTCTGTTCTTAAATAGATTTTTCAGAGCTCAGAAATGCAGAGGGATCTGGGTGTCCTAGTGCATGAGTCGCAAAACCTAAGTACAGCAAGCAATTAGGAAAGCTAATAAAATGTTATTGTTTATTACAAGGAGAGTGAAGAACAAAAGTAGGGAGGTTATGCTTTAGCTGTACAGGACAGTGGTGAGGTCATATCTGGAGTACTGTGTATAATATTGGTCTCCCCATTTAAGGAAGTATGTAAATGCATTAGAAGCTGTTCAGAGACAGTTCATTAGACTAATACTAGGAATATGAAGATTGTCTTTTGTGGAAATGATGGACATGCTAGGCTCGTATCCACTGGAATTCAGAAGAATGAGAGGCAACTTATTGAAACAGGCAAGATCTTCAAGGGTCATGACAGGGTCAATGTAGAAGGATGTTTCTTCTTGTGGGAGAATCTGGAACAAGGGTTCACTGTTTAAAAACAAAGGGATCACTCATTTAATACAAAGATAAGAATTTATTTTACCTCAAAGAGGTTCATGAATCTTCAGGACTCTCTTCCTCCAAATAGAAATAGCAGAGTTTTTGTATTTATTTTAAGGCGGAGGTAGATAGAAGATTGTCACCAACTTCAGGAAGCATAGTGGAAAACATGCCCCTGTCTACATCAACAGGGATGAAGTGGAAATGGTCAAGAGCTTCAACATTTTAAGATGCCCAGATCGCCAGCCTGTCCTGGTCCCTCCATACTAATGCTAGAGTTAAGAAAACCCACCAATGCCTCTACTTTCTCAGAAGGCTAAGGAAATTTGGCATGTCCACTACAACTCTCACCAACTTTTACAGATGCAGCATAAGAAGCATTCTTTCCAGATGTGTTGCAGCTTGGTATGGATCCCTCTCTGACCAAGACTGTCAGAAACTACAAAGGGTTGTGAATGTAACCCAGTCCAAACCAACTCCCATTCACTGATTCTGCTCATACTTCCCACTGCCTCGAAAAAGCAGTCAGCATGATCAAGAACACCATGCACCCCAGACATACACTCTTTCACCTTCTTCCATTGGGAAAAAGATACAGAAGTCTTTGAGATCACGTACCAACTGAATCAAGAACAGTTTGTCACATGCTGTCATCAGACTTTTGAATGGACCCACCAACATTAAGATCTTTCTCTACACCTGGCAATGACTACATTCTGCACCCTCTCCTTTCCTTCTCTATGAACGGTATATTTCATCTGTAAAGCGCACATGAAATAATACTTTTCACTGTATGTTAATACATGTGACAATAATAAAATCAAAATCAGCTGATCTGACTCCCCAGCCTTGGCTTTGCAAATACTGTCTTCAATAAATTATCCAACTCTCACTGAATCAGCATTATTGTTGCAGACAGCCAGCTTGGACAGAACTAGGTAATTAGCCTCTGTGTGCTGTGACCATTTTATGATTCCAAAAATGGGAAGAGTAGATGATACTGCCCGTAGAGTTTGCCCCAGCTTGCAATATTATAGCTGACCTTCCACGTCAGTACCACTTTCCTACTCTGTGCTTCAAATCCCTTAATAACGTGGTTCATTCACACTTGCTAGAATCGATATACATGCATGGACCCATTTGCACATGCAGGAGCCATTCTCTGTAAACAAAAGGAATATGTTCAAGCTTTCAGTCTTTTTTACCTTGGGAAGCTGATAGTTCCCAATTGCTTTTCTCCATGAAAGTGAGGTAATTCTGTTCTGCGCTGTAATGTTCTATGGCAACACCCTGGCCAACTAACCAGTACCCATTTCTCCTGTTGTATACATGATGGTTTGAAATTTGTCATTTTGCATTTGCCTTGACGGGGGATGCAGAAAAAGTTTAGAAAACATGCATCTCTCCTCAGCAAGATTCCATTCGTTTTCAAGGTAGGTTTGAAGGTGCGTCTGTAGGTTTTCAAGACCCAAGATTGGAAGAATGCAAAGATTTGAAGGTCATACTAGAAAGAGGAGCAAGATCATGGGGCGATTTGAAAACAAGGAAGAGAATGATAAAGATTAAAGTGCTGCTGAGATACCAGAATTGGAAATGACATATAGATTTTAGAGTTGGCCGCTCTCTAATTGGCAAGTGAAATAGTAGATGTGACAGCTTTAGGGAAACAATTGCTCAACAGGGCACGGTGGCACAGTGGTTAGCATTGCTGCCTCACAGAGCCGGGGACTCGGTTCAATTCCAGCCTTGGGTGACTTTGTGGAGTTTGCACATTCTGTGTTTGCATGGGTTTCCTCTGGGTGCTGCAGTTTCTTCCCACAGTCTAAAGATGTGTGGGTTAGGTTGACTGGCCATGCTAAATTTGACCCTAGTGTCAGGGGGATTTGCAGAGTAAATACGTGGGGTTACGGGAATACAGCCTGGGTGAGATTGTGGTCAGTGCAGACTTGATGGGCCTAACGGCCTCTTCTGCATTGTAGTGATCCTCTGATGATTCTAGTTCAGTATCTACAAGGGAGAACAAACACACATGCAAAATGAGTAAGGATGCCAATATCTATGGTATGTGCACATTGCAGCTTCTAGCTGAGAACACAGAATGCAGTCCTTATCAAAGTTAATGAAACACAGAAGAATGCTGCGAACCAGACATTTTTTCAGTTAAACTAATGGAATTCAAATTATCACATGGATAGCCACGTAGTTAAATCAGCTAGATTGTATCACACACCAAACTTTCTGCACAAGTCACAAACTGAATTCCTCCTAGCCCCTTCGCTCGAGCACAGTATTTCAAAAACGACCCAGAGTAAAGCAAAGTGTGATACATTCCAGAACACAATATTGTGCAACCGCAAAGCAAGTTTAATACATGCAAAATCCAAAGATCTGCAGGGTAGATGAATTGGCCACGTTAAATTGCCCCAAGATTGTAGGTTAGATGGATTAGCCATGGGAACTGTATGGGATTAAGGGGATTGGGTGGGGGACAGAGCCTGGGTAAGATGCTGTGTCAGACTCGATGAGCCAAATGGCCTCTTCTGCACTCCAGGGATTCTCTGATAAAAATAGATAACTTGATACTTCTACAGGAGAATGTATTAAAGGTACTCACTTTGCATTCACAGGTTCAACTGAACAATAAAGCCATGAGATCAACGCAAAACTAAATGCACAATAAATCAGCTGATTTATCTTATCATTTGATTTGGGTTCCTGAGCATTTATTTTGAGAGAAATGTGGGAAGGGGAAAATTTCATTTTGGCAGTAATTTTCCATTCAGATGATTAGTGCCCCAGGCAACTGGGGTTTCATCATCTTTCTGCAGGAGCAAACAGGTCAAAATTGCACAATAACTTGGGCCGGAGGCTTAAAGGGTGCAGATGCCAAAAAGTGAGAAAGGAAAAGCTGCTTGTTTGAAGAGAACCTCCCGCTTAGGAGGTAAAGATGGAAAGTTCCACATGCCATTTCATCTAAATGTTTTCGAAGGGAAGCATTCTTATAATTCTTAAGATTCTGTAAAACAGCACAACACTAAATGTGCTGGGGGCAGGAAAAGTACAGGAGCTGATTATATAGAAGCTTGTGCACTGGGAGGGAAGGTGCTGAATTAACGTGGGAATGCCATTCTTTAAATTTGCAACAAGAACAGCATTGTATTGATTAATCTCCTTCTGTTGTAATTATGACAATTCTATAAAATCCAGCCAAACAACTACAGTGATTTCTGTTCCTCTCCTCTGTCCTCTCAGATTGCTGACTTTTTCCCCAAAACCCACAGTTCCCTAACCGTGACCCAACCGCTGTATATTACCATGCTGTGGTGGTTGGCTGCACGTTCAAATGCTGTTCTCCCAATATTGACTTCTGTCCCTCCACTTCCCGGTCAAAATTCACAACAGTCATTATGGGCAGCACAGTGGTTAGCACTGCTGCCTCAACTCCAGGGACCTGGGTTCAATTCCTGGCAAGGGTCACTACTTGTGGAATTTGTACATTCTCCGTGTCTGCGTGGGTTTCTGCCAGCTTCCTCCCAAAGACATGTGGGTTAAGTGCACTGGCCATATTAAATTGCCCCTTGGTGTCTGGGACACGTAGATTAGAGGGATTAGCGGGGTAAATGTGTGGGTTATGGGGATAAGGCCTGGGTGGGATTGTTGACAGTGCAGACTCTATGGGCAGAATGGTCTTCTTCTGCAATGTAAGGATTCCATGAATCTATTTAGAGACAGAGTTACAACTACAATGTTACAATCTACACTGCTCAATTCATAGGTTTCAAAGTTAAAATAAAAAGCATCATTCAAATCTTCATATGGCTGGCCTAATAGTATTGGAAATATCTGTCCTAAATAGCACTCCCACTGATAGTAAGAGTGTCCAAGACTTAAACCAGCTAAATCAGGCAATGTCTGGCACTACAGGTGCGTGCAGCAAACTTAGACAGTCTGCAAAAGTGGTCAACAAAAAGGACAATTCAAAATAAACAATTCTGGTCCAAGTTCAGTCAAATGCAGCTGCGAGGTGCCACAAAATTAGAGTTGCCCTCTCGATAAAGGCAAAACATGGCGGATGCTGGAATCTGAAGCAACTCAGCAGGTCTGACAATATCTGTAGAGATAGAATAGAGCCAACGTAGACTTGAAATGTTGGCTTTAATCTCTTCACAGACGCTGTCAGACATATGGGCAGCACAGTGGTTAGCTGTGTGGAGTTTGCATGTTCTCCTTGTACGTGTGTGGGTTCCTCCGGATGCTCGAGCTTCCTCCCACAGCCCAAAGACAGGCAGGTTAGGTGGATTAGCCATGCTAAATTCTTCCTCAGTGTACATGAGCAGGCGGAATGTGGCAACTAGGGATTTTCACAGTAACTTCTTTGCAGTGTTACTGTAAGCTTAGTTGTGACTAATAAATAAACTTAACCTAACCTGTTAAGTCTCCCAATATATTTTGTTTTTGCCCTCATGTGATATTGCTCATGGATAGACCAAGGTGTGTCACATGTGCTTGTTATATCAAGTAATGCTGTGTAATGCTGGTTGCTCTGTTACAGGTTACAACTGAGCTCTGCCCGTAAGCAAGTAGACTGAATGGATCCTACATGAGATCAATTAAAGTTTAACTGACACACCTCAGGAAACTTTATTTCAAAATTGGCAACTACTTGTAAATTTCCATCTCCTACTTTGTGAATTCTCAAAATCAGAAGGAAATTACTGCCTTCCTAGATATTCTTTCTTAATTGTTTGACTATGATGTTGCTGTTTTATGGCCCCAGATTCAAGTCAATACCACTTTGTAATGGATACAAGACTGATATTTAATATAGTTTCACATTAGGGGCGAGAAACATTCCAAAACTTCGACACATCAACATTCTATATTAAGAATTTCCAGCTAAACGCTTCGTGGGAATGTTAAATCTGAGCTCCCAAGATAAAAAGGTTTCACTTCCTGCTGTTATTGTTGGTGAAACACAGATTTCAGTTGAGATCCAAAGTTAAAAACCCAAATTGCTGAAAATACAAGAGAAACAAAAAATTGGTATTACTAAACTGTCTGATTTAGCAAGGGTAGAGGCAAATAGATTGATGCTAGAAGCACTACGTATGGAATTAACAAAGCTCTGATTAAAATTAAAATAGATAGATGCAAAAGGGTATTGGATCAAAAATTCTAAATGGGTAACATTGTTAAGTGAGTTCAGTGGGTTCAAGTGCTTAATAACAATGAAAATAACAATGTACAGCGTGAGACACTAAAGACAGATTAGAATGGCAGCATTTGGTTATCAAAGGCATTGGAAAAATAAGGGCTAGTATGACCTAAATTGACCAAAAACAGCATAAGATGGTAGAATTCCTACTATGCAGAAGGAGACCATTCAGCCAGCCCTGATCACAATCCCACCCAGGCACTATCCCTGTTACCCGACTTATTTATCTTGCTCATTGCCCTGACACTAAGGGGCAATTTAGTATAGTTAATCCACCTAACCCACACATCTTTGGGGTATGGGGGAAACTGGAGCATCCAGAGGAAACCCACAGAGACACAGGGAGAACATGCAAAGTCCATACAATCACCCAGAATTGAACGTGGGTCCCTGACATTGTGAACAGAAGTGCTAGCCACTGTGCTGCCTGTAAACAGAACATCTTTAGGAGGATGCAGTAGGGAAAGCAAAGACAGCAGAAGCGGCACAATAGTTAGAATTGCTGCCTCACAGCACCAGAGGCCCAGGTTCAATTCCGGCCTCAAGTAACAGTTCGTGTGGAGTCTGCACGTTCTCCCAAACTGCACGGGTTTCCTCTGGGTGCTCTGTTTTCCTCCCACATTCAAGATGTGCAGGTTAGCCTGATTGCTAAATTAACCCTGGTGTTAGGGGGATTAGCTGCGTAAATGAGCTGTTACAGGAATAGGGCCTGTGTTTGGTGCAAAATCAACGGTCCAAGTGGCCTCCTTTTGCACTGTAGAGGTTCTGATTCTGGCCTAAATCTTTAAAATGGTTTCTGGCAGAATTAATACTTTTAAAGATTTGAAAAAAGGAAATACAATAAGCATTTATATTTTCATTTAATATTCAATTTTCATATTAAGCACTCAATTTTGATTCTCTTAGATAAATACAGGGGACACATGACGGTAAGGTTATTACAGTTCAAATCAGATACGTTGCATAGATAAATGAGCAGACCAATAATTAATAATGAGCTTGAACCATTTGTGCAAATAAGCAGCGACTGCATATCATTGCATTCAACTAGATGCTTTGGTTTATACAGGAAATGATAGAGGCGGATGGAACAAACATGCATTTACCAAAAAAGCAATTAAATAAATTTGTGTAAATAGTCTGCACATAAATGGATTCAATTAGACAGCTCTGGTTTATACAGGAAGTGATAGGGATGGATAAGGGAACAAACATACATTTAACAAAAAGGAAATTAAGTAAATAGCTATCTTCAGAACTAACAGCATCAATAAATTGTTTCCAACCAAAAGGACACATGGATTGCGTGAGTGATTTTATCAACACACTAACCATAATTCTCCAAATTAACACGCTGCTAATTTGTAAAACTTGAATTGTGGGAATGTAGAGAGATCAGAGACAAGGGATGAGGTGGAGATGCCAGCGTTGGACTGGGCTGAACTGGGACCAGATGAAAGAGCGGCACTCCAAAAGCTCATGATTCCAAATAAGCCTGTTGAACATTAACCTGAGACGTCTTACCGAGTAAAAAGTCTCACACCACCAGGTTAAAATCCAACAGGTTTACCTGGTAGCAGAAGCCACTAGCTGCTCCGAAAGCTAGTGGCTTTTGCTACCAAATAAACCTGTTGGACTCTAACATGGTGTTGTGAGACTTCTTACTGTGTTTACCCCAGTCCAATGCCAGCATCTCCACGTTATAACCTCTTACTGAGGCAGGAGAACAAGCGCCATCATCCAGGAGCGAGTGTTCTCACCCAGTCACAGTCTCCCTCTCAAAACCAGCAGCAAAACATATTGCAACAAAGCACAACAACGTCTGACAGCTGCTCAGGGAGCATGCAATCCATATTGTCCTAAACACAATCCAAGCACCTGGGCCAGAAAAACATCGATCCTTGACTTGTTTAGCCTAAAGATGACCAATATGGTTGAGAATAATTTGAAATGTCTTTCAGTTTTTGTTCTCATCAATGCCCTTATTTGTCCTAAATTTTTAATCTAACGGCATCAGTCTAAAGGCAATCACAATGACAGGAACCGATCTAAAGCTTGCCTTTTGGCATCACAGAACCTGAATATTGCAGAAAAAAAAAGAGACATTTCGCTGAAGCTTTTTATTATGCACTCATCAGAACAAGAATGCTAAATTGCAAATGACCACAGCAACTAATACTACAGGAGAAAAGGATGCTGGATGGTTGACAAATCGATTCTGATTGGCCGAGGTGTTGCAATTCACTCTTAGCTTTGTCAACATACCTCTCTTTTCAGCAATATTCAAGAAATTTTTTTTCTCATTCTAGATTGAGACCATTGAGTTATTTCCTTGCACAGACCACATCTAAACCTGTTTGATTACAGACAGTGCTCAACCCTTTGGCCTTCTGAGCAGAGTTCTCCAAGCCTCTAACCAGCAAACAGTGATTGAACAGAACAAAAAAAAATGATTTTGCTTCACAACCTCAAGCTGATGCCTTCCTTGGCATCTTCCTGGCACCCCAACTATAGGCTCCTAAAGTGCAGGAGGTCGCCATTTGGTCCATCACCGACCACAATCCCACCGAGGCTCTATTGCCATAACCCCACACATTTACCTTAGCTAGTCCTCCGACACCAAGAGGCAATTTAGCATGGCCAATCCACCTAATCTGCACATCTTTGGACTGCAGAAGGAAACCTACACAGACACAGGGAGAATGTGCAAACTCCATATAGACAGAGACCCAAATCAGGAATCAAACTCAGGTCCCTGGCACTTTGAGGCAACAACAGTGCTAACCACTCTGCCATTATGCGCCCATGACTATAATACTACTACATTGTACACCCTCTCCTTTCCTTCTCAACAAACAGTACGCTTTATCTGCATAGTACGCGAGAAACAATACTTTTCATTGTATACTAGTACTTGTGACAATAATACATCAAGTCCTTTTAGTTCCAGCAACCCAAGGATTAAGGTGCTACAGCCAAAGAATCAGCTCACGGCTATATGACTAAGATAGCACTTGAACTTTTAAACTAAGTGTAGATTTTTCTGATTCAATCCCATAGCTTTCAGCTGTTGAGCAAATACAGAAACCTGCTTTGTTTAAGATCTCAAAGGAAGGTATTACGAAACAAAAGCTACTGATGATCTTATTCTGCAGCAGGGGTAAAAGATCCAAAAGAATATCTCTGAAGTCAGGTGATGAGGCAGAGTTGTTAAACAAGTTCCACAAGCAGAGGGAACTGCTGTCAATAGGAGGACAGAAGGCTTTGTCAATAGTGTGTTGGAAGAGCAACAGATTTGTGCAGTGAATTACAGCTGGCAGGATTGCGGAAAGAGGGAACGATTCAAACAGAGGCATTTGAAGGCAAGGATGAGAATCTTAAAATCTTGCATTGACAGAAGAAATGGTTGTCCTAATGGACAAATTCACATCCTGAATCACAGCTGTTTGTTCATAGGTAAATCCTTTCAGAAGACTGACAAAAGTTTTCAGGCACAAAAAACTCATTTTTTCGTGCTGGAGTTCAGCATTAGAAAGCAGGCTCTCCCAAAAACGAGTTACCACGAATAGGCTGCTCCTTAAAACGTGATGTAGGCATTGGATTGGAATAGGCACAGTAAGAAGCCTCACAATATCAGGTTAAAGTCCAACAGATTTATCTGGTAGCACAAGCTTTCGAAGAACTGCTACTTCATCAGATGAGTTGGACCGGTGAAAGGGCACTCCCAAATCTCATGATACCAAATAAACCTGTTGGAGTTTAACCTGCTGTTGTGACTTTTTACTGTGTCTTAAAATCTAAAACTCGAACAGAGATTATTCCTTCACTGAAACCAAGCATGATGGCATAGTGATTAGCACTGCTACCTCCCAGCGCCAGGGACCCAGGTTCAATTCCGGCCTTGGTCAACATCCATGTGGAGTTTGCAGTTCCTGTCTGTTTGAGAGTTTCTTCTGGGTGCTCCAGTTTCTTCCCACAGTCCAAAGATGTGCAGATTAGATTGATTGTACAAACTAAAATTGACCCGAGTGTCAGGGGGATTGGCAAAGTAAAGGTATGGAGTTATAGAAATAGGGCCTGGATGGGATTGTGGTCGATACAGACTCAAAGGCCAAATGGTGTCCTTCTGTACTATAGAGATTCAATGAAGATGGCTTTCCCAAACATGAGCAAATAAGCCATGGGTGCTAACCATCTGCTGCATTTAGCTGAGTTATAAGAAGTTGGATTTGTTTGGGCATAGGGGCTTTTCTCAAAGTTGTGGGAATGTAGGGAAAGATAGATAAATGTGCTAGGGTGGCATTGGCAAATACTTTTGTCCGAGAGGACAAAGAAAATTTCAGCATTCACGACGCCAAATGGACTTAAGTTATACCATTCAGAATGAAGAACTCACCCACAACATTTCAGAAACTGAGTATCTGTGCAGAGTACATTCACAATTTCATGGTGTTTAATCAAATTTGGTAAGAGCATCCAAATTTGACTAATTAAAAGTTGAGTTTGCCAAAACGCAAATTTGCTAGAGCTCCAATTTCATATTTAGATCATATCATGAGACGCGGTCAGATGGCGCCATGAGATGTGAAAATACAGACTATTGGAGATTTTCCAGAACCTATGAGAAATTAAGATTTCTGGAATGTACCAGCCCTTTTGCAGAAGTAGATGACTGTATCGCATTGGTCAAATCATTTGCAGAGACTCACATCGGGGGTACCTCTATTTTTTCTTAATCTTGTGGCAACAGTCAAATTGCTCTGAGCAAATTACCAATTGTTTGCCTTGCATTTTTCTCAAGGCCTCTCCTTTGGGACCCATTAAGTTCTGCAGATCCTGCTACTGGAGCCAGTCGAGTATTTGGATGAGCCATCCCAGCGCCCTGATTTGAGAGGGTGTGTCACCCATACACCCGCCAACATCCTGAGCATGCAAAGATCAGATTTCTTGGCAATCTCAATTACAGTTTTATATTTGTGCTCCTGGGTACAAAATCAGCTGATGCAATTTCCAGGAAGACAACTTTTGATACAAAAGTACAAAACGTTCAGCACATTCACCAGTTCTGCTTATTCCCTGAATTTTGATGTCAGTTTTACCAAATACAACTAGGAGTTTCCCATCATATTTTAAACTTACACCTATCAGCCTCTGGAATGAGATTACAATATGTACAAATGGGAATTGCCACTACATTAGAATCTGGAAACCAGGAAAGATTCTACACCTGAATATGAAATTAATGCTTCATTGGTTAGTGTTGCTATTACTATCCATTTTCCTCTGTCTTAACTGGTGTTGATCTACAAGCAATTTAAATGTCATTCTATCTATTCATTGTGATAAGGTTACATTCACTAAAATACTAGTCAACCACCTGTGGCTTAAATATTTAGGCAGGTAAAATCTGCATGGCGCTGAAAGCTTACGTCTTGATTTTAGCAAAGACCATGATGACAGTATGCCACCAAAGCAATCGAAAGAAAAGCTCATTTTTAATACAAGTGTTAGGGTAGTAAGCTGCAACATTTAATTTTGAACAAAACACTTGAGTCGTTCTGAAACCAAACAATCACAACAGGAAAACTGAACTCTGAGAAAAAGCAAAATCCAGATGAATCATCACTTACTCCTTACCATCAACAACAGGATTTCCGAGACAGACTGTAGCACAATGAACCAGACACAAGAAACGGAAAGCACTAGCCACCATTTGATCAAAACACCCGTACAATAGAACACACCAGGAAATAAATGAGTACAGGCATTGCTACCATGGTAATTTTTATGTAAAGCAATACTGCAGGCACCAGTAAACTAATAACACAAACAAATACCATAAACAAATCTATGCACTGACGGGAACACTGACAAATTCATAAGATTTTTGGGGCCATTACGTCCTGCTTTTGCAGGCTCTAACTGATTTTTCCTACTTTCACTGGCATTTTGCTTTTCAAGCACATTATAAGCCCCATCTCTGTAGTCTGCTCTCATCCTACGACGCTCCGAGTCTTGTAATTCGGGCCTCTTGCACATCCTCAGTTTTGATCACTCCGGTGGCAATGCCGCCATTGACTAGGCCTTATTATCTGAAATCCCCTCATTAAACCCGCCTTCATTTCCATCTTCCCTCTCCATTGGGATGCACTTTAAAGCTTACTTCATTAACCAAAGCTTTTTGGTGGCTGTCCCGTAATAAGGAGTTATGTAGTGTCAAAGTTTATTTGACAACAATTGTGTGAAGTGCCTTGAGATGTTTTGTTACATTCAAGTCATAATATAAATCAAAACTTTTCACACCTTTAAAGGAAAGTTGAAAGAAAAGCTGGTATTTGAGCTAAAGGGGAGAGTGAGCGAGACTGAAGGACAGAAAGTATGACAGAGTTGTACATACTATCTACAGTGCAGAAGATGATTATTCGGCCTGCACTGACCACAATCCCATGTAGGCCCTATCCCCAAAATCCCATGCATTTACCCTAGCTAGACGCCCTGACATTAAGGGTCAATTCAGCACGGCCAATCCACCTAACCTGCACGTTTTTGGACTGTGGGAAGAAATCAGGGCACTTGCAGGAAACCCACTCGGACACAGGAAGAACGTGCAAACTCCACACGGACAGTGATCCTATCCAGAAGTTGAACCCGGGTCCTGGTGTTATGAGGCTTCAGTGCTCACTACTGTCTCACCGTGCCACCCAGACATGTTTCCGCCTGGGACAAAGATCTCCTCGTACAAGAAGCACCCTGTAAAATAAATACAATAAGGTGCAAGAATCCAATACTGGCCAGTGAGGATGTGGGGATTAAAGGATGAGAACGAACAAGAGTGATGCAGCCATTTTTTTCTTGCTTGTTTGGACAGTTTTTCTGTCCGGTTTTTCACCTAATCCAGAAGGTTACCAGGCTATTGATTGCTAGTGAATTCCTGCAGCAATATGTACAGAAATTACAAAGATATGAACTGGGTTAAATAGATTAGTTGGCCTTTACATATACATACGAATCATCAGTGGTGCCAGATGACATAGACATAATATTCTTGGTACAAAGGTCAATGATGCTAAAAGCTTTTGACAGCTTTGACATAAAGGAAGTGTCGGCAGGTTTGTGAGTTAGCAACAGCAAACCGTACATGGCGTCCAGCAACAAACAAAAGCTATAATGAAGTGATTGGCCATACAACATTAAAAACAAACCATATTTTCACTGTACATTGCGCTAAGATAAGCAAGGGGAATGAAAACAAAATTGGAAGGGGTGACCAAAAGCTTGTTCAAGATACTCCAAGATACTGCTAAAACGATCGGAATATTGGCCAAAGATCCAGCGAGGTCAGGGTAACCAAAGGCTCTATGCTGTTTCCCACCTGGTGGCAGAGGGGCACACAAAACAAATTAAATGGGTGAGAAACAGCGAACATTGAAGTAGAATGGGTTGTATGTGAAAGCACCTATAGATTAAGGGCAGCACAGTGGTTAGCACTGCTGCCTCATAGCGCCAGGGACCTGGGTTCGATTCCTGGCTGTGTCACTGTCTGTGTGGAGCTTACACGTTCTCCTTGTATCTGCGTGGGTTTCCTCTGGGTGCTCCAGTTTCCTCCCACAGTCCAAAATGTGCAGGTTAGGTGGATTGGCCATGTTCAATTGCCCCTAATGTCGGGAGATTAGCTAGGTTAAATGCGTGGGGTTACGGAGATAGGGCCTGGGTGGGATTGTGGTCAGTGCAGACTTGATGGGCAAAATGGCCTCCTTCTGCACCTTAGGAATTCTATGAATCTGTATTCAAGATCAGAATAGAATTTTAAACAGAGCACATGGAGTGCAAGAATCCAGTGGTGGCCAATGAGACTGGGGACTGATGGATGAGAGAGAACATAAGGATGATAATTTCACACTATGGAGACTAGAAAAAAAGAAATTAGAATTGATGCAGCTGAATACGAAAACAACAAATCCTTTGCTGTAATGGACATATTGAAACATAAAATCCCTACAGTGCAGAAGGCGGCCATTCAGCCCATCGAGTCTGCACTGATTGTCTAATCCCACCCAGACTCTATACCCATAACCTCACATTTTTACCCCACTAATCCTCCTAACCGACATATCTTGGGGCAATTCAGCATGGCCAAACCACCTACACTGCACAGCTTTGGGAAATGGAAAGAAACCCATGTAAACATGGGGAGAATGTGCAAATTCCACAAGGACAGTCACCCAGTTGAACTTGGTTTCTGGCACTATAAGGCAGACAGTGCTAACCACAATGCCACTGTGCAGCCTTAGAGCTAATAAAAGATAGAAATGAACTGTCTCGGTGATGAAACATTCGATTTAAAATTCAACTTGGGGTTGATCAAACTGCCAAGACTGTGTATCATGTCCAGGGAGGTTTTCAATAATTATATGTAATTTTTGGTCTTTCCAGAAGAAGCTGTTATTTATCTTTTACTCATAACCTGATATGGACACACAATCAGGCAGTATGATCACAGTAAAGGAATGAAGAGGAGTGGCAGGGGAGGGGGGGTATTTTCAGTGAATGAGTGATAAGTCTATGTAACCAATTCACTTAGGCAGTTAGTGTAAGCAGATAGCACTGATACATCGAAAGGCAAACCATCCACTGGCTCTGTCTACACTTCCCGCTGCCTCGGAAAAGCAGTCAGCATAATTAAGGACCTCATGCACCCCAGACATTCACTTTTCCACCTTCTTCCATTGGGAGAAAGATACAAAAGTCAGAGGACATGCACCAACAGGCTCAAGAACAGCTTCTTCCCTGCTGCCATCAAACTTTTGAGGGTCCACTGGCCAGCGCAACATCGAGGGCCAAAGGGCCTGTACTGCGCTGTAATGTTCTATGTTCTGGAACTACCTCGCATTAAGCTGATCTTTCTCTACATCCTAGCTTTGACTGTACCACTACATGCTACACCCTCTCCCTTCCTTCTCTATGAACAGTATGTTTTGTCTGTATAGCACGCAAGAAATAATACTTTTCATTGTATACGAATATATGTGACAATAATAAAGTAAATCACATCAGATTTTTTTCAAAAAATATTGGAAGACAGCACAGTGACACAGTGGTTAGCACTGCTGCCTCACAGCACCAGGAACCCAAGTTCGAGGCCCAGCCTGGATCAGTCTGTGTGGACTCTGCACGTTCTCCCTGTGTCGGCACGAGTTTCCTCCCACAGTTCAAAAAGACATGCTGGTTTGGTACACTGGCCATGCTAAATTCTCTCTGTGTATTTAGTGCCGGAATATGGCAACTAGGACATTTTCACAGTAACTTCATTGCATTGTTAATGTAAGCACACTTGTGACAATAATAAATAAAAAGGTGCAGTGAATCATTTCAAATCTGGTTGCACTGCAGAACAAGTAAGTCTGCCCCATGCCTTCCAGATCACTTTAAAGTCCAACAGGTTTATTTGGTATCACAAGCTTTCAGAGCGCTGTTCCTTCATCAGGTGAGTGGAGAGTTGGGTTCACACATAGGGCATATATAAACATATATATCTATAAACGTCCTTTTGTGAACCCAACTCTCCACTCACCTGAAGGGACAGCACTCTGAAAGCTCATGATACCAGATAAACCTATTGGACTTTAATGTGGTGTTGTGAGACTTCTTATGGTACCTACTCCAGTCCAACGCCAGCATCTCTACATCAAAGCTTTCACTACTAGGGGTTTTCCTCAGTTCATCCCAGACTAATGCAGACTAATTGATAGCGAATGATTGTTATGAAAGTGCAACGCCATTATAATTGTACCCAGACACCATCACAATGGTAGAGAAAGGAAATTATATGGCCTTTACTTTCCAGGAATTCTATTGCAGAGAGGTATAGTTAGATCTTAAGTAGTCTGAACCAACTGAAATGACAGCAGGCTCCTAACTCTGCTGCAAATGTAACTGGGATTTTCTTCTTGTGTTGAGACAGCACACCTGGAGAATGGCTGTTCATCCTAATAAACCATTATCAAATGTCAGGCACCTGTAGATCACGTCTTAAAGACCAGGAACAAAACAAACCTGCCCACAAATTTGAAATCTGATGATGCCTTTAAATTTAACATTCAAATTCAAGGAGGCAATGATAGTGAGTCATATTCAGGCAGGAAATTCAGTGACGCCTAGGCTGCAGGAGGGTGAAGACAACCCAAACAAAACCGTCACACAGTAAATACAACAGAAACTCGAAATCATTGACTTCTGACACAATGGTCATTAAGCAGGTCTTAAAAGTATTTCCCTTATTCCCTCTGGCTTGATATTAAATGGATGATGCTGAGAGAACGAGGAACAGAACATACCTGTATAGCATTCACTAGTCCACCCACATTATTTCAATTTTTATGTCTCATAGTCACATGATATGAAACGAGGAGGCATCCGGCGATTACTCACTCAATATCAATGCTGTGACGTTAATGGAGTTTACTGTTATATAATTGTGAAATATATCAATTAAGTCAATCATACGTAACCATGGCTTTGAACTATAGAATGTGAAGGATTGCCCAATAATCAGTAGGGGGGGGGGGGGGGGGACGGTTTGAGAATTCCAACTCTCCCTACTCTTTCAAACCACTGGGATGCTTAATAAAAATAAATGCCTATTCATACTGGCTTTAATTTTGAAATCTTGTCTGTTCACTCATCAGTTTCCAGCAGTTGGTAGAACCTCTACAGTGCAGGGGTTGAGGGGTTGGGGGCGGTGCAGGGGTTGGGGGCGGGGCATTCAGTCCATCGAGTCTGCACCGACTCTCTGAAAAAGCATCTCACTCTCTGCCCTATCTTTGTAGCCCTCTGCACTTATAATGGCCGATCCATCAAACCTGCACATCTTTGGAATGTGGGAGAAAACCCACGCAGACACATGGAGAACATGCAAACTCCACACAGACTGTGACTCAAGGATGGAATTGAACCCAAGTCACTGGTGCTGTGAGGCTGTAGTGCTAATCACTGTGTCACCCTCCACCCTAGTCACAGACACAAGGACCCTACCCCCTCCCACCCCAGTCACAGACACAGGACTGCCATTGCCCCCCACTTCCCCCTCCCAGTCACAGACACAGTACTTGTCCACACTATCCCCCCACCCCGGTCACAGACACAAGGGCTCCAGCCACACACACAGGGGCCCCTGCACCCCACAGTCACAGACACAGGGATCCTTCATCCCCCTCCCCCCCACTCCCAGTCACAGAGACCCCAGCCACACACAATCACAGACAAAGGGACCCCAGCTCCCCATGACTGGGGGGTCTCTGTGTAACCTCACCGTCACAGATACAATAAACCTCTCCAACCTTAGATACAGGGTTCCCCTCTTCCCACAATCCAGACATAGATACAGGGGCACCCCCCGACACAGGCACCAACCACCCCACCATCCCCTGCAACAGACACAGGCACGGATGCCAATTGCCCCTCTCCCAGACAAAGTCACCAACAGCACCCCCACCAATCAAAGACACCAAATCCCCCCCCACCCAGGCACAGATGCCAACCGCACTTTTCCCTCCACCCATGCCACTGACAAATACAGGAAGCACCCCCCCCCCATCCCAATCACAGATATAGGACAGGCCCTCCTCCTCACCCCCCAATCCCACTCACAGGCACACACAGGGGCCCCTCGCCCCTTCACACCCCACAGTCACAAGGACCCTCCACACCACCAATCCAGTGTGTGCAGACAGACTCCAGTCCCGGTCCCTACCTGGCTCCCAGAATATCCTTCTTGGCAAGGCCAATTCCAGCCAGGATTTTCACTCGAAGAATTCGACATCCTTCCTGCAAATCACAAACACAGCGGGTGAACAAAAGAAGCAGAAAAGCTGACCGGAGCTGGAAAGATTTCAACACAATAAGCGGAGGAAAGGTGGCCTGGGCCGCCAGCGGGAATGAGGGAAGCCCAGCACCCTGACTTAGGCCCGGGTTCGGGAGCAGCAGCAGCAGCAGCAGCAGCGGCGGGGTTTTCCCAGCCCGCGGTCCCCCCCCCCCCGCACGGGATCAGTTCCCCCCCCCCCCCCCCCCCCCGGGAGACTCGGGGTGGGGTGCAGCCCCGGAAAGTTGGAGCCCATTTTCCGCTCTTTCAACACGAACGAGAATTTAAAAAAAAAGGGAGGGAGAATCAGTCGGCACCTCCTCGGTGGACAGTCCGCGCACTTCAGGGAAAGCAGCCATTCGGATCGCAACAAGGATGTTCCCCGTCTCTCTGTCTCTGTGTTTCTGATTCCCAGTCCAGGACAATCTGGGAATTCACTCTGTGATCCCTCCCCGGGCTCCTCCCCCACCGGTCCCGATCCTGGTCCTCGTCCCGCCCCGAGGAAACTTCCCGAGTTCCGCCGCACAGACTGGGAGGAAACCGGGTGACATCATCTACCCACCACCACACTCTCTCCCCTCCGGCCCAGAACCCCTCACCACACACACACACACACACACACCCAAAAAAATCAGCCCCCCCACCCATCACATAGCGTTCACACTGATTACTAAAGCTTCACAACAGCAAAGTAACAAAATAACTATACACATTGTAACCCCGTCTTCTCCCCCCGATACATCGTAACCCCGTTTTCCACCCCCTCCAGATACATTGTAACCCTGTCTTCTCCCTCCCCCAGACGCATTGTAATACCCTCCCCCTCCCATCCTCATAGTCACATTTGTAACCCCGTTTCCCCTCCAGATACATTGTAACCCCCTCCCCTCCCCATAGACACATTGTAACACCATAATCCTCATAACACCATGCATTTATCCTAGCTAGCCCCCCCCCCCCAGTACTAAGGGGCAATTTTGAATAGCCATCCGCCTAACTCGTACATCTTTGGACTGTAGGAGGAAACCAGAGCACCTAGAGTAAACCTACGCAGACATGGGAAAAATGTGCAAATTTCACTCAGACAGTGATCCAACTGGGAATTGAACCCTGGTGCTGTGAGGTAGCAATGCTAACCACTGTGCCACCCCTATATTGTACTTATATATTGCCTTTAACATTGATAAAATGCCCCATGTGGATATTATAAAACAAAGAATGTCACCCAGTCATAAATATGATACAAGGTCAGATCACTCAAAACTTGGTCAAAGGAGGAAAGCGAGGCAGAGGGTTGTAGGAAGGAATTCTGGATCATGGGATCTAGATAATTGAAAGAAAAACTTGCATTTATATAGAAATTTTCACAGCCATTGGACATAACAAAGCATTTTACAGCCAATGAAATACTTTCTGAAGTGTTGTCACAGCTGTACTGGAGGAAATGTGGTGGCCACATAGCATAACACAGCAAATTCCTATAAGCAGCAACCTGTTAACAACCAGATCAACTGCTTTTGATATGTTGAGGGATAAATATTTGCAAGGACACCAGGAATAACTCCATTGTTCTTCTTCAAAACAGCATAATAGGATTTTTCTTTTTCACCCAGGCAGTACATGGGGTTTTGGTTTCATGTCTCATGCAGACAGTAATCACTGGTCAGCATTTGTAAAGATTGATAAATCTGGGTATAATTTCTGGATTACAATGAAGAGTCTGCATCTGAAACATTAAGCTTGGATTCTGTCAAATGATTTATGTTTTAAATACATAAATAAACACACACACAACCACCTTTATATATCCTGACAAATTAGATCTAAAGTGGAAGGTTGCAGTTAACCCATTCCTAACATCTTAGTGTGCCCAAACAAGCATGGGAGTGTGATGACTAGGGGACTTTCACAGTAACTACATTGCAGTGTTAATGTAAGCCTACTTATGACTCAAATAAATAAACGTTCTCAGGCTAATGGTTCTTTAGTGCAAATTATTTAAGCACCAGGTTCTCAAACCCAATCATGGCTTACCCAGCAGCAGTGATCAATGCAGTATATACTTCGGGGACTTGGGACAATCTACAGGAGGTATCTCCAAATTTTGGAGACATAGTACCTTCATCAGATCCTCCAAATCCAGTGACAAGAAAGGTAATCCAACAGCAGCATCCTCTCTTAAACCAACTTGCCCAACACTGGGCACTAAGAACTCAAAAAGAGTTGTTGGAAACATACAGCAATTTGTTGTCAAACAAGCTGATCAAGCAAAAATTCACTAGAAATTGCAATTCAACATTAAGGTTGGTATGGGAAAAAACACTAGTTTAAGAGTTTCATGTTCAATACCATCCTCTAAGAATCTTTAAAACACAAAAATACCCAAACCTTAACATACTTCGTAACATTAAATATGAAAATAGGTGTGTCAGGAGTGCTTATATGAGTGTCAAGCACTATCTGAGAGTTTATCATAAGTCTTACTTTTTAAACAGTTAAGACAATTGCATGTAATATCTCTTTACTGAATGGGTATTCTGCTTATATTTCAAAATTATTTAATGATATCTAAAGCCAAATGTACGTTTTGAAACTATGTTCTTATGAAGCAAGAGTAACATTAAAACATAAAAGAAAGGAGCAGGAGGAGGCCATTTGACCCTTCGAGCCTGCTCTTCAGACTCAGTACAGATGCTTTGTACTTGCATGTACGGGAAGAAAAATAAGTGCAAAAATGCATTGCAGCTGAATGGGGGTGGAGCGCCAGAGTCAAGAGGAACAAGCAGGGAGACAAGGAGCAATTCTAAAATGAAATGCCAGATAAGGAATAGAGACAGGGATAGAAAAAGGTCCCAGTTAAGTTTAAAAAGCAGGGAAACATGCTCCAATTAGAGAATGGACTGCAGGGAGCAGACTAAGTGTAGTGGTCCCGGGAGAAAGCCTGGTTTTTGAAGAGGGCTCAGAGGAAGCCCTATAGATCCAAAAAGGCAGCCAAAGTTTAGTGACTCCATGCTGCAGGCTGAAGGGGCAGAGTAGTGGTGTTCTGTTCAGTCTGGCTGAAGAGCTGAAATTCTGCTTTCTATGTTGACGTTGCATGTATTCGGAAATCCAGGGGAATGGAATTTTTGAAGCCGTGAGCCATCATTAAAACCATTTGAATTAAAGTGATTTTTGGAGAAATTCCAAGGCGTGATCTTTGAAGGTGAAGATTGGAAATCCTTGAGAGAGAGAGAGATAAAGTTTCAGTGAGATTGGCTGACTCAGTGTTCCAGTGCTTATTACAGAATCCATGGAATCTGTTTTGGTTGCATTTGTCATATGATGTTTCTTGTTAATTCACTTGTACCTCATACTTACCCTGAATGTTAGAGCACAAGCTAGATATCAGAAATTGTTTTATCCTTCTAACCTTGTAAAGTTTAATTTTTGTTTGGTCAAAACCCATAGAATCTTATGGCTTGCTTCACTCAGTAAGCACCTTGGATCTCAACTTTGTCTGCTTGAAACATGTTATTGGTTCCAAACTTGAGCTCACCCACAACTTGGACTCAAGCCAAGGATCATACCAATTCCCATGCTGGTGTTGAAAATCTCCCAATGGCTATACTTGCTTTGGAAGTTCATCAGTATAGACAACTTGAGACAGTGTGAATCCAAACTAAATGAACTTAGCCACTGGTAACAAGGGCCACTTACATTCTTAATTTCTTGCCAAGTCTGCAAGCAGATAAATCAGCTGATCAACAAATCCAAATAATGGGATGTCCGAAAAAGTGTTCCACATATGCAAATTATTTTTTCCTCTAATATCCAGCTTATTTTTCTGTCACGTTACTTGGTAACAGTTATTCTTCACATTAAGACCATATGACCATAAGAAACAAGAGCATAAGCAGGTCATTCAGCCCATCAAATCATCTCCACCATTCAATGAAATCATGAATGACCTGATATGATAATCTTAAGCTCTACCTTCCTGCCTGATCCCCATAAGCCTGAATTCCCTTACTGATTAAAAATCTGTCTATCTCAGTTTTGAAAGTATTTAATGACCCCAACCTCTCCAGCAGTAGATTCATAGCCCTCTAAGAGAAGAAATTCTCCCTCAAATAGAATAAAGGCACTCACAAAAAAATGATCACACAGGCTTTTGACCTTCTAGGATGCAAGCATGAGAATTGCCGATGTGGCTGTAATTTATTGCCATCAGATAAAATAATGCAGCCTTCTTCCAGAATTGCTGCAGTCTATTATATTCTTTCAAGTGGTTGGGTGCACCCTAGTGGTTTTGAAGATCAGTTAAAAATCAATTGTATTAGCAGGGGAATCACTTATCAGCTAGCAAGGCAGATTTCATTCACTGGAGGATATTCAATAACCAGTTAGGCTTTTACGATGATATGATTTTTGCTGTTAGCAGCATTTTATTTGATCTTATTTAATAAATTCAAGCATATTCTAAATCAGGGAGAACTGTAAGATTTATAAATAACTCAAGGCCATTCCAGTAAAATCAAATACATTGAAGATTCAGTATCTAGCCCACAATGCAGATCTTGTCTCAGATGTCACAATGTTGGAGGAAAATCCTTGAATTATGTATGGAAATATTGGACTTTAAATAAGATCTGTGGGTTTAGAAAATGGACATACAAGTTGAGGACGTAAATTCAGGCACTAGTTTAGTTACTGGTGGGTGATACCAAGAGAAAAAGAGAGGCAATGGAACCATTACCCATTTTGAGACAAATTCCATCAAAAGCACAAAAGCCGTACAGAAACTAACTGCTATCTCATGTGGAGATAATGGGAACTGATAATCATTGCAGCAGGATTGATATGTTGTGAGCAATGTCCCAGACTGGCTTGTGGATTTTCACCTTTCAGGAATTTACAAACACTGGGATAAAGCCAACTGGAAAATCTGGTCCGTGTCATCTAGTGCTGGGTGTTTAAGAATGTGACACAAAGAGGAAAGGCAGCAGCAGACCCTTGCAAAGGTTTCTTTTTTGCAGGTAACTATCTCTGATTGTTCAAGCCAAGTCAGCAAAGCCACAGATTAAAAGGAAACAGGGTAAATTTTAGCCAAACTGCAAAACACTGTTCACCAACTATTAATTTGCTGAAGTCAGTGCTATTGGAACCACAAATTGAAACATTCCACCATCTACTCCTCACAGACAAGTCAAAGATTGATTCATATTTCTTTCTTACTTTTAGACTCAATTCTCATTTCTAATCTATGTATCTACATATGCTTTATAAATGTTTTCTTTAACTGGAGAATTGGCTCCTTTCATAATGTAAATATTGGGGACTGGGAAGAGATGTTTGCAAAGGGATGGATTTTTTAAAATATCTTAATCTTGTTGCAACAAACCAAGGGGATTGGATAAAGAAGGGGAGCTGGTTCATCCCTCCTCACCTCATCAACAGCAATTTGGAGTTTCTTCTCTAGAAGTTAACAAAGTCCCCTTGTATCCCATGCCTCTTCACTTTCTCAATAAACCTTGCATGGGGCACTTTATCAAACGCCTTGTTGAAGTCCATATAAACTACATCTACTGCTCTTCCTTCGTCAATGTGTTTAGTCACATCTTCAAAAAATTCAACCAGGCTCATAATGCAAGATTTGCTCTTGACAAAGCCATGCTGACTATTTTTTAATCATAATGTACCTCTCCAAATGTTCACAAATCCTGCCTCTCAGGATCTTTTCCATCAATTTACCAACCAGTGAGATTAGACTCACTGGTCTATAATTTCCTGGGTTATCTCTTCTCCCTTTCTTGAATAAAGGAACCACACCCGCAATCCTCCGGCACCTCTCCCATCTCCATTATGAAGCAAAGATCATTATCAGAGGCTCAGCAATCTCTTCCCTCACCTCCCACAGTAACCTGGGAAACATCTCATCCAGTCCTGGCAACTTATCTGACTTGATGCCTTTCAAAAGCTCCAATACATCCTCTTTCTTAATGTCAACATGCTCAACATAATCCTGAGTTGGAACTACAACACTGTTCCTTCACTGTCACTGGTTCAAAATCCTGGAATCTTCTTCCGAACAGCAATGATACCTGTGCTATAGGGACTGGTTCAAGAAGGTGAACCATTTTCTCAAGAACACTAAGGGATGAATGATAAATGCTGGTATAGACAGTGATCCCCACACCCTACAAAGTAATATTTTAAAAGTGACGAACACTGAGGGGAGACCAAATCATGGAAAGGGTGGGATTGTCCAAGTTACTGATGTAGAAGAGAATTATTAGAGTGTGAATAGATCATAAGAACATCAGCAAAGGTGGGAACTGAAGACACTGAAGAGAAAGATTATTGAACATGGTATTTGAGATGGGCTTGTATGCCATTGGATTTTGCAAGGGGATACCTAAGGTTGGATCAGGATAGGTCACTGCATGGTTCAGATTATCGGAGCTTCAGCAGAAATAGTGAATAGAGTTGGAGTGGAGACAAGTTATCTCTGACTGATAGGGATAGCAAATAGTTTGAAGGTAGGCAGATATTTTCAGAAAAAGGAGACTATATAAAGCCTAATCCTGGTACTTCAGCAAAGAACTTAAAATTGAGTTTAAGATTACTGACATGTAAGATTCCTGACACATTTTAAAGACAACAAGCTTTTCACTCTGAATAGCTCAAATTTTTACAAAGTTCCAATGTTATAAACGTTTTAATATTATTTCCAGCTAAGTGAAAAATTAGCATGAACAGTCCAATCCAACTTCACACCATTTATTTTTGAAAGGAAGATGTATTTATTTCATTTCCAAGAAGTCCCAGAGTGCTTCACAGTCACTTAATAAAAAAAAAAGATGGCAAATGGAATTTAACCCGGATAAATGCGAGGTGATGCATTTTGGCCGGAAAAATGTAGAAGAGAGTTATAGGATAAAAGGTAAAACTATACGGAGCATAGAGACGCAGAGAGACTTGGGGGTGCAGGTTCACAAGTCTCTGAAGGTGTCCTCACAGGTGGAGAAGGTGATAAAGAAGGCGTATAGTATGTTAGCTTTCATAGAAAAGGGTATAGAATACAAGAGTAGGAGTTTGATGTTGCAGTTGTATACAACTTTGGTTAGGCCTCACTTGGAATACTGCGCCCAGTTCTGGTCTCCGTACTATCGGAAGGATGTGGAGTCCTTGGAGAGAGTGCAGAGGAGGTTTACCAGGATGCTGCCTGGTATGGAAGGACTGTCTTATGAGGAATGATTAGATAGACTGGGGTTGTTTTCCCTTGAAAGATGTCGGCTTAGAGGGGATCTCATAGAGGTGTATAAGATTATAAGGGGTATAGATAGAGTAAATGGAGGTAAACTTTTTCCGCCTTTAGAAATGGATAGGACGAGGGGTCATGGCCATAGGGTGAGGGGGGCTATGTATAGGACGAATATTAGAGGGCAGTTTTTCACACAAAGGGTAGTGGGGGTGTGGAATGCACTGCCGAGTAAGGTGGTGGGAGCAGGCACGCTGGGGCTGTTTAAGGGTCTCTTGGACAGCCACATGAGCGGTATGCAGATAGAGGGATATATTAGGACTGTTTAACTACGGCTTTTTTCCACAGGTAATTCGGTCCATACTTTGAGCATGCATTTGGCAGGTGGTGCGGGTACAGCTCTTGGATGTTGATTCATGGGTTGCCTGGTACCTCATGTCGTAAATGAGTGCTTTATGTGGACCATCTGAAGGGCACCATGACAGCTCAGAGACTATCGATGTGGCTGTGCAGACACTTGGAATTGGGCCGGTGTCTGCGGGAGTTTGCGCGTTCTCCCCGTGGTTGCGTGGGTTTTCTCCGGGCACTCCGGTTTCCTCCCACAACCCAAAAATTCGCTCTTAGGCTGATTGGGAAACAAATTGTCCCTATGGTGAAAATTTTCCATATTAGGAATAATATATATATTATTATATAGGAATATTAAAATAGGATAATGTATTTGCTACTATATAGTATGACGGCGGTGCGGGCTCGTTGGGCCGAAGGGCCTGTTTCCCGTGCTGTGTTGCTTAAAAAAAAAAATGAGGAAACTCATCTAATTTGCAAAAACTCACCTGGGGACCAGTCAGACACTGAGCTGTGACTGGCATAGAATCATAGAGGTTTACAGCATGGAAACAGGCCCTTAGGCCCAACTTGTCCATGCTGTCCAGTTTTTACCACTAAGCTGGTCCCAATTACCTACATTTGACCCATAACCCTCTATATCTATCTTAACCATGTAACTTTCTAAATGCTTTTTAAAAGACAAAATTGTACCCGACTCTACTACCACTTCTGGCAGCTCATTGCAGACATTCAATACTCTCTGAGTGAAAAAATTGCATCTCTGGACCCTTTTATATCTCTCCCCTTTGCCTTAAAACTATGCCCTCTAGTTTTAGACTCCCCTAACTTTGGAAAAGATGTTGACTATTTATCTTCTCTATGTCCTTCATTATTTTAGAGACCTCTATAAAATCATGCCTAAGCCTTCTATACTCCAGGGAAAAATCTCCCAGTCTATCCAGCCTCTCCTTATAACTCAAACCATCAAGTCCTGGTAGTATCCTAGTAAATCTCTTCCACACTTTTTCTAGTTTAATAATATCCTTTTTATAATCAGGTGACTGGCAGGGATGCAGAAAAGTAAAAATAGTCTCAGCTGTGCTTTTTCTTGGGAAGCACTGAGTTGCATTTAAATGTCTCTTTGCAGAAGGACTGAAGGAAACTAAAAATGGGCAGAACTTTGGTAACTGTGATCTGAAGACTGCTGCCTTCAGCCTTTTTGGAGAAGTTAGTTGTTTAGAAAACAGGGGAAGCAAAAATAAAAATGTTTAAATTAAGGATTATGTTTTTAAAAATTGCAAGTTTAGTTGTTGATGTCACAAATATAGGCTTACGTTAACACCACAATGGATTTTCTGTGAAAACTCCCTTGTTACTGCACTCCTATGCCTGTTCTAGTATACTGAGGGAGAATTTAGCATGACCAATGCACCTAACCAGCACGTCTTTTGGAAACTGGAACATCCAAAGGAAACCCATGCAGACGCAGAGAATGTGCAAACTCTGCACAGACTTGGAGATGGTGGACAGGCTTTGGGGAATCAGGAATGAATTAGTCACTTCAGAATTCCCTGTCTCTGTACTATTTATATGATTGGTCCAGTTCACAGAATGTTGATAGTGGCGATTCAGTGATGGTAATGCCATTGCATGTCAAGGGTAGGTAGTTGGATTCTTGTGTTGGAGATGGTAATTGTCTGACACTCACATGGTGCGGATGTTACTTGCCATTTATTAGCTCACATTTGGGTATTGTCTAGGTCTTCCTGGGCATTGGCACAAATTGCTTCACTAGCTAAGAAATTCTGAATGGTATTGAAGACAATGCAATTATTAGGAAACATTCCCACTTCTGTCTTTATGACAGAAGCAAGCTCATTGATGAAGCAGCTGAAGATGGTCGGAAGGAAGACACTACTCAGAGGAACTCCTGCAGTGACATCCTGGGGTAGAGATAATTGGCCTCCAACAACCACAGCCATCTTCCTTTGTGTATGGCATAACTCCAACCAGTGGAGAATTCTTCTGATAACCATTGACTACAATTTTGCGAGGGTTCCTTCATGTCACACTTGATCAAATGCTACTTTGATGTCAAGAGCAGTCACTCTCGCTACCCTCCCCAAAATTTTATCCATATTTGGATTGAGGATGTAATTTTGTCAACCCAAACTGAGCACCAGTGAGTAAATTATTGTTGTTTAATAGAGAGTATTCATTTTTGAAATAATTTCTAGGATCATATGCCCTGATAGCTGCATAGTATTTACTACCTGGCATAGGTTAAGTATCTAATTTACTCTTTCCCTGTATCAGACACAATATAACCTCTTCTTCCAGTGTCATGTTATGTACTTGGATAACATTGATCCTTTTCATGCAGACTATCATGGATCAGTAAGTGGGTGCAGGAGCATTGGAAGACATCACCTGATTGAGAGTATATATTTGAGTCTGGAGCAAAATTCAAAATACGTGGAAAGAAGTGATCTTTCGTATCCTCAAAGTAGTCCTGCCCTGCTACAAGAGTAGAAGCTAGTTACATGCTGAGTATTTCAGTAGCTAGGAGAAAGCAAGGAAAAGACAGGAAACTGGTAAGTGGATTGGCCATTTAGTGCTCAGTGTAAGGGACAGTGTGTGAAAAACTATTGTCTGGGATAAGAGAAAGATAAGGCTGATGTTGTCAGGAAATATAAGCAATCCAAAATGGAAGAAAATTAATGCACGAGAAGTAAAATTAAGATGACAGCACAGCTCAGACAAGTGGAGTGCGTGTCCTGTACAATGTGCAAAGTCACGGACTCTACTGTGTCCTAGATGACTATATATGCAGGAACTTCTGCCAGCTGCACGATCTCGATCTCCGGGTTTCAGAACTTGAGTAGCGGCTGCAGTCATTATTGCTCAACTGTAAGGCTGAGAACGATATAGATAGCACGTTCAGAGGAAAAACCAATCTTCAGCTTAGGGGCCTGGAAGAAGAAAGGGAATAGGTGACCAGCAGACAGTCCAAGAGCACAGGAGCCCTCAATAGTTCTGCTCAGAAATCGGTTTTCTATCTTGGAAGCCAGTGAGTGTGCTGGTCCGCAGAGGAGTGCAGTCAGGGCCAAGTTTGTGGCACCATGAGCAGCTCGGCTGTACAGGAGGAAGAGGAGGAGGAAAGGAAGAGCAATAATAATATGGGACTTATTGGTTAGAGGAACAGAACATAGAGAGGTAGGCTAAATATCGAGCAGGACCTCAAATGTAGTAACTTCTAAATTATTTCCAGTGCCACACGAAGGTGAGCTCAGAAATGGAAGGATAATGCAAATGAATGCATGGCTGAAAAGATGCTGCACAAGGGCTTTGGATTCCTATAGTGGCACGGTGGTTAGCACTGCTACCTCAGTGCCAGGGACCAGGGTTTGATTTTCAGCCTCGCGTCACTGTGTGCAGTTTGCACATTCTCCCTGTGTCTGCATGGGCTTTCTCCTAGACTCCAAAGATGCATGGGTTAGGTGAATTGCCCATGTTATATTGCTCTTAGTCATGGGGACTAGCTGGGGTAAATGCATGGGATTACAGGAATTGAGTCTGCACAACCACAGTCCCAGCCAGGCTCTATGGGCTGAATGGCTTCTTTCTGCACTTATGATTCTATAAGCACTAGGACTGTCTCTGGGGAAGATGGCACCTGTACAAGTTGGACAAATTGCTTCTGAACAAAGCTGGGATGAGACCCTTGCAGGACATTTTTCTACTGCTGTCAGAGGGCTTAAAACTAACCCAGCAAGAGTGATGCAGCCAAAAGGACAGAGAAAATAAAAAGTTAATAAGTGAAGTCAGAATAAGGGAGAAAGTAATGATGTCCAAATCAGGTTGGCTGTGCATGTATGTGAGTGCCTAAAGTATAATAAATAAGATAGGGGAGTTAACAGGTGCAGGTTATATTATGGAAATGGGAATATGAGAGACGTGGCTCAAGGAAGAGCAAGAGTAGTACAAGATGTTCAGAAAAGATAGGAAGGAAAGGCGGAGGGCTTGGAGGTATTGGTTAGAGAGACTATTGTAGTGCTGGACAAAGCGGATACCCCAGAGAATTTAAGGATAAAATCAATTTGGCTACATCTAAGGAGCAAAAAAAAGTGTAATTACTTTGCTTGGTGCAATCTCTAGACCGTCAACTAGTGAGAAGAATGCAGAACAAATCTGCAAGGAAATTACAAAGGGATTCAAACATTATAGAATAGTTTTAATGGGGGACTTTAATTAGCCAAATTTAGAACGGGGCAATGTGAGTTTAAAAAGTGGAGAGATTCTTAAGTTCCTGGTTTGTGTCCAGGCATGTTTTCGAGAGCAATTGTGTCCAGTTCTGAAGAAAGAGTGCACTGTTAGACCTGGTTCTTGAAAACATTGTGGAACAAGTAGTTCAAGTGTCAGTGGGGAAACAATTAGCAGACCATGACCATTGTATTGTCAGGTTTAGGATGATAACAGAAAAGGAAAGTAGGCAATACAGAGTAAAAATAATTAACTGAGGGAAAGCTGACTACAATGGGCCAAAATTGGAACTGGGTCGGTTAGACTGGAACAAAATGTTGGCAGGATAAGCTGTAGCTGAAAACAGAAATGCTCCAGACACAGTTAAGGTATATTCCTTGTGTGGCAGGCACAACATAATCTGTTTTAACCCTTATACAGTGGACAAAGAATTGCGAATAGACTCCTTGTTAGTACAACAATATTTATTTACACACAATTAATAATCACCCAGCCAAACAACAAGTTATCTTACAGAAATACTAAAGTTCAAGTTCAATACTAGACATTAACTTAACTTTTGCCTGATTGGCAAATATTGGTCTTTATTTGTGTATTGGTCTCATACTCCTCTGTGTAGTCTGGTCCTTTATCTGATCTGACATTCTGGATTTAGTCTTCCTTTCTCCTTGGGTGTGGTGCTTTTCCTCGTGCTGGTTATTGCTGGTGATGGTCACCCATTGTTGCTCGTTCGGGATCAGTGATTCTTCTATTGCGCAGCACCCTTTATACCACTCGGTTTTTGAGCTCTTTTTGGCCACTGCTAATCAATCAATCAGGACTTGATCACCCTGATCAATAAAGTCCAATTGAGTGCTGCCACACCAAGCTCTGGGTATTTCCCCAACAGCCACGTTTGTAGGTACTGGGGACACATAGATCACATACCTCCCTCCCAAATAGGGGTTAAGGCCCCCACTTCTGGTAAATAATCTTGTCTGACCAGAAAGTTTCTTTTGTTCTGGAGATGGCCCATATCTTGTGTATTCCAACTGCAGCCTCTCTCTCTTTGACCAATTTCTTTTGAAGCTGCAGCCTGTCTATTCCAGCGCTTGTCCAATTATCCCAGCATGCTCTTGCAAACCACCATCTTAGGTTGGTCCGCTTGGCCACACCTTAAAACAGAAAGGTAGGACAAACAAATCCTATGCTCCCTGGATGAAAAAAAGGAATAGTAACTATGATAAGGAAGAAAAGGTATGCTTATGACAGACAGACATCAGATAGAAAACGCTGTTTAGAACCAAGAGGAATACAGAGGGTACAGAGGGAGGTAAAAAAGCACATTAGAGAAGTGAAGAGGGATTATGAGGTAGGTTTGGCAGCCAAATAAAAGGGAATCCCAAAGTCTTCCATAGGCATTTGAATAGCAAACGAGTGGTAAAAAAGGGTAGGGTCAATTAGGCACCTTCTGGGGGATTTACATATGGAGGCAAGAGGCATGACTGAGGTAGTTAATGAATATTTTTCATTGTCTTTACCAAGAAGATAGATTCTACCCAGAACATTGTGAGGAATGTCCATCCATAGAAGGATTTAAAATTGATAAGGAGGAATAGACTGTAAGTATCGAAAATTGAGAAGACACCAGGGGGGCAATCTTACCAAAATAATTCTCAGTACCAAACACGCGTGAAGACCGGAGAATTTCAGATCCATTTCTGGGTGAGTTTGAAAAAGCAATCTTATGCACTTGGTGCAAAAACTGATGCACAATCCGATTCTTGCAAACAGGGTGAGGGACAGGGCTGAAGCTCAGAAAAAAGTCAGCTACTCACACTAGCGGCTGCAATTGTGCATGCGCAAATCTCACACTATTCTGTTGAGATGAAAGGCATCCCCTCCCCCCACACACCCCAATCACAGCTGGAATCCCACCCTCACCCAAACCTTGGCCTGGTTAATTGCCGGTTGCAGAGTGCACAGCTCCCCCACCACCCACCTTCTCTTAGGCCATTCTCCTTTCCTTAAAGGACTGCCTCTCACATGCTTCTGCCCTCTTGGCACTGTTCAGTACCTGTGTCCCCCAAGAATTGGTATTGGGAACTCTTGCTTTTTCTGATATATATCATAAATCTAGACCTTGGTTTGCAAGAGATAATTTCAAGGTTTGCAGATAATACAAAACCTGCAAGTATTATAAACTGTAAAGAGTGTAGAAAGGACACGAACATGTTGGTGAAGTGAATAGATAGATGGCAGAAGTTCAATGTGGTGAAGTGTGTGGTGATGCATTTTGGTAGGAAGAACATGAGACAATATAAAATAAGGGGTAAAATTCTCAAAAGGGTGCAGCAGCAGAGGGACCTGAGTATATATGCACAGATTATTGAAGGTGGCAAGACAGATGGAGACAGCAATTAATAGAGTATATGTTCTTCTGCCATAGAGTACAAGAGCAAGGAAGTCAAGTTAAACCTATACAAGACACTGGTTCAACTTCAGCTGGAATATCGTGTACTCTTCCGGTCTTCACACTACAGAAATGTGAACCCATTAGACAGCACACAGGAAGTGTTGACTAAAAAATAATTCCAGGGATGAGAAATTTCAGTAAGAATTGATAGCAGAAATAGGGATTGTTCTCCTTGGAGAGAAGACGACAAAAAGAGATACGATAGAAATGTTCAAAATCATGAAGGAGCCAGACAGTTCAGATAGGAGAAATTATTCCTCCTCATAAAAAATTAAGAAGTCTCACAATACTAGGTTGAAGTCCAACAGGTTTATCTGGTATCATGAGATTTCAGAGTGTTGCATCTTTATCAGGTGAGTGGCGAGTTGGGTTCACAAAAGGCATATGTAGACACAGGCTCTATAATGGTCGGAATGAGAGTCTTAATACGTAATCAAGTCTTTACAAGTGCAGACAATGAGTTGAGAGAGGGTTAAGCACAGGTTAAAGAGGTGTGAATTGTCTCAAGCCAGGACAGTTAGTAAAATTTGCAATACCAGCTAAGTCGTGGGGGTTACAGGTTGTATGACATGAACCCAAGATCCTGATTGAGGCCATCCTCATATGTGCAGAATTTGGCATGGCTATGAGGACGGTCACAATGCTCCCTTGCAGAGTCGGTGCAGATACGAAGGGCCAAATGATTCCTGCGCCATAACATTTGTGATCGCTATTTGCCAGTCACTGGGCACATCAGTGCTTTATTGCACCAATCTTTTCTTAAACCAGAGGCAAGCAGGAATATTTTGGGTACATTAGAAAACATAGCATGATTGAGCAATTCATTATTAATGAACATCTTTTTGGTATTCAACTTGGACGTGCACAAGTGGGGCCCCAAGATTATTTTGGTATTACATTCAATGCCTTTTACCCATGATTTTGTATTTTGCTAATATGCTATTTCTGCTCATAATAGATTTTGGATAGAATACTATTGGAGGAAATAATTATTTGTAAGGAATCAACATACAAGTATCAATAACAGTTAGCTGGGCTTCAATTTTGATGTTCTAAAATTAGTTCTCATTTGGTTACTATTTCAATGCATCTGCAGCTGTACATTTGCATCATAATCTAACAGCATTATATTTTGGGTGCTAACAAAACTGTAATGGAGCAACGTCCATGTTTTGTTGTGAAATGATTGCTAGTCAGTGGGAAAATAGCTTAATAGTTTGCAGCATCAGAGGATGAGGAAAACGGGGAAAAGGAGTTTATTAGTCCATTCTCAATACTCTTTTTTTTGCAGCCAATATAAGCAGAGCACATTTCTCTTCAGGTTATTGAGGAATGGTAGGGACTAAGCAACATGGGAGAATAAAAGTACTTTTAAAAAAAGCGAGATATGGAGCTGCATTGCATTTGAAGTTATTTTATTGGGCGGCATAGTGATTTAGCATTGCTGCCTCATAGCCCCCAGGGACTGAAGTTCAATTCCAGCTTTGGATGACCATCTGTGTGGAGTTTGCATGTTCTCCCGTGTCTGCGTGGATTTCCTCTGGGTACTCCGGTTTCCTCGCACAATCTGAAGAAGTGTGGGATAGATTGATTGGCTATGCTAAATTATCCCTTAGTGTCAGGGGGATTAGCAAAATAAATGCATGGAGTTATGGAATAGGGCCTAAATGGGATTGTTGAGAGTGCATGGCCTGATTCTGCACTTTAGGATTCTATAAATACTCATGCAATTATTGTCGCGTTTTAGTGGTGCCCATGTTAAATTTTCTCTGAGCCAGAGATGTGGTACTTAGTGTGACCACTTCTGTTACCAGTTAGGAGATTGAACAATTACATTAATTTGAAATGATATTTCTGATTCAACTTGGAGCTGGTCATTGCAAGTGTAGACTTAATTGTTTCATTTCCCAAATTGGAGTGTAGAAATAGAAAAATTGATACAGGGAAGTAGAACTTGCAGGGGAAACAGCATTTATACAACATTTGCAATGACAAACATTGGAACATTAAATGATCAATTATATTCCGACACTAAAAGGTAACTTAGGCTCTGATCCAGGTCAGTTTGGAGATTGGTGAATTCTACTTTACATTATCTAAAAAGTGACAATTTGTCATATTTCATAAGGTTGTCAACTTTACCTGAGAGGTTTCATCTCCACGGTCCTGCTTCCACTCCCCCATCTCCAATATTTTTATAATTAAAAGTGAAGTCCAATTTTAGAAAGCAGTGCTTTCACTACTTTTATAATTTATTCCCCAGATTGTTAACACTGAGCTTGAAGCAGGAGGGTTGACAATTGCACCAAATACAAGCAACTTGATCAGCTGTATTTCAACCACTTCATGATTTTGCAGAATGTTCCATTTCTGTATTTTACAAAATGATTGTTTATCCATAAAAAGCACATTCATGCATCAAACGCTTTTGGGATATATGGCAGAATTTTCTTTACCTGACTATTTTGAAAAATGTTGACAGAGTGGGGAAGGAGGCATAATATACACTGAGCACCTTAGCTGGAAATAAACAAAACTTCTATTTGCTGAGTGTGTGTATAGTCATAGCTTAAAATTTATCAGCTGTTAGTAAATCAGCTTTGAAGTGGGTCAACTCTTTTTCATTTTAAAATGTCACAGAAGCAAAATTAACCAAGTATTTTTCAAAAGCTGTTTTAAAGTGGTGGTACTCGATTCCCTTATGGATAAGCTGTGGTTCATTGATTACAACGTACAATTTTGTTTCAGACTACTGAATGGCTTGACAGTCCTTGAAAAAATAATTAGGAAGTTTTTGACCAAGACCGAGGTCTGCAAGTTATGGATCCTGAATGATTTTTTCCCCAGCATTTCACTTTTGTGGGCAGGAAGTAAGGTAGCAAAGCCAGCAGTGGGTTTGTGATGCAGCACCACTACATTAAGACTACCAAACACATTTCATATGGGATTTAATTGTAGGATACCAACTCTGCTGACTTAAAATGCAGTACGTGAACATAATTCTTCCAAGCCTTTGAAACTGTCTAATTATTCTGCTTTGATTTTCATTTTATTTAAATGATTAAAAAATTGATTTCACTGGTTTTAAAAGCAAACATATTATTTCCGCAGCCTGATGGGTTCTCAAAGACAGTAACAAAGTGAAGACACCAGCAACACCTGATGGTTAAAATGACTACATCAGAGTAAGGACCATGGGCATGGCAGTGGCTACTGCTATGCCTTGAACAGGCAATAATTGAACACAGATACCTGTGTGTCATGCTCCTGAGAGAATTACAACCTCCTAACAGAGACATGACTCTCAGTATTCGTAACCAAAAAGACAATGATTTGTTCCTGTTCTTGGAGTATGTGATTCAAAGCATGACCAGCAGGATCTCTTTAAGAAGAGACATCAGCAGCAATAACCCAGGATCAACCCTGAGTCTTGGGAGATGTTGGAACAAAACCCATCAGCAGGGAACCCGATCAGTTTGCTTCACTATGGGTGATATCTCTCAGTTTATGTCATGGACTTGATTATTTTGTGAAATCTTGATACATTCTCAATACTTGTGCACATAACAAAGTCAGAGGTTAGTTACTTTGTGTATAATGAAGTAATTCAATGGTTAAATGCTTTGTGCACAATGAAATTTGGTTGAAATTTCGTAGTAACATGGTACAGCACTTATTGCTTTTCAATAATTCGAGTGTTTGAGAGTTTTTGTCCATGGCATCAGTTAACCAGAGTTTGAGGCAATATTTCATTAGAAGTTGGAGCCCTCAGATCCATAACTAAATCATTACACAAACAACACTTCCACTGAATTTGTCCACGTGAGAGTGATTGATGTCTGGAACTGGAGATAGATTTGAATTGTGACATCTAATTAGCTTATAGGAAGAACAGTTCAACATGCAGCGACATACTTTCCAGACCAGATTGTAGTACAAAATTTTTTTTATTGGTTTTGAAACCATTTACAAAACTTCAACAATATCTGTGAGCACTTTCAATAAGAAAAAAAAAACTAAGCTGAAATACTATTCCAACATTATTGCACTACTGATTTTTCCCAGCAGTACAATAGACAAACGTTGTTTAAAAAAAAGTTCTACTCTAAATAAAATTGTGGTACAGGCAAGCATTACCTTGTGACATAGTAAGGAGTTGGGAGGGATTTGCTGTTTCTTGTAGCTTCACTTGATGTGCACTGACTGCTGAAACCAGTTCCTTCTCATCATATTCATAACGGCAATTACTTTGCAAAAATATATGTATAGCAAATTACTGTAGGAACTTCTTCCACAATATTTTACCAAATACTAATTGTCAAAATCAACTGAACAAAACTGAAAACTGAACATATTCAACAATGCATCTATGGTGAATTAGTAAACTTTAAAAAGGTACATAACATGTAATGTGTATAACTGCGCATTCCTGGCCGTTAAAGAACCAGATCCATTTCAGCAAGAAGTGGTTACAGGAATATACCTAGCACTGT
The DNA here is from genome assembly GCA_024679065.1 of Sphyrna mokarran. Classification (NCBI taxonomy): domain Eukaryota; kingdom Metazoa; phylum Chordata; class Chondrichthyes; order Carcharhiniformes; family Carcharhinidae; genus Sphyrna; species Sphyrna mokarran. The sequence continues at coordinate 21,439,501 of JAGIQG010000030.1, read as the reverse complement.
ACAATATAATCCAACAACACACATGCACACCTGTGATCATTTATTAACATAGTGAAGCAAATTGAACTTCAAATTTTCATCCTGTTTTAATATTCTCATACAAGAGAATCAAATAAAACAATTATCTCATTGAGATCAATGTACATTGCTGTATAAAACAATCAAGATCTGTCATTTTGTAGATGACATTTCATTTTTCATATACTGACTTATTTCCTAAAACCTTATCAAATGAAAGCTTTGTTGCCTGTGACTATTACCATTTGTCCTAAGAGATGTGCCAAGCCAGAAACTCCCTTTAAGCATCTAGTGCAAAAGATAATCAAAATGTCCACTGAATTCAGCACTGAACATGAACATTTTAAAATACATTTCCAATCATATTTAAGGTGCAAATAGATGTCTGAAACTTTTGCTGCACTCTTATTATGCAGTGTTAAACTCCAACACTGATTCTGCTGTACTCCAATGACCAGCTCTAGTCCACTGGACAACAATTGTCAAATACACTGAATCAGTTATCCGTGAAGTGTTAAAATATTCACGGTGCTACTGAAACAATGAATCACAGTAGAAATCATTTAGCCAGAAGTTAACCTGAAAGGATCCAATTTATGGCAGGTTACCAAATGATTTTTTTTTTTAAAAATGTGCTGCCTAATGTTCTTGTTCAAAGAAAAAGTTCGTCCTAAGTTTACAAATTCAATCCAGATACCAAACATTTAGAAATTAAGATTTCAAAAGATTGAGTTTATCGAATTGATCCATGAGCTAAACAAAACATACATTTCCCTAGAAAAACATTTAAAATATCTTTTTTAAAAACTGAGCAAAACTAAAAATGAAGCATTGTGGTGCGGTAGAGAGTCTGGTATTGCATGCAATCCCTCCATTCAACTACCTGGACAACGCATTATCTTTAAAACCCAACAAACAACTGATTAACACTTAAATCAAAATAAAGAATTTTTCCCTTTATCATATTAGTAACAATACAGCTCAACTTGAATTCTAACAGAATGCACTGGCCATTTCAAGCACTTTAATCACCTCGACCCAGCAGTTCTAGGCTGTTTGGTCCACAATTTCAAAATATCAATTTCAGAAATGCATACTACATGTGTTTGGACAAAACTGTGTTTCCTCCAAAATTTTTTTTAAACTTCGACACAGAAAAAATGGTATTCATCTTTCAGTATCAAATTAGCACATTACTCCAAGATAAAAACAAAGTTAAGTTTTTCCAAATTTTAAGTGCTGTGCTGAAATAACAATCATGAGGTCTTGACCATAGCTGCACTGTGATGTCATCTCTCTTCCAATTTGCTAGTAATAATGACAAAAGATATATAGAAGGCTCTTTTCTATTATTAAATAGAAATGACTGATGCACCAACTACTTTGAAAGAAATCTGACAGCGCAAGCAGCAAGTTAATTCCATTAACTCTTCAATCCCTTAACCAACATTTTTTAGGTTATATTCAAATTCATGAGATCCTTGAATTTATTTTTATGCAATACAATATGTGGAGAAAATATTCTCATCTTCATATCTGAGCAATTATGGAAACTACCTTCTACTGAATACTTCTATCATTAACTTGGTTAACTGGTTACCAACCATATTATTTTTTATCAGAAATATATTTATCAATAAATTTGCTAATGCACATTGGTGAAATTTGAGCTGAGAAATGGTCGCACTCGGTGCTGGCTTATAAATATATGAATATATTTTTATGCTGTTCTAGTTAACTGTTTTACCAAAGTATTAACTTATTGAAAATAAACAAGTAAATAATGGTGAAATGTCAAAGAAATGTCATATACGTCATGAATAATAAATTATAGGTTTAGGTTTTAAATATATATTAGTGAAATTTAATCCTTGACATTATTGTGATTTGTGTACAAATGTTTAATGCATTCATAGGATATTTTTCTCTCAACTCTTCAACTCTTAAAATGAAGCAAATAGCAGAACTAAAACTGCTATTGTTGAGACATAAATGTAATGAATAATGATTACGAAGTCCATAACATAGAACAGTTAATAGATAAGAAATCTGGAGGCTGATGACAGGATTCACAAACAAGAAACAGAAAATAACATTAGGAAAAAATGCTGATCCAGTGAGACAAAGAAAGTCAACTCTTTAAAGCCTTGCCCCTTTTTTGTTCAAATCCATCATTGCAATGATTAAGTAACATTGATAAGACTGTTTTCTTTCAGAAATAAAATGAAAAATAATGTGCTGGTTAAAATATAAAAACATTTTAAATTATATTCTTGAAGCAGCAGATTGTAGATTTGTCCCCAAATTCTAAAGTCTTTTGTTCTCAACCTTGCTGTTATTGAATAAAAAAACAAATACATGATACTACCTTTGCTGCCTTCTTCTTTGGTTACGGAAGAATGTCTGGGAAAGGAGGAGATGGCAAAAACGTAGACAATGATAGGAAAGAGAAAAAAATTATAGTCATCATTTACAAAATTCAATTATTTAGTTTTAACTTCAATTGCTTAAATATATATTTTGTTGAATCATGATTGCAAGTACAGAGTTGAAAGTATACCTACAGAACTGAACAGGTCATCTGTACAGAAACATTTGTTCAAGTATTAGAAATTCAATTTGTTAAGTTGTACCAAAGACTATGAAAAATCAAAGGGATTAAGACTCCTGAACTATACATCTATTCCTGCAAAAATTATTCCCTAGTTTGATTTAATTTTGAAATGCACTACAAGGTTGACACATTTCTTATTACTTTTGATCTCTTATGGTCACAATTTTCATGATTAGCAACACAGCATAATCATATTAACTGAATTAGAACAGAAACCAATTGTTTTTAAATTACTATTTGAAAACTATTACTTTTTAAAAAAAAAGGAGGAATACCTTTCATTTTATCATCAAACAAAACGCAGGCTTTTCAAATGACATTGGGGGAAAGAAAATGAATAGCCAAACGAAAATCTAATTTCATGATAACACTAACTATAACTGCATTGGGCTTTAAAAGAAAAAGTAAATTTCACAGCAAACCTAGGTATTTTCTGGTATTACAGACGATCATCATCAAGTATTTAAAATTTCCTGGTCATTATGCAAGCAGACAAAATTCAGTTTAAGCTCTGACTTAAGAATTTTGAAATTACTGACTGTGTCTTGAAGATATGTTGTAAATCAGAAAGGAGATAACAATGGCTCAGAGAGCATCCCTTGGAACAGAAACGATAGATTAAAAAAATTAAAGCAGAGCACCATCTTGTGGCCACATGTACATAAATCCAACGTAATACAACTCAGATATTCAGCACAAGCCTCTAGGTTTGAAGTTGATTTTTAATATTTGAATTTCTTTATATCCACTGGCATAAACTTTGGATGGATAAAATTTTCTATCAAAAAGTTGATAGGCATTAATTTTACACCTCAATGCTTACTATGGAGATGTTTTGAATTCCATGTGCTTCAAAATTAAGATTAAAATATCTATAAAACGAATAAAAATGTTATTTAACTATTAGGGGGGAAAATGGTGTCATTCTATAATTAAGTTTAGCCTGGCCATAAATATCAAATAAAAAAAACATTTTATGCACACAGTTCAATTGTAACTAGGAACCAAGGGATTCTATATCAAGTAATATCCAATTTATTTATTTTCCCAATTCTTATTTTCATCATTATGTTTACAATTTAGTCAGAACAATTAATGTGGAAAATAAATTTCTTTATATCTTTAGTTTTGCTCATTAGACATACACAGACAGTCAAAGGGTTTCCTATAACTTGTTACATCATGGGATTCAGAATAAATACTTCATCACAGTACATACAGGTTAGATAGAATTAATAAAACTCAAATATAAGCATTTTTTTCCAAATTGCTACAGAAAGGAATGGGAAACATTACAATCCCAGGTAGCTCATGAAGTCCTAGCTTGACAGCAAAACGTGGTAACAATGTGAAAATAATTACTGTAAATTAAAATTTGTACAGATATTTGTTACAAATCACTCAAAGGTCCCCTCCTTGAATATTTTATTTCAGTAAAGCTGGCGCTCTGACAAAAGTTATATTTTTTACAGATACTTTTTCAAAATTGACATCTTTTCCTGAACTATTTCTAGGTTTAATATTTGGAAATAAAACTTTTAATTTATTTTAAAATTTACCTTTAACGTTTATTGACCATTGTTAAAATTACTTAATTGATTTGGATGATCAATAAACTACATATTAAAAGATTTACACCATTAAACAATTTGTAGGCAAAAATTAAATAATAGGATTAAATTACAGACATGTTAGAGCATTTTTTTTCATTTTTCTGATTTCTCTCCTCTCCCTTATCTACTTCTGTTTAAGGTGACTTGTACTTGGTTACAGTTCCATTATGCATTGAAGGTCCCAGGTTATCTAAAACATGCTTCAGATCTGAGCTTGGAGTCATGTGGACTGTTCAACTACAGGGCACATCAGTCAATTCAATCCTCTCTTTTAAATGTACAAGTTCCAGTGACTACTCAGTGGATTAATACCCTGCAAGATATGTCTCGAACTTTTCAAATCAAAAGATTTTAGCTTTAAATTAGTGGTATGTGCCAGATCAAAAATAATATTTTCCTATCTCTTCTATGTATCTTAAATGATACGTAGGTACTTTTAGCAGAAGGCAGTGATAGCAATCCATTGTCAGACCCCTGAAACTTCCCACTACCCGGTTCAGGAACTGTAACAAACTTCAACACCTACTCTATAAAGCCATACATCACCGGACGGCATTTTGCCCGTTATGCCTATTTTCCTACGTTTCTTCACTCCATAGTGATTTTTTTTTTGTTCAAACATTTACTCACTTCACTTTTAAAAAGTATCATGGATTCTCTTTGCACCACAGTTTCTGATGGAGCACTCCAAGCCCAACACAGAATGAGACAGAAATGACAGTATAGAAATAGGCCACTCCATCCCAACAGATCTATTCTGATGTTTATTCCTCAACATAAGCAGCTTTTGCTCAAATCAAAATTCTTCCAAACTCTGCTAACATCATTTGTCAATAATCTTGTATTTCTATCCTTTCTAGTTAGACTTATCAATCCTAACTTTATTAAGCTTGGCCAGGTAGCATTTAAAAGAGGATACATTTTAGAGAGCTCCTAAATTGTATGTTTCAGGTTCAAACTATATGTTCTGTTTACTCGCTGAACACACTGGAATACTGTTAGAGATTTAATTAAAATATACACTCATGGGAAGGGAGGGGGAAGAGATAGGTAAGCAAATTATACCAAGGCCCAATTAAAATCAATTCCTTTTAGGAAACAGTAAGTTTCTTTTTTATTCACAAACATTCCTCTATCATATGACAAGTGTCATTCCGTCCTTTAGTGGTTTACTCAGGGATTTAAAAAAAAAATGCAATTCCTTCTCTTTTGAATGCCATAATAAAAAAATCCAAATCTTTATCAAGCACATTGTCAGGCGTATTGAACACTTACCCCAAAGGGGAAAGGAAACTGCATTAAAATCAACTTTGAGTGAAGGAATTTCTATTTCAAATCTATATTCCAGTAAATTTTTATACAAAGAAAAACGGCAGTAATATTGATTTTGTTTGCATTTAGAGGTACCCATTGGTTTTCCTATATAATGTACTGTCTTTGAATAAGTGAATAAAGAGTTTAATCCACAATTTTAGTGTGCTTGTTAAAGGGCTCATGTTCAATTGTAGAATACAGTTGCTTACATGCATAAAATAAATGAGTTAATACCTGTTAAAATATTGGGGAGAAATTTAGCAAGAACAGTTAACTAGTGCAATAAAAAAAGCGCACAAGGGATAAAGCACCTAATCAATATACTATCTTGCAAAAATTACCATATTAATGAGGCGCTGAATGCTCTCTGTTAAAAGACAAACATTACATTGCTGGTAACTCAAGAAACAAATCTGACTTAACCACCACATAACTCAAGTGCCAAAAGACATCTGCACTCCTACTGCAGTTCCTCAAATGCTTCTCCATTATTTCATCCATTAAAACCAGTTACAGTCAACCTGGAATTTTGCAATCCACCTCAGGTGTTTGAATGACATCATGAACGAGGAATGCACCCCAAGAGTATCATACATAATGTTGACTTCCAAGCACCTCCGATGAATAACATTATGAGAGAACAAAATAACAAAGGATGACTGTGATACCAGCTTGTCTCTTACAGAGTTATGGAAAATTCAGTAGAAAACACATTGCAAACCAATGCATTTCATTCTATCGTTTTAAAAAGTCAACGTGACACAGGATAGTGGCCTGGGATTTTATCTCAAGAGATCCTAGGCTGTAAATACAGTCAACTAAATCATATCTTGGATAGTACAGTTGAAAAAGCAAAGAAAGAAAGTGATTCTATACAAGATAGATTGATCTAATGGGAGCAGGATTTTATCTCACTACTGTTGATCTTAAAAAAGGCTCGAGTTGTATTTACTTTTCACTACAGTGATCTACCTGAGACAGCCTGGCTTATGAATTAACCCAGTTCTATAAATGGATAACACACGTACATGTTTGCAGTAAACCACACAGAAAGATGGCAAATACTGGTATCTAAAATGAAAGCATTATGGACACATTATTGAAACCCATGTGCACAGTCGTTAAGTTTTCTCCTGTAACACCTTTTTTTTTTAAAAGGAAGAAATGTTTCTCTTAAGGCAGGCACATCTGTTAGGCCAAATATGATGTGTCAAAAAGTTACATGTGTGCTATATATTTAACAGTACTCTTTGATTTAACCTAACATTTCAACTGTAGGATGATCTTTACTTTCCATCCAGTCAAAACCTGAAGACTGCATGGAATTCATGGACTCATTACAGATTTGCTGAAACACTGCATCATCAGTAAATTCCTCCAGTGTAGTATCAACATCTTGTCCCTGTTGTTTACTTGGATCAAACAGCAGATTTGTATCTAAAGTGCTCAAATCATTTATGCTGCCTGAAAGCTCAGCGGACAACCTGAGATCACTGGAAAAATCAGAGGCAACATTTAGATCTGATGAAGCTTGACCAACCATTTGCTGGTTTGGTTGTAGGCTGTCTTCAGCCAGAAAGTCTTTGACTGTATTGTTGAAATCCAATGACTGCTCGCTGGTTTCAGTTTGTGCTTGATTATCCTCAGAAACATAACCTAACTGATCATTGTTGGTGTGTTTTAAGAGGTAACTAGGCTTCTGGAATTCAAAGACAGAAGAGCTTGAATTAATCATTGGTTGCTGGTTGGCACTAGCACAACTAGATGATGTCTCCAATATCTGAGTAAGATTCATCCTTGCTGTATAATTGGAGGGCAAGTTATTTATTCCTAGACCTCTGACTGCATCATCATTGTCTGAATCAAGTTTACTTAACAACACATTTGTAATTTTCTTAGTGTTGGTTTGCTTTTGGTAAGATGGGAAGGGAGACTGCATCATAACAGACAAAGGGACAGATTGGCTTCGCTGAGCCATACTGTTGGCACTGTTATTTGAAATATTGTTCGCAAAGGTGTTGTGAACTTCAGGTGTTACTAAATTTCCAAAAGATGCCAAACTTGTTCTTGGCAAGTTAATCACAGGAGTTAGAGTACTTCCACTAAGATTACGTTGACGAACAGCAGGACTGACACTACGACACCTAAAATTATTGATCAACGTATGTGTTCCTTTGTTGTCAAGGGGTGCTGGAACTGCAAAACCCTCCTGCTTACTGCCATTAGCCATAGAAGCTACCTGGTGTTGTACAGGTGAAACTGGAGTTAAACGCCCCAACTGAGCATCATGATGTCTAGACTGTAACTGCATGGTATTATGATGATATGACTGCATCATTTGTCCAGGAACAGCAAAGGCATGTGGTTTTCTAAAGTGGTCCTCAGCCAGTTCCTGATAACTGGGAAGAATACCAACACCACTACTAGAAACTGCAGAGTTGCCTACTCCAGTGTTATATCCATTATTCATCCATTCAATTTTTGTTTTGTCTGGGTGAGTGGCCATAGGCCTCTGCATTGGTTTAACAGGGCTGCTGGAAATGACACTAGCATCTTGGTATGCCATGCTGGAGCTTATTGGAGTAAAAGCAAATGGGTTTCTGCATTCAACAGGGCTTGGAGGCACACTACTACTACAGTTTGAATGAGGTGTGCCAACTGGTGTATGTCTGCTGCTGCCAAGCGCACTGTCTACTGGCGTTGTCTGAGCCATTCTGGAACTTGGACTTGAACAAGTTTGAGAGCCAATCATCTCTGATGTCGGTGTTGGATTCGGTGTAGGAGTTGGTGTTGGTGTAGGAGTTGGGGTTGGAGTGCCACTGCTATGGACTGGATGATAGAATTGTCCAGCTTGATGAGATGACAGCACTGTACTTTGACCTATTGTATGAGCAGGTATTCCCAAACCACTTCCATAGCCAACGTTCATAGACATTTGCTCTTCAAATAATACTAATTCTTCAACAATACTGTCCTGTGTCAGATCTTCATCAAACTGAAAATAGTTTTCATTGCTTTGCGAACTTGAAGGTGCAAGCTCCATCAAACTATCCTGCAGAGGTAACTGGTTTGACGTCTGTGCTTGATTTAGGCCTTGCAGCTGAACTGAAGTAGAACCTTGTAACTGGTTCTGAGCCTGCATTTGCTGATCATAAGATTGCTGACCCAACCCATTACATTGTACTGGCTCCCAATCAGACACTTGAAAATCATTGGTCCCCGAATTCCCAATCACATTAGCATTTAGAACCTGCTGTCTTTCTGTAGTTGCAAAACACTGATGATTCTTTTTGATATGCAGCATGTCAGTATGACTAGTGGTCAGCTTTGTACTTGTGTCTTCTTGCAAATTGAACGAACTCATTTCCAAATCTGTAGTTTTGTTTTCCTGAAAGGCAGGTGTTTGTTCTGCAACAGTGGGAGGGTAATCCAAGGTTACTACTTGAATATTGGATGAAGAGTTTGCTAATATATGGGTTATTCCTGTTGTATTCAGTTTAATGGTAACTTTACTGGGTGCCTGAGTCACTGCTGGTGCGTTTTCACTTTTTATTGGTAAGGCTGCAGATAGTTTTGGAGATGTCATTACTGCAGTGCCATGGCAGGTCTTCTGATGTTCCGCACTACCTACTGTATGTTCTAAAAGCATAGCTCTCTTCACAGGAGTCACCTGTGGCTCAAATGCAGAATTAGAGGGAGAGCGTTTTCTTGGACTTTTTGGGCACATCCCATTGTCTTTATGAGACCTGGCAGTATCAGTAATGGATTTTGAATTAATGCTGGTACAAGTGAAATTTGAAGTGGAGGAACCAGAAAAAGCATTTTGATTATTTCCCACTATCGAAATGGCCAGGTTTTCATTACGCACAAACTTGCCTTCATTTTTGATCTTTTTCCCTTCAGTTTTCTGACCATTACAAACCTTTGCCGTCTTTTCATTAGTTGCTTTTCCATTTGATGTCTTTACTTTCATGCTAATTTCACTATTACTTTTCTGTCCACAGGGAGAGGAACCAACTGTTCTCCTTGGATCCTTCAAGTGAGTTGAATTCTCTTGGCACTGAACCTGCTTTTCATCACTTGATATTGCCTCAGGTTCACATTTAACAACCTCAGCAGTAGGTGTATTTGAGGCACTACTTATTTTGGATCCTGCAGCAGAAAGGCATGAAGTTGAACCAACTCTCAATGTTGGACCAGTTTTCAATTTGTCTGCTATCCCAGTGTTGTTGTTTGCTGATGATGTAGGTTTGGGAGATGCACCAGTGCTAGGAGGGAGAGATATTGTTGTCATCTTCACCATATTCAGGGGGCTTGCATGGGATGTTCCAGGAACAACAGTTTTAATTGGACTACTGGCCAAAAGTACTGTAGTTGGAGAACTGAGGGTAAGTGTGCTGGTTGAGGCTGGTTTAGGTAAGATTTGATGATAGCGAGGTCTTGAGCGATCATTATGTGGACTGGCAGGGACATTCTGAACAGTCTTCGGTTGCTGTTTCACAGACTGCATGTGTTGTGCAACAACTTGAACGTTCAAAGGAAGAACCTTGCTATCTGATGATCCTAATGGACTTGGTGATGTCATCATCTGTCTGCTTCTCTGCATCTGAAAAATTGAATATTGTAGCCCTGTAAAAATTATATTTAAACAAATATAGACAGACACCTCAGCATGGAACAAGTGATTTTTTTTTGTGCTTCACTAAATATGAACAGACTGAACTACCAACAGTTTTGCCATATGTACATTAAAGGAAAGTACAAAAATATATTACAGTGAATTGGGTAAACATCTCCAAGTGAAGGTAAAACCTTCTATTTTTATTTCCTGAGCTAATTTTGAAATTAAAATCATTGTATCCTCAGTTATTGAAAATATCTCCAAGTTAATTACATTTTTTAAGTATCAGTAGTAACTTTTCTCCTATTTTAATTCTCTTCATAATCACATACAAGTGTGTGCATGCGTGCGTGTGTATCAATACTCAACTACTTTAAAAATATTCAGACGATGTGTGCCTATTGTTGGAAATTCCATCATTGCCTATCCTTAACTGCCCTTGAGAAAGTGCAGTCCACATGGTAAAGGTACACCCTCTGCACTGTTAGGTAGGAAGTTCCAAAAGTTTGATCTGGAGGCAATGAAAGAATGATGATTTATTCCCAGGTCAGGATAATATAAGACCTGAAAGCCATTGATATGAATTGTGCAGTGGAAAATTTGGGGAGAAAAAGCAGAATGCAATGCAGCATAAGATGATACAATGTAATTTAATAGTCATGAATTTCCTGCAGAATTTGTAATAATACTGGAGTAGCAGGTTGTGTACATAATGAAGGCATTTATTAACACAAAGGGCACCATCTTTCCTCTCTTTCTGTGGGGAATCAGCTATATTAGGATAAAGAAGCCTAGCAACAAGATTCAGAACAAGGAAATTTAATAAAAAGGAAAATATAAAACATTGAATTTTCCCCCAAATTAAAATACAATGCTAAATATTTATATTTGCTGCTGGTATCCATAACCATTTTTTTTTCAGCCCTTGCATGTTTAAAGCACTATCAAGACCATCCTAAAGTATTTTTAGCCACGACAGATTTTGGAAATGATTATACAGAATAATGCGGTAATGCCAGACAACCTATTTTCATGGTTAACTGATGGAAAGCCCTTGGCCTGCACACCAGGAAGAAAGGAATTCCCAACTTATTTTCAAATAGAAATGGAATTTTTAATATCTAACCAAAGGCCACTGGTTTAATGTCTTATCCAACTGTGAGCACTTCAGGCTGAAATGTCAGCATAGATTATGTTCAAGTTTATCAGTGAAAATGGAGGTAACTCTTCATTTGTAAAAATCTCAATAAAGCTTTACTTTTCCATCTCTTTCTGACATATCCCTACTTCTCATATGATAAACTTCTAATCAATTTGCTTTTCTGCTCCCTGAAGCTGATGATTTGTGCTGTGATCACAGTTCATGTACATCAGCAGGCTTAAGGTGCCATGATCAGATCCAGCCAGTGTTGACAGGACCACAAAAGAAACATCATAGCTGAACCCAACGCAGCCGTCATCCAGCGTTCAGATATGCACGTGCTGGCTGCTCTGCAATCAGAAACCGAAACCCAAATTGTGTCTGCTCAGAGATCTGAAGAAGTCAAAGTAATTTTGGTGCGTCACTGTCGCCCATGCCAAAATCAGCTAACTTTTTATAAGCTAGGAATCAGGTTTTTTTTATACAACTCATAAGATCATTATATGACACATTTATCCCCAGTGCCAACAGGCATTCAATATACTTATCTTTAAAAATTTAATCATTTAAAGGCATTCTAAAATAATTCATTTCAATGTATTCTCTCTGCGGCTTTACACACAGCTTGTATCTGATGTTTACATTTGGAGTCAAAGTTTGTTCAGTGAGCATCTTGAGACATTTCAGTCTGTTAAAGGAGCAATTTGGTGTAGTTGGAGAGAAATACCCTTAAAGACTTAAACAACACAAAGGCAAAGAAATACTAGGCTTAATCCACAAGAGAGGAAGAATCTAGCTTTTGTGTGGCCTGATATCACATGCAGAAGATAAATAAGCAGAGGAGTAATTGCCATTTGTCCATTTTTTGACACACTCATGGTTTAACACATTATACCAAGTACCTTCAGGGGACAGAAAGAAGAAGGGGGAACAAAGTGCCATCCCAATCAATACTATTCCATTAGGAAAACACTAAATACTTTATGGGACAGCCAAAATATGGCTGGTGTTCCTCCCAAGTAAAAGGCTCTGTTGTTTTTAATTATTCATCACATGATTCAGCCAGTTAAGAAGGGAACTATGCAATTAAGGCAACTTCTGGCATACAACTGGAAGTGCAATGTTTTAGCATCTAATTTCTACTATCAAATGCCATTAGTATCTATATTGAAACTTAGAGGTTGGGTTAGTTGGTTAGTGATGCAGAGTGACACCAACAGCGCAGGTTCAATTTGCATACTGGCTGAGGTAATTCATGAAGGCCCCAACCCTCAACCTTGTCCCTCGCCTGAGCTGTGGTGATGCTCAAAGGGGACAGCAGCCTATGGCCATCTGGGATTACAGCAACTTTACCTTTATATTTAATTTTATCATTAAAGAGGGCACATTAAATAGCACAGACAGTGTCAGTAATTATATTATTAAACAGATCAGGCGAGAGCAGCACTGAGAGCAAGGGAAGTCCAGATTAAACTGTAATTACTTCAATGCAAGAGGCCCGACAGACAAGGCAGATGAACTCAGGGCATCGTGGATACATGGGACTGGGATATTATAGCAATTACTGAAACATGGCTAAGGGAAGGACACGACTGGCAACTCGATGTTCCAGGGTACAGATGCTAAAGGAAAGCGAGAATAGGAGGTAAGAAAGGAAGAGTTGTACTCTTGATTAAGGAAAACATCAGGGCAGTACTGGACAGGGGATATATCAAAAGTAATCACTTTGATAGGGTTGTACTATAGGCCCCCAAATAGGGACCAAGAAATTGAGCAGCAAACATTTAAGAAGATTACAGCTAGTGCCAAGAAAAATAGGTGGTAATGGTACGGGATTTTAACTTTCCCAACATTGACTGGGATGGCCATAGCACTAATGGGTTGGATAGAGAGAAATTGTTGAGTGTATTCAAGAGGAATTTTTCATTCAGTATGTGCTTAGCCTGACTAGAGTGGGTACAAAACTTGACCTCCTCTTGGAGGATAAGAAACGGCAGATGACAGAAGTGCTAGTGAGGGATCACTTTGGGACCAGGGACCATAATTCTATTAGTTTTAAGATAGCCATAGAGAATGAAAGGTCTGAGCCAAAAGTTAAAATTCTAGATTGGGACAAGGCTAATTTTGATGGTATCAGGCATGAACTTTCAAAAGTTAATTGGGAGAGTCTGTAGGAAGACGAAGGGATGTCTAGTCAGTGGGAGGCTTTCAAAAGTATGTTAACCAGAGTTCAGGGTAAGACATTACTCTTAAGAGTGAAAGACAATGCTGGTAGAAGTAGGGAACCCTGGATGACTCAGGATATTGTGGCCCTGGTCAAAAAGGAGACATATGACATGCACAGACAGCTGGGATCAAGTGGATCCCTTGAAGAGGAGAGAAGATGCAGCATTAGAGTTGAGGGAGAAATCAGGAGGACAAAAAGGGGACACAAGATTGTTTTGGCAGATAGGATAAAGGAGAATTCAAAAAGCTTCTACAAATATATAAAGAGCAAAAGAGTAATTAGGAAGAGAATAGAGCTTCTTAAGGATCAACAAGGTCATCTATGTGCAGATCCACAAGGGATGGGTGAGATCCTAAATGAATATTTCTCATCAGGTTTATTTCATCATCATGGGATCCAGAGTGAGGTAGTCAAATGGATATAAAATTGGCTTGACGACAGAAGACAGAGGGCGGCTGCAGAGTGTTGTTTTTTCAAATTGGAGACCGATGACCAGTGGTGTGCCTCAGGGATCAGTGCCGGGTCCAATGTTATTTGTCTTTTATATGAATGATTTGGACGAGAATTTAGGAGATAAGTTTGCAGATGACATCAAGATTGATAGCATATTGGACAGTGAAGGTGGTTATCTAGGAATGCAACGGGGCTCTTGATCAATTGGGCCTATAAATGGCAGATGGAGTTTAATTTAGATAAATGCAAGGTGATGTACTTTGATCAATCAAACCAGGGCAGGACTTACTCGGTTAATAGTACAGCGATGGGAAGAGTTACAGAATAAAGAAACCTAGGGGTACAGGTTCATAGCTCCTTGAAAGTGCAGTCACAGATAGACAGAGTGGTGAAGGCGGCATTCAGCATGTTTGGTTTCATTGGTTTTATCATGGAATACAGGAGTTGGGACGTTCTGAAGTTGTACTAGATATTAGTAAGACCACACTTGGAATATTGTGTGCAGTTCTGGTCACCCTATAATAGAAATGATTTAATAAACTAGAAAGAGTGCAGGAAAGATTTACTAAGATGCTATGGGGACTTGATGGTTTGAGTTATAAGGAGAGACTGGATAGACT